>JARQOD010000001.1:386893940-386914063 GCA_033576555.1 Oophaga sylvatica | reverse complement strand
TAAGTGAAGGGTTTTCCAAAACCTACAGGGCAATGTCGCAAAGGGTTTGTAAACACATCACAAGGGGGACACAATAAGGGAGTAATAAATCAAGGGGGGGATGAGGGAAAAATTTTTGGGTGGACACCCCGCGCCTTTTGTGGTTTTCGGTCTAGGACAAGAGAGACCACGTTTTCACTTGCTTATGGCTGGAAAAACCGTAAACTGTTTTGGCAGTCACGGGGTTGGACACCTTTGGGTTATGAAGGACAAACGAGGGGTTGCGGGCTTCACTTGTCTTGGGAAAAACTTTAACTTCTGACGTTAGCTGGGTTTTATTGACGGGTAAACCCGTTTGATAAAATATGTCTTTTGGTTTTTTACAAAAAAGGGGAAAAAGAGACGACTTTTCACTAAAGGGTGCCCCCCAAACGGGAACTAATTTGGGGTTGGACATCGTCTTCAATCATGGATAAGACTTTTTTCCTCATTAAAAAATTTAAAGGGATCAACCAACCTTTTCTAGCCCTCCACGACTCCTTCGCCATTGTTACTCTTCAGTCCGCTCCCGGGGGTTTTTTCCACGTTTACATCAATCCGTTGGAAACCCCCACCCTTGAAAAAGTTTTTTAGCTTTACCCCGCAAAATCTGCTGTAGTTCTTGCCTTTGCGTCTTCTCGCTGGGACCTGAGGGATCCTTCTCAAATTCGCTTCTCTATAGGGGAAAATTCACTTCTCAAAGTCATGAGCCCGGAGGTTAAGAAGTCTTGTCTGAAGTTCACCTGTAACCATATCCCAGCTCCCACGTAATTATTTTAAAACCCCCTTGCTCCTTGGGCCCCTCTTTTAAAAGAACGACGTCATCCCAAGGGGCGCTTCATTATGATAAAACATCCTGAAGATAAGTAAAAAGAACTTTTTTTAAAACACTTGAAAAAAAACAGCATACTTGCCATTTCTCCCAGGGCTCCAAAAGCTCCCAAAAAAGAAAACATTTTCCCAAACTTCGGAAAACTGGCAACTCCTAAGCTCCCTGAACCCCTGAAAATTCCCGAAAGCTGAACTCTAAAGGGTTCTTGTGCATGAACCCATGCTCCATCTATTTGGACCCCCAAGGGGGGTATAAAAAGGGATAGAGAACAACATGAAAAAGAATACTTCCGGGCGACAAAACAAAAACCGCCGAGTCCCCCGTCAATCCCCGGGACTGCCACCCATTTGGGGACCGGAGCGGGGGCTGCATAAAATACATAAACCGAATTTCCCTGTCCGGAACCGGGTTTTGTTTTGACATGCAAGACCGGAAATTTTCTCGCATTTTGACCCCCCAAGGAATAAAAACACACCAAAATCAAGCCAAAATGGCACCAAAAAATGGCAATATTTCCTTAATTTCCCCCAAAAAAGCATTCTATTGTTCAGTAAAAGGCTGTCCTCATTGAATAGTGTGGGGGGTTTTATTTGGGGTAAAAAAAAATTTTTTTTTTTTTCCTTTAATTTTATCTGTATTAAATTTAAATGTCAATTCATTATATCGGGAAAAGGGTTTCCCCCGTTAAAAAAAAAATATGCGTTTTAAAAAAGGCTTATCCTAAAGAAAACCCTCTTATAAAAAACAGTAGGACATTTAATTATAATTCAAAATTATTCCTGTTTAAAGTCAAATTTTGAGAAACACGCCCACCTCTCTAAAGGTTTGTCAGTATGCAGCCAGCCTCTTTAAGTGAACCCGCTCCAATGCAATACCACACATGTTTTGTGTAGGCATGACATTGTTGTCAAGAAAACATCCCCTCTACCCTTTTGGGGTGATTGTGACTTAGACATGTTCATTTCTTGCAGAAATTTCCCCCGATTGTTTTAATTCGGGTAAATTTCGGGCAAATTTTCAAACAAAAAAAAGAAAACAACAGAAGGGAAACTCCCCGGGGTCAATTCGGAAAGGGTTTTAAAGAAACTTGTGGAATCATATAGATGTTCACGGGAGTCCCCATCACATCACACGAAGCAAACATGGGGGGTGGGGGAGGGGCCCGGGCCCCCAAGCATTCTATCTGGCCGGATGGAAACTTTTAGCCACAAAAATTTCAAAACTTGTAAGACGGGAAAGTTAAAAAAAAAAAAATTTTTTCCAGCCCCTTTCAGCAAGAAGAGAGCTGAAAAGGTGATGCACAAGTCCAAAAGCCAGAAAAAAACACTTTGTCAATAATGAAAGGTTTTTTAAATCAAACAAAAGATACAATAGGCATAATTTTTCAATCGAGGGTTTTTAGCGTGCCCCACACAACACAGGGCCCAAGTATGGCGTAGGATTACACTGTCCATAATTTTCAGGTTTTTAAACCCTCTGGTTCCAGAACCGGGAATTTTGAGGTTTTCTCGGGGCAATGCGAAGGCTTTCTCCAGTTGTCCCGGGGCATCGGTCCAAAGCTGCTTCATGCCCCCGGGGGGCCTGGGTCTTGGGTTTTTAAATTTACAAGGAACGCCGTCCCTTCTCCACCTCCGGCAAAGCCTGCCCCGCACCCGGGGGGAACCTTATTACGGGACAGAGAAGGACACAGATTTTAAAAAAGATGGAACATACGTTTTAGCTGAAGATTTGGAAAAAATTTAAAATAAATCTTTCAACATAATAATTCCATGGGGCCACCCCCTACGGGGCTAACTGCAGCTCGCTCAAGTGCCGTGTCCCCCCGACTAAGTAAACAGGATTAATGAAAAAGGTTTTAAGGAATATTACAAATCGCCTTTGCCAAGCCTCATTAGCATTCTAACGGAACTGAAAACACTTTAGGGGAAAAAAAGTACTATTTTTGCCCGATATACCCCTACAGTCGCCAATTAAAATACGGGATAATACTCACTAACTGTTTAATGCAAATTTTATACTGCCCATAAAAAATTTAAAATAAAACACACCTAATACAAAAATAAACCCACTTAAACGCCCTATTTTCAAGAATAAAACTACAATAATTGCTCCCATTACAAAAAATATAAAATAAATAAACGCCCCCTATGTACAAAAATGAACTACTAAAATACGCCCTATGTACAAAATAAACAACTTTATAAACTGCCCCATGTCAAGAATAAACCCTATAATACTGCCCCCCTTGAAAAGAATATAACATTAAAACGGCTCCTATGTAACTTTCGGGGATAACCGGGGATCGCAGTCGGGTAACGAGGGCAGGAAAACAGTTCTTTTCAAGACAGCATTTCTGGAAAAAACGGGCCGCAACCAGTTTTTTAAAGTCCACACAAACAAACAAAAAAAAACCCAAAATCATAAACAAAACCCTGGCTTGTCCACCACACTACATTTAGATAGATTTCCCCTCTAGGGGGTCCAGACTCAACAGCCCCCCCCAAAACAAACATATTTCCAGTATTTTCCAGCATGGAGTTTCACAGAGTCCCCCCCCTTGTGTCTGAAGGCATACCAAACTCCAATTTGAGAGAGCTCCCCTCCTATTCCAGCATCCCAGGATTCCACAGAGACTACCCCCGTGCCGGGTACAGAGCACCAACGAACCCAAACCCCGGGAACCCCTTTCTTGTCCCGGGGACTCCTTGTCCAGACTAAGACCCTCCGGGGGTTTCGCAACACCTACTTCGGGCTCCTTTTTAACCGAGGGGTTTCAGCCTGACTGCAATGGTACTGAATGAAAGGTGTAGTGACCTTTTCTACCACTAGGTTAAAAAGCCATACTTTCCCTTAACCATCAAAAAGTATCATAAATGTACCCCCATCAACACACATACTCTCACTGCCACATATTCCCCCCCCTTTTTCCCCAGACCAGGGCTGGTCACCAGACCGAGGCGGCCAAAAAACCCAAAAGAGACGTGAACTCGGACCATCGGGCCCCTCATCGCTTCCTTCACACTGTCATCGTATCTTCCCCCGACCTACCAACATCACTTCTCTTCATTGAACACCGACTACCCTTTTCCCCCCGGGGCCTATGCCCCCGGGGGCCCGGGGGATCCTGCACTTTTTCATCTTGCCCTTTAGGGCCGGCTCAGTTTCGATATAGTGCCTGGCCAGAGAATACGCCCGGGCACACAGAACACTTCTGCGACTTTTTCCTCGAAACTCACGTACCTCCTGTCCCTGGGCCTGCCAGTGTCCCCAAACTACAAGAATATGGGGGTTTTTCACTTTTCTCTATTCCCCCCTTGAACCCTTTTAGCACACTATTTTCTTGAAATCGTTACCAAAGTCATTTCAAACCTTAAGCTCCTCTCCCATGGTCTCTGCCCATTTAACTCCCAACGTTCAAAGTTTGGGACGTAAAAGGGAGTTTGGTTTTTCTTTTGCAGTACCATAATTTATTTCCGCTAAGTCTCCCTAATTGTAAAGTTCAGTAAAAAACAGCATTCTTATATAGAGCCTTAGACTTATTGGCACATTTGCCCTTTTCAACGAAAAGATTCCCGTACCTCCTTTTCTTTTTGACCTTCCACAAAGGGTCAGCTTTCAAAAACACTCCCCCATCACAGTTTGGATTTTTTTTTGAGAAGTCATCAATTCATCTGGGACCTGTTGGACGTCTTTTTTGTCTTGGCCCCTTTTTCAGGCCTTCTGGAGAACATGCTCAAACCCCACCGTCATCTTACATTCACCCCTTCACCACATTATTCCCCCTTTTAAATTTTTCCTTGATACGCATCTGTATACTCGAACCCGCCGATTCTTCCTTTCCCCCACCTGCATCCCTCTGACTCCCCCGGGGCTCACGGCAACGGGGTGACACATCGCTTTTCCCCTTTGTTGGGACGTGGGCCCCATGTAGACTCCATGAAAGTGCGCTTTAGCCACCAACGCCACCTAGTCTCAAAAACCACTTGTGACTTATCCAATCCTTTGTCACACGGGAACATGCTGCGGCTCCGGCGCCGAAATTTCCAGCCTGGCTTCACGGGTTTCAGCACGATCCAACCGCAACCCTCCACGCCGTGTCTCGCAGAAAAAATTCCTGGGCAGAGTCCCCCAACTTTATTCTTTTCCTCACACTTCATTAACCTCAGCTTCTGATGAGGCATCTGGGTTGGTGACTACCATTCATGGTTTTTCCCCCCTGCAGCATCCCCCAAGTCCGGGGACGATACAGACCACACCATAAACCTTGGAACTTCACTTTCCCCAAAACATCTACTTGGGCTTGTTCATTTCAGAGTCCTCCTTTAAAACTCACTCTCCTCCTTCACCTTAGTCTTCGCCAGGAACCGGGCCCAAAATGTAAAACATCTTCAATCCACTTTTTGTCCGACTGCAAGGGCACATCACCTCCCTCAGGACTCTCAACCTCCTCTGCACCATCCTTCCTCATTTTTTCACTGGTTGCTTTTGTCAAACAGTGATTTTTACAATCACTTCCCTGTCTGCCCCTTTTTTTTCACACCACATCTGGGCCACTTTCAGGTTTTTACATTCAAATTTTTTATTCACTCCTCTCACTTCAGGTTTAAAAAATTTCATTTTCTCATTCAAAACCTGCTCCTTCCCCGGGTTTATAACCTTCATTATCAATTCACCATCCTGCTCACTGTCAGGGGTTTTACAATTCATTTTCATTCACATCTTATCTGGAACCTTATTAAAAGCTCCCCAACAATTTAACTTCCCATCTGGGCCCTGTTTTCCCCCAGGTGGCCCTCAATATTGGGCTTGTGACAACCCCACACTTACTTCCCAAAAGCTCAGGGACAGAGTTGGGTCACGCCTCTCCCTGGACTCAGTGCCCAACAAAAGGGAGTGTTTAAGGGAAATGAGGAAAACCCCTCCCAGAGCCAGGCTCTTGGGAAACCCCATTTGAACATTTAAAATTTTTTCCCGGGCCGTTTTTAAAAGAGGGGTTCGCCAGCTCACTCTCAAAATTGTCACAGGACACAGGTAATCAGGGGCCTCGTTCCCGAGAACCACCATCCTCGTCTCCCAAAATCCCTGCAAAGGAATTTTTATCACTACACATCATCATTATTATCAAAATCATTACAAGATTTTGATCATATCATTTCACTATCATGATCATCATCTTTCATATCAGCATCATACTTTATAAAAGCATCATCATTCATTGCACATCAGCTTATATCAGGGTCATCACATTACATTCATCACATTATTTTTTCACATCATCAAAAACTTTTCACATAATTCAAGGGGCCCAACATTGGTTCCGCCCCTGGGGACGCGCACCCTCAATAGGCTTCATCACACGCCACAAAACATTTTTCCCCCAGAATCCTTAGACCGGGGGAAAATCATTCCCAATATGACGGGGGGCACCAGTTCTTTACTACCCCCACTTCACATGAAACCCCCCCGCGTTTGGGGGTCAAGTCCACACACCTGGGAGCTTTGGTTCCCAGGACGCACACCACACTCGGGGTTTTTTCAGGGAAAAGTCCCCACAAACAGCTGTCTCAACGGAATCCAAAGACCCCCTGATCCAAGAGGGGGCCTTTCGGGCACATTTACAACCACCGGGGACCCCTTGGTCCCTCTCTTCGCTGAGGGGGACACACACCAGCCTGCCAGGAAGAGGGATCCGCCAACATCACAACACAAAAGGTCCCCCCCCTATTGGGCATTCTCAATTTCACACATCCCAACACTGTCCACACACCTCCCCCCACAAAAACCCCAACAGCTGGGAAACCCCTACCCGGGGTTTTGGCTTTCCGGAACTCGAAGTGAGACCTCTCAGAGGGCTGCACGGGGGCAGTCTTTGGGGCGAAGGCCCTCTCCACGGCTGACCAGACGATTGGCGCCGGTGGCTCCTTTTTCCGACCTTGGCTGTACTCAAACTCTTGGGGTAGGGCCACTACACCTTTCAACTCCATAATCGGGTTTGCTGACTGCAACTCCCAACGCTCTCCATCATGAACCCCCGGCACGGGTTCCGTAACACCCACCGGGGAAGAACCCGCTTTCAGCTTGGCATATTTTGGTTTCCCCCCCTCAGGTCCAACCCCTTTTGGGGGTTCTCCAATCAATAGGTGCACCTCAGGCCCATTCGGGGGCAATTCTCCTTTCTCTGCCATCCCTAAAACCCTAGTGAGATATACCCCACATCGTCAAAAAGGTTCATCTTTTTCGGGGACCGCTTACCGCCTTCTTTACAGCGGACAAGCAGGTGACTTTGCAACATTACTTTGGGGACAGGGCCCCTCAATCTTTTGTATCTAAACCCTGCTAAAAAAAACAACCGTTATTCCCTCTGCTGCTGCAGGAATTGCGCTGGCCTCTGCATGCGCTGCTGGTGCGCGGGCGCTGCCGCTCCATCCTGCTGCATCCCCGCGGGGGCCTGGACCAGGACTCAACGGCTCCCCATACTCCCGGATTTTATCTGTCTCAACCAGGGCAGCTTATTTCACATTAACTTGCGCCTTTTTGTTCAAAAGTGCCTCCATGCGTCATCCATGCTGTCAGATTTTCTCTGTCCAAACAAGGGCGTTTTCACTAAAAACAACAAACTCCACATTTTTTCCCACAAAAATCAGCCTTTGTGCAGACACTTTTTTTTTTTCTTTGCAAATCTATTAGGGGGTCGCCCTCTTTAAACTGTCCAATCAGACGTTTTTTTGCTGCCCAAAAACTTTTTTTCCTCTGCTGCTGCTCAACAACTTCTTCCTTTATTGCGTCTCAAAGCCACTGGCTGCAAACATTCCACCCCAAAATTGTAACTTTTCAGGGGATATAGCCTGGGACGCCGCCCGGGGTAGACGGAGTGGCAGGGAAACAGTTCATTCACAACACAGTTCTGGTAAAAACGGCCGAAACCCTTTTATTAAAAACCCACAAACAAACATAACAAAACCAAATCATAAACAAAAGCCCGGGGCTGTCACCACTTACTACACTTAGATAGATTTTTTCCCCCCATCCGGGTCCCGGCTCTAACACCTGTCCCCAAAAAAACACATATGTTTTTATATTTTCCAACATGGAGTTTCACAGAGTCTTTTCCCCTTGTGTCGAAGGCTTCCAACGTCCAGACTTAAGACTCCCCTCCTTTCCCCAGCTATCCCATGGATTCTCACAGGAAATACCCTGTGTCCGGGGTACATCGGCACCCAACTGAACCTCATACTCCTGGAGACACCTTCTTTTCCTGGGCTCCTTTCCCCGACTAAAGCGAGCTCCTGCTGGTTCGCGACCCACTTCTGGCTCCTAATTAACAGCTGAGGTTTTAAGCCTGAGCGGGAAGTGTTACGAAGAAGGTGTATACCTTTCCAAACCCCAGTTTACAAAGCCATACATTTCCCTTTTACCAGTCACAAAGTATCCCAAAGGGGAAAAAGTACACCCCCTTCAACACACAAAACCTCACGTCCCACACTATGGACAAGAATAAACACTAAATACGCCTCTAGTACAAGAATAAACTATTTAAAAAGGGGTCCTATTCAAAAAAATAACATTAAAACTGCCCTATTTTAAGAAATAACTACTATAAACGCTCCTATTTACAAAAATAACTACATAATACTGCCCTTTACAAGAATATAACATTTAAAATACTGCTTCCCCTGACAAGAAAAAACTACTAAAACTGCCTCCAAATTTCAAGAATATAACTATTATAATACTCCCCTTGTACAAGAATATAACTATTATAAACTGCCCTTTGTACAAGAAATAACACATAATACGCTCCCCATGACAAGAATAAAAATACTAAAACTGCCTCCTAGTACAAAAAATATAACTATTAAATTTTTGCCCTATGTACAAGAAAAACTATTATAAAACGCCCCTATTACAAGAAAAAACTCTAAATCTGCTCCTATTAAAAAATAAAAATACAAATACTCCCATTACAAGAATAAACTACTATAAAACGCCCCTATTAAAAAATATAACTACAAAAAATGCCCCCTATAACAAAATATAACACTATAAAAACCCCCCTAGTACAAGAAATAACACTTTATACTCCCATGTAAAGAAATAACACATAATACGTCCAGTACAAGAATATAAATACTAAATACGCTCCATGTACAAGAAATAACACAAAAACGGGCCCCCATTACAAGAATATAAATACTATAATACGCCCCCTAGTAAAGAAATTAAAATTTTAATATTTTATAAAAAAAAAATAAACTATAAAACTGCCCCCTATGTAAAAGAATAAACACTATAAAACTCCCCCCCATGTACAAAAATAAAACTACAAAATACCATAACATACTTTAAAAACCATAAACCAGTCATTATACAATTCAGGGGGTTCTGGAACCCACCCATTGTGCAGGTTACGGGATCGCAGTTGAGCTCTAAAAGACCGCATCCATCGTTCGTTCTTACTTCCGCGTCCTTTGCAAACCCAGTTAGAAGAGCTTTGATGGTTTGCGTTGATCCCTAATTATACAGACACTCTTCTTTCTGCGGGATGGCTGGATGCACTGCAACTGGGCCCCCCCCGGGCAGGGGGGACAGGCGGGAGAGGAGAAAATTCTGTTGAGATTTCCCGTGATTTTTTAATCGCAGGGGGAATCAAAGAGGCAAAGGGGTTCCTACCGAGTGATACAAGAGCAGAGCCCATAGAAGACAACACATTTGGGGGAAGTGTTACGGCAGGGTGCATTTTTAGTCGCTAATCACTCTGCCGGGGCCATCTACCAGGGGCGGGCAGTTCATGCACCGTGTGGCACTTTTCAGGGCAGGGGGGGGAGCAGGGGGGCGACGCATTGTCTTTTGAGCTTCTTCCCCCTTTTCCTAACTTGCCACATTAGGGAAGGGGTTTTAAGGCCAGCTTCAACCCCGTTGGAAAAAGTTTCCTGCCACTCAAAATACTGATTTAGGGGAGAATTAAAACTTCTTAAATCTTAGGGGAAAAGGGGGGATAAATCCGACAGATGGGCGCTGGTGGGTGGGGGGCCTAGCTTTTTGTGGGGGCCCCCCTTTTTGGGGACTGGGTTTATTAACCACTTTTAAGGGGAAATTTCCCGCAAAAAAAAAAAAAAACAAACAAAAAAAACATGCTCAATGAAAGCACTGACCATTTCTATCTCCACGAGCCGCCCCTTCCGAACATGGAAAGCGTAAATCTCATGCATTAGGCGGGTGGAGCCCGGGCGGCAGACTCAACTCACATTAGGTTATGCCCCTCCCCCTTAAATCATACTCCAGAGCTGCACTCACTATTCTGCTGGTGCAGTCACTGTGTACATACATTACATTACTGATCCTGATTACTCCTGTATTATACTCCAGAGCTGCACTCACTATTCTGCTGGTGCAGTCACTGTGTACATACATTACATTACTGACCTGAGTTACATCCTGTATTATACTCCAGAGCTGCACTCACTATTCTGCTGGTGCAGTCACTGTGTACATACATTACATTACTGATCCTGAGTTACATCCTGTATTATACTCCAGAGCTGCACTCACTATTCTGCCGGTGCAGTCACTGTGTACATACAGTACATTACTGATCCTGAGTTATATCCTGTATTATACTCCAGAGCTGCACTCACTATTCTGCTGGTGCAGTCACTGTGTACATACAGTACATTACTGATCCTGAGTTACATCCTGTATTATACTCCAGAGCTGCACTCACTATTCTGCTGGTGCAGTCACTGTGCACATACATTACATTACTGATCCTGAGTTACATCCTGTATTATACTCCAGAGCTGCACTCACTATTCTGCGATGCAGTCACTGTGTACATACAGTACATTACTGATCCTGAGTTACATCCTGTATTATACTACAGAGCTGCACTCACTATTCTGCTGGTCCAGTCACTGTGTACATACATTACATTACTGATCCTGAGTTATATCCTGTATTATACTCCAGCTGTTCTCACTATTCTGCTGGTGCAGTCACTGTGTACATACATTATATTACTGATCCTGAGTTACATCCTGTATTATACTCCAGAGCTGTACTCACTATTCTGCTGGTGCAGTCACTGTGTATATACATTACATTACTGATCCTGAGTTATATCCTGTATTATACTCCAGAGCTGCACTCACTATTCTGCTGGTGCAGTCACTATGTACATACATTACATTACTGATCCTGAGTTACATCCTGTATTATACTCCAGAGCTGCACTCACTATTCTGCTGGTGCAGTCACTGTGTACATACATTACATTACTGATCCTGATTACATCCTGTATTATACCCCAGAGCTGCACTCACTATTCTGCTGGTGCAGTCACTATGTACATACATTACATTGCTGATCCTGAGTTACATCCTGTATATACCACAGAGCTGCACTCACTATTTCGCTGGTGCAGTCACTGTGTACATACATTACATTACTGATCCTGATTTACAGCCTGTATATACTCCAGAGCTGCACTCACTATTCTGCTAGTGCAGTCACTGTACATACATTACATTACTGATCCTGAGTTACACCATGTATTATACCCCAGAGCTGCACTCACTATTCTGCTGGTGCAGTCACTGTGTACATACATTACATTACGATCCTGTGTTACATCCTGTATTATACTCCAGAGCTGCACTCACTATTCTGCTGGTGCAGTCACTGTGTACATACATTACATTACTGATCCTGAGTTACATCCTGTATTATACCCCAGAGCTGCACTCACTATTCTGCTGGTGCAGTCACTGTGTACATACATTACATTACTGATCCTGTGTTACATCCTGTATTAATACCCCAGAGCTGCACTCACTATTCTGCTGGTGCAGTCACTGTGTACATACATTATATTACTGATCCTGAGTTACATCCTGTATTGTATACTCCAGAGCTGCACTCACTATTCTGCTGGTGCAGTCACTGTGTACATACATTACATTACTGATCCTGAGTTACCTCCTGTATTATACTCCAGAGCTGCACTCACTATTCTGCTGGTGCAGTCACTGTGTACATACATTACATTACTGATCCTGAGTTACATCCTGTATTATACTCCAGAGCTGCACTCACTATTCTGCTGGTGCAGTCACTGTGTACATACATTACATTACTGATCCTGAGTTACATCCTGTATTATACTCCAGAGCTGCACTCACTATTCTGCCGGTGCAGTCACTGTGTACATACAGTACATTACTGATCCTGAGTTATATCCTGTATTATACTCCAGAGCTGCACTCACTATTCTGCTGGTGCAGTCACTGTGTACATACAGTACATTACTGATCCTGAGTTACATCCTGTATTATACTCCAGAGCTGCACTCACTATTCTGCTGGTGCAGTCACTGTGCACATACATTACATTACTGATCCTGAGTTACATCCTGTATTATACTCCAGAGCTGCACTCACTATTCTGCCGATGCAGTCACTGTGTACATACAGTACATTACTGATCCTGAGTTATATCCTGTATTATACTCCAGTGCTGCACTCACTATTCTGCCGGTGCAGTCACTGTGTACATACAGTACATTACTGATCCGGAGTTACATCCTATATTATACTCCAGAGCTGCACTCACTATTCTGCTGGTGCAGTCACTGTGTACATACATTACATTACTGATCCTGAGTTATATCCTGTATTATACTCCAGAGCTGCACTCACTATTCTGCTGGTCCAGTCACTATGTACATACAGTACATTACTGATCCTGAGTTACATCCTGTATTATACTACAGAGCTGCACTCACTATTCTGCTGGTCCAGTCACTGTGTACATACATTACATTACTGATCCTGAGTTATATCCTGTATTATACTCCAGAGCTGTTCTCACTATTCTGCTGGTGCAGTCACTGTGTACATACATTATATTACTGATCCTGAGTTACATCCTGTATTATACTCCAGAGCTGTACTCACTATTCTGCTGGTGCAGTCACTGTGTATATACATTACATTACTGATCCTGAGTTATATCCTGTATTATACTCCAGAGCTGCACTCACTATTCTGCTGGTGCAGTCACTATGTACATACATTACATTACTGATCCTGAGTTACATCCTGTATTATACTCCAGAGCTGCACTCACTATTCTGCTGGTGCAGTCACTGTGTACATACATTACATTACTGATCCTGAGTTACATCCTGTATTATACCCCAGAGCTGCACTCACTATTCTGCTGGTGCAGTCACTATGTACATACATTACATTGCTGATCCTGAGTTACATCCTGTATTATACCACAGAGCTGCACTCACTATTCTGCTGGTGCAGTCACTGTGTACATACATTACATTACTGATCCTGATTTACAGCCTGTATTATACTCCAGAGCTGCACTCACTATTCTGCTAGTGCAGTCACTGTGTACATACATTACATTACTGATCCTGAGTTACACCATGTATTATACCCCAGAGCTGCACTCACTATTCTGCTGGTGCAGTCACTGTGTACATACATTACATTACTGATCCTGTGTTACATCCTGTATTATACTCCAGAGCTGCACTCACTATTCTGCTGGTGCAGTCACTGTGTACATACATTACATTACTGATCCTGAGTTACATCCTGTATTATACCCCAGAGCTGCACTCACTATTCTGCTGGTGCAGTCACTGTGTACATACATTACATTACTGATCCTGTGTTACATCCTGTATTATACCCCAGAGCTGCACTCACTATTCTGCTGGTGCAGTCACTGTGTACATACATTATATTACTGATCCTGAGTTACATCCTGTATTGTATACTCCAGAGCTGCACTCACTATTCTGCTGGTGCAGTCACTGTGTACATACATGACATTACTGATCCTGAGTTACATCCTGTATTATACTCCAGAGCTGCACTCTGCACACTGTGCACATACCCTACATTGCCTGATACATCCTGTGTAATCCTCCTGAGCGGCAGCGTGGCTCCGTTATAGCCAGACGTGGCAATACTCCACACTACGCAGCACACACTAGGTACTCACATTACTGTCTTCCAGGAACTTCAGGGCTTTGGCGATGTTGTTCAGACGGAGATCCGATGAGTCGATGATTTGTATTCGTGGAGCTGAAAAGAGACAAAAATCAGGATAAGTTTCCCAAAAGCTGAGCCGAGATAATATCCAGCACGTGTGACAACTGCTCCATGGGAAGATGGAAGGCGAGGGCGACACGTTGTCACAAACCTTCAGCCATGTGACAAGCACTAGATTAGGATGTTCAGCCTTGAATAGCGAATTGGGAACATTTCCATTCACTGACAGCAAACGAAAAATCTTTGAAATGATAAGAAATTGATGAAAAAAGTTACAGAAGTTTTAGAAAGTTCAAATATTTCTGGAAAGTTTGAGTAATTTTCAGTGTAAGGCGGGACCCCCTCTCAGACCGCAGGACCTCGGACCACTCACCAGGCTTTGCCCCGTCAGCACCTCCAGTAACGCCATCAGGATTCTTCCATCTTGGATATCTGTGAACAGATCTGTGACTTCCATGGGAGGACTGAGCTGTAATAACAATGGAGACAGTGTTGGCCCCGGTGCCCTCGATTTTAAGACTTCACCCCCCTCCTATAGAGAAGTATTGGGGCACAGGTGAGATGACACTACAGGGCTGTACTTTTACAACAGTCCTTCTAACGCTCTATACACATCAGTGCAAGGCCTGCAGGCACTGTATGTGTGTATATACATCAAGATAAAGACTAAGCACTCATCTTATGATTTGAGAGAAGGATTTTAATGGTAGTATATCCCAAAAAAACGTTTCGGTCACAGAGACCTTCGTCAGTAACTACACAAAGAAACAACATGTTATTCAAAATTGGTCCATAACATGGAGGGCCTAACAGATATACATAAAAATAAGGTATATTTTTTGCCTTTTCTACCACCATAGTACTACTTTACCATAACCTTAGCACTATTTCACATTAAGTAATTCCTCACACTCCCATATTTCCACAGTGTTGATATGATTATCACCTTGCTAAATGTGAGTATACTAAGTTGGTTACACGCTATATACTGTTATAATAATTTTGTCAGATCTACTATCTTATCTGACACTATCTTCTTAGGTTTATCTTTGACTTATGGGCTTTATTCATAAGGAGTCTGTGTACTGAACATTTAATGAAGGTACGGCACTTTGTCTTCACATTATAACTTTTCTAGATGAATCTTGGTATTGGCATGGGATGTTATGCAGGGACCCACTGCACTCACTATGCATTCTACTGACCCTGACCAGTATTTTATTTTATTTTATTTCTATATTTTGTTTTGGTTTATACTTGTGCATTTATTTTCATGCATTTATTTTTATGTATATCTGTTAGGCCCTCCATGTTATGGACCAATTTTGAATAACATGTTGTTTCTTTGTGTAGTTACTGACGAAGGTCTCTGTGACCGAAACGTTTTTTTGGGATATACTACCATTAAAATCCTTCTCTCAAATCATAAGATGAGTGCTTAGTCTTTATCTTGATATTTTCACGGTGTGGGAACCTAGACTTAAGCACCACCATTCTTAAAGCTGTGCTCACGTTCCCTTCTTCTCATTAACCTCCCATACGTGATTGCACGCTTTTTGGGTCATGTCTACAAATACCTTTTCCTACAACGCAGAGGAAACCGCTAACATCCTCGCACAATCCAAATTATCTAGTGAATTTCTACTAATTCCTCCACAAGAAGTTAGAGGCAGAGATTGGGAAAGGGAACTCAGATCCTTTACCAATACTGAATTGCACTGTGCCACGCTATCAGAGTATTTACGAGTACAACGGATTCCAAGAGGCCTCCGGGTTCCTTTGCGTCCAACTCTCTTTCGAGACTCACCCGACTTTTGCACTAAATTTGAGCATATTTTGAATAAGTGTTCATTTGACCTAATCACACTTACAGTTGAATATTTACAGAAGGAAATCATCTCTAGCGCTGAACGTATTAAGGTGATAGAATCACAACTGACAGCAACTGCCACCCCTGAAGAACTTGGATCCCTTAAGACTGAGATTCAAGAACGCATTACCCGCCACAAAAGAGACATCGAGATTCTAAAACGAAACAAGTTCGCCAGGGACACCGAAGATTATAGATCTAACCGGGTATACCGATGGCAGGGCAACTTCAAGCGCAGGGATTCGCGACAGGCGCAACATACTTCAACCGAATATTCTACCTCAGGTTCAGATCACGATTTTGGACCTTCTACTTCTACCATAGCTCCTTTTTTAGGCCCACGCAGAGGATGCAATTTCAGAAGAAGACCAGACGGGGACAGAAGAAGGGAACAGGATCAAGGCCGGATTACCCGTTCGAAGGCACGGACAATCTGGTGATAAACATTTCATCTAGGACTCTCACCAATACTGAACACACAGTCCTACAAAAAGGACTTTCTTTCTGTCCATCTCACAAATGTCGAACATTTGATCTGGACATGGACCTACAGAGGTTTTACCGTCACATAAGACTCAAAGCTTACTATTCCTCTAAGCCTAATATCCCTGAACCCAGTACTCCACCTAATTCTAAACTACTATCAGCACAGAGTCTGGGTCTTAGGAATAAGAGTTTCTTCCGTCCTCCTTTAGCCTCACATGCTGTAGAAACCTTTATTGGGTTTTTATTCAGGATACTTTTCATAACCTAAAACGAGATATCGAAAGAGGTAATATCTTCCATCCTACGAATCTGACCGTAGATGAAAGGAAAGCTATTACATCACTACAAAATGACAGTTCTATTGTCATTAAACCGGCTGACAAGGGAGGGGCCCTTGTAGTAATGGACAAAACCCTAAAACGTCACAGAAATTAGACGTCAACTCAATGATGGATCAATTTATCAACCCCTGTCACATAATCCCACTCGGGACATTAGTCTTAAGATCACTAATATTCTAGATAAATATCTTCCCTTAGGAGTGTTGGACCAGAAGACTTGTGATTTCTTAAACAACAATAACCCTAACACACCAGTCTTCTACATTCTACCCAAGGTCCATAAAAACCTTGAGAAACCCCCGGAAGACCAATAGTAGCTTCCACCAACTCCATTCTGTCACCGTTGGCTATTTATCTCGAGAAAATTCTGACCCCACTTATACAAAATCTAAGTCATTTATCCTAGACACGGGGGCCTTCCCTGGGAATAATACAACAACTGGACACTATTCCATCAGATGCAATTCTGGTAACATTAGATGTAAAAGATCTCTATACCTCCATTCCGCACTCAGAAGGTATTACATCTACTTCCCAGTTACTAAGAACTGCACAAATGGATAGTGACCAAATTGATCTATGTATTGATCTTCTTAAAGTGATACTCACCTGCAATTTTTTCCTATTCCAAGATGAATTTTTCCTTCGGGTACGGGGACCGCGATGGGGTCTAACACAGCACCCCATATGCAAATGCTTATATGGCTGATTTTGAGGAGAGCTTTAAATATACAACAATCCACTATTCCGTCAACATGTCATCACATGGAAAAGATACATTGACGATATCTTTTGCATATGGAATGGCCCTTTGGAATCTCTTCTGGTCTTCTACAATACTCTAAATGGGTCATGGCCTGGTATTCAATTCACTATCAATTATGATCTTAGACAGATTAATTTTCTTGATACTATGGTGATTAAAAATCAAGATGGGAGGTTGTCCACTGATCTCTATATTAAACAAACTGACAAAAACAGTTTACTTCACTACCAAAGCTCACATCCTCCCTTCATGAAAAATTCTATCCCCAAATCTCAGTTTGCACGAGTCAGACGCATTGTCACTGATGACACTACCCAGGAATTACGGCTCCATGAGATGACTAAGAAATTTGTAACACGGGGCTACCCCCGGCCACTACTTGAACAATCTAAATCTCCCACTATTAGACCAGCTAGGACTACAGGTAATCGAATTCCCTTCGTACACACTTTCCATCCTGTCACTAACATCATTCATAGGTCTATCCGAAGAAACTGGCACTTACTATCTACAGCCTATCCAGATGTCCTGGAATTCAGGGAGCCCTTTTTACCGTGTTACAAACGACCACCTAATCTACGGGACTCTTTAGTCCATGCAGACTTTGGCTCCACATCAAAAAAAAGTACAACGGTTTCTTCACACACCCAAATGTGGCACTTTTCCCTTTTTACACTGTGTCCAGTGTAACAGCGTAATTAAAGGAGATAGCTTCTCTCATCCACACTCGGGCAAAACCTTTAAGATAAAAAATTTTTTTACATGCGATTCTACACACGTGATATACCTGATCAAGTGCCCTTGTGGCCTTCTCTACGTTGGAGAAACATCTCAAACCATACGTGATAGAATTTCCAAACATAAATCCACAATACGCTGCAAAACCTCCTTCTCCCCATCCCCCACCATTTCATTTCCTCTGGCCATAATATTTCACAATTAAAATTCAAGTCATCGAACAGGTTTTACCATCCAGGAGAGGGGGGAACAGAATACTTCACCTCAGAAAGCGTGAAGCATTCTGGATCCACACTCTAGACACACTAAGCCCCAAAGGCTTAAATAGAGAATATGAATTATCGGCATTTCTATAATTATACGTATTGTTTATATTCCAAATGTTATGCTTCCCCTTCTCTTAAATCATTGACCTTTGTGGCTTATACTTCTTTATGTTGCTCACTGTTATTTGATTAATAGTATAACTTGCTCTTCTTCTTCTTTCTAGAGCCGACTATATTAATATCCAGTGGATCTATCACCTCAAATCACTGTCACGTTGGAATTCTTACTAGGATCCACCTAAGATCACTACACCATGTCAGAATAATTGTCACCATGGCTGCCTCACAACATCTATGTGAATGCTTCCTTTAGTTTAATGGTTTAATAAAATACCTTTATCACTATCACGTTTTTTCTGTCATGTTCCTGATCTCTGTTCTCATAACCTCTTTTTCTGGAGGTATATTACTTCTGACACTGGCTATACCACTCACTTAAGCCGTTACCATGTGTTACGGGACTACTATATTAATAAGGGGTTTTTTCTCTTTTTTATTATAAAATTTTTTTGTCCCATACATAATTTCTTTGTCCCATATACAATTTAATGTTGCTTATGTTGTATTAACGCTAATCTTCTACACTTTTCCTAATATCATATCCATTAAGTCTTATCATATCAATTTTTTGACTGTGGAACGCAGTCACCGGCTCATATGGAACGCACCTCCATACTGTTTCCCGCCGGGTCACTTCCGGTCTACGCTCTGACCGGTGCACAATCAGAGCTTAGTCCCGCCCCTTCCTCTTAAAACTGAGCGCGGCGTCTCACAGCCACACTGACGGCTTATCACGCGCCCACAGACGAGACTGCCTGTTCCTGCTAGCCGCCCATTTAAGGTACTGTGGATTTATCTGACCGCTTATCATAGGGACACTGGGACTTTGCTTATAAACGCATGGTAACTCTGGCTTACAGACCTTCCTATATATTTTGCTCATTCCTTTCCGATTTAGCAATAGCCACAGTAGCGGTGGACACCGCACCTTAGAGGCACGTGTGCCCCTCACTGGCTCCAATAAGGTATATTTTTTGCCTTTTCTACCACCATAGTACTACTTTACCATAACCTTAGCACTATTTCACATTAAGTAATTCCTCACACTCCCATATTTCCACAGTGTTGATATGATTATCACCTTGCTAAATGTGAGTATACTAAGTTGGTTACACGCTATATACTGCTATAATAATTTTGTCAGATCTACTATCTTATCTGACACTATCTTCTTAGGTTTATCTTTGACTTATGGGCTTTATTCATAAGGAGTCTGTGTACTGAACATTTAATGAAGGTACGGCACTTTGTCTTCACATTATAACTTTTCTAGATGAATCTTGTATTGGCATGGGATGTTATGCAGGGACCCACTGCACTCACTATGCATTCTACTGACCCTGACCAGTATTTTATTTTATTTTATTTCTATATTTTGTTTTGGTTTATACTTGTGAATTTATTTTCATGCATTTATTTTTATGTATATCTGTTAGGCCCTCCATGTTATGGACCAATTTTGAATAACATGTTGTTTCTTTGTGTAGTTACTGACGAAGGTCTCTGTGACCGAAACGTTTTTTTGGGATATACTACCATTAAAATCCTTCTCTCAAATCATAAGATGAGTGCTTAGTCTTTATCTTGATATTTTCACGGTGTGGGAACCTAGA
>JARQOD010000001.1:386872099-386893840 GCA_033576555.1 Oophaga sylvatica | reverse complement strand
ATTATAGATTTGCCCTTTCTGGGGTGTCTGGGGGCAGATGTTAGTAGCCAGGGGGGGCACCAAAAAAATGTACCCTCCCTAGGCTGTTATTATCTGCCCCCACTCGCTTGCTTTGTCTGTCTGGTGGAGAAAATACAGCGGGAGCCCACGCATTTTTTTTCAACGAATTTACACCTTTAATTAACCCCTACATGTCTGAAATTTTGCACAAATACATCATGTAATTGTAAGTTCTAAACAAATATCAAAATACAGGAAATGACATGGTTAACTGTGTGGAAACAATGTATCATTTCATGTTGGCTTCTGTGATTTCACAAAAGCCGGCAATTGAATTAGCGGCTATAACAGTATGTAGAAGTCTAGGAACTATAAATATATGTATATATATACGTCACAATGACATGTGTTATATATATATATATATATATATATATATAGTGTGTGTTCTATGTGTATATATCTATTCTTTCTTTTGTGATTGAAATACTATTCTTTTGGATCCATTATATGTCAGTTTTGCAAGCCTGCGAGAAATTCTCGCAAGTCGGATGAAAATCGGATGTTACAAGGTACACACACATGCGACTAAATCGCATCTTTGAAGGAAAATCGGATGACAGAAGGATGTGTGATGTTTTCATTTTGATCCGACAATCGACCGACTAAAACGGACCGATTTTTTGTAGTTGTGTGTGACGCCGGCCTTATTCCAGAAGCGTTTCCTTTCCAACGTTCTTAAACTACAACTCCCAGAATTCCAGGTTCTGCCCTCCTTCCAAAATCTGGAACACACATGTGATATAAAACTCTCACAAAATGTAATCCCCCCCATGTGTGCTCGTAGGTGCCAAGTGCAGTAAAACCGTTATAGGATCCTATTCCCACTAATTCTGTTATTCCAGGTGTAGTAAGAGCGAATTTGGGTAAAATAAACATTCTGCGATACAGATTTACAGTGGCAAAAAATGGGCGCAAGGGACTCCTAAACTGGACTGTGTCTGTCAGCGGCCGCATGGCAGGTGTAAGGGTGTGTGCTGAATGTTAATAGTGCTCACAGCGAGGCTCAAAGGTTTCCTAAATCAGGTGCTAGTTGATTTTTTTTGTTTGTTTGTTTTCGTTATATCTCCATTTTTCATCTTTGACTTTACCTTTTCATTATATTTTAAAATATTTATTTTGTTTAGTTATTTTTTAATTATTTTATTATTTACAGTTGCAATCATAATTCCTCACAATTGTAAATTCATTTAGTTAGCAACATTTCCAAATTTTCTGCTGTTTTCAATAAACAACTGGTCTCTCTGAATTCTCCACAAAATGTCTTTTTTACTGACTCCTGCCATTTCAGGATTATTTACCTATTCATGACCAGTATCTTTAGAGCTTAGCAGAGTCCATCTGGCTGTTATAACCTGCCTCTCCTCTGACTGTTATAACCTGCTGCTCTCTGGCTGTTATACATGAGATACAGGTGCTTCTCACAAAATTAGAATATCATCAAAAAGTTAATTTATTTCAGTTCTTCAATACAAAAAGTGAAATTCATATATTATATAGAGTCATTACAGAGTGATCTATTTTACGTGTTTATTTCTGTTAGTGTTGATGATTGTGGCTTACAGCCAATGAAAACCCAAAAGTCATTATCTCAGTAAATTAGAATAATTAACAAAAAACACCTGGAAAGGCTTCCTAAGTGTTTATAAAGGTCCCTTAGTCTGTTTTAGTAGGCTCCACAATCATGGGGAAGACTGCTGACTTGACAGATGTCCAGAAGGCAGTCACTGACACATTCCTCAAGGAGGGTAAGCCAAGCAGCTGGGATAACCGCAGCCTTGAAAGGATTGTTAAGAAAAGGCCATTCAAAAATTTGGGGGAGATTCACAAGGAGTGGACTGCTGCTGGAGTCATTGCTTCAAGAGCCACCACGCACAGACTATCCAGGACATGGGCTACAAGTGTCACATTCCTTGTGTCAAGCCACTCATGACCAATAGACAATGCCAGAAGTGTCTTACCTGGGCCAAGAAAAAAGAACTGGACTGTTACTCAGTGGTCCAAGGCGTTGTTTTCAGATGAAAGTAAATTTTGCATTTCATTTGGAAATCGCGGTCCCAGAGTCTGGAGGAAGAGTGGAGAGGCCACAATCCAAGCTGCTGGAGGTCTAGTGTGAAGTGTCCACAATCAGTGATGGTTTGGGGATCCATGTCATCTGCTGGTGTAGGTCCACTGTGTTTTATCAAGACCAAAGTCAGCGCAGCCATCTACCAGGAGATTTTAGAGCACTTCATGCTTCTCTCTGCCGACAAGCTTTTTGGAGATGGAAATTTCATTCTCCAGCAGGACTTGGCACCTGTCCACACTGCAAAAGTACCAATACCTGGTTAAAAACAACAGTATCACTGTGCTTGATTGGCAGCAAACTCGCCTGATCTTAACTCCATAGAGAATCTATGGGGTATTGTCAAGAGGAAGATGAGAGACACCAGACCCAACAATGCAGAGGAGCTGAAGGCTGCTATCAAAGCTTCCTGGGCTTCCATAACACCTCAGCAGTGCCACAGGCTGATCGCCTCCATGCCAGCCGCATTGATGCAGTAATTGATGCAAAAGGAGCCCCGATCAAGTATTGAGTGCATTTACTGATCATACATTTCAGTAGGACAACATTTCGATTTTAAAATCATTTTTCAAGCTGGTGTTATAAAGTATTCTAATTTACTGAGATAATGACTTTGAGTTTTCATTGGCTGTAAGCCATAATCATCAACACTAACAGAAATAAACACGTGAAATAGATCACTCTGTGTGTAATGACTCTATATAATATATGAGTTTCACTTTTTGTATTGAAGAACTGAAATAAATGAACTTTTTTGATGATATTCTAATTTTGTGAGAAGCACCTGTACATAGCCAGACACTAGCATCATGCAGCATTCCAGAGAAATATTATTCCATTTCTTATAGGCAATGGCCTCTAGGTCACTAATTTTCATGGCTTTGTTTCTCAACTGCCTTCCCCACCATATTTTATATGGGGCTCGTCAGGCAGACAGCGTCTGTCATTGATTTATTACAAACAGAAGAAAGTTTGTTAACTTTGCTAATAAATGAAATTTACAATGGGGAAATAGGGGATAATTCTGACTGCAGCTGAATCTTTTTATTAGTTTTCTATCTATTAATATTTTACATTTGCAGTATTTGAGTTTTTTTTATTTTTTATACTAATTGCTTTTATTAATTGTGTTGTATTTATTTTTTCTGTTCTGTTATTTTGCATCTTTTTTTCTACTTTATTACAATTCTTTATCACATCTTCACCCATTTCTGATTTATTCTGATACCAGATAACGATTGGCTGCCATTGCACCGTTCATGAGGGCTGTCACCCAGCTTTCCTCAGACCCTGAATGGCTAACAGATCGGCATAACATCCTCGTTATTTCTGTATGCGGGGTTCAGCAATCTGCAGCACTCCCAGCATGTCCAAACCTGTCCTGAGGCTGTGGCTGTCAGGGCTTGCTGGGAGTTGTAGTTCTCCACCTGTTGGGGTGCTGCAGAGTTCTGACCCCGGCTAGTATCAGGCTATGGTGCAATAAAATGCAACTTCTTTGCTTTTCCTCATTGTAGCCCATTTGGCTTCGCGTTTCTTTTGATACTTTTGCCCTTCATGGTTTGTTTTATCAGTTTACGCTGTGAATAACGTGCAATGTGCAGGATTTTTGTATTTTCTATGTTGTGTATTAGATACGGGTGTAAACTTAGTAACACATTCCAGGCTTGTGATCACGCAGAAATTCTAGAGTGATGGAAGTCACAACTCTGTCACGAAACAAGGGCTCCTGTGTGTCCCAGGCACATGGCAGGAGTCTGCAACCTGTGCAGTGAGCAGCCATGATCTCCGAATGCTCCAAAAGCTTATACTCCAGCCACCTCCAGAGCTGCATTCTCAAATCTGCTGTTTGGACATGAAATCTGATTGGCACTAATTAGATTTAAGAGATTTTGTTGTTTGCAGTATTCACAGTCGTCTGTGAGTTGTATAAATTAATGTAATATGGAATACGCCGGACAATGAGACCGTCAGTGGCAAATGGTGAACTCAGAGATGTCATCAGATACAGCTGGGACCCCGAATTAGAAAGGGACAGTGTCACCATATAGAGAAAACCCATTGTGTCCTCACAGATGAGAACAGCAACATAGGAATAATCATTTCTAAAGACGACACAAAAAAAAATCATATTTATCAGAATGCGCCATAGTATTATCTCCATATGCTACTATATAATACTGTACACGAATATAACTACAGTACAATAATACTGCCCCTATGTACAAGAATATAACTACTATAATACTGCCTCCTATGTACAAGAATAACTACTATAATATGCTCTATGTACAAGAATATAACACTATAATACTGCCCCTATGTACAAGAATAACTACTATAATACTGCCCCATGTACAAGAGTATAACTACTACATAATACTGCCCTATGTACAAGAATATTACTACTATAATACTGCTCCTATGTACAAGAATATAACTACTATAATACTGCCCTATGTACAAGAATATAACTACTATAATACTGCCCCTATGGACAAGAATATAACTACTATAATACTGCCCCTATGTACAAGAATATAACTACTATAATACTGCCCTATGTACAAGAATATAACTACTATAATACTGCCTCCTATGTACAAGAATATAACTACTATAATACTGCTCCTATGTACAAGAATATAACTACTATAATACTGCCCCTATGTACAAGAATATAACTACTATAATACTGCCCCTATATACAAGAATATAACCACTATAATACTGCTCCTATGTACAAGAATATAACTACTATAATACTGCTCCTATGTACAAGGATATAACTACTATAATACTGCTCATATGTACAAGAATATAACTACTATAATACTGCTCCCTATGTACAGGAATATAACTACTATAATACTGCTCCCTATGTACAAGAATATAACTACTGTAATACTGCCCTATGTACAGGATATAACTACTATAATACTGCCCTATGTACAAGAATATAACTACTATAATACTGCCCCTATGTACAGAATATAACTACTATAATACTGCTCCCTATGTACAAGAATATAACTACTATAATACTGCTCCTATGTACAAGAATATAACTACTATAATACTGCTCCTATGTACAAGAATATAACTACTATAATACTGCTCCTATGTCCAAGACTATAATACTATAATACTGCCCCTATGTACAGGAATATAACTACTATAATACTGTTCCTATGTACAAGAATATAATTACTATAATACTGCCTCCTATGTACAAGAATATAACTACTATAATACTGCCTCCTATGTACAAGACTATAAAATACTATAATACTGCCCCTATGTACAAGAATATATCTACTATAATACTGCCTCCTATGTACAAGAATATAACTACTATAATACTGCTCTATGTACAAGAATATTACTACTATAATACTGCCTCCTATGTACAAGAATATAACTACTATAAATACTCCTATGTACAAGAATATTACTACTATAATACTACCCCTATGTACAAGATATAACTACTATAATACTGCGCTATGTACAAGAATATAACTACTATAATACTGCTCCTATGTACAACAATATAACTACTATAATACTGCCTGCTATGTACAAGAATATAACTACTATAATACTCCTATGTACAAGAATATAATTACTATAATACTGCCTCCTTTGTACAAGAATATAACTACTATAATACTCCTATGTACAAGAATATTACTACTATAATACTGCCCCCTATTTACAAGAATATAACTACTATAATACTGCTCCTATGTACAAGATTATAACTGCTATAATACTACTCCTATGTACAAGAATATAACTACTATAATACTGCCCCTATGTACAGGAATATAACTACTATAATACTGCCCCTATGTACAGGAATATAACTACTACAATACTGCCCCCTACGTACAAGAATATAACTACTATAACACTGCTTTTTGTTGCCCTTCTCGTTGTATTTCTGCGTTTTGTTCCTGCAGTTCAGTGATGTGTATAGTGGGATTTTTCCAGCAGATTCTCCAGTTTTCGTGGATCCTTTGTGGAGAAGTTAGGGCTTTGTATGGAGGTTAGGGCTGGAGGCTGGACACACCATTGGTGTGACTTGTGTGGCCTGACCGGGGCTTGGGGTATGGGGGGGGGGGCATTTCCAGCACCAAAGCAGATGAAATTGAGCATTATGATGACCTTTTGGCTCCATAGACAGTTCTTCCACAGGGGCCTCTTCTGTCTGCGTCTGCCCCTGTTGGAGGTAATTATTAGCTCATGGCGAGCATCGCCCTGTTTAATGTAGTGCTGGATTATGAAAGTTGATATTGCTCCAGCTTCGCTCTCGATATGGTCCGCCATCATAAACACCGCTGCACCCGCTGAATGGTTGGCAGCGCCGGCCGATCACTCCATCTGAGCCATTTATGAGAAGTATAATATCCCTGTGTGGTCTGCTGGATCCTGGGCACCGGAGGGCACTTAAAGCATTGTCGTCTGTGTATTTTTTTCCGATTTTATGCGATATACTTTGCCATAAACTTTACTGCCCTCTCCAAGTGCAGGCTCGTCCGGTATGGCGCTGCCATGTACCGTGCAATGTGTGGGACATAAAATATTACGGCCTGATATTCCCTCTTGGCTTCTAATTCTCCGTCCATGAAATGGAAACACATTTGTGGGAAGTTCATGTTTCTAATGTTACTGTAATACCGGAGGTTGGGGTCCGCGCTCCGCCCCATCCCACAGATTGCCTACTACAGGTGCACTGATTCCAGCGAAGTTGGGTAACAACCAATATGGACGATTCTGTTGACTTCCTGCCCTAAAAGTAGTTGTTCCTAAAGTGTAGCAGAACATCAGCTGTGAAAACCATTTGGTCTCTTGGAATGAAAATGTCTCATCTTTTTATCTAAACCTGGACCCTAAAAACATGTAGTCAGCGAATACTTCGCCCAGCAGAGGGTTTGCTCCACTTGTATCCAGACTGATACATTTTACCTGCACTGATACAATGTAACAGATTGGAGGATTGTCCATACTGGAGAAACTTGTAACAAACCTTCAGCTGTGAAAAGCTTTAGGGCTTTTATGGTTTTGGTTGCGATCATGAAATTCTAATTCCCTGGCAGCAATCAGTGATCCTGAAAATGGTGAAGAGGGCAAACACAAAGTTTACTGGAAAGTTGCAGAACTTTTCATTGATTTATAAGTAAAAGACTCCTTTAAGGTGGGGTGGGGCCCCCTTCCATCAGGGCCCCGTGTATGTTCTGTCTATTCCTGTAGATTCGCAGCCCCACAAGGAGTCACCCCTGCCAGGCTCCTGTGCCGCTGTCACCGGGCGGGCAGGGTCATGGGTGCAGTCATAGGTGATCGAGACGACTGCAGTCTTTGTGCGGAGGATGAAAGCTCCATTGTCAGGAGTTGTCTTGTGTCAACATGGGCCGGTATTGTGGGTGCAAACACCACCCAACGCTTATCGCACAGGGCACTCCCAGGCCCGGCCCTGACACCCTGCAGGAGTCACATAGAGGAGTCTGGCCGGTATTTAAGGGGCCTTCATGTCAATTATAATTGTACTTGTATAGCGCCAACATATCCCGCAACACCACACAAGTAAGCATGAAATATATCAGAAAAGTGTGATTACTAGGGGTGCGGTCTGTGGGACCTCCGCCGATCCAAAGAACACGGGGTTCTCCCACAACATCTCCTATTCATGTCATTGGAGGGTGACCCAGTGACCCGCTGAGGACCATAGACCACAAGTCTGTAGGGAGCACATTCTACTTCTTACATCCAAGGCTACTTTTTACTGGCTTCCTTGGGAAACAGTCGGCAGTTTAGCGAAGTCACCAATAACAAACTTAGGATCTGGCTCCGGGCTGGCCATACAATCCGAGATCTAGAGCCCAAATTGCTGATTCAATGGGACTGGATGATTATCTAGGTCTCTAGATCCTCCTCCAGTGGGAGATGCCAGGGTAAAGGGGTTCAATTGGAGGACACTCAGAAGTCTGGAGGGGGACCGAGGAGTCTGGAGGAGGGCAGAGAGATCTGGAGAGGGACGCAGGGGATTGGAGGGGGACCGAGGAGTCTGGAGGAGGGCAGAGAGATTTGGAGAGGGACGCAGGGGATTGGAGGGGGACCGAGGAGTCTGGAGGAGGGCAGAGAGATCTGGAGAGGGACGCAGGGGATTGGAGGGGGACCGAGGAGTCTGGAGGAGGGCAGAGAGATCTGGAGAGGGACGCAGGGGATTGGAGGGGGACCGAGGAGTCTGGAGGAGGGCAGAGAGATCTGGAGAGGGACGCAGGGGATTGGAGGGGGACCGAGGAGTCTGGAGGAGGGCAGAGAGATTTGGAGAGGGACGCAGGGGATTGGAGGGGGACCGAGGAGTCTGGAGGAGGGCAGAGAGATCTGGAGAGGGACGCAGGGGATTGGAGGGGGACCGAGGAGTCTGGAGGAGGGCAGAGAGATCTGGAGAGGGACGCAGGGGATTGGAGGGGGACCGAGGAGTCTGGAGGAGGGCAGAGAGATCTGGAGAGGGATGCAGGGGATTGGAGGGGGACCGAGGAGTCTGGAGGAGGGCAGAGAGATCTGGAGAGGGACGCAGGGGATTGGAGGGGGACCGAGGAGTCTGGAGGAGGGCAGAGAGATCTGGAGAGGGACGCAGGGGATTGGCGGGGGACCGAGGAGTCTGGAGGAGGGCAGAGAGATCTGGAGAGGGACGCAGGGGATTGGAGGGGGACCGAGGAGTCTGGAGGAGGGCAGAGAGATCTGGAGAGGGACGCAGGGGATTGGAGGGAGAGAGAAGAGTCTGGAGGAGGAGAGAGAGGTCTGGAGGGGACAGAAGGAAGACAGGAGTCAGGTGGAGGAGGAGGACAGAAAAATCTGGGGGAGGACAGAGGAGTCTGGGGGAGGGGACAGAGGGTACTGGAAGAGGAGAGAGGGGTCTTGAGGAGAAGGACAGAGGAGCCTGGAAGGGACAGAAGAATCTGGAGGAGGAGGACAGAGGATTCTGGAGGAGAACAGAGGAGTCTGAAGCAAATTTGAGAAATGATCACAGAAGATCCTAGTATTTAGATTGTGAGCCCCGATGGGGACAGCGATGAGAATGTGTGCAAAAACTGTAAAACGCTGCGGAATATGTTTGTGCTATATAAAAAAAGAGATTATTATTATTGTCTCAGCTTTTCAGCTTTGCAGTCAGGCACAACCTACTCCCGTATTTCCCTCTTGTATCCTGCCCTCTTGAGTCTCACTCTCTTGTATCTCGCCCTCTTACCTTTTTCCCTCTTGTATCTGACCCTTTTCTATATTGTCCTCTTGTGTGTTGCCATTTTGTATCTCGGCCTCTTGTATGTCGCCCTCTTGTATCAGGCCCTTTACTGTCTCTCCCTCTTGTGTCTCGCCCTCTTGTATCTGGCCCTTTTCTATCTCTCCCTCTTGTATCTTTCCCTCTTCTATGTCACCGTCACAGTGATAGAGCAGGCAGTATACACAGAACTCTACATAGGAGACTTTTGAGGGGAATATACCTGTATAGAAAGGCGCTGAGTGTCCTGTCACATGGGGGGCCTTGTACAGTGCTGCATTGTTTTTCACTACACGTGTATGATTGTGATGGGGTCCAGGAGGCTGAGATGAGAAGGTCGCACATGTCGCACTGTTCAGCTGCTTCAGTTGTACTTTAGCCTCAGATTTGAGATTTTAGCTTCTTCTGGATACACATCCTGGAATAATAGGTTGCACTAAGCCCTGACCACAGGGGGCAGCATTCAGTCAGATTCTGGGGACTTGTATTGTCCAGTATCGGGGTGGGGGGGGGGGGGGGGTATTAATGTGCTGCCACCTGGTGGTCGCTGTTGGTACTGCACCCTGTAGGATTTGGTAATTATGTAACTAGCTTTATCTTCCACCTGTTATGGAGTTTTGGTTTCTGACAGTAGCGACAAAAGTAGAAATAAGACGGACTGATCGATGGTTCTTTTGAACTATGTATTATGAGTTTATTTATTTACTAACTTATATAGCTCCATTAATTCCACAGTGCTGTACACACATATGAGTTTGAAGGAGTTGTACAAGGTTAGAAAAATATGTCTCCTTCATTTTTATAGACAGCGCCACTCCAGTCTACAGGTTGTGTCTGGTATTGCTGCTCAGCTCCATTGATGTGAATAGAGTTAAGCTGCAATAATGGGTACGACATGAGGACAGGAGTGGCGCTGTATCAGGAAGACTAGAGCTCCACAGAATCTCCTACAGCCCCATTAATGCTCTAATTTCCTAATACAAAGCTTTTTTTCAATTTTCCATGGAAAGTTGTAAGAGTGGGGGGCAGCGAGTGCCAGGTGTCCGGTGCGGCGAGTAGCAGCCACCCTGACCCCGATTCTCCTCTCTCACATAAGACGTGTATGTCCCTTTAAGCTCCGTATATGCCCAATTTTCCATATTGGATTCTGCAGCGACGTGAACTCACTCGGTTGGAGGTGGACTCACGTTATCGGATTCTTATTGTTGCGCTGATTTCCTTGGAGATGTCTCATAACAGGAGGTCAAGAGCAGAAACTCCTGTGAATCTCGCTGGGAAATCCCTCAGGACTTGTAGAGAGGACGCCATTGTTGCGTTTAACTCCTTCATGCCTGGCAGAACTTTGCCAATGAAGAGTTCATCCTGGTGACTGTCGCATCGTCCTCTCTGACACTATGGGAACATATATATATTTAGGTTGTTGCCTCCTAATATCACATCGTAAGACGACCCCCTAATGCCTCGGCCACAAGCCTCCCCGTAATGTCCCCTACTTTAGTAGCCCCAGGCACATATTTATCATGGATTGCCCAGCCAAGGACCCCCCCATGTTACCCCACCCCCAGATCATGCTCATTCTTCGCTGGGAAGCCGCCCGCTCTTTATGGGTCACAGTTTGGAGCAAGAGACACCGAAAACCCTCCATCAAAACCGCGCCAGGAAAACGACTGTGTGCATGGAGTATTTTTGCAGAATTTTCAGAGCAGAAATTGGTAAAAACTTTTAAGGTTTTAAGATGTTTTAAGTTATCGAAGGGGATTTGCAGAGTTTCTGCTCACATTCTGTTCCAAAACCTACTAAAAAACCCTTAACGTGCACCTGGCCTAAAAGGCTCAAACACATTTATTGCCCCTGATAAAAATGCCCCCAGAATAGCCCCAGTCATAAATGTATTAAAAAAAAAGCCCCTGGCAGAATTGCCCGTTTTTATTTGCGTCCATTCAAGCGAATGGGTCCATATAAAGAAAAAAAGGACGGCACACGGATGGTTAAAACGGACCCCAAACGATGAGAGTGGCATGTAGCGCTCAGATGAATGCGAGGCCGCTGCAGATGCCCCACACTGACCGTCCCCGGAGTCTGGTGACACAATACAGCACAGCTTCCCGCTGGTTACATTGTATCCGCTTTATTTGTAAATGCCCCATAAAGGTTTGATGTTTGGGTGACGTGCGGGGCTGCGTGCGGTTTACGGTGCCCAGTGGAACCAGAATCTACATCCTGGACTACGACGTGATTTATAGGAAGGAAAGAGGTTTTCCGCACTGGCGGCGAGACGGTGTGACCCCAGCTGTGCCGCCGACACCCGCACTTACCAGAGGCGGTGACATCATGGCGGAATGAACGCTGCCGATGTCCCGGGACCCGGCTTTTAACTGTATTCATCAACTGTGTGTGACTGAGAGCAGAGCCCCGGGCGCTGCAGAGCATTACCCCTCCGCTGCGATGTGCTGCAGCCAGTGGTGTAACTCAAAGCTCATGGGGGCCCCCAATGCAAAAGTTCAAACTGGGTCCCTAATTATTGGCTGCAACCGCAGCAATGAATAGAAGCCACTGAGTCAGATATCTGCTTCTGGGAAAGCTGGGTGACCGGGAGGCAACTAATATCTGTCATGTCTTGTGTTTTATCACCAGTGGAACGAGAGAATGTGCAGAAGAGAACGTTCACCCGATGGATGAACCTGCACCTGGAGAAGGTAAGAAGCCCCCCCGGGTCCAAGCTACCTCTGCCAGATAGGAGGACCCCATTGTAGTAAGTGGCACCGGGCAGGTGGGGTGCTGTTCCAATGTCCTCTGCATCCCCTGCTGGTCCAGTGTCTGCACAGGTGGTCCTGCCGCCTTATATCCTGGGAGATGTAGTGTTGGCGTCAGCGATGAACACTACGTGGATACGAATGGCAACAAGGTCCTTGTTTGATGCAAAAAGAAAAAGCAGAATATATTTAGACTCAGATTCTGAGCATTTCGAATGCAGCTTTAGATGTAACTGGAGTAGAAGACACGATGACTTTTGTCCACCAGGGGCGCTGTTTCAGTGCTTGATGATGGCGCAGGTCTGCGCCAGCGTCTACCTGTTGCTGACGGCTGTCAGGGCTTTTATGAAGTATTTGGCTCCTGTAAAAGCCATTAGTGAGCGGATGATAATGAGATCATGGTGAACGCTCGGCTCCGCTCCCGTGACGTCTCATTCTCGGCACAGGACTTGTTTTGTTTGGATACCAAAAAAAAAAATTAAAACTTTCCTGCCCCCCCCCCGCCACCTCTGCTACCCTTCAGTTGTCAAGTGAAATCATTTATTGGAACCTCTACTCCGGGGATCGGCCCAAGCCAAATGCTCCTTTGCTTCTCTTGGCCGCGGCGATGAAATGGAACATAAAGAATCATTGAGCGTCCGTTTAGAATCCCGGCGGGACGGGGTGAAGGGGTTAACAACGCTCCAGGAGCTGCGCAGGAAGTTACGCAGCAGCTGCAGCAGTGTGGGGTCCAGGACCTCTCCAGTTCTACCTGTAAGTCATCAGCTGTGGGCAAACTACAACTCCCAGCATGCCCTGACCACTGCAGGATGTCTGGCCATGCAGGTGGTAAACCTTCGACTTCCATCTTACTCTATGCATCATTGCATCATTTCCTATTTTCAAGATTTCTGCTTGCTGTCGGTGAATGCAAATATTTCTGTATTCATTCAATAATCTCCACCTGTTGAGATACTACAACTCTCAGCATGTTGTGGAAGCCATAGAGATGGGAGTTGTAGTTTCACAACAGCTGGAAGCTGCAAGTGTTAGACTTTTCTTGGTTTCATTACTTACCATTTTCAACATTTCTGCTTGCTGACAGTGAATGGAAACATAGATTATCAAATTCACCAAAGGTTCTCTTGCTTAATGATGTCAAACCTGTAGCTGTCCAGCTGTTCAGATACTACAACTCTCAGCATGTGTCACGCTGTCTCTGCGTACAGAAGGTCAGGGGCCTAAGCTGACCCTAAGCTGGGGCCTTGACTAATCCCTCTACCTGGAGGTACTGTTAAAGGTACAGAGGTCCAGGCCGCCAGCGTAACCCCTACCTCCTGAAGATCCATGAACCTCAGTAATCTAGTCCTGAGAAGGACCCCGATCACAACAACAGGGGACAGGATAATATAAGCCAACACACAGTACTAGACGAATGAGACAGTACAAGGGGAAAACCAAAAACCACCTTGCATACAAAAACTCACACCACAACAACAGAGGGAACACCAACGGGTAAGGAGATAAATAATAAAGCGAGGAAGGGAAAAAACCACACAAAGTACACTTCACTCCAAACTCCAAAATACCACGAGCCGCTCTGTTTGTCTGCAAGGAATGCTTTCACCGACAACTTCCCTAACAGACTGGCAGGTATTTGAAGGAGTCCCACTACTGCAGCATTGACTGCAGCTGGGCGAGGCTGGGCCTCATCTAGCACAGAGAGAGAGAGAATTAACTCCCTCACTGTCGAAAAACACAAAGCACCAAAAACTCAGCTGCGAGAAGTCAGGCTGTGTAATCGTGACGATCTTCGTGGCGACACACCCGTGACAGCATGTTCTGGCAGCCATTGGGCTGAGAGCTGTAGTTTCACAACAGCTGGATACCCACAAGGGATGAAATTTACTCTGTGTTTCATTCCTCACCGTTTTGAAAAGTAATGCTTGTTGTCAGTGAGTGGAAACCTTGCTATTTGCCAGCCGTGCTCTCATCCACCGATCTGTAAGTTGTGGCTCTTCAGCTGTTGCAAAGCTACGACTCTCAGCATGCCCTAAACCCATAGACTGGGCTTTTTGGCAACAGCTGGAGAGCCACAGGCTGAGTCCTCCTTATTTTCAATATCTATGCTTGCTGTCAGTGAATATGAGTTATTTCCTGTCTGTTTACTTGCTAAAACTTCTTGAATATGGCTGATGCATTGGATAAAAAATGTCAGATTGTCCAGGCTGGTTAGCTCACAGAGGATTGTCCAGGCTGGTTAGCTCACAGAGGATTGTCCAGACGGGTTAGCTTACAGAGGATTGTCCAGATGGGTTAGCTCTCAAAGGATTGTCTAGGCTGGTTAGCTCGCAGAGGATTGGCCATGCTAGTTAGCTCACAGAGGATTGCCCTGGTTGTTTAGCTCATAGAGGATTGTCCATGCTGTTTAGCTCACTGAGGATTATCCATGCTAGTTAGCTCACAGAGGATTGCTCAGGTTGTTTAGCTCATAGAGGATTGTCCATTCCATTTTGCTCACTGAGGATTGTCTAGGCTGGTTAGCTCACAGAGGATTGGCCATGCTAGTTAGCTCACAGAGCATTGGCCATGGTGGTTAGCTCACAGAGGATTGCCCAGGTTGTTTAGCTCATAGGGGATTGTCCAGGCTGTTTAGCTCACTGAGGATTGTCCAGGCTCTTTAGCCCACAAAGGATTGTCCATGCCGTTTAGCTCACCGAGGATTGTCCATGCCGTTTAGCTCACAGAGGATTGTCCAGGCTGGTTATGTCACAGAGGATTGTCCAGGCCGGTTAGCTCAGAGGATTGTCCAGGCAGGTTAGCTCACAGAGGATTGAACATGCTAGTTATCTCACAGAGGATTGTCCAGGCTGTTTAGCTCATAGAGGATTGTACATGCTGTTCAGCTCACAGAGGATTGTACATGCTAGTTAGCTCACAGAGAATTGTCCATTTTAGTTAGCTCACAGAAGATTGTCCATACTGGTTAGCTCAAAGGGGATTGTCAAGGCTGTTTAGCTCATAGAGGATTTTCCACGCTGGTTAGCTCGCAGGGGATTGTCCAGGCTGTTTAGCTCACAGAGGATTGTCCAGGCTGGTTGGCTCACAGAAGGTTGAGAAGGTTGTTCAGACTGGTTAGCTCACAGAGAATTGTCCAGACTGGTTAGCTCACAGTGGATTGTCCAGACTGGTTAGCTCACAGAGGATTGTCCTGACTGGTCAGCTCACAGACGGTTGTCCAGGGTGGTTAGCTCACAGAGGGTTGTCCAGACTGGTTAGCTCACAGAGGATTGTCCAGACTGGTTAGCTCACAGAGAATTGTCCAGACTGGTTAGCTCACAGTGGGTTGTCCATGGTGGTTAGCTTAAAGATGATTGTCCAGGCTTGGTAGCTCACAGAGGATTGCCCAGGTTGTTTAGCTCATAGAGGATTGTCCATGCTGTTTAGCTCACAGAGGATTGCCCCGGTTGATTAGCTCATAGATGATTGTTCATGCTGGTTATCTCACAGAGGATTTTCCATGCTAGTTAGCAAGTTATCTCACAGTGGATAGTCCAGATTGTTTAGCTCACAGAGGATTATCCAGGCTGTTTAGCTCACAGAGGATTGTCCATGCTATATCTAATTGTCGGACAGGATAGAAATGGATCCTCTAAACAAGAAATTTCCTGTTCACTGACAGCCATCAGATATCTTGCAAGTGATGAGAAAGTGTGAGACCAAGCATACTGCGAGCAGGACACCTGTCTGGCTATCACTGTAATAACATGGCAGAGTTGCCGGTCCGGGGCGGATGGCGCCCACGTTGGTTGACACCCAGCTTTCCCAGAAATGTGGGCAACTGGAAGCCTTTGGAGCTTTGACAGCGGAGATCTGCAGAGTCTCACCGTCACTAATAGCTTTCTCCTTTGCACAAGTCTTCAGCCCCCTGTCCTCCTGCAGTGTGTCATCTGCGGGGATTCCACACTGAGGCCCATTCACCCCGTGTTTACACGAGTGTCACAGGACATTATCGGAGGCCACGCTCGGCCCCGGCGGACAGTGAAGGATCACATTAAAAGCGCTTGATAAACCGACCATGTCAGCCGGGGCCTGGGATATGTGAGAGCGCTGACATCTCCACCATGTTTACATCACAGGCGGCAGGTAGATCCCGGAATCTGCACCAAACGCAAGGAAAACATCAGCAGGGGCAGAATAAGCCCCATTGTTCAGCAGAGACCCCCGCCATAAAGGCCCGTCCTCTCATCGCTGTGCAATGCAATGCACTGTGCCTATATTCTGCACTGCTTCTAAGATCTCTGCTTGCTGACAGTGACTAGGAAAATCCTCCTGACTCCTAGAGGCTAAAACCTGTACAGACCTAATACTTCTTACAGCTGAGGGTTTGCTTCAATAGTAGCATCTTGTCTGGGCAATCCTCTATGAGCCTGGATTCCAGAATGATACAATGTAGCAAAATATATGGACAGGAAAGAGAATTGTGTAGACTGGCTTCATTGTAACGATTAGTGATGGGCGAGCACTAAAATGCTTGGTGCTCGAACAGAACAACGAGCCCAATGTAAGTCTATGGGAAACCCGGGTATTTTTACAGCGATCCTCCAGGGGTCCTTTTACGGTCTAAATACGTCTGAAAATGCTGGAAACACTGCTGAAATGACAAGGAGACATCATGGGGATCGCCCCTGGAAGCATTCCTGACTCCTAGTTCACAGCTTTAAGTTGTCAGAGTTTCATGCCATTTTCACCGATGCACCAAAAAACATACCAAAACGAAACCAAAACGGATTTTGCTGGTAAATATGTTAAGGTACATCCTTTCCAGGTTAATGACTTGTATATAAGGTAAAATAATTAACTCCAGACCAAAATGTTCCCCCACCACTTGGGCTATGTTCTGATGCAGCGTTTTTGAAGCGTTTTTCAACTTTAATATTGCTTTCAACCAAAACAAATGCATTCACTGGGAAATGTCATTGTAACATTTACCAACCCTAGCTGGCCATGTGGTGTGTGACACATAAGCAGACATATCTTGTTTCATTTATGAAGGAGGGACTTTTAAAGTCACAGAGCCTATTTTTACAGGGGCATCAGGCAGCATTAATCTGCTTAAAGGGCCATTATTAAACAGTGGGTCTCCGAAACTGTTATAGCCTATGCAGTGAGTGGATGGGCTCCCAAGAATTACGACTCACCCCAATACCCCTTTCACGAGATGTCCAGGAGGGCTTCCATAAAAAATGTTGCATTGAATGCAAGGCCTGCCCTGCTACCAAGTCATATGCACCCCAATAAGCCTTTAAACCCAGGTACTGGATGGGCCCAGGAAAATCCATTTCACATTTATCATTTTGTCCTCCCATTCTGTTTTCTTATGCATTGACTGCAAGGCCTGCCCTGCTACCAAGTCATATGCACCCCAATAACTCCAATTCCCCCTTGGAAGAAACAGGGAGGAGGACCTCTTAACAAAAAATGTCCCATTAAAAAGGAGCGGGTCTCCTAGACTTGGAATGCCCATACACTTAGTGTATGGGCTGGCAAACATTTCCCCTGTGCAGTACACGTCAACCTTTTTCAGAACAAGTCTTTTACACACAGCCTAAACACCCACCCTTGTTAATAATGCGACACTGGCTGTAGCAGCACGGAACACGTAAACCCTTTTGATCAGTGGCGGTTGATCAGACGTGGAGGAAGGCCTGATTAAAAAATAGGCCCAATTTCTAGCAGCGGGTCTCCTAGACTTGAAATGCAAACATTTCCCCTTGGGGGTGTACATATTTTTTGTATTTTGGTGACGGGCATCATAACACCCTTGCCAAAACATAGAGAGGCCGGAGCGTGACTGAATGTGTTCAGCCTGGTGTTGAAGTGGTGGTGGACGGTGAGGATGAGGAGAATGAGGAGGAGGACACCAAATAGCCAAAATCAGGAAGCGTATATCCATGTTTGGTTGTGAAGAGGTGCATGGGAATACACCTCCCAAAAAAACACTACATTGGAGTTTAGGCTTCGCTGTCACCATTCAGTGGTGTCAAGAAGTCAGGCCTAAACCATCCCTTGTTCATTTTTATAAGAGTCAGCCTGTCTGCATTTTCCGTAGAAAGGCGAATGCACTTATCTGTGATAATGTCACCAGCAGCACTAAAAACCCGCTCAGACTATACGCTAGCGGCAAGGCAGGCCAGGACCTCCAAGGCATAGAGAGCCAGTTCATGAGACGTGTCCAGCTTGGATACCCAATAATTAAAAGGCACAGAGGAATCACGGAGGACGTTGGTACGGTCAGCAAGATACTCCCTCAGCATCTTAGAGAAGATTACATTCCTTGTCAGATTACCCCGCGCCTCAGTGCATGGGCAATGGGAGGTTCTTAGAAAACTGTCCCAGAACTTTGCCAGTGTTCCCCTGCCTCTGCTGGAGTGGACTTGTGTCTGTCTCACTGTCCTGCTTTGTTGGCCAACGAACTGTTATCTCTGCCGCCAGCGTTTTGAGATGGGAATTTTTTTAATAATTCAATGACCCTATGGTACTGCACCATTTTGGTACACCTGTCTGCCTCTGGAACAAGAGATTTAAAGTTATCCTTGTACTGGTGGTCTAAAAGTGTCACTAGCCAGTAATGACTGGTACCCAATATTTTGACAGTACGAGGGTCACGGGAAAGGCAGCGCAACATAAAGTCAGCCATGCGTGCCAGACTGGTAACAGGCATGACTTCTGTGTGCTCACCAACAGGACGACTGACCAAGGTGTCCTCCTCCTCTTCCTCTTCTTCCCTGTCCTCAGGCCATCCACGCTGAACAGATGGTATGACAGTTGTGTTTGTAGTCCCGTCTATAGTGCATGAAAGTATCTCCTGTTCTTCCTCCTCTTCCTCTTCCTCATTGTCAACCAATCCACATTGGGATGACATGAGGCTGGGCTGTGCGTAATCACCCTGTATGGTTCCTTTATCCATGTCCTCGTGCTCCGCCTGCAATGCCTCCTCTTTCATTGTGAGCAGAGAGCTTTTCAGAATGCAGATCAGCACGATGGCGATGCTAATTATGGCGTCATCGCCGCTCACCTGTCACGAGGCAGTAATAGAAATACAGGGGATGAGGAACCTGGGCCCCTGAATTGCCCCTAAGGCTAAGGAAGGGCCCTGTCTTTCCTTAACTTGGGGGTACACTTGAAGGTAGTGAGGCTCAAGCCACCGACCTGTCCCTGTCTCCTGTTTAGCCCTGAGCTAAACCCACCAACCCCCTCCCCAGGAGGTAAGACAGGGAATAATGTGAATAACACCAAAACAACAAAAGGAAAGACAGACACCTAGGGGTTAAATAACTAAATAATAACACTTAGCTTTCTCTGCTGCAATGCACCGCACAGCAGAGTAAGGCACCAGAACAGGGAAACAGCAGAAGCACCACTGCGCTCAGCAAGCCCCTGACTCCAGCTTGGTTGGTCTCCAAAAGGTAGCAATATCACCAACAGTTAGCTGACGCCTCAGGTGACCTTATAAAGGATGGTGGGAGTGGTAACCACCTTCCTCTGACAAGTCAGCAGCAATGTAATTACACCAGCGGCCACCGGGGGAAAAGACTGACATTAACCCCCGATGGCCTGAAAGAAAAAGGTTTCAGTATACAAAGAGAGATCTGCACAGATCCAAAAGTGGATCGTGACAGTACCCCTAATTTAATGAGGGGCCTTTGGACCCTCAACACCGCACCTCACTAGAAAACAACCTACGGTGAGGACGCCTCGATCCACCAGGGTTCACCCCAGCCTCCATCTGACTCTCAGGTTTATGGCAAACGCAGACTGATGGAAGTGGCAATAACGTATGTTCTGGAGGTACCACAAATCTCCAGAGCGCCGACCTGGGGAACGAGTTATGTACAGGCATTACGGGGGGTAACTCTAGCTGGCAAGTCCCTGGGCCGAGAATGGCCGACACCCGATACGACCCGATCACCCTAGAACTCCAGACTCCAGCAGCACACTTCCACCGAATGTTTTTGGTGGACACCCATACATACTCGTTCACACACTGGTCCGGACCTGAACGTTCATTGCCACACGCGCGTTTGCCACAAGATGGTGAACTCTTCGAGGAACTGACAACAGAGGTGTCCCCCTGTGTCACCACACTCACACAATTCTCAGAGGAAACCACCACCCTCCCCTGACCCCTCTTCCCAAGAGGGCTCCGACTCTCAGGGTAGGCTAGTGGTGAGGGTTGGGACTTGCCCCTACTCCTTGGCAGCACCTCTGCTGCCCCACTGGAGGAGAAGGGGATGGTTGCAGAAAGACAGCAGAGACAGTAGCCCCCGGGCAGCAGCCCTCACACGACTGACCCCAGCTGACTACTTCCCTGGAACGCCAATCTATGACCGGGTTGTGTTTTCTCAACCAAGGGAGGCCTAAAACGATGGGTATTGGCATACCCTCAAAGATGTAGCATGACAGGGACTCTTCATGACGAGTCCCTATACGTATGCGTATATCATGCATGACCTGGGTCACACTCCCCTGGCTGAGTGGGACAGAGTCAATGGTCTGGATGCCTAGTGGTTCTGCTAGCGTCCTACACATCAGGCCATTTGGTCCGGACAAAGTGAGCATCCACCAAATTGACTCCTGTTCCACTGTCCACAAGCACCGGAATTCCCTTAGTTACCCCGCCATTCACCACTCTCGCAGACGGTACACTGAGGGGAAGAAATGGAGGAAATATACACTCCCTGGTCGCCTCCCTCCACACGACCAGGGGAATGTGGCTTCTTAGATGGTCTAGATGTTTTGGCGCAAGCTGGGCAGACCCCAATGAAACGACCAGTCTGCCCACAGAAAAAAAACATGCCCCCACACCACGTCGAACCGCAGGCAACCCCGTTTGGGAACCGACTACTCCCACCTGCATAGGTTCGTCCGACTGCTCAACTGTGTCCTCCTCCCTAACCAGGAGAACAGGGAGCAGTTTTGGTGTATGCCTCTCCCTGAGGCATCTATCCACCAGGATGGCAAGGGACATGGCGGCCTCCAATGACCTGGGGGCGGAGTACTGCACCAGAGTATCCTGCAACCTTGGGGACAGACCCTGCACAAAATGACTCCAAAGGGCAGGATCATTCCACTGTGTGTCAGTGGTCCATCTCCTGAACTCTGAACAGTACTCCTCAGCCGGCCGGTCCCCCTGCTTGATCTTACGGAGTCAGGATTCCGCCAGAGAGACGCCATCAGGATCTCCATACACCAGCACCAGAGCCGCCAAAAACCCGTCCACCGACCGTAAAGATGGTGAATCGGCTGGCAGGGAGAAGGCCCAAGATTGGGGATCACCCCTAATAAGGGAGACAATAATCCCCACACGCTGTTCCTCACTCCTTGATGAACGGGGGCGGAGCCTCAAGTAAAATTTACAGGCCTCCTGGAAAACCAGAAATTTATCTCTCCCTGCAGAAAACCTGTCAGGGAGAGATATCTTAGGTTCTGGTTGAACCTGCATCTGAGCCGAGGCCCAGAACCCCACCAACTGCTGTAACTGCTGCACCACCTCACCCCGCAGCAATTTAAACTCATCTGTGAGGGTCTGAAGCAGTTGG
>JARQOD010000001.1:386799486-386871999 GCA_033576555.1 Oophaga sylvatica | reverse complement strand
TTGTCAACTGCGGATATTATCCGGCTCAGCTTTTGGGAAACTTATCCTGATTTTTGTCTCTTTCAGCTCCACGAATACAAATCATCGACTCATCGGATCTTCCGTCTGAACAACATCGCCAAAGCCCTGAAGTTCTGGAAGACAGTAATGTGAGTACTAGTGTGTGCTGCGTAGTGTGGAGTATTGCCACGTCTGGCTATAACGGAGCCACGCTGCCGCTCAGGAGGATTACACAGGATGTATCAGGCAGTGTAGGGTATGTGCACAGTGTGCAGAGTGCAGCTCTGGAGTATAATACAGGATGTAACTCAGGATCAGTAATGTCATGTATGTACACAGTGACTGCACCAGCAGAATAGTGAGTGCAGCTCTTGGAGTATACAATACAGGATGTAACTCAGATCAGTAATATAATGTATGTACACAGTGACTGCACCAGCAGAATAGTGAGTGCAGCTCTGGAGTATAATACAGGATGTAACTCAGGATCAGTAATGTAATGTATGTACACAGTGACTCCACCAGCAGAATAGTGAGTGCAGCTCTGGGGTATAATACAGGATGTAACTCAGGATCAGTAATATAATGTATGTACACAGTGACTGCACCAGCAGAATAGTGAGTGCAGCTCTAGAGTATAGTACAGGATGTAACTCAGGCTCAGTAATGTAATGTATGTACACAGTGACTGCACCAGCAGAATAGTGAGTGCAGCTCTGGAGTATAATACAGGATGTAACTCAGGATCAGTAATGTAATGTATGTACACAGTGACTGCACCAGCAGAATAGTGAGTACAGCTCTGGAGTATAATACAGGATATAACTCAGGATCAGTAATGTAATGTATGTACACAGTGACTGCACCAGCAGAATAGTGAGTGCAGCTCTGGAGTATAATACAGGATGTAACTCAGGATCAGTAATGTAATGTATGTACACAGTGACTGCACCAGCAGAATAGTGAGTGCAGCTCTGGAGTATAATACAGGATGTAACTCAGGATCAGTAATGTATGTATGTACACAGTGACTGCACCAGCAGAATAGTGAGTGCAGCTCTGGAGTATAATACAGGATGTAACTCAGGATCAGTAATGTAATGTATGTACACAGTGACTGCACCAGCAGAATAGTGAGTGCAGCTCTGGAGTATATATACAGGATATAACTCAGGATCAGTAATGTACTGTATGTACACAGTGACTGCATCGGCAGAATAGTGAGTGCAGCTCTGGAGTATAATACAGGATGTAACTCAGGATCAGTAATGTAATGTATGTACACAGTGACTGCACAGCAGAATAGTGAGTGCAGCTCTGGAGTATAATACAGGATGTAACTCAGGATCAGTAATGTAATGTATGTACACAGTGACTGCACCAGCAGAATAGTGAGTGCAGCTCTGGAGTATAATACAGGATGTAACTCAGGATCAGTAATGTAATGTATGTACACAGTGACTGCACCAGCAGAATAGTGAGTGCAGCTCTGGAGTATAATACAGGAGGTAACTCAGGATCAGTAATGTAATGTAATGTACACAGTGACTGCACCAGCAGAATAGTGAGTGCAGCTCTGGAGTATAATACAGGATGTAACTCAGGATCAGTAATGTAATGTATGTACACAGTGACTGCACCAGCAGAATAGTGAGTGCAGCTCTGGAGTATAATACAGGATGTAACTCAGGATCAGTAATGTAATGTATGTACACAGTGACTGCACCAGCAGAATAGTGAGTGCAGCTCTGGAGTATAATACAGGATGTAACTCAGGATCAGTAATGTAATGTATGTACACAGTGACTGCACCAGCAGAATAGTGAGTGCAGCTCTGGAGTATAATACAGGATGTAACTCAGGATCAGTATGTAATGTATGTACACAGTGACTGCACCAGCAATAGTGAGTGCAGCTCTGGGTATAATACAGGATGTAACTCAGGATCAGTAATGTAATGTATGTACACAGTGACGCACCAGCAGAATAGTGAGTGCAGCTCTGGAGTATAATACAGGATGTAACTCAGGATCAGTAATGTAATGTATGTACACAGTGACTGCACCAGCAGAATAGTGAGTGCAGCTCTGGAGTATAATACAGGATGTAACTCAGGATCAGTAATGTAATGTATGTACACAGTGACTGCACCAGCAGAATAGTGAGTGCAGCTCTGGAGTATAATACAGGATGTAACTCAGGATCAGTAATGTAATGTATGTACACAGTGACTGCACCAGCAGAATAGTGAGTGCAGCTCTGGAGTATAATACAGGAGTAATTCAGGATCAGTAATATAATGTATGTACACAGTGACTGCACCAGCAGAATAGTGAGTGCAGCTCTGGAGTATAATGCAGGATGTAACTCAGGATCAGTCATGTAATGTATGTACACAGTGACAGCACCAGCAGAATAGTGAGTACAGCTCTGGAGTATAATACAGGATGTAACTCAGGATCAGTAATGTAATGTATGTACACAGTGACAGCACCAGCAGAATAGTGAGTGCAGCTCTGGGGTATAATACAGGATGTAACTCAGGATCAGTAATGTAATGTATGTACACAGTGATAGCACCAGCAGAATAGTGAGTGCAGCTCTGGGGTATAATACAGGATGTAACTCCGGATCAGTAATGTACTGTATGTACACAGTGACTGTACCAGCAGAATAGTGAGTGCAGCTCTGGAGTATAATACAGGATGTAACTCAGGATCAGTAATGTAATGTATGTACACAGTGACTGCACCAGCAGAATAGTGACTGCAGCTCTGGTGTATAATACAGGATGTAACTCAGGATCTCTACAGGATCAGTAATGTATGTACACAGTGACTGCACCAGCAGAATAGTGAGTGCAGATCTGGGGTATAATACAGGATGTAACTCAGGATCAGTAATGTAATGTATGTACACATTGACTGTACCAGCAGAATAGTGAGTGCAGCTCTGGAGTATAATACAGGATGTAACTCAGGATCAGTAATGTATGTACACAGTGACTGCACCAACAGAATACTGAGCGCAGCTCTGGAGTATAATACAGGAGGTAACTCAGGATCTGTAATGTAATGTATGTACACAGTGACTGCACCAGCAGAATAGTGAGTACAGCTCTGGGGTATAATACAGGATGTAACTCAGGATCAGTAATGTAATGTATGTACACAGTGACTGTACCAGCAGAATAGTGAGTGCAGCTCTGGAGTATAATACAGGATGTAGCTCAGGATCAGTAATGTAATGTATGTACACAGTGACTGCACCAGCAGAATAGTGAGTGCAGCTCTGGAGTATAATACAGGATGTAACTCTGGATATGTAATGTATGTACACAGTGACTGCAGGAGCAGAATAGTGAGTGCAGCTCTGCAGTATAATACAGGATGTAACTCAGGATCAGTAATGTAATGTATGTACACAGTGACTGTACCAGCAGAATAGTGAGTGCAGCTCTGGAGTATAATACAGGATGTAACTCAGGATCAGTAATGTAATGTATGTACACAGTGACTGCACCAGCAGAATAGTGAGTGCAGCTCTGGAGTATAATACAGGATGTAACTCAGGATCAGTAATGTATGTACACAGTGACTGCACCAGCAGAATAGTGAGTGCAGCTCTGGAGTATAACACAGGATGTAACTCAGGATCAGTAATGTAATGTATGTACACAGTGACTGCACCAGCAGAATAGTGAGTGCAGCTCTGCAGTATAATACAGGATGTAACTCAGGATCAGTAATGTAATATATGTACACAGTGACTGCACCAGCAGAATAGTGAGTGTAGCTCTGGAGTATAATACAGGCTGTAACTCAGGATTAGTAATGTAATGTATATACACAGTGACTTCACCAGCAGAATAGTGAGTGCAGCTCTGGAGTATAATACAGGATGTAACTCAGGATCAGTAATGTAATGTATGTTCACAGTGAATGCACCAGCAGAATAGTGAGTACAGCTCTGGAGTATAATACAGGATGTAACTCAGGATCAGTAATATATGTATGTACACAGTGACTGTACCAGCAGAATAGTGAGTGCAGCTCTGGAGTATAATGTGTACTGTGGATTATAGGAGCTGTATGCTAATGTAGAAAGTTGAGGTTGTACTTTAATAAGACGCCTCGGTCCGTTGTGTAATAACCCCGTAGATTACTCCTTCACTTCGTGCTTTCTGTGTGCTGAGCCCCTCGCTGTGAGTGCCGCTGACTTTTCAATCTCTAATCGGATTTCTGAGAATTAACAACCTTCCTGATTCAGTGTAAATGTATAAGCCGGAGTCGGCGATGTGGACGCGTTCCAGATTATGGAGACATATGGAGGCAGCTCTGGGCTTTGTAGTGCGGGCGCTGACTCGCTGCCTGTTATCAGAGGCGCTGGCTCTCTGGACTCGTTCAGTTCTCAGGACTTTTCATGACTCTTGCTCTGTTGCTTGCGATGGCCTCATGGCTCGTGTTTCCTGCAGGTGAAGCTGGTCAGCATCGATGCGGCAGAGATCGCGGATGGGAACCCCTCGCTGGTCCTCGGCCTCATCTGGAACATTATCTTGTTTTTGCAGGTAGATCCGAGGATTCACTTTCCACCTGTCCTGACAAACTTTCTACTGCTTTCAAGATCTCTGCTTGCTGTTAATAAATTGTGACTGAAAACCAGTAGAGACTTGATACTTCTCACAGCTGAGGGTTTGTGACATTTGTATCCAGTCCAGATAATCCTCTGTGAACTACAGTAATGAAGGCAGCAGCACAAATCTCTCCCCTGTCCTGATAGTTTGTTACAATGTATCAGTGCAGGTATTACTGGAGTGTATAGGATTGTGTAGACTGGACGCAACCGTGACAAACGCTCAGCTTTGAGTAGTATTAGCACAGGATAAGTTTTTGGTCTGTGAACGTTAATAGATATTTTGATAAGATGGAGGAAAAGCTGTATTAAGAATTGCAACACTTGGAAACAATTGTGTATGATTTAAGAGGGGAGGGGCATAACACTAATGTGAGATCCTGAGTCATGCTCCGCCCCCTGGACTCCAGCCGCCATACATGCACTGATGCATTTCACGCTTTCCATGTTACGAAGTGCGGCTCGTGGAGAATAGAAATGCGTCAGTGCTTTCATTGAGCATCACAGATTTTTTTGTATGTTTTTTTTTTTTTTTTGCTGGAATTTCACTTGAAAGTGGATTAATGAATCCAAGTCTCACCACATAAGCTGGGACCCCCACGTAAGCTAGGACCCCCACCGCACCAGCGCCCATCTGTCAGGATTTATCCCCTCCTCTCTTCCCTAAGACTTTAAGAAGTATAATTCTGCCCTAAATCAGTACTTGTGAGTGGCAGAGGAACTTTTTCCAACAGGGCGTCTGACAGCTGCGCCTCTAAACCCTTCCCTAATGTGGCAAGTTATGTAAATGGGGAAGAAGCTCACAAGACAATGCTGTCGCCCTCCTGACTCCCTCCCTAGTCCTGAAAAGTGCCACATTCGGTGCCATGATACATGCCCGCACCTGGTAGACTGGCACCGAGCAGAGTGCATTCAGCGACTACAAACTGCATCCTGCCCTGTAACACTTGCCCCAACCATGTGTTGTCTTCATATCGGCTCTGCTACATTGTATCACTCGGTAGGAACCTTCGCCTCTTCTGATTCCTCCTGCAGATTAAAGAACTCACGGGAAATCTCAACAGAATGTCGTCCTCCTCCAGCCTGTCCTCCCTGCCCAGCGGGACCGAGTCTGACACGTCGCATCCCAGCACATCCAGCACGAAGAAGAGCATGTCTGTATCAATTAGGGATCAACGCAGAACCATCAAAGCTCTTCTCAACTGGGTTCAGCAAAGGACGCGGAAGTAAGAACAGAACGATGGATGCGGTACTATTATAGAGCTCAACTGCTGCATCACACGTAACACTGCACACATAGTGCTGGTTCCAGACATCCCCCTGAATTGTATAATGACTAGGTTTATGGTGTTAAAGTATGATTATAGTGTATTATAGTAGTTATATTCTTGTACATAGGGGGCAGTATTATAGTAGTTATATTCTTGTACATAGGGGGCAGTATTATAGTAGTTATATTCTTGTATATAGGAGCAGTATTATAGTAGTTATATTCTTGTACATAGGGGGCAGTATTATAGTAGTTATATTCTTGTACATAGGGGCCAGTATTATAGTAGTTATATTCTTGTACATAGGAGCAGTATTATAGTAGTTATATTCTTGTACATAGGAGCAGTATTATAGTAGTTATATTCTTGTACATAGGAGCAGTATAATAGTAGTTATATTCTTGTACATAGGGGTAGTATTATAGTAGTTATATTCTTGTATATAGGGGGCAGTATTATAGTAGTTATATTCTTGTACATAGGGGCAGTATTATAGTAGTTATATTCTTGTACATAGGGTCAGTATTATAGTAGTTATATTCTTGTACATAGGAGCAGTATTATAGTAGTTATATTCTTGTACATAGGGGCAGTATTATAATAGTTATATTCTTGTACATAGGAGCAGTATTATAATAGTTATATTCTTGTACATAGGAGGCAGTATTATAGTAGTTATATTCTTGTACATAGGAGCAGTATTATAGTAGTTATATTCTTGTACAAAGGAGCAGTATTATAATAGTTATATTCTTGTACATAGGAGGCAGTATTATAATAGTTATATTCTTGTACATAGGAGGCAGTATTATAGTAGTTATATTCTTGTACATAGGAGCAGTATTATAATAGTTATATTCTTGTACATAGGAGCAGTATTATAGTAGTTATATTCTTGTACATAGGAGCAGTATTATAGTAGTTATATTCTTGTACATAGGAGCAGTATTATAATAGTTATATTCTTGTACATAGGAGCAGTATTATAATAGTTATATTCTTGTACATAGGAGGCAGTATTATAGTAGTTATATTCTTGTACATAGTGTGAGACAGTGAGAGTATGTGTGTTGAATGGGGTGTACATTTCACCTAGATACTTTGCTGACTGGTATAAGGAAATGTATGGCTTTGTAAACCTAGTGGTAGAGAAAGGTCACTACACCTTACATTCAGTACACACTTGCAGCTCAGGCCTGAAACCACTCAGCTGTTAATTAGGAGACCAGAAGTAGGTGTCTGCGAACACAGACAGAGAGCTCGCTTAGTCTGGACCAGGGTGGATAAAAATCATGATTTTTCAGCTGCAGATGGAAGGAAGAGAGCCACAGTATTCATTACTGATGGGTAGGCGGAGCCCCAGATCAGGATGACACCTCAGATCAAAAGCGTGTTGACTGGCTGGCCCCTCCAGCTCGGGCTCCTCCTACTCAGCTCCTTCAGTCTAAAATTTGAGGTCTCAGAGGATGGTCGCTGCTGAAGCAGCTCCTCAGAAGATTTTATTATTTTTATCGGACATGAGACTTGGACATGGGTCTGAAAGGTCTCAGGGGTCTCAGCGCTGCTGGACCCCACCTCTCCCCTGGCGGATCTGTATTTTACATAAATAGTCCCTGCAGAATCTTGCCGGCCCTGGGGGACGAGGTTAGCTTCCCTGGCGGGGACGCAAACCGCACACTGGGGTCACTGCGTTCCCTGCCCTGGGGGGGAGCATGGGCACAAGCGCCACAAATCCTGAGGGGTCCCTGTGGCGCTCAGCTGGTGAGTACTCCACAATATATATACAATGTGATGAGTGCTTTAGCGACTGCTGTGACAGCGCTATTACATGTGTGTTAAATGTACTATTAGCGCTGCTTTGGCAGCGCCGTGACATGTAGATGTGGTGTTTCTGTGCAACTTTTGTCCGCAGGCAGATGCCTGCAGGACAGGGGGGGAGTAGGAGTGAGGAGTTTTGGCGCTCATATTTTTGAGCCGGGGGGGCGTGGCTTCACGCTTCCCGGTCTTTCAATGCAGGAAGCGCGCGATTGCGCTTCTCTTCCGGCTCCCTCAGCACGGCGGCCATTAAAAGAGCTCCCGGGCTCCTCAGACTCCGCTCCTCCCGTCTCAGGCACCAAACCAGCTGGGTGAGTGGCATTGTTTCCTCACCACACAGCGCTGATACATAGCGCTATTCTGCAGCTCGGTCTCACATAGAGACCTTGTTTTTTCTGACAGCCTGTGACATTAACCCCTCTTGAAGGTTTTACTTGGCATACAGCTGGGGTAGCTCTATATTTTTAAGACTTAACCCTTCAGCGGCTGTTTTGCGTTCACTTAAAAAAAAAAAAAAAAAAAAAAAAAAAAAAAAAAAAACTGCGTTTTTTTCAGGTTTTCTGACATTTGGCCTGCCATATACTGTGTGAGGCATGTCGGAACAGGGTTCAGAAGGCGCGGACCATATTCCAGTTCCGCTTCGGCAATCTGGTACGCAGTCCTCCGCGGCGTCTAGCGCTGCGGTTGGAGATCACAGTGATGCAAAATTGGATGCTATCGCCAGTTCTATTAATGGCTTGTCTGACCTTTTGAGTCAATATGTGTCAGCTAGATCCTCTCAGGACAGAAAGCGACACAGACCGTTACCATCCTTCACCCGTAGCGAATCAGATGTCTCTGATTTAGATTGTGGTGAGGGTTCTCCTTTAAGTTCAGATGGGGAAATGTCTGATTCGGATAAGGAGGAAAGGCGGGGGCTCTCGTCCCTTGTGAGACGTACAGAGGCATTTATTGAAGCCATGAGAGAGGTTTTACAGTTACCGGAGGTGGTAACTAGTTTACCTGGTAAATCAGCACGAATGTACCAGGAGTATCGTACGCCACGATCAGCCTTGCCAGATCTAGATGATCTTAACAGTGCAGTAGAAAAGGAACGTCTGTGTCCGGATAAACGTTTTCACGGAACACGTTTCTTTGACGCACTTTATCCGTGTTCCACAGAGTCGAGAGATAATTGGATCCCCTCTCCTGAAGTGGATTTTTTCCTTATCCCAGCTTAGTAAATCCTCACTGCTTCCTGTTAAAGGGAAGGCGAGTTTGCAGGATCCACTGGACAGAAAAACGGAAATGGCGGCGAAATCAAATTATGAGGCCGCGGGTCATGGATTCAGAGCGATACTAGGATCCATGTGTGCTTCTAAAGCTTCTATAAGCTGGTTGGACCTTTTACACAAGGCGTGGAAAAATGGATCTCCGTCATCTGAGATGGAGGAGATTTTCGAATGGTTGGACACTGCAGTCCGATATATCTATGATGCAGGTCTGGACACTGCGTCGCTTCTGTCCAGGGCGCAGGCTTCGGCGATCACGGTCAGAAGAGCGCTGTGGCTCAGACAGTGGGCCGGGGATGCGGTCTCCAAACAAGGTTTGCTGGCCTTAGCTTATAAAGGTGGTCATCTTTTTGGGTCTGACCTCACAGAACTGATTACCAGGGCAAAGGCAAAAGAGGCGACGTTGCCACAACGCAGAGCTATGGCTTCTGTGTCTGGCAGGACATATAGTGGTCGGCGGTCCTTTCGGGGCCGAGGTCGATTCGCTCAGTCTTCTTGGGGATCGGGTCGTTCCTCTTTCTCAGCAAAAAAGTCCTCCCAGAAATCTCGCATTCCCTGGAAGCAGAATTTCCGTCAAGACAAGCGGGAAACCGACAAGAAGCCCGCCAAGACGGATTGACGCCAGGAGTCCACTCGAGGACTCTCGAGTGGGGGGTCGCCTGCTCCAGTTCAAGGAGACTTGGATTTCTCGCGTTCCAGATTCATGGGTAACGCGGGTCGTGTCAGCAGGTTATTTCATAGAATTCTCTTCTCGTCCCCAGACACATTTTACCAGTCTCGCATTCCGACAGAACCCGAGCTTTTGGTCGCTCTGCAGCGAGAGGTCGAATTCCTTCTTCAGAAGGGTGTGGTAATACGGTTCCGCCAGAAGACCGGGGAAAAGGATTTTATTCCAATCTGTTTGTGGTTCCCAAAAAGGAGGACAAATTTCGTCCGATTCTGGATCTCAAAAGATTGAATCGGCATGTCCACACCCGGAAATTCCGCATGGAGTCACTTCGCTCCGTCGTGGCAGCACTGTCGCAGAACGATTTTTTGGTATCAATCGACATCCGCGACGCTTATTTACATGTTCCCGTTGGAAGAGCTCATCAACGTTTTCTTCGTTTTGCCATAGGTCGGGATCATTACCAGTTCGTGGCTCTGCCATTCGGCTTAGCCTCGGCGCCCAGAGTATTTACAAAGATTCTGGCGCCTCTCATGGCGATTCTTCGAAGACAAGGAATTACGATTCTTCCTTACCTGGACGATCTTTTGATCGTGGCATCCTCGGAGGAGGAAGCAGTGACAGCTCGCAATCTGTCTCTTCAGTTACTGAAGGACTTCGGTTGGCTAGTCAATTGGGAGAAGTCGTTTCTGGAACCGTCGCAAGCTATCCTCTTTTTGGGAATGCATTTCGACACGGTACGGGCAGTGGTGTCTCTACCTCCAGACAAACAGTCATGTCTTCTTCGGCATGTACAAATCATGAAGTCTTCGATAACAATGTCCCTTCGCAAGTGTATGCGTCTTCTGGGTTTAATGGTGGCGTCCATGGAGGCAATTCCGTTTGCCCAGTTTCATTCCAGAGCTCTCCAAAGGTTCATTCTGAGTCATTGGAATCAGTCGCAATCGCTGGATTGCAGTGTCACCATCTCTCGCAGGGTGCGAGAGTCTCTAGGATGGTGGTTACGTCCAGGAGCCTTATCCCTGGGGAAATCTTTTCTCCCTCCGAAATGGTCGGTCATAACCACAGATGCCAGCCTGACGGGCTGGGGGGGTGTTTGGAACGATTCCTGGATTCAGGGAGTATGGTCATCGGAGGAGACTGTTTTACCGATCAATATCCTGGAATTGAGGGCGATTTTCCTTTGCCTCCAACACTGGACGGTCCCTTTGAGCGGTCTGCCGGTCCGAGTGCAGACAGACAACGCCACAGCGGTTGCGTATATCAATCATCAAGGTGGAACAAGGAGTCCCAGACTCATGGCGGAGGTGTCTCGGATCCTGATCTGGGCCGAGGCCAGGGTTCCAGCCATTTCTGCAATCCACATCCCAGGGGTTCAGAATGTTACGGCGGATTTTCTCAGTCGCGAGAAGATGGATCCCGGAGAATGGAGTCTTCATCCGGAGATTTTTGCAATGCTGTGCTCCCGTTGGGGAACTCCCCAAGTGGATTTGATGGCATCCAGGTTCAATGCCAAACTACCAGTGTTCATGTCCAGGTTCAAGGACCGGAAGGCTGTGGAGGTGGATGCTCTGGTGGCTCCGTGGGATCAATTCGAGCTGATTTATGTGTTTCCACCGATATCCTTGCTTCCTCTGGTACTGCGTCGGATCAGACTGGAGAGAATCCCGGCTATGTTAATAGCACCAGATTGGCCAAGGAGGACGTGGTTTTCAACGCTAATGTCGCTGTTGGCGGCACCTCCATTTCCACTTCCTCTTCGACCGGACCTGTTGACTCAGGGGCCCGTTTGTCATCCGGACTTGAAGTCTCTGCGTTTGACGGCGTGGCTCTTGAGACCGAAATGTTGACTCGTAGAGGTTTTTCAGCCGAGGTCATTGCTACTCTTCGAGCTGCCAGATGTCCGGCTACTACTAGGATTTACCACAAAATTTGGGAAACCTTCTTTTCGTGGTGTTTGGGGTCCTCTCGGAACCCGAGAAAATTTTCCATTCCCAACCTGTTGGCTTTTCTACAGCATGGGCTAGACAAGGGTTTGGCAGTAAGCACTCTGAAAGGTCAGATTTCTGCTCTGTCCTTATTATTTCGGAGAACCATTGCTTCAAATAGAGACGTGCTCTCCTTTTTCCGAGGTATATCTCGTAAGTTTCCGCCGCGGAAGGCACCCGTGTCTCCTTGGCGGCTCAACCTTGTTTTGGAGGCTCTTCAGCATAAACCTTTTGAGCCTATGGTTTCTGCTAGCCTTTCTTTACTTTCTTGGAAGGTGGCTTTCCTTGTTGCAGTCACTTCCTTGAGGAGAGTTTCTGAGTTGGCAGCTCTTTCTTGTTCGCCTCCTTTTCTGGAGTTTTTTCCGGATCGTGTAGTGCTTCGCACTCGGGGTGATTTTTTACCTAAAGTGGTGTCACAATTTCATGTCGACCAGGATATTGTGTTACCTTCATTCTGCCCGGATCCGAAAAATGTGAAAGAGCGAGCTTTACACACATTGGATTTAGTGCGGGCCTTGAAGTTTTATCTATCTATTACTCAAGGTTTTCGTAAGACGGACTCCCTGTTTGTGGTTCCAGCAGGTCGTCGGCGTGGTCAACGAGCTTCCAAAGATTCTATAGCTCGTTGGATCCGGTCAGCTATTTTGGAAGCTTACCGTCTTCGGGGTGAATCTTGCCCGATTAAGATTCGAGCCCATTCTACGAGAGCTGTGGCCTCTTCGTGGGCTTTTCATCAAGGTGCCTCGGCGGTGCAGCTCTGCCGAGCGGCAACTTGGCGCTCTGTCCACACGTTTACAAAGTTTTATAAAGTGGACGTCAGTGCTTCCGCTGATGCAGCCCTCGGACGTAGGGTCCTGCAGGCAGCTGTAGTGTAAAGTTCTAGATGAACTTGTGTTTAGCGCTGGTTGCGCTTTTTGTTAAGGTTGTTGGGTTTCTGCCCTTTGTTGGTTTTTTCCCACCCTTATTTTTGAACTGCTTTGGGACGTCCCATCAGTAATGAATACTGTGGCTCTCTTCCTTCCATCTGCAGCTGAAAGACGGATTTTGGTAAGACCTTACCTGTAAAATCCTTTTCAGCGAAGGAAGGAAGAGAGACACAGCACCCTCCCAGGGCAGAAGTGTGTTGATGTTTTCAGATGCAGCGCGACCCTTATCTGATAGCGATTATCTGGGCTGAGGTCAGCGCGCTAAGGCTCTGTTCCAGCATTGCCAGCTCATCACAGTAGTCAGGTTCAGTGAGTAGTACCTGGAACTCTGTGGTTTGCCTTACTTTGCATGCATAACCTGTATTCTTGTGTTGTTTCTCTGAAGTTCCTTCAGAAGGGGTTATGTTGCTCCGCTGGTGATCTTGGCTCTTTTCCTCAAAGCTTTGGTACGACTGAAGGAGCTGAGTAGGAGGAGCCCGAGCTGGAGGGGCCAGCCAGTCAACACGCTTTTGATCTGAGGTGTCATCCTGATCTGGGGCTCCGCCTACCCATCAGTAATGAATACTGTGTCTCTCTTCCTTCCTTCGCTGAAAAGGATTTTACAGGTAAGGTCTTACCAAAATCCGTCTTTTTAAAAAAATCAAAAAAATCTGATTTTTTTTATTTAAATCGGATTTTTTTTTATTTAAATCGGATTTTTTTGATTTAAATCGGATTTTTTAATCAAGTTGTACACAAGCAAAACTTTGTCTTTTTGCAAATCAAATTATTTTACACAAATAAAAATATTAAAACAGTTGATGATTATGAAACCTAATAATTTTTATTTGCACTATTAAACAATCAGAATTGAACTACAGAGAGTAAGTACTTTTTAACAATAGCCTATCTCTAACGTTTGAAGTAAGCAAACATCTTCAGTGAATACATCAGTCCTTAAAGCTTACTGTTTATTTAGGACTTTTAATAGGAAAACTAGTTGTCCTGCTTTAGCAGTTCCTAAGCGGTTTCGGACTGTTGTGTGCACAAAACCAAATGAAGAAAACAATCTCTCTACTCCTGCCGATGAAGCCGATGCAGTCAGTAGCTGAGTAGCTACATTTATTATCTTCGCTGGAAGAACAAGTGATTGCGACTTCCACCAGTCCAGTGGTTTTAGTTCATTAACGACGTTATCTGCAAACATGTATTTTTGAAATGGTGCAGATTCACACTTCAATTTCAGCACAGTTGCCACAATGTCATGGTTAGTATTGGCGAGCCACTCCATTGCAGAGTTGATTTCCGCCTGAGATAGTTTTTTCCCTCTGTAGATGGGATGCAAGATATTGGCTAAATAGTGTTCTTCTTTTAATGCTTGGTCCTTGCGGTGGTGTATTGCAACCTTTACATTGTTTGAGAGGTTCAAGCGATCTAGCGAACCTTCTAAATCTTTCCAAACTTCTGTGGCATCAGCTATGGTTGCAGTATCTTTCTGCATTTTATCCAACGCAATAGATATTGGCTTTAACCTTTCCAAAAGGTCCTCGGCATTTCTCTTCACACCAAGATTTAATACTTTGCTTCGTATATTAGCATCAATTTTATCCCGATGTGTTTCGCAAATGGACACTAATTTTGACCAGTTGTTAATAAACAGTTCCAAGCATTCAGCCAAGGTATTCCATCTAACATCTTGTGGTAGAACCAACTTCAGTCCTCCATTTCCTTGTAGTTTGCATGTGCAAAATGATTATTGCGGAAATATTTAACAATTTCTACAACATGTTCCTTGACACCCGAAATATGCAGGTCTTTTGCCAAAAGATGCAACAAATGGGCAGAACAACCGTATGTAATGACATTTGTGTCATCCTCATGTGCCAGTTCCGCTCGCATTTTTGCCACATTGCTTGCGTTATCAGTAACTAAGCTCCTTACTTTACATCCAAACTGTTCTTGGCATTGGTGAATTGAGTTCTTAGCAATTTCAAGTAAATATTCAGCAGTATGTGAATTTCCAGATGTGTCGATTGTGTCTGTAAGGTAAGTTTCACCATCTTCTGTTGTGACACAAGTGCAAATTATGGGGTCGTTGTGGATGTTGCTCCAACCATCCAAGCTCATGTTAACAACTTTGTCTTTCAAATATTTTGTACAAGCCGCTCTTTCTTTGTCGTATACAGCCTGAAGATGTTTTCCTGAGATATCAAATCTACTTGGTGGTTTGTAGCCTGGTCTTATTCCTTCGATCATTTGTACAAACAATGGGTGTTCAACTAGTCGGAAAGAAGAATTGGTTGCAAATATGAATTTAGCAATTAATTCATCAAAATGTTCTTTCTGGCTCGTCGTAGTCTTTAAGAGGAATTTTTCTACACTTTGCACGCAAAGTTTTTTGTTGGGCTGCTTTGTTGAAGTTGTACCCAGATATTGATTGTCACGTGCAGCACAAGCCATATTTGACCCTGAAAGCACAGTAATTAAAAATATAATTCGACTGCGTATTTGAAGAAATATAACAAAAATATTTTGAAACAAACTTTTTGAACAATGTAATGGTCCTCGTCCTATAAGGGCTGTCTCAAAAGTTATGCTACTCAAGTTTCCGGTGAAGTTGCTGTAATACTAGTAATATCAGAGCAACTGAAAAAAATTGTCACAAAAGTTTTAAAAATGTTTTTTTAAAAAAATGGTCAATTTGGCAGACTTCAAAAGTGAATTGTAGCCTACAATAAAAAAAAAAAATAGGCGTATACACACTCTTATTTTTACTTAACGTTAATCTTCTGTGAAATATTGCCTTAACATAAATTTAAATTCTATAGTCCAGAACTAGTGCTAGAAATTTTTCTTTTCATAGACTTTAACCATCCCAGTAAAACGTCTGTTAAAATAGGTTGTAATTGCCAGACTTACCACTAGTGCTAGGGTCCTGGTGCATAAGAAGCTGTGGGGATTCATTGACATTAGTTGTATCACTATCAACATCTTCATTTCCCTTCTGGTTGCAGTTTTCATAATGTGATTTCAACCGGCAAACAAGTCCTTGGATATCCTTTTGACAGTATTTGCACTTTGCTCTCCCACCTTTCTTTCCAAGCTCTGCTGGCATCTCAACAAAATGAACCCAAATAGGGTCTCTCTTACGACCTGCCATGGCTCACGCAGATCACTTCTGAAGTTTGATTGTTACTACAGCCAAGTACTGCTGACTGACTATCCAACAAGTTTGGGCATGTCAACTGAATGGAAAAAGAAACTGAAACCAAGCTACAGAAAGTGAAACCAAGCTAGAAGTGTGGAGTTAATTGAACAATGATTGAAAGTTTTAGATTTTAATCGTGATTTATATTAAAAAAATCTTTTGATTTAAATCAGTGATTTAAATCATGATTAAAATCACGATTTAAATCGATCTGATTTAAATAGAAAAAATCATTTGATTTAAATCATGATTTAAATCGTTGATTTAAATCGGCGTGATTTAAATCAATCCACCCTGGTCTGGACAAGGAGTCCAGGCACAAGAAGGAGTCTCCAGGAGTATGAGCTGTCTCAGTCTGGGTGCTCGATGTACCCCGGACACAGGAGTAGTCTCTGTGAGAATCCATGCGGATAGCTGCTGAATAGGAGGGGAGCTCTCTCAAGTCTGGACGTTGGATATGCCTTCAGACACAAGGAGGAGACTCTGTGAAACTCCATGCTGGTAACTACTGAACATATGTGTTGTTTTGGGGACAGGCTGTTAGAGTCTGGACCCGGATAGAGAGGGAAATCTATCTAAGTGTAGTAAGTGGCTGGACAAGCCCAGGGCTTATGTTTATGATTTGGTTTTGATTATGTTCTGTTTGCTTTGGACTTTAATAAAACTGGTTGCGGCCAGTTTTTACCAGAACTGCTGTCTGTGAATGAACTGTTTCCGTGCCACTCCGTCTACCCGGACGGCGATCCCAGAGCTATATCCCTGAAAAGCTTACAATTGGTGCTGGAATGTGCGTGCAGCACAGTGGCTTAGAGACAGCAATAAAGGAGAGAAGTCTGTTGAAGCAGCAGCAGAGGAAAAAAAAGTGTGTCAGCAAAAAACGTCTGATTGGAGCAGTCTTAAAGAGACAGTAGCCCTAATAGACTTTGCAAAGAAAAAAAAAAAAGTGTCTGCACAGCAAGGCTGAATTTTCTGTGGAAAAGACTGTGGAGTGTGTATGTCTTGAGTGAAGACTGCCGTTGTTGAGACAGAGAAGTCTGACAGCATGGATGACAGCATGGAGGCACTGTTTGAACAAATGGCGCAAGTTAATGTGCAACATAAGACTGCCGTGGTTGAGACAGATAAGTCCGGCAGTATGGAGGAGCTCGTTGAGTACCTGGTCCAGGCCCAGCGGAGCATGCAGCAGAGCATGGAGCGGCAGCGCCTGCAGCACCAGCAGCGCATGCAGCAGGCCCAGCAGCAATTCCTGCAGCAGCAGCAGGAGAATAACCGGTTGTTTTTTGAGCAGGTTGCAGCACTACAAAAGACTTGCAGCGCATCGTCCCAAAGTAATGTTGCAAAGTCACCTGCATTGTCCGCTGTAAAGAAGGCGGTAAGACGGTCCCTGAAAAAGATGACACCTCGTGACGATGTGGAGGTATATCTCACTAGGTTTGAGGGACTGGCAGAGAAGGAGAATCTGCCCCTATCTGAATGGGCCATGATGGTCGCACCCTATCTGATTGGAGAACCCCAAAGGGCCTATGCTGACCTGAGCGAGCAGGACAGCCAAGACTATGCCAAGCTGAAAGCGGAGATTCTTACCCGGCTGGGTGTTACGGTGACAGCCGTGCCAGGGGAGTTCATGACTGGAGATGCAGTTGGGAGTCTGCAGTCAGCAAACCTGATTATGGAGTTGAAAAGGTGATAGTGGACCGCTACACCCAAGCACGTCCTCCTGAGGTACAGCCAAAGGTCGGACAAGGAGACCACCAGGACGCCAATCGTCTGGTCAGCCTGATGGAGAGGGCCTTCGCCACCAAAGACTGCCTCCGTGACCAGCCGTCTGAGAGGTCGTCACTTCAGAGTTCCTGGACGCCGAACTCTCCCGGTAAGAGCGTTCCAGCTGTTGGGGTCGTGTGGGTGGGAGAGTGTGATGGACAGTGTTGGAGATGTCGTGAAATTGCAGCCAACTGTCCAATAGAGGGGGAGCCTATGTGTTGTGATGTTGGCGGATCCCTCTCTCCCTGCGCAGAGCCTGTGTGTGTGTCCACCTCAGCCGAAGAGACTGGACCACAGGGGTCCCCGGTGGTTGTAAATGACTGCCCAGCACAGGCCCTCTTGGACTCAGAGAGTCCAGTGACTTCCGTATGAGACAGCCTGATTGATAGGGACTTTATCCCTGATAAACACCTGAGTGTGGTGTGCGTCCATGGAGACACCAAAGTCTACCAGAGACTGTCGTGGACTTGATCCCCAAACGCGGGGAGGTTTCATGTGAAGTGGGGGTAGTGAAGAACCTGGTGCCCCCCGTCATATTGGGTAATGACTTTCCCCGGTCTAAGGATCTCTGGGGGAAAAATGTTTCTGATGGACAGTGTGATGAAGCTCCTATTGAGGGTGCGCAGTCCCGAGGGGCGGAACACAATGCTAGTGGGCCGTTGAACTTATGTGATAATGATGATGATGATGATGATAATGATAATGATGATGATGATCATGATAATGATGATGACCATGATAATAATGCTGATGCTGACAATGATAATGATGATGACCATGATAATGATACTGATGCTGATAATGATAATGATGATGATCATGATAGTGATAATGATACTGATCATAATCATGATAATGATATTGATAATAATGATGACTGTGATAGTGATGAAATTCCTTTGCAGGTGATGTTGGGAGACGAGGATGGTGGTTCTCGGGAACCGAGTGTCCCTGACTTACCTGTGTCCTGTGACAATTTTGAGAGTGAGCAGTGGCGAGACCCCTCTCTTAAAACGGCCCAGGAAATATAAATGTTCTAAATGAGGTTTCCCAAGAGCCTGGCTCTGAGGAGAGGTTTCCTCATGTTGCCATAAACACTCACCTGTTGTATAGGGACACTGAAGTCCAGGGAGAGGTCGTGAGCCAACTCCTAGTACCTGAGCTATATGGAAGTATAGTGCTGGGGTTGTCACATAGTCACATACTTGAGGGACCACCTGAGGGAAACCAGGGACCAGATGGTGAAGTTAATGTTGTGGATGACATGTTAACTAAGGTTCCAGATCAAGATGTGAATGAGAATGAATTGTATAACCCTGACAGTGAGCAGGATGTGAATGAAAATGAAGTGTATAACCCTGAAAGTGAGCAGGATGTGAATGAGAATGAATTGTATAACCCTGACAGTGAGCAGGATGTGAATGAAAATGAAGTGTATAACCCTGAAAGTGAGCCAGATGTGGCTGAGAAAAAGGGGTCAGACAGGGATAGTGATAGTGAATCATCTGATGACAATCAAGCAACCAGTGCAAATGAGGAAGGCATGGTAGCAGAGGAGGTTGAGAGTCCTGAGAGGAAGGCTGATGCTGACCTTGCAGTCGGACAGAAGATGGCATCTGAAGATGTTTTACAGTTGGCCGGTTCCCTGGCGAAGACTAAGGTGAAAGGAGGAGAGCTGAGCTTTAAAGGCAGGACTCTGAAACTGAACACAGCCCAAGTAGATGCTGTTGGAAATGTGAAGTTACCAAGGTATGGTGTGGATCTGTATCGTGCCAAGGACTCTGAGGGAGATGCTGCAGAGGTGGAAAAAGCCATAGAAGTGGTAGTCACCAAGCCAGATGCCTCATCAGAAGCTGAGGTCTCAAGTGAAGCTGTGAGGAACAAGACTGAAGATATGGGGACTGACTCTGTCCAGGAATCTGTTTCTGCCGAAGACAGCGGCGTGGACGGGTTGCGGTTCGGATCAGTAGCTGCAACTCGTGAAGCTCAGGCTGGAAGTTCGGCGCCCGGAGCCGCAGCAGTGTTCCCGAGTGACACCAAGGATCTGGATAAGTCACAAGATGAGATTTTGAGACATCAGGCTGGCGTTGGTGAGCTCAAGCGCACTTTCATGGAGTCTACATCGGAGCCACGTCCCAACAAATGGGAAAAGCGATGTGTCACTCCGTTGCCGCTGCAGACACACGGGAGCTCAGATGGGATGCAGAACGTGGTGGAAGAGAAGAATCCGGCGGGTTCTGAGTATACAGATGCAGCTATCAAGGAGAACTTGAAAGCCGGAATAATGATGTGACTGAAGAGGTAGAATGTAAGACTGACGGTAGGGCTTCTGAGCATGTTCTACCAGAAGAGCCTGAAGAAGGGGCCGAAGACATAAAAGACGTCCAACAGGTACCAGATGAATTGATGACTTCTCAGAAAAAACTCCAAACTGTGATGGAGGAGTGTGATGAAAGCCATGAGCATCTTCGTGAGAAGGTCAATGAAGTAAAAGGAAGGATACAGGGAATCTCTTCGTTGCAAGAGCAAATGCTGCTCAATAAGTCTAAGGCTCTATATAAGAATGCTGTTGTTACGGTAGAACATTACAATTCAGCTGGAGACTTAGCGGATGAATTATGTGTACTGCAAAAGAAAAACGATCAGCTCCTTCTACAGTCCCAATCATTTGAACAGTGTAGCTTAAAATGGTCAGAGACCATGGCAGAGGAGCTTAAGGTCTGTGAAATAGACTTTATGAGTCAACCGATATTCAAGAAAATAGATGTGCTAAAGAGGGTTCAAGGGGAACTAGAGAAAAGTGAAAAACCCCCTATACCTTCTGTGATAGTTGGTGACACATGGTCAGTGCACCAGGGACAGGAGGTACGTGAGTTTCTGAGGAAGAGTCAGCAGAAGTGTTCTGATGTGCCGGGTCGTACTTCTCTGGCCAGGCACTATATCGAAACTGAGCCCGGCCCTAAGGTCAAGATGAAACCGTGCAGGATACCCGAGGCCCGCAGAGAGCATAGGCCTGGGAGGGTACAGGGTAGTGCGGATGCTTCAGATGAAGAGAAAGCTGATGTTGGCTATGGCTCAGGTGAAGATACAGATGACAGTAGTGAAGATGAAGCTGATGAGGGCCATGACTGGTCCAGAGTTCACTGTCTCTTTTGGATTGTTGACCAGCCCTCCGGTCTGGATGACCAGCCCTCCGGTCTGGAGAAGAGGGGGGGAATATGTGAGACAGTGAGAGTATGTGTGTTGAATGGGGTGTACATTTCACCTAGATACTTTGCTGATGGTATAAGGGAAATGTATGGCTTTGTAAACCTAGTGGTAGAGAAAGGTCACTACACCTTACATTCAGTACACACTTGCAGCTCAGGCCTGAAACCACTCAGCTGTTAATTAGGAGACCAGAAGTAGGTGTCTGCGAACACAGACAGAGAGCTCGCTTAGTCTGGACAAGGAGTCCAGGCACAAGAAGGAGTCTCCAGGAGTATGAGCTGTCTCAGTCTGGGTGCTCGATGTACCCCGGACACAGGAGTAGTCTCTGTGAGAATCCATGCGGATAGCTGCTGAATAGGAGGGGAGCTCTCTCAAGTCTGGACGTTGGATATGCCTTCAGACACAAGGAGGAGACTCTGTGAAACTCCATGCTGGTAACTACTGAACATATGTGTTGTTTTGGGGACAGGCTGTTAGAGTCTGGACCCGGATAGAGAGGGAAATCTATCTAAGTGTAGTAAGTGGCTGGACAAGCCCAGGGCTTATGTTTATGATTTGGTTTTGATTATGTTCTGTTTGCTGTGGACTTTAATAAAACTGGTTGCGGCCAGTTTTTACCAGAACTGCTGTCTGTGAATGAACTGTTTCCGTGCCACTCCGTCTACCCAGACGGCGATCCCAGAGCTATATCCCTGAAAAGCTTACAATAGGAGCAGTATTATAATAGTTATATTCTTGTACATAGGAGGCAGTATTATAGTGGTTATATTCTTGCACATAGGGGCAGTATTATAGTAGTTATATTCTTGTACATAGGAGCAGTATTATAGTAGTTACATTCTTGTACATAGGGGGCAGTATTATAGTAGTTATATTCTTGTACATGGGAGCAGTATTATAGTAGTTATATTCTTGTACATAGGAGCAGTATTATAGTAGGTATATTTCTGTATATAGGTGCTGTATTATATTACATTCTTTATATGAGGCAGTATTATAATAGTTGCATTGAACAGTTAGATGAGTATTATCCTCGTAGTAATTGGCGACTGTAGCGGTATATCGGCAGTATAATAGATATCTCTTTTCTCCTAAAGTGACTTTTCAGCTTCCAGTCTAGAATGCTAATGAGGCTTAGACAAAGGCTCGATCTTGTAATATTCACTTAGAACCTTGTTCATTAATATCCTCGTCTTACTTAGTCAGTGGGACACGGCACTCTGAGCGAGCTGCAGATTAGCGCTGTCAGCGGGTGGCCATGGAATATATTAGTGTTGTAAGATCTTACTTTAATTATTTCACAAATCTTCAGCTATGAACGTAATGTTCCATCTTTATTAAATCTGTGTACCTCTCTCTGTCCTGTAATAAGGTACGGGGTCGCGGTGCAGGACTTTGCCGGCAGCTGGAGAAGCGGACTGGCGTTCCTTGCTATAATTAAAGCCATAGACTCCAGCCTGGTGGACATGAAGCACGCTTTGGACAGATCGCCCCGGGACAACCTGGAGAACGCCTTCAGCATTGCCACGAGAAGCCTCAATATTCCGCGGCTTCTGGAACCAGAGGGTAAAGCCATGAAGTATATGGACAGTGTAATCCATACAGCCCATATCTTGGCCATGTCCGTCCTGTAGATGGGGCACGCTCAACACCCATCGATGAAACATTACTGCCATATTGTATCTTTATGTCTAGATAAAAGTCCTTTCATTATTGTACAATGTCAGTTTTTCTTCTGCGCTTTGAGACTTAGTGCATCACCATTTTCAGCATCTCTTCTTGCTGACAGGGACTGGAAACTTTTTTTTTTTTTAACTTTCCATGATCTTACAAGTTTTGAATTCTTGTGACTAAAAGTTTCCATCTCACGGCCAGATATGACATTGCTGGTGATGCCCAGGTGACCCATTCTTCACCTCCATGTTTGCTCTCGCTGTAGATGTGATGGTGGACTCGCCCGATGAACACTCTATAATGACCTACGTCACACAGTTTCTTGAACACTTTCCAGAACTTGACCCGGTGAGTTTCCGTTCTGTTGTTTTCTTTTATTTTGCTTTGAAAATTTGCCCTAGAATTGACCCTGAATTAAGCAATCGTGGAAATTTCTGCAAGAAATGAACATGTCTAATGTACCACAATCCACCCTAAAAGAGGTAGAGGTATGTTTTCTTGCACAAACAATGTCATGCCTCATCACAAGTCATGTGTGGTATTGCAGTTGAGCGACATTCACTTCAAAGAGGCTGTGCTGCAATACCTGACACAACCTTTAGAGAGGTGTGGCGCTGTTTCTCAAAATTCTGCACTTGTAAGCAGGAATATTTAGAATTAATAATTAAATTGTCCTACTGTTTGATTTATAAGACGGGTTTCTCTTTAGGATAAGCCCTTTTTTAAATCGCATATTTTTTATTTACCACGGAAACCATTTTCCAGATATATATAGAATTAGACATTTAAATATTACATACAGATAAAAATTAAGGAAAAAAAAATATTTTGTTATACCCCAACTATAACCCACACACATATCTCAATGAGGACAAGCCCTTTTACATGAACACCATAGAACTGCTTTATTGGGACACTTAAGGAACATACTTGCCATCTTTTCTGGATGCCCATCCTGTAGGACATTGATTTTGGTGCTGATAATATTCCTCTATGGCCGGGGTCAAACATGCGAGAAACTTGCACGAGTCTTGCATGTCAATCAATACCTGGTTCTCGGACAGGAACTTGCGGCTGCATGTATTTCTATGCAGCCGCTCGCTCCGGTCCCAAGTGCCGGTGGCAGTACCGGGTATTGACATGCGAGACTCGTGCGAGTTTGTCGTATGTCTGACCCTGGCCTAACGCTACTTCTTTTTCATGTCTCGTCTCATCTACTCCCTACTATACCCCCATTGGGGCTCCAAAATCAGATGGAGCACTCGGCTTCATGCACAAGAACCCTCTTAGAGTTCAGCTTTCCGGGAATTTTCAGGAGGCTTCAGTGGAGCTTAAGAGACTTGCCAAGTCTTCCAGAAGTCTTGGAAATGTTCTCATTTTCTGGGAGTCATTTTGGAGCCCTAGGAGAAATGGCAAGTATGCTGTAAATTTTACAAGTGAATTTTAAAAAAGTTCTCTTTTACCTTATCTTCAGGATGATTTCTCATCAGTAAATGAAGACGCTCCTCTGGAGATGACGTACGTTCGGTATAAAGATGGGCCAATGGAGCAAGAGGGTAAAATAATTACAGTGAGCAGAGCTGAGGATACTGGTTACACGGTAGAACTTCAGACAAGACTTCTTACACCTCCGGAGACTCATGACTTTGCAGAAGTAGATATCCCATATGATGAGAAGCTGAATTTCGAGAAGGATCCATTCCAGGTCCCAGACGAGAAGACGCAAGGTCAAGAACTAACAGCAGATGCTGCGGGGTACAAGCTAAATACTTTCTTACAACGGGTGGACATGTTTCCAACGAGATCTGATGTAATCGTGAAAAGTCCTGCGGGAGCGGACATGAAGAGTAACAATGGCGAAGGAGATCGTGGAGGTCTAGAAGGTCTGGTTGACTCCTTCACAATTTTCAATGAGAAAAATGCTCTTCATCACACTGATTCTGAAGACGATGTCCAACCCAACTCTAGTTCCAGTCTTGGGGGCACCATTAATAGTGAATCGTCGTCCTCATTCTCCTCTATTTCCGATAAAGAACCCAATGACATATTTTATCAAACAGAGGTTGACCATAGTCAACTAAAGCCGAGACTGACGTCAGAAGTAATGTCTTTTCCTAAGACAAGTGAAGCCAGCAACACCTACAAGTATGTCCTTCATCAACCTAAAGGTAGTCCAACCAGTGATCATGCCAAGCAGTTTACGGTCTTCCAAGCCTATAAAGCAAGTGACAACGATGGTCATCTCTTGTCCTCAGACAGCGAACCACAAGAAGGCGACGGCACGTGTCCACCAAAGATATCCATCATCCCTCATGATTTATTCTACTACCCTCACTATAGTGTCCCCATTGCTGATGTGTTACAAGCCTTCGCCGACACTTGCCCTGATAGCCTGTTGGAAAACACCTTCACTTATGAGGTTTCTTCTGAGGAGCAAGCAGGAGACAATGAGACGCTCAGTAGTGGAGTCTACTTGGACACGGAGTCCATAGGAAGTGATACTTCAGTAGAAGAGTCTCAGGAGATGATATTAGGTGTGGAGGAGTCTGTACACAAAGTGCATTATGCAAAACCATCTTCACAGGAGCCTCCATTGGCCAATGGATCAGTCGCTCAAGCCAACCAGGATATATCGAGTGGCGGATTCATCTCCTATCCTGGTGGTCCCCACTCATTTCCGGTAATGGGGTTTATTTAGGTTTGACCCTTATTAATGTTCTTGGGTTTGCTTTGACCTTGAGAATTATCAGGGGCTATGTTTTCACCTCACAAGGTAGGAAAATGCAAGAAATCAACCAAGCAAAATCCACGATTGAGCTTCCCTTCTCTATTATCCAGTGATGCACCCTCATTTTAGGAGATGGGTCAGTGAAATTCCTGCCCTGGTTACCTAGGAGGGTCTCCAAAATGAGTCTAAACTTAGGCCTAAGCCTAACCTTCAAGCCACCATCAGCTAATACTGGGTTTTTGCTGCTAAAGCCCCCAATTAGCCCCTTGGACAGCCGGCAACTCTTCCTGACCCGAAATCAGTACCAATAGGTTTCCTATACTAATCATAGTGCTCATAGGAAACCTATTGGTACTAATATCAGTTCAGGAGGATTTGTCAGCTGTCCTCTAGTGCTCGTGGGGGGAGATGGGGCAGCAGAGTCCCCTCATCCATGGGCCAGATTGGGACTCTGCAATTTTGGGAGTTGTGATCAGTTTTGGGGGTCATCAATGCAACCCCAATCTAGATTTTGCTGTGGGTCCTCCTCTATCACGGGATGTCCCTAGTATGAGTGGATCCATATTTGTAGACTCCGTATTTTTCCGTTGAAGGTTTCTGGAGCTGTAAGATGTAGCTTCATCTCAGCTGATGCTATCACTTCAATTCTGCCTGTATCTTGGTTTTCTTCCATTAGGATGATGGGACTGATAGTTCAGAGGAGGAGCGGGAATGGTTGAGAAGAGAAGGATTGGTCTGTAGACGAAAGGATCTGGAGGAGGATGATGATGATTTCCTGGAGGAAGAAGACAGAGCCGAAAGGCAGACTGTAGAAACGGAGGAGTTCTGTCTGTCAAGGTAACATCCCCTCCAGTTATAGTTTATAGTGTTTTTTTAAATACTCTGTGCTGCTGGAACAACCTGACACAATCCATGTTGTAACTTTCAAATAGAGCGGTCCCGGTGGTTCTGTTCATTTATTTCCTGAAATACTCTGTGCTGCTGGAACAACACTGCACCAATCTCTTTGTGAATCTCAGATAGTGAGGATGTGATACCATTTGGTATGCTCACTCCTGTCCTGAAATACTCTGTGTTGCTATAACGGCCTTGCACTTTGTAGCTCTCAGATCATGCCATCCCAGTAGTTCTGCACACTCCATTCCTGAAATACTCAGTGCTGCTTGAAAAGATACAACAGTGACCTACAGTGGGGAAAAAAGTATTTAGTGAGCCACCAATTGTGCAAGTTCTCCCAGTTAAAAATCTCAGAGAGGCCTGTAACTGACATCATATGTAGACCACAACTATGAGAGTCAAAATGAGAAAACAAATCCAGAAAATCTCCTTGTCTGATTTGGCAACATTTATTTTGCAAATTATATTGGAAAATAAGTATTTGGTCATTAACAAAAGTTCATCTCAATATTTTGTTATATATCTTTTGTTGGCAATGACAGAGGTCAAACATTATCTGTAAGTCTTCACAAGGTTGGCACACACTGTTGGTGGTATGTTGGCCCATTCCTCCATGCAGATCTCCTCTAGAGCAGTGATGTTTTGGGCCTGTCGCTGGGCAACACGGACTTTCAAATCCCTCCAAAGGTTTTCTATGGGTTTGAGATCTGGAGACTGACTAGGCCACTCCAGGACCTTCATATGCTTCTTACGAAGCCACTCTTTTTTTGCCCTGGTGGTGTGCTTGGGATCATTATCATGCTGAAAGACCCATCCACGTTTCATCTTCAATGCCCTTGCTGATGGAAGGAGGTTTGCACTCAAAATCTCACGATACATGGCCCCATTCATTCTTTCATGTACATGGATCAGTCGTCCTGGTCCCTTTGCAGAGAAACAGCCCCAAAGCATGATGTTGCCACCCCCATGCTTCACAGTAGGTATGGTGTTCTTTGGATGCAACTTAGCATTCTGTCTCCTCCAAACACGACGAGTTTTGTTTCTACCAAACAGTTCTACTTTGGTTTCATCAGACCATATGATGTTCTCCCAATACTCTGCTGGATAATCAAATGCTCTCTAGCAAATTTCAGGTGGGCCCAGACATGTACTGGCTTAAGCAGGGGGACGCGTCTGGCACTGCAGGATCTGAGTCCCTGGTGACGTAGTGTGTTCCTGATTGTAGCCTTTGTTACAGTGGTCCGAGCTCTATGCAGGTCATTCACTAGGTCCCCCCGTGTGGTTCTGGGATTTTTGCTCACTGTTCTTGTGATCATTTTGACCCCATGGGGTGAGATTTTGCATGGAGCCCCAGGTCGAGGGAGGTTATCAGTGGTCTTGTATGTCTTCGATTTTCTTATTAATGCTCCCACAATTGATTTCATCACACCAAGCTGCTTGCCTATTGCAGATTCAGTCTTCCCAGCCTGGTGCAGGGCTACAATTTTGTTTCTGGTGTCCTTCAACAGCTCTTTGGTCTTCACCATAGTGGAGTTTGGAGTGTGACTGTTTGATGTTGTGGACAGGTGTCTTTTATACTGATAACAAGTTCAAACAGGTGCCATTACTACAGGTAATGAGTGGAGGAGGACAGAGGAGCCTCTTAAAGAAGTTACAGGTCTGTGAGAGCCAGAAATCTTGCATGCTTTTAGGTGACCAAATACTTTTTTTCCACCATAATTTGCATAATAAATATTGCCAAATCAGACAAGGTGATTTTCTGGATTTGTTTTCTCATTTTGACTCTCATAGTTGTGGTCAATTACAGGCCACTCTCATCTTTTTAAGTGGGAGAACTTGCACAATTGGTGGCTGGCTAAATACTTTTTACCCAATGTATGTGTCCATATAAAAGTAAAGTTTCTCAAATCTGCAACTTTCATTTCCTAAAGCAAGAAGTTTCTCTTTCAGGGATATTCGGGCTGAGAGGAGGGGAGACGTGAACACTCCTGGACAGTCAGTGAGTACAATGAGCCACCTTAGCTACCGACAGCTATTTAGGACAATATGGGGGGGAACACTCAAACATTATACATAGGCATTGGAGGGCACGGTCAGATATTAGACATCAGGGGGCACGCTCAGACATTATACATTGGGGGGCACGCTCAGACATTATACATCGGGGGGGCACGCTCAGACATTATACATCGGGGGGCACGCTCAGACATTAGACATCGGGGGGCACGCTCAGACATTAGACATCGGGGGGCACGCTCAGACATTAGACATTGGGCAAGTTCATACGCTCCTTAGCATTGATATTGTAACACCAAGAAGGAAAAGTGCAGTGATGAAATCACCGGACGGAGACGTCACTGAACTGCAAAAGGGGAAAACTGGAAGCAAAATTATCCAAATATCTGGATTTTATTTCTTCTCGATTCTGAGCCTCGTGCAGAAATCCCGGCACCTCCAGCGTCGGCTGCTGTCACTGAGGTTAGTAATGGTCGTCTGAGGAAGGTTCTGCAGCTGATTGTACAAATCATCAGGATTCGGTGCCGGCAGCTCCTGTGTAATCACCAATCAATGACGTCCCTGATGTGCTGGATGGAGACGCCGCAGCCACAGGAGCAGGTTTAGGTCACACCGGCGTCTCACAGTAGTGCGACAAACATGCAGGCTGGGGCTATAGAACTGAAAAATGAATACTGGTACACTAGAGAAATGTCTGTACCAATGATTCCACCAATCGGTGTAACGCCGCTGTTGCACTTTCCATGTTGAGGAGTGTAGATTAGATGTCAATGAACCTGGATTACATCACTTGGGCTTTCTACTGCTATTACTATTGTGTTTCTGTTGTTTTGTTACAGTATAGCACCTCTGCTCTTATCACAACAGTCTCATTTCTTCTAAAATGGAAATAATATTTATTTCTCTTACTTTGTCAGAATTTTGGAACATATAACAATGTCCATGAAGAAGGAAAGCAGCTTTTAGGATTTGGGTAAATATCTTTTTTCTACATACAGTAATCACTCTGAATCCTCTGCTTTTCACACAGTTGCTTACACTTACATTTTGGCTGCAAAGCCACCACTAGGGGAAGCAGGAGAGCCTACTGAAGACAGATCTATGTATACACATCTATAGGGTGCAGTGCCTTATATTGTGACTGCACACGAGTCTTGGGATGAAGTAGACCAGAGGACGACTCTGGCCGGAATTTGTCTGCCCTCCTTATATTCTAATATGGTTCAAGTTCTGCCATTTGTAGATACACAGATAGGTCTAATGGCTGCTGAACGTGTGAAATAGAGGATGTTTAGGTGGAAGATCCTGGGGGACAGGATATGTAACCGCTCTGCAGAATAAGCTGTTAACAGATCAACTACACAACAACTGATGTTCAGGATGATAAAGCGGCAGGTTAAAGAACAGCAGCCATGGCTATAATTCAGCTCTGCAGGCCCCATCCTTCTTTGTATGCTCCATCCTTCTTTGCAGGCCCCATTCTTTGTTCCAGGCCCCATCCTTTCCAGACTCCATCCTTTTTTGTATGCACCATCCTTTTTTGTGACCTCCATCCTTCTTTGCAGCCCCATCCTTCTTTCCAGACTCCATCCTTTTTTGCATGCGCCATTCTTCTTTGCGACCTCCATCCTTCTTTGCAGGCCCCATCCTTCTTTCCAGACTCCATCCTTTTTTGCATGCGCCATCCTTCTTTGCGGCCTCCACCTTCTTTGCGGCCTCCATCCTTTTTGCAGGCCCCATCCTTCTTTGCGGCCTCCATCCTTCTTTGCAGGCTCCATCCTTCTTTGCGGCCTCCATCCTTCTTTGCAGGCTCCATCCTTCTTTGTGGCCTCCATCCTTCTTTGCAGGCCCCATCCTTCTTTCCACACTCCATCCTTCTTTGCGGCCCCATCCTTCTTTCCAGGCCCCATCCTTCTTTCCATAGGAAAAGAAGACTTGCACTCCAACTTAATGATGGATGAAGAATTTTCAATTTTATTGCAGTCAAAACAAGCGTAGACGTTTCGGTCCAACATGGACCTTCATCAATCTGACGGCAATAACAGGTAAAAGACAAAATAAAAATAAAATATATACTAAAACAATATCTATATACAAGAAAATGTACATACTTGATAGAGACCCCATGAACATAGTGGTCAGTATAAGTCAAGTAAAGTATAAATCAAATAATAGTTTGAAGATAATAATTTGAAAATAATAATTTGAAAATTTGAAAATAATAGTTCCAGAAAACCTACCCGACTGCTTATAAGAAAGTATTCTGTAGGCACTCAGGCTTATTGGCCTAAAGTAAAGATATTAGGATCATAAACACCTAGGTTTCATAGATAGATAAAGTTGCTATAGGTAAAGGGCCAGTGAAAGATTACCTTAAGAAGAAGACATGTAGTTGTTCCTTTTTTCTTATATATACGGTAGTGGTATATCTATGGTAAGGGATATCACAATGAAAGACCATGGATATGTGAGTAGAAGGGGCATATAGAATGAATAGGTAGATTACCTTAGGAAGGAAAGGGCATGTAGTGGTGCCTTTTCTTATGTGCACGGCGGAGAGAATCTTTACTTTAGGCCAATAAGCCTGAGTGCCTACAGAATACTTTCTTATAAGCAGTCGGGTAGGTTTTCTGGAACTATTATTTTCAAATTTTCAAATTATTATTTTCAAATTATTATCTTCAAACTATTATTTGATTTATACTTTACTTGACTTATACTGACCACTATGTTCATGGGGTCTCTATCAAGTATGTACATTTTCTTGTATATAGATATTGTTTTAGTATATATTTTATTTTTATTTTGTCTTTTACCTGTTATTGCCGTCAGATTGATGAAGGTCCATGTTGGACCGAAACGTCTACGTTTGTTTTGACTGCAGTAAAATTGAAAATTCTTCATCCATCATTAAGTTGAGTGCCAAGTCTTCTTTTCCTATAGTATTTGGGTTGGACCCCTACTTGTGCACCTTCACAGTAGTGCTACGATATATTTTCTCTCCATCCTTCTTTCCAGGCCCCATCCTTCTTTCCAGGCCCCATCCTTCTTTGCAGGCTACATCCTTCTTTGCAGGCCTCATCCTTCTTTCCAGACTCCATCCTTCTTTGCAGGCCCCATCCTTTTTTGCATGCGCCATTCTTTTTTGCATGCGCCATCCTTCTTTGCGGCCTCCATCCTTCTTTGCGGCCTCCATCCTTCTTTGCGGCCTCCATCCTTTTTTGCTGGCTCCATCCTTCTTTGCATGCTTGATTCTTCTTTGCGGCCTCCATCCTTCTTTGCAGGCTCCATCCTTCTTTGCGGCCTCCATCCTTCTTTGCAAGCTCCATCCTTCTTTGTGGCCTCCATCCTTCTTTGCAGGCCCCATCCTTCTTTGTGGCCTCCATCCTTCTTTGCAGGCCCCATCCTTCTTTCCAGGCCCCATCCTTCTTTCCAGGCCCCATCCTTCTTTCCAGGCCCCATCCTTCTTTGCAGGCTACATCCTTCTTTCCAGACTCCATCCTTTTTTGCATGCGCCATCCTTCTTTGCGGCCTCCATCCTTCTTTGTGGCCTCCATCCTTCTTTGCTGGCTCCATCCTTCTTTGCATGCTCGATTCTTCTTAGCGGCCTCCATCCTTCTTTGCGGCCTCCATCCTTCTTTGCGGCCTCCATCCTTCTTTGCGGCCTTCATCCTTCTTTGCGGGCTCCCCTCATATCCAGGTAGCAGAATCTTAGACATTAGGTGAAATTGTTCTTTAATCCGTTTGTGACTTAATCGTTATTTTCTGTTTACGGATAAGAAGCCGTTCATCCATTTTTCTAAGTAACGCAATAGCTCCCCCTGCAGCTCTGATAGGGAATGGTAAGCAAACAAACCATGGTGCCCCTGTTAGCCATATTAATGCCTATGGGTGTAGAAAAGCCGTTCAGAAAAGCCGTTGGAGGAGACTTGGAGGGCGCACATACTTTTCTCCAGGTTGCATGGTGGAATTGTGATGTGATATAATTGACTCTTTATCACGTTTCCTGTAGGAGACTAGACGCACATGAAGCCCCCAGTGCGGCACGACGGGAGGTGAACTCTTGGCTTCCATCCTCCAGTGACCAGTCCCCGGAGTGCTTTTACCCACTGATCATCCTGTGGCTCCTCTGCTATTTCCTGATGATTCTGCCTGAGTTGGATATGAGCAAAGTGGCATTTTTTGTACATAATGACTAAAGGCTTCCCACGTGGTGACGTTGGATCACTTCATGGCTGCACTGAACTTGTTCTCCAGCAATAATAACTCGCCTGCTTCTCCCATTGTAATGATGCAAAAAGCAAGCAGGGAAGGTGCGGGGGTCGGACGGGGGTCTCGTGCCTTTCTGGGTATCATATATACGGTACTCTTGTCATAGTCATTAATGCTTCTCGGTGTTGCTGGAGGATTTACTGTAGCACTGAGTTTATAGCTATCTCCTTACCTGCAATGTGGGGACATACAAAGAGGGAGCTAGAGCAAAATATGCAATGGGGTCTTCTCTTTGGGCTGCATCTTCTTCACCTTCCTACTCCCCGTGGAGAGATGACGAGACCCGGGGGCTGGTTCCTTCCTTTCTGAAGTCACATTGCCACCATGGTTTACACCACCCGTGACGAAGAGGGATGGGAAGAATTAGAGGTGGCCCCTCATCCTCCGCTCGGGCCCTGTCTCTTCTCAGCCCATGCACTATGTGGCAGCTATACGTCTTCCCTTATGCAGCCAATGTCAGACAGGTGCATTAAACGTGACCTCGCTCCTGATGACGAAACTACTGAACTGTAATAGTCGCTGACTATTTGAATAGGGTGTCCAGCTTCTGAAAATGGGGGCTCAGCTCCGAGAAAAGAAGGTCCTGTGTCCACTACAAAAAGAGCATCTAAGTGCCCAAAATGAGTCTATAAGACAAAGGACAGGATGTAGATCACCCTGACGGTCTTCGGGTACTGACTTCTTATAGCCCTCAGTCTGCAGCTACAGGAACGTCTCAACCCCTCTCTATCCAGCCTGTAATAAGCAATGAGTCCTGACAATCGCTATAAGATCTTGACAACCATCACAACATAAACTGCAGCCGGAGAGAGAACAGTCAGTATTATTCTAATGTGCAGCTTTATATACAGGATCCTGCATATATAATGAATCTACACATGTTGTTGAGCCATTGTGTACATACATTACTGATCCAGCATTTTACTCCAGAGCTGCACTTACTATTCTGCTGGTGCAGTCACTGTGTACATACATTACTGATCCTGAGTTACATCCTGTATTATACTCCAGAGCTGCACTCACTATTCTGCTGGTGCAGTCACTGTGTACATACATTACTGATCCTGAGTTACATCCTGTATTATACTCCAGAGCTGCACTCACTATTCTGCTGGTGCAGTCACTGTGTACATACATTACATTACTGATCCTGAGTTACATCCTGTATTATACTCCAGAGCTGCACTCACTATTCTGCTGGTACAGTCACTGTGTACATACTTCATTACTGATCCTGAGTTACCTCCTGTATTATACCCCAGAGCTGCACTCACTATTCTGCTGGTGCAGTCACTGTGTACACATTACATTACTGATCCTGAGTTACATCTTATATTATACTCCAGAGCTGCACTCACTATTCTGCTGGTGCAGTCACTGTGTACATACATTACATTACTGATCCTGAGTTACATCCTGTATTATACTCCAGAGCTGCACTCACTATTCTGCTGGTACAGTCACTGTGTACATACATTACATTACTGATCCTGAGTTACATCCTGTATTATACCCAGAGCTGCACTCACTATTCTGCTGGTGCAGTCACTGTGTACATACATTACATTACTGATCCTGAGTTACATCCTGTATTATACTCCAGAGCTGCACTCACTACTCTGCTGGTGCAGTCACTGTGTACATTACATTACTGATCCTGAGTTACATCCTGTATTATACTCCAGAGCTGCACTCACTATTCTGCTGGTGCAGTGACTATGTACATACATTAGGTTAATGATCCTGAGTTACATCCTGTATTATACTCCAGAGCTGCACTCACTATTCTGCTGGTGCAGTCACTGTGTACATACATTACATTACTGATCCTGAGTTACATCCAGTATTATACCCAGAGCTGCACTCAGTATTCTGCTGGTGCAGTCACTGTGTACAACATTACATTACTGATCCTGAGTTACATCCTGTATTATACCCAGAGCTGCACTCAGTATTCTGCTGGTGCAGTCACTGTGTACATACATTACATTACTGATCCTGAGTTACATCCAGTATTATACCCCAGAGCTGCACTCAGTATTCTGCTGGTGCAGTCACTGTGTACATACATTACATTACTGATCCTGAGTTACATCCTGTTTTATACCCCAGAGCTGCACTCACTATTCTGCTGGTTCATTAACTGTGTACATACATTACATTACTGATCCTGAGTTACCTCCTGTATAATACCGCAGAGCTGCACTCACTATTCTGCTGGTGCAGTCACTGTGTACATACATTACATTACTGATCCTGAGTTACATCCTGTATTATACTCCAGAGCTGCACTCACTATTCTGCTGGTGCAGTCACTGTGTACATAAATTATGTCCAGGTGCTTTTCACAAAATTAGAATATCATCAAAAAGTTAATTTATTTCAGTTCTTCAATACAAAAAGTGAATATCATATATTATATAGAGTCATTACAAACAGAGTGATCTATTACACGTGTTTACTTGTGTTAAAGTTGATGATTATGGCTTACAGCCAATGAAAACCCAAAATTCATTATCTCATTACATTGGAATAATTAGCAAAAAACACCAGTAAAGGCTTCCTAAGGGTTTTAAAAGGCCCCTTTGTCTGTTACAGTAGCTCCACAATCATGGGGAAGACTGCTGACTTGACAGATATCCAGAAGGCAGTCATTGACACACTCCACAAGGAGGGTAAATTTTGCATTTCATTTGGAAATCGAGGTGCCAGAGTCTGGAGGAAGAGTGGAGAGGCCACAATCCAAGCTGCTTGAGGTCTAGTGTGAAGTTTCCACAATCAGTGATGGTTTGGGGAGCCATGTCATCTGCTGGTGTAGGTCCACTGTGTTTTATCAAGACCAAAGTCAGCGCAGCAGTCTACCAGGAAATTTTAGAGCACTTCATGCTTCCCTCTGCCGACAAGCTTTTTGGAGATGGAAATGTCATTCTCCAACAGGACTTGGCTCCTGTCCGCACTGCCAAAAGTACCAGTACCTGGTTTACAAACAACAGTATCACTGTGCTTGATTGGCCAGCAAACTCGCCTGACCTTAACCCCATAGAGCAGAGGTGGGGAACCTCAGGCCCCAGGGCCATTTACGGCCCTCGATGACCTTTTATCTGGCCCCTGGGCAGATTCTCAGAACTGCAGTGCTTTGGCAGGGAGCTGTATTTTGATTGCCACCAGTTCATTAATTTCTTCTTGCTCTGTTAGCACTCACAGGCAGTGATCACTACTGAACACTGAAGGGCATGCAATGAAAGATTACCACTTGACACCAGTGCCAGAGTCAGGATGTACTTTGTGGGCGGAGTTTGTACGGCCCTCGAAGGATAGTATAAATATCCAAATGGCCCTTGGCAGAAAAGAGATTCCCCGCCCCTGCCAGAGAGAATCTATGGAGTATTGTCAAGAGGAAGAAGAGAGACACCAGACCCAACAATGCAGACGAGCTGAAGGCTGCTATCAAAGCAACCTGGGCTTCCATAACACCTCAGCAGTGCCACAGGCTGATCGCCTCCATGCCACGCCGCATTGATGCAGTAATTGATGCAAAAGGAGCCCGGAACAAGTATTGAGTGCATTTACTGAACATACATTTCAGTAGGCCAACATTTCGGATTTTAAAATCATTTTTCAAGCAGGTGTTATAAAGTATTCTAATTTACTGAGATAATGACTTTAGGGTTTTCATTGGCTGTAAGTAAAAATCATCAAGATTAACAGAAATAAACACGTGAAATAGATCACTCTGTGTGTAATGACTATATAATATAGGAGATTCACTTTTTGTATTGAAGAACTGAAATAAATTAACTATTTGATGACATTCTAATTTTGTGAGAAGCACCTTTACGTACACAGTGATTGCACCAGCAGAATAGTGACTGCACCTCTGGAGTATAATACAGGATGTAACTCAGGATCAGTAATGTAATGTATGTACACAGTGACTGCACCAGCAGAATAGTGAGTGCAGCTTCTGGAGTATAATATCAGGATGTAACTCAGGATCAGTTAATGTAATGTATGTACACAGTGACTGCACCAGCAGAATAGTGAGTGCAGCTCTGGAGTATAATACAGGATGTAACTCAGGATCAGTAATGTAATGTATGTACACAGTGACTGCCCCAGCAGAATAGTGAGTGCATCTCTGGAGTATAATACAGGATGTAACTCAGGATCAGTAATGTAATGTATGTACACAGTGACTGCACCAGCAGAATAGTGAGTGCAGCTCTGGGGTATAATACAGGATGTAACTCAGGATCAGTAATGTAATGTATGTACACAGTGACTGCACCAGCAGAATAGTGACTGCACCTCTGCAGTATAATACAGGATGTAACTCAGGATCAGTAATGTAATGTATGTACACAGTGATTGCACCAGCAGAATAGTGAGTGCAGCTTTGGAGTATAATACTGGATGTAACTCAGGATCAGTAATGTAATGTATGTACACAGTGACTGCACCAGCAGAATAGTGAGTGTAGCTCTGGGGTATAATACAGGATGTAACTCAGGATCAGTAATGTAATCTATGTCCACAGTGACTTCATTAGCATAATAGTGAGTGCAGCTCTGGAGTATAATACAGGATGTAACTCAGGATCAGTAATGTAATGTATGTACACAGTGACTGCACCAGCAGAATAGTGAGTGCAGCTCTGGAGTATAATACAGGATGTAACTCAGGATCAGTAATGTAATGTATGTACACAGTGACTGCACCAGCAGAATAGTGACTGCACCTCTGGAGTATAATACAGGATGTAACTCAGGATCAGTAATGTAATGTATGTACACAGTGACTGCACCAGCAGAATAGTGAGTGCAGCTCTGGAGTATAATACAGGATGTAACTCAGGATCAGTAATGTAATATATGTACACAGTGACTGCACCAGCAGAATAGTGACTGCACATCTGGAGTATAATACAGGATGTAACTCAGGATCAGTAATGTAATATATGTACACAGTGACTGCACCAGCAGAATAGTGAGTGCAGCTCTGGGGTATAATACAGGATGTAACTCAGGATCAGTACAGGATCAGTAATGTATGTACACAGTAACTGCACCAGCAGAATAATGAGTGCAGCTCTGGAGTATAATACAGGATGTAACTCAGGATCAGTAATGTAATGTATGTGCACAGTGACTTCACCAGCAGAATAGTGAGTGCAGCTCTAGAGTATAATACAGGATGTAACTCAGGATCAGTAATGTAATGTATGTACACAGTGACTGCACCAGCAGAATAGTGAGTGCAGCTCGAGTATAATACAGGATGTAACTCAGGATCAGTAATGTAATGTATGTACACAGTGACTGCACCAGCAGAATAGTGAGTGCAGCTCTGGGAGTATAATACAGGATGTAACTCAGGATCAGTAATGTAATGTATGTACACAGTGACTGCACCAGCAGAATAGTGAGTGCAGCTCTAGAGTATAATACAGGATGTAACTTACTGTATATTACGTGGCTCAGTGATACAGATGAGATATATATATATGCCTGATACAATGCATATTCCGGTCGTACACTGATGATTGTGAAGCCGCTGATCCATGAGATCCACTTGCTATATGTGATGGACTCTTGCAATAATCCGGTCCCGCGCTGTCACCATTCGTAGACTGGTATGATACCACAGGATCGGGGATCAAGGGGGGGTTGTAGGGATCTTCAGAACTTTGGATTGAGATCTGATTGTTTTCTGCTAGTGAAACATCGTTCTCAAATATCTTCCATTGTTGCAAAAAAAAAGATCTTTACCTTGGGGAGAATTTTGGGTTTCCTCTTTGCAATACTTTGATGGTCTTTTGTATGTATGACATCCAGGAGGGGGCGTTGTGGAGAGCAGATTATTTATATTTTTACCTATAGATTATATGGAGGTTTTTGTTGAGGAAACATTGGAAGGGATCTACCCCTTACATTAGGGTGATTTGAGGAGGGGGGCGACCATGGGGCGACATTTCACTTCTGATCACGGTTTATGTGCCCTGTTGCCTTTAGGAAGATGTTATTATGACTTTTTTTAGATTCCCTAATGTAAGGGGTCAGATTTCTCCTTAAAGTGGAGTTTTTTCCTGCGCACATTAAGAGCAGCCAGTAATAATACTGCAGTAGTGTCCATGTATAATACTTCTACAGAGGATGACCACGATCCACCCGATAGAAGCTCCTGCCCCTCAGTGTCTGCACTGCTTAGATGACCGTCTTTTTACGTGTAGTTTTATAGTCATTCTGTCCTTCCTAAAATTTTCCTCCATTTACTGAGCTGCAGTGTAAGGCTATGTGCACACGTTGCACAAATGCTCCGTAATTTTGCAGAGCATTTGCGCAACTTCCCGCTGCGGGTAAAACGCATACGTAATTAGTATGCGTTTTCCCACAAAACACAAGCATTTTGTAAGCGTAATTAGCTTGCAGAATGCTAGCGTTTTCCAAACGATCTGTAGCATCGCTTGGAAAACTGATTGACAGGTTGGTCACACTTGTCACGCATAGTGCTGACAAGTGTGACCAACTGTTTACTAATGAGTTAAGTTAAAAAGTAATTAAAAAAAAATTATTGATATTCTCACCTTCCGGCAGCTCCCGGAGTCTTCCCGCATCTCAGCAACGCGGCCGGCAAGTTCCGTTCCCCGGGATGCATTGCGAGAATGACCTTTGCGACATCACGGTCACTCGACCCTTCGTCATCTGGGGTGATTCTCGCAATGCATCCCTGGGAACGGAACTTGCCGGCGCATCGCTGAAGAGCGGGAAAATGTGAGAATATCAATATTTTTTTATTTTAATTCTATTTTTGACAGGGATATGGTAACCAGGGCCTTGAGGAGAGTCTCCTCTCCTCCAGACCCTGGGTACCATCCGCACATGAAGTGCTCACTTCATAGCATAGCCACATGCGTGAAGTGAGCTTTCAATGCAATCCTATGGCGGCGTATTGCCGCGATTTACGTCAAAAGAATGAACATGCTGCTTACTTTTACGAGAAGCGATTACGCTCCGCAAAAATACGTAGCATGTGCACAGCAATGCGTAATCCCATAGGATTGCATGGGATGCGTTTTGTTAATGTTTTTTAAGCGATTATGCCGCATAAAACCGCTGCAAAAACGTGCACATAGCCTAAAGCATTGGCAAAAAGATCAAGTAGCTGCTTGAGCTTTTAATTACACTGATGGAAAATTTCAGATTAATTGAAAATCCAATTAAAAATGCATCTAGTCTGGAGTAGCTGGTGATAGTGCACATGAGCCTAAAATGAGGCAGGTGGATTTCAGACCACTGTAGACTCCAACAGACTGTGCAGTTAGGCTGGAGTCACTGATTATATATGTGCCCTAATGGAGTCGTGCAGATAAGCTTTCATTCACAGATGGATTTCAGACCACCATAGACTATAGTAGACAGTGCAGTTAGGCTGGAGTCACTGATTTATATCCGTGCCCTAATGGAGTCGTGCAGATGAGCTTTCATTCACAGTTGGACGTCAGTCCACCATAGACTACAGTAGACAGTGCAGTTAGGCTGGAGTCACAGAGTTCAAAAGAGACAAACGGACTTCAGATTCCCATAAACTTCAATTGGCAGCGCAGCTGAGGTGCAGTCACTGAAAATTAGCAGACACTGAATGGAATGGCAGATTGCAGTTAACCATCAGTCACTGACCCAGACCTCGGCCGCGTCTTGTGAACGTTGGTGAACGCTCCACTTTAAGTTTACATGAAGTTTATTATATATGTGCAAAAGAAAGAATAATATCTATTTATTTATGGTGCACTTCTGGCAGCGCAGTGGGGGGCACACACGTGTACAGGGGCATTTTTCTACAGCAGAGCGCAGCTGCGTATTTTGTATATGTGAGATGATGTGTGTGACAAGGGCGACGTGTGATCACAGCGATGGCAGGGGGCGTCAGCCATGAGGCCAGGGATCAAGCGCTCTGCACAGGGGCTTGTTTCCTGGGCTGCACGTGATTATGTTGCAGCGGCAGAACGCCGCCCCAATGTGATGGATGCGCTTTTATCTGACCCCCCGAACAGCACATCGCCCTCCTCGCCAGCCGCACTACTCATGCTGTAATCATCCGCTTACAGGACCGTTCCTGGTGACGTGCAGCGCGGTGTGAATATGTGCCTACACCTGCACTGTCAGCGGCTCACTGACCATTATTCTTATAGAACATTTGTACATAATGTTGTGTTACTAAATCCTAATAAAAGGCACTGATGCAACGGCGGCTCCTTGTCTTGTTGTGCTGCAATCAACTGAGAAATAAGAACCAAAATGAAAGCCTCCATGCTTTACACTGCAGGCTGCCTTCTAAAGACACTGGAAAATAGAATCCGACTTTATATGTATTGTCATTTTGTATTTAATTACAAGGAAACTTGTCAGCTGTGTCCGCAGTAATGGCCGGCACTGCACATGTGTATATACAGTATATCACAAAAGTGAGTACACCCCTCTCCTTTTTGTAAATATTTTTTTCTATCTTTTCCTGGAACAACACTGAAGATCTGACACTGATACAATGTACAGTAGTCGGTGTACGGCCTGTATAACAGTGTAAATAACACACAGCCATTAATGTCTACACTACAGCCAACAAAAATGAGTATACCTGTAAGTGAAAATGGCCAATTTGTGCCCAATTAGCCATGTCCCCAGTCGCATGTGACTCGTTAGTGTTACCAGGTCTCGTGTGAATGGGGAGCAGGGGTGTAACATTGGGTGTTATCGCTCTCACTCTTAGGCCTCTTTCACACGTCAGTGGCTTCCATACGTGTAGTGACAGTTTTCTCATGTACCGGAGACACTGACACACGTAGACCCATTAAAATGAATGTGTCTATGCACATGTCAGCGTGTTTTCACGGACCATGTGTCCGTGTGCAAAATACGCTGACATATCCGTTTTTCTCTAGCACCACGGACACAAAACGTCCCGCACACGTGCACACAGAGAACTGTTCACACAGTCTCCATGCACACGGACGGCTACAGTAAGCGCTGTCCCCTGCCTTTGGTGCTGAAGCTCCCTGTCATTATTCTCCCTGCTCTGGCGGCAACAGCCAGCAGGGAGAATAAATTAAAAACGCAACGTGGGGTCCCCCTTAGTTTTGGAACCTACCCAGCAAAACTATACAGCTGGGGGCTACTATTCTCAGGCTGGAATGGGGCCATAATTATGGGCCCCCCTAGCCTAAAAACAGCAGCCCGCAGCTGCCCAGAAAAGGCGCATCTATTAGATGCGCCTATTCTGGAGCTTTGTCGGGTTCTTCCCACTTGCCCTGTAGCTGTGGCAAGTGGGGTTAATAAAGGGTTAATGCCACCTTGCTATTGTAAGGTGACATTAAGCCAGGCTTAGTAATATATAGGTGTCAATAAGACACCTATTCATTACTAATCCTATAGTAAATAAAGGGTTAAATAAACACACACAATAAGAATAAAGTCTTTTAATGAAAGAATACATCACCCAGTTTTTAAATCTTTATTATAGTGCCATTCCTTTATCGAAGCCCTCGATCTCCTGTAAAAAATATAAAATAAAAAAGCAACAATATCCCATACCTGTCCGGCGTACAGTCAAGTCCTACAGCGTAAATCCCTCTCAAGGGGTTAATCAGTTTACAGCCGGAGCGCTGCTACTGCAGCCGCTCCGACTGTAAACTACTGGAGAATGATTGGGAGCAGTGCGCACAGCTCAGTGACTGGGGGTGACGTCACTGAGTCTCTGCTCGCTGCTCCCAGTCATTCTCCAGTAGTTTACAGTCGGAGCGGCTGCATTAGCAGCGCTCCGGCTGTAAACTGATTAACCCCCCCGAGAAGGATTTACGCAGTGAGACTTGACTGATCTTATTGACACCTATTCATTACTAAGCCTGGCTTAATGTCACCTTACAATAGCAAGGTGGCATTAACCCTTTATTAACCCCACTTGCCACAGCTACAGGGCAAGTGGGAAGAATCCGACAAAGCTCCAAAATAGGCGCATCTAATAGATGCATTGTAATGTATGTAGTACAGTTCATATAGCGTCTTGTGCTTGGGTGCAATGAAAACACAGGAGTCACAGGTTTGATATAGAAAAGTCCTGTATTACTTCATACAAGTTGGCAGAAATAGTCACACAGTTTGCAGACACAGAAACAGGAGACACAGCAGGCCAGAGTAATCCAAGCTCAGCAATCACTCTCCAATACAGATTCAGGATCTTCTTCTCTGTTACCGTAAGTCCATGCAAACGTGGGTCTTTCAAAGAGCAGGGTTCAGAGTCCACAAGTGCTTCAGAGTTCCTCAGTAGGAATAGCTGGAGTACAAGGTCCAAGGCTTACAGGAGTCAAGTCACAGGTTCACTGCAGGCTAGATTCTGAAGCACTGATTGCTCAGCTGTGGCTGCTTAAGAAGCAAAGGAGAGAATCAGGGCGGGAACATGCAAGCTGGAAACTCCATTTTGACTGAGGGCAAGATAGCTGCAGCAAGACAGAAAGTAAAATGGCTGACGAACAAACTGAGTTTAAGGAATATATACATAGAACCTTACATTACTCCCCCCTTAAGGACAACCTCCGGATGACCTCAGACCAGGCCTGTGTGGGTACCTCTGATGAAACTGACGGAGCAAGCGAGGAGCATTAACGTTATTGACCGGTTCCCATGAGTTGTCCTCCACTGGGTAGCCCTGCCATTTAATCAGATATTGTAACTGATTTCTATACAACCTGGAATCTAAAATCCTTTCCACCACAAATTCTTCCTGACCATCGACTAGCACTGGGTCAGGGCAAGGAGAGGAACGTCCAGGAAACGTATTGGGTGTCGCAGCCTTTAGTAGGGATACATGAAAGACAGGGTGGATTCTCATAGTTCTGGGCAGTTGAAGACGACAAGCAACGGCACTTATAATTTTACTGATTTTATAGGGTCCAATGTACTTATGTCCCAACTTAGACGATGGAATCCTTAACTTAAGATTTCTGGTTGACAGCCAGACCAAGTCTCCTACCTTGAAAGCTGGTGCAGGTTTACGAAATTTATCTGCTGCTTTCTTGTACCTTTCTTGAGCCGATTCCAGATTTTCCTTTAGAAGATCCATATTCTTCTGTAAAGACGTGATTCTTTCAGCCACTGCTGGTAAAGGCGTTTCTATGGGAAATCGTGGTAGAATGTTAGGATGATAACCTAGATTAGAGTAAAAAGGAGACTGTTTAGTGGAGGCACTCTGAGAGTTGTTATACGAGAACTCAGCTAATGGAAGTAGATCCACCCAATCATCCTGTAGGTGGCAGATAAAGCAGCGGAGATACTGCTCCAGGGTTTGATTGGTTCGTTCGGTCTGTCCATTAGTCTGGGATGAAAAGCAGAAGAAAGGTTTACTTTAATGTCCAATGCTGCACAGAAATTTTGCCAAAACCTAGAAGTGAATTGCACCCCTCGATCCGAAATAACCTCATCCGGTACTCCATGTAAGCGAAACACATCTTTAATCATCAAATCTGATGTCTGTTTTGCAGTGGGTAAGCCGACACAAGGGATAAAATGAGCTGCCTTTGTTAGACGGTCAACCACCACTAGAATGGTGTTCTTCCCCTGAGAGGTTGGTAACTCCACAATGAAGTCCATAGAAATGGATCCCCACGGGCGGGACGGGGTGGGAAGAGGCTGTAACAGACCAGTTGGTGAGGAGCGAGGTGTTTTGCATCTTGCACAGACCTCACATGAAGTGACATAATTCAAAACATCCTTCCTGCAAGTGGGCCACCAAAAGAAACGAGAAAGAAATTCCTGTGTCTTTAGAATTCCTCTATGCCCAGCTATCTTGGAATCGTGAATGAGTTGCAATACTCTTAATCTGACTGTTTCAGGAATATACAGACGTTGTCCCTGAATCCACACACCATTCTTAAAGACAAGACTTACGTCCCTTGGGGGTTGTGCCAAAAAGGAATCCGCATGGTATGCTTCCTTGATGTCCTTAAGTAGGTCTTGATTATGAATTACTCCTAGGAATCTAGAGTCAGGAAGAATAGTCTTAGGAGGAGTAATTGGTCGTGTCTCTGCTGAGTAAATCCTAGAGAGTGCATCAGCCTTTCCATTGCGCGATCCTGGTCTATAAGAGATGATAAAATTAAATTGGTTTAAGAAAAGATTCCAGCGAGCCTGGCGAGGAGTCAGGCACTTAGCCGACCTGATAAACTCAAGGTTACGATGGTCTGTCAGGACGACTATTTGCTGTGCAGCTCCCTGAAGATGGTGTCTCCATTCTTTGAAGGCGGCAATAATGGCCAACAACTCTCTATTGCCCACATCGTAGTTCCTCTCAGCCGAAGACAACTGCTGGGAAAAGAAGGCACAGGGATGCAAGACATTCTTCTCACCTGTTCTCTGAGAGAGTATAGCTCCAATGGCACAGTCTGAAGCATCCACCTCTATTATGAAGGCAAGCTCGGGGTTGGGATGTACTAGGATAGGTGCAGTGGTAAATTTATCTTTTAGACGGGAAAATGCTTCCTGGGCTTGGGGAGTCCAGGAAAACCTAGACTCTTTCCGGGTAAGTTGAGTGATAGGTGACACTACCTCAGAGAAATTTCTAATGAAACGTCTATAGAAGTTGGCAAACCCGATGAAGCGCTGTACCTCCTTCACATTTCTAGGACTTGGCCAATCCTTGATGGCTTGGGTTTTGCTTCCATCCATACTAATTCCTTGTGTAGACAGTACATACCCCAGAAATTGAATTTCGGTCCTATGGAATTCACACTTTTCAAGTTTGATGTAAAGATGATTTTGTCTTAGACGTTCCAAGACCATTCTCACATGTCCATGATGTTCCTCTGTGGAGTTAGAAAAAATTAGAATATCATCCAAATAAATTACCACGAATGTATCTAGGAGATCCCTGAAGATGTCATTCACCAAGTGTTGGAAAGTGGCTGGGGCGGTACTCAGACCAAAAGGCATAACTAGATATTCAAAGTGTCCATAGCTGACCTGAATGCAGTCTTCCATTCATCCCCAGGTCTAATACGGACTAAGTTAGGCCCCACGAAGATCTAGTTTAGAAAAAATTTTGGCATGTCGCACTCTCTCCAATAACTCAGGGATTAAAGGCAATGGATAACGGTTTCTAATAGTAACCTTATTGAGTTCCCTATAGTCTACGCATGGTCTCAGAGATCCATCTTTCTTCTTTACAAAGAAGATGGGTGCACCTGCAGGAGATGAAGAGGGGCGTATGAAGCCCTTGGCTAGATTTTCATCTATGTAATCCTTTAAAGCCTTTAGCTCGGGCCCCGCCAGGGGGTAGATCTTACCAAAAGGTATCTCTGCTCCAGGCAATAATTCAATTGGACAATCATATGGACGGTGAGGAGGAAGCTGGTCAGCGTTCTTCTTGTCACATAAATCCACATAGTCCTGGTATACAGCTGGTAGTTCAGGGACTGACATGATTCCTTTAGGAACAGAGCAAGCTGAAACTTTTGGACTCATCTGTTTCTCTGGAAAGTGTAATTCCTTGGTCTCCCAGTTAATGGTAGGATTCTGAGCCTGCAGCCATGGTAGCCCTAGAATAATGGGAAAGTGGGGAGAAGAGATAAGCATAAAGGACAGTTTCTCTTGATGATCTTTACCCATAAGAACCCTCAAAGGCTCTGTTTCCTGATCCACTGGTCCAGAGGTCAGCAGGGAGCCATCCACAGTTTCCATCTGTACTGGAGTAGCCTTCTTCACTGAACGTATTCCCTGTTTCAGAGCAAAGGAGACATCCATAAAATTTCCACTTGCCCCTGAGTCGATCATAGCAGAGCTAGACACCCAAGCTGAGTCAACCCAGAGTTTGATGGAAAGAAAGCAATGAGAATTGTTTTTCTTACAACTCAGCTGGGACACCGCTGAGGAAACTTGAAAAATGGCAGCGTTTACACAGTCAACGTCCTCAGAGGTAACGGAGTTTAAGTCCGAGAAATCAAGATCTGTTGCTGCAGATCTCTCTGGAGCCTGAGGCTCGGACCTGACAGATCCCCTCTCGCAACACTCACAATGAATGAGTGCTGCAGTAGTCTTACGAGAAAGGCTGGGGCAGTTTATAATGAAGTGCCCTGACTTACCACAATAGAAACATAGATTCTCCTTAAAACGATGTTCCTTGCGTGCATCACTAACCCGTCGTTGTAAAGAGTCTACCTGCATGGGTTCAGGTTCAGGTTCCCGTGTAATCCTACTCAAAGGTTCCTTAGCTGGAGAGGAAGGTAGGAAAAGGTTAGTACGATTGCTTTCGAACCATCTCTCTTGCCTGCGTTCAGTCAGACGAGTATCAATACGGATGCAGTAGTTAATAAAGTCACCTAACGCAGTGGGAGGGTCGGCACGAGCAAGTTCATCCTTAATCAGTGGAGATAACCCCTTTCGAAAAATAGATTTTTTAGCGGAACTGTCCCAGGTGGTATCAAGGGCCCATCTCCTGAAATCCAAGGCATATTCAGCTACCGAGTGCTTACCTTGGCGCAAAGCTAACATGGCTGCTTCAGCTGTTGCACCTCGATTGGGGTCATCAAACACCTGCCCCATGGCTGAAATAAAATCATCAAGGTGATTCAAACAATCATCCTCAGTCTCAATCAGAGGGTTTGCCCACATTAAAGCCTTGTTGGTAAGCAACATAATTATAGTAAGCACCTTAGATCGTTCAGTGGGAAATTGTGAAGCATGTGCAGAAAAAAAAAAGATTGCATTGATTAATAAATCCCCTGAATTTCTCACGTTCACCGCCAAAACGAAAAGGGGGCAACTTGGGAATCCCAGCACTCGGAGCTACGGCAGGAGCCTGGACTCGTCCCTCTAGAACCTCAATCCTGGCTCGCAAATCCTGGGTAGTCTGTCCAACCACTTGCAAATTGTGATTATTGAGGTCCTGTAGATTTGTAAAACGGGTCTTTATATTCTGCAAATCTGCAAGGATATTATCAGTCACTCCGCAAAGTTCCTTTATGCAGGCCTCCATTTTCCAGATCTTTTAAGACAGGATTACTGGAAGAAGAGGAGAGAAAAAAAAACAATAGTGTTCACCTGTGGCAACACTGCAGAGAGAAAAAAAAATTAAGGGAACTGCTCACCTGGAATGGTTGTGAGAAGTCACAACCACTATCATCACAGAAAGTTTCAACCAGACATCTGATATCCAGAGTTACAGCAGACAAAAAAGAGAAAAGAAAGGAAAAAAAAAAAAAACAATAGTGTTTACCTGTGGTAACACTGCAAAAAGAAAAAACTTAAGGGAATTGCTCACCTGGAATGGTTGTGAGAAGTCACAACCACTGTCATCACAGAAAGTACAACCGGACGTGTGATATCCACAGTACAGCAGACACAGCCTTCCAGACCCAGCAGACACTAACGTTTTGGCTTCAGAATCTTGTAATGTATGTAGTACAGTTCATATAGCGTCTTGTGCTTGGGTGCGATGAAAACACAGGAGTCACAGGTTTGATATAGAAAAGTCCTGTATTACTTCATACAAGTTGGCAGAAATAGTCACACAGTTTGCAGACACAGAAACAGGAGACACAGCAGGCCAGAGTAATCCAAGCTCAGCAATCACTCTCCAATACAGATTCAGGATCTTCTTCTCTGTTACCGTAAGTCCATGCAAACGTGGGTCTTTCAAAGAGCAGGGTTCAGAGTCCACAAGTGCTTCAGAGTTCCTCAGTAGGAATAGCTGGAGTACAAGGTCCAAGGCTTACAGGAGTCAAGTCACAGGTTCACTGCAGGCTAGATTCTGAAGCACTGATTGCTCAGCTGTGGCTGCTTAAGAAGCAAAGGAGAGAATCAGGGCGGGAACATGCAAGCTGGAAACTCCATTTTGACTGAGGGCAAGATAGCTGCAGCAAGACAGAAAGTAAAATGGCTGACGAACAAACTGAGTTTAAGGAATATATACATAGAACCTTACATGCATGTTATGATATGGTAACCGAGGAGGACAACAAAGAAATGGGCTAGGCCACACAACACCAGAGAGGTTGGTAACTTAGCGGATTGCAGACCTCTAAACTGACAACACAACTAGAATTAGCTGTGGGAGGTACCTACGATGACCTAGACGCCTCGACACAGCCAAACAGTTATCTAAGTCTAAAGAGAGAAAGGGGAAAGCCCCGGAGTAGAGTCCCAAAGGAATAGATAGCCCCCAAACATATATTGACGGTGAGGCAGATGAAGTACAAAACACAGGCAGAAAATAGCGTAAGCAAATGCTGGAGCCCAAACTGTCTAGATAGAGCAGGACAGAAAAGAACACTGTCTGCAATCCAGCAAAAACCCTAAGAAAAAATTCCAACACATCTGATATGCAAAAATACTGAGGCCACACGACCTCTCTCCCACTAAATCAGAACTCTGATGTGCACTGGGTCACCGAACCCTCACCCAAGCCACCAGGCCGATCAGGATGGGCCTGGTGAAAGGCGCGAACCAATCTCTTGGCATGAATGTCAAAAGCAAACACCCAAGAATTATCCTCCTGACCATAACCTTTCCACTTGACCGAGAACTGGAGTCTCCGTCTAGCCAGACGAGAATCCAATACCTTCTCTACTTCATACTCCAGATTGCCCCCAACCAATACAGGATCAGGGGGAGCAGCCATAGGAACTACTGGCTCAACAAACCTTTTCAACAAAGATTTATGAAAAACGTGAATCTTAAACGTTCCTGGAAGAGCCAAACGGAAAGAAACGGGATTAAGGATTTCCAAAATCTTATAAGGTCCAATGAACCTTGGCTTAAATTTTGGAGACGCAACCTTCATAGAAATATTTTTTGAGGACAACCAAACCATGTCACCTACTTTAAATAGGGGACCATCAGTCCTATGCCGGTTGGCAAACCATTGGGCCCTCTCCTGAGAGAGACAACTTATCCATTACTTGATTCTAAATCTGCTGGAATCAACACCTGGACAGGCTGAAGCCTCCACCTGCCCCGAAAAAAAACGATGATAAAACCCGAAGTTGCAGAAAAAAGGGGACATCAAAGTGGCAGAACTAGCCCTATTATTTAGAGCAAATTCAGCCAAGGGCAAAAAAGAGACCCAGTGATCTTGATCAGCAGACACAAAACATCTTAACCCCTTAACGACCGCCGATACGCCTTTTAACGGCGGTCATTAAGGGTACTTAAACCACAGAGCCGTTAATTAACGGCGCTGTGGAAAAAGTGAATAGCGCCCCCCGCAGTCGGATTTTCTCCGGGTCTCGGCTGCCGGGGATAGCCGAGACCCCAGAGAACATGAATCGGGTCGGTTTTTACCGACCCCGGTGTTGCGATAGCCGTTATTAACCCTATAACGGCGATCGCAACAAAAAAAAAATGATGTGCCATTTAATTTGTCTCTCCTCTGATGTGATCGGACATCAGGGGAGAGAGAAAAAGGGTCCCCGATCTCCTCCTTGTGGCCCCGATACCCCCCTTGTGGCCCTAGGGCCCTCCTGCCTCATCCGGTGGGCGCCACCATCTTTAATGGCGATAAAATGGCGGGCGCATGCGTAGTGCGCCCGCCGCGATGTGCCGGGGGGGTTGGGCAATTTTCTCCGGGGTCTCGGCTGCTGGTTGTAGCCGAGACCCCAGAGAACAATGTTGCGATCGCCGTTATAACAGCATAACGGCGACCGCAAAAAAAAAAGTGATTTCTCTCCCCTCTGATGTGATCGCACATCAGAGGGGTGAGAATTAGGGTCCTCAGTACCCCCGATCCACCCCCTGTACCTCCCAGTGTCCCCTCTGTGTCCGGCCTCTTCATCCTGTAAAAAAAATGGCGGGTGCATGCGCAGTGCGCCCGCCGAATCTGCCTAACGGCAGATTCAAAGACAGAATTATTCATTCATTCTCTAAAAGTACATTTTGATCACTGTGATAAACTATCACAGTGATCAAAATAAAAAAAACAGTACATAAACCCCCCTTTATCACCCCCTTAGTTAGGGACATATAATAAATTATAGAAATTGTATTTATTTTCATTTTTCTGTTAGGGTTAGGGTTATAATTAGGGTTAGCATTAGGGTTAGGCAGGGTTCATACTGCGTTATGGCAGTCCGTTAGACGGACTGCATTACACCGCGGTATAACACGGTGTAATGCAGTCCGTTAACGCTGCCATTCACCCCATTTGGAGGCGCATCGCGACGCATGCCGTAAAGCGGGCTGCAGCATCTGGGCTCCGTCACCGCTAGCGCAGAGGAATCATCTGATTCCTCTGCGCTAGTGGGTATAGCATAACGTGATCGCGTTATGCTATACCGTTACCAGCCCGTCAACGCTATGTGTTGAACGGGCTGGTAAAATGCAATATGAACCTAGCCTTAGGGTTAGGGTTATAATTAGGGTTAGGGTTGCAATTAGGGTTAGGGTTACAATTAGGATTAGGGTTACAATTGGGTTTGGATTAGGGTTAGGGTTGGGATTAGGGTTAGGGGTGTGTTGGGGTTAGGGTTGGAGCTAGAATTGAGGGATTTCCACTATTTAGGCACATCAGGGGTCTCCAAACACGACTTGGCGCTCAAAAAGTCAAATGGCGCTCCCTCCCTTCCGAGCCTTGCCGTGCGCCCAAACAGTGGTTTACCCCAACATATGGGGTATCAGCGTACTCAGGACAAATTGCACACCAATTTTGGGGTTCTAATTTCTCCTGTTACCCTTGGGAAAATAAAAAATATCTGGCTAAGAAAATCATTTTTGAGGAAAAAAATGATTTTTTATTTTCACGGCTCTGCGTTTATAAATTTTTGTGAAGCACTTGGGGGTTCAAAGTGCTCACCACACATCCAGATAAGCTCCTTGGGGGGTCTAGTTTCCAAAATGGTGTCACTTGCAGGGGTTTCTACTGTTTAGGCATATCAAGGGCTCTGCAAACACAACATGACGCCTGCAGAACAATCCATTAAAGTCTGCATTACAAAATGGTGCTCCTTCCCTTCCAAGCTCTGCCATGCACCCAAACAGTGATTTACCCCCACATATGGGGTATCAGCATGCTCAGGACAAATTGCACAAAAACTTTTGGGGTCTTGTTACCCTTGGGAAAATAAAAATTGGGGTGAAAAGATCATTTTTGTGGAAAAAATATGATTTTTTATTTTCACGGCTCTACGTTATAAACTTCTGTGAAGCACTTGGAGGTTCAAAGTGCTCACCACACATCTAGATACGTTCCTTAAGGGGTCTAGTTTCCAAAATGGGGTCACTTGTTGGAGGTTTCCACTGTTTAGGCACATCAGGGGCTCTCTAAACGCGACTTGGCTTCCAGCCAATTCTGCGTTGAAAAAGTCAAACGGCGATCCTTCCCTTGCGACCTCTGCCATGCGCCCAAAAAGTGGTTTACCCCCACATATGGGGTATCGGCGTATTCAGGAGAAATTGCACAACAAATTTTGTGGCTTATTTTTTCTTTTAACACTTGTGAAAATAAAAAAAATTGGTTCTGAAGTAAAGTTTTTGCAAAAAAAGTTAAATGTTAATTTTTTCCTTCCACATTGCTTCAGTTCCTGTGAAGCACGTAAAGGGTTAATAAACTTCTTGAATGTGGTTTTGAGCACCTTGGGGGGTACAGTTTTTAGAATGGTGTCACTTTTGGGTATTTTCTATCACATAGACCACTCAAAGTGACTTCAAATGTGATGTGGTCCTTAAAAACAAAATGATGTTGTAAAAATGAGAAATCGCTGGTCAACTTTTAACCCTTATAACTTCGTAACAAAAAATTTTTGTAACAAAATTGTACTGATGTAAAGTAGACATGTGGGAAATGTTATTTATTAAGAAATTTGTGTGACAAATCGCTCTGATTTAAGGGCATAAAAATTAAAAGTTTGAAAATTGCTACATTTTCAAAATTTTTGCCATATTTCCGTTTTTTTCATAAATAAACGCAGGTCATATAAATTTTTTTTTACCATAACGTGAAGTACAATATGTTACGAAAAAACAATGTCAGAATCAGCAGGATCCATTAAAGCGTTCCAGAGTTATAACCTCATAAAGTGACAATGGTCAGAATTGTAAAAATTGACCCGGTCATTAAGCTGCAAATTGGCTCTGTCACTAAGGGGTTAAATACGTTTCCAAAGTCTGGTTTGTTCTCTCAGTCTGCCCATTGGTCTGAGGGTGAAATGCAGAGGAGAAGGACAACTGAATTCCTAGTTTAGAGCAAAAGGCTTTCCAAAACCTGGAAACAAACTGGACTCCTATGCCATACACAATGTTCTCCGGAATGCCGTGCAAACGAACCACCTGCTGAATAAACAAGGGTACCAACTCGGAAGAGGATAGCAACTTTGGCAGTGGACCATCTTGGAAAATCTATCACAGATCACCCAGATAACAGTCTTTCTCTGAGAGACAGGGAGGTCGGAAATAAAATCCATTGAGATATGGGTCCATGGCCTCCTAGGCACCGGCAGTGGCACTAACAATCCACTAGAGCGAGAGCAAGGCTTGGAACGAGAACAAGTCCCACAGGACTGCACAAAATTCCTGACATCACGAGACAAAGTAGGCCACCAAAACGACCGACTCACCAAATCTCTGGTACCAAAAATACCGGGATGACCAGCCAACACGAAGCAATGAATTTCAGACATTACTTCCCTCCTCCATTGGTCTGGGACATACAATTTCCCTACAGGGCACCGTTCAGGTTTATCCCCATGAAATTCCTCCAGGGCAACTCTCAAATCGGGTGAGATAGTGGAAAGAACCACACCCTCATTTAGAATAGTAGTAGGCTCAGTCACATCAAGAGAATCCGCAAGGAAACTCCTAGAAAGGGCATCCACTTTACGGCCGGCGTCAGACTCACCGTAGAAAAATACGGACCGTATTGTACGAACGTAATACGCCAAAATGTTGCCGGCACAACAATCCGTATTTCATCCGTTGTCAAGGTGTGGCTGCGTATTTTGCGCATGTAAGCATCCGTATGGCATCCCTACGGCGAGAAATTCTCGCCGGCTTGCAAAACCGACATATAATAGATCCCAATGACAGTTTTTACATCACAAAAGAAAGAATAGATATATAACGATAGAATACATATATATATATATATACATGTCATTGTGACATATATATATTATTTATAGTTCTAACACTTCTACATAGTATATGGTTTTCACTAACAATTACATGTAAATTCGTTGAAAAAATGCTTTATTTTTCAACGAATTTACACCTTTAATTAACCCCTACATGTTTGAAATTTTGCACACATACACTTATGTAATTGTTAGTGAAAACCATATATCAAATTACATGAAATGCCATGGTTAACTGTATGTAAACCATGAGTCATGTCAGGTTCTGTAATTTCACAGAAGTCGGCAATTGAATTAGCGGCTATTATACTATGTAGAAGTGTTAGAACTATAAATATATAAATATATATGTCACAATCACATGTATCTATATATATATATTCTATGTGTATATACTGTATCTATTCTTTATATTCTTTATTAAACCTGTCAGTGTGATTTTACAGTATAGCCGGGGATGAATTGCCGGCTTTTCTAAAGGACACCGGTGCGTATTTCTCGCAAGTCACACGTGTGTTCCGTGTGTAATCCGTAGTTTTCTCACACTTATAGACTTTTATTGGCATACAACGGGCGTAATACGTGTACAATCGCAGCATGCTGTGGGTGTCTCGCACCGTAACATACGGGCGAGAAAAATATGCATGATCAGAGCTGCCCCATAGAGAAATATTGGTCCGTGTGTAATGCGTGGTTTTCACGCCTCTCACTCGTCTGTATTCCTCCTTAGTGTGATGCCGGCCGAACATTCTTAGTGCCCGGAAGAAAGGAGACTACAAAATTAAAATGCGTGAAAAACAAGGCCCACCTAGCCTGTCTAGGATTCAATCGCTTGGCTGATTCGAGATTGATCAAGTTTTTGTGGTCAGTGAGGATCACAACTTGATGTTTGGCTCCCTCCAACCAATGTCTTCAAATGCGCACTTCATAGGCAATAATTCCCGATTCCCCACATCATAATTACGTTCAGATGGGTAAAATTTTCGAGAGAAGGCACAAGGGTTAATCTTAGAGGTTACAGGATCCCTTTGGGACAAAACGGCTCCTTCACCAATCTCAGAAGCATCAACCTCCACCTGAAATGGGAGAAATATCAGGTTGTCGTAGAACAGGAGCAGAAGTGAATCTCCGCTTAAGCTCCTGAAACGCCGAAACCGCCTCTGGAGACCAATTCACAACATCAGAGCCCTTTTTGGTCAAATCCGTCAGTGGCTTCACAATACCAGAAAAATTACTTATAAATTTACGGTAAAAATTAGCAAAACCCAAAAATTTCTGAAGAGACTTCAAGGAAGTGGGCTGAACCCAATCATAAATGGCCTGAACTTTGACCGGGTCCATTTTAATAGTGGACGGAGACAAAATGAATCCCAAAAACAAATTTTTTTGTACGCCAATGAGACATTTTCATCTATTAACATACAAAGCATTTTCTCTCAAAATCCGGAATACAATCCGAACATGTTCCACATGAGAATCCCAATCATTGGAAAAAATCAAAATATCGTCCAAATAAAAGAACAAAAACTTGTCCACAAAATCCCGGAAAATATCGTTCATGAAAGATTGGAAGACAGAAGGAGCATTAGTGAGCCCAAAAGGAATCACGAGGTACTCAAAATGCCCCTCAGGAGTATTAAACGCCGTCTTCCATTTATCACCGTGCTTAATGCGAATAAGATTATACGCCCCCCTAAGGTCAAGCTTGGTAAACCAACTAGCACCTTTCACTCTGGTGAATAAATCAGAAATCAGGGGTAACTGATACTGATATTTAACAGTGATCTTATTAAGGAGGCGATAGTCAATACATGGCCTCAATGACCACAAAGCAAAAGCCGGCACCTAAAGGCTGGGTCTCACATAGCGATACACCAGCGATCCCGACAACGATCAGGATCGCTGGTGTATCGCTACATTATCGCTGCTGAGCTGCCAAACAGGCAGCGATCAGTACAAGCGACACTGCGGGTAACATCGCTTAGTTACCCGCAGTGTACCTTGGATACCAGCGCCCTGATGCAGGGAGCTGGTAACCAAGGTACACATCGGGTTTCCAGGCGCTGCGCGGTGCCTGGAAACCCGCTGTGTACCTTGGTTACCAGCTCCCTGCTTCAGGGAGCTGGTATCCAAGGTACACAGCGGGTTTCTAGGCACAGCCCCGCGCCTGGAAACCCGCTGTGTACCTTGGTTACCAGCGGATCGCTGGTCTCCAGCCTGTCACACGCAGCGATGCGTGCCTGTCAGCGGGAGACCAGCGATCAAAAAAATGTCCTGGCCTTTCAGCGACGATCAGCGATACCCTGCAGGGGGGCTGATTGTCGCTGAATGTCACACAGCGATATCGCTGGTGAGCTCGCTGCTGCGTCACAAAACTAGTGACTCAGCAGCGATCTCGCTAGCGATATCGCTATGTGAGACGGGGGCTTAAAGGTGAAGAGGATGATCTGATATGACCCTTCTCTAATGATTCTTTGATATAAGATCGCATAGCATCATGTTCAGGTACAGATAAATTGAAGAGCCGACCCTTGGGAAATTTACAACCGGGCACTAACTCAATTGCGCAATCATAACTCCTATGAGGAGGCAAGGACGCAGACTTACTCTCACTAAACACATCAGAAAAATCAGCCAAATAGTCAGGGACATCCTGAGACTGGGGAGAGGCAGAAAAAACAGGAGTGTCACTACGAACACATTGACAACCCCAGCTAACCACAGACACAGACTTCCAATCCAAAACAGGATTATGGGTCTGCCAAGGAAAACCCAGAACAATAATGTCATGTAAATTATGTAACACCAAAAATTTACAATTCTCTTGGTGGTCCGGGGCTACCCGCATTATCACCTGAGTCCAAAACTGGGGTTTATTCTCCGCCAAAGGGGTAGCATCAATACCCTGCAAAGAAATAGGAGTCCGCAGGGGTACCATGGGAAAACCACAACGTTTGGCAAAATCAAAATCCATTAAGTTCAAGGCTGCTTCTGAATCAACAAAAGCCTTAGCAGAAAATGAAGACAAGGAGCAGCTCAAGGTAACCGTCAAGAGGAATTTAGGCTGTACATTGCCCAAAACAAATGAGTGAGCAAAACGTTTTTCCCGCTTAGGGCAGACGGAAATAGTATGAGAGGCGTCCCCACAAAAGAAGCACAACTTATTACGCCTTCTAAACTCTTGATGTTGAGCCCTAGAAACAACCCTATCACACTGCATGGACTCAGAGGTTTGCTCGAAAGGTAACACGACCTCGCATAGTTTTACGTTCACGTAAGCATCTGTCAATTTGAATGGCTCGTGACATAGAGTCATTGAGACCCGAAGGGACAGGAAATCCCACCATAACATCCTTCACGGTCTCTGCCAGCCCTTTCTGAAAAAAAGCCGCTAGGGCATCATCGTTTCATTTAGTAAGGACTGCCCACTTTCGGAATTTCTGACAATCTAACTCTGCCGCTTCCTGACCCTGGTTCAATGCCAATAAGGTTTTCTCAGCTTGATCAATAACATTAGGTTCATCATACAACAACCCCAGAGCCTGAAAAAACACATCAACATTAGCCAAAACAGGATACCCAGGTATCAGGGAAAAAGACCCAGTCCTGAGGGTCGTCGCGCAACAGGGAGATGACAATTTTAACCTGCTGCACCGAGTTCCCCGAGGAATTAGGTTTCAAGGCCAAAAACAATTTACAATTATTCTTAAAGTTCAAAAATTTAGACCGATCCCCAAAAAATAAATCAGGAATAGGGATCTTAGGTTCTACAGTAGACAACTGAGCAGGATAGGCAGAAATTCTCCGAACTTCAGCAGCAAGCTGCTCAACATGATCAGATAAATGCTTAGTCTCCATTGAAGAAAAATTCCTCCTAAGGCCCCCAAGAAAAAAATATATAAAAAAATTCTGACACTTTTTTTTTTTTTTTTTTTACTATTCTTTCCTTCTTTAGAGTACCCTAGAATCTACAGTCGGGCCGGTGATTCTGTTATGATATGGTAACAGAGGAGGACAACAAAGAAATGAGCTAGGCCGCACAAGACCAGAGAGGTTGGTAACTTAGCGGATTGCAGACCCCTAAACTGACAACACAACTAGAATTAGCCGTGGGACGTATCTACGATGACCTAGACGCCTCGACACAGCCAAAGAGTTAACTAAGCTTAAAGAGAGAAAGGGGAAAGCTAACTTCCCCGGAGTAGAGCCCCAAAGGAATAGATAGCCCCCAAACATATATTGACGGTGAGGCAGATGAAGTACAAAACACAGGCAGAAAATAGCGTAAGCAAATGCTGGGGCCCAAACTGTCTAGATAGAACAGGACAGAAAAGAACACTGTCTGCAATCCAGCAAAACCCTAAGAAAAATTCCAACACGTCTGATATGCAAAAATACTGAGGCCATACGACGTCTCCCCCACTAAATCAGAACTCTGGTGTGCACTGGGCGCAAAACAACAGATACTGATATAACAGGAGACTAGCATTACTGAACAGACTGACATAAACTGTGGCAAGGAAAGTGGAGTCCAGCACGGGCCCCAGAGGGAACACGGCTGGACTGCACCAACAAGACAGAGCACAGAGAAACGCAAAAAGGGAAAAATGCCACAGAGAAAAACATCCAAATAACTTATCTGAAAGATGCAGGACACAGCAGGGAGTAAGCAGACTTCCAAATGACCCAGGAAGAAAACAAATCACCGGAAAGAATCATGGGAAGGTTGCTCACTAAATCTCCCCAGTTAGCAACACCTCGTCTCAAATTATCCCTCTCAGGTGAAAGACTTCTGTTAGGCAGAACAGCTTCATTATCAGCAGCAACCACCAGAGGGAGCCCAAACTCAGAAGCCGGATTTAAAGTGTTCATAATAGATGCGCCTTTTCTGGGCAGCTGCGGGCTTCTGTTTTTAGGCTGTATAGTTTTGCCGGGTTGGTTCCAAAACTAAGGGGGACCCCACGTCGGGTTTTTCTTTTATTCTCCCTGCTCGCTGTTGCCGGCAGAGCAGGAGAATAATGAAAGGGAGCTTCAGCACCACAGGCAGGGGGACAGCGCTTACTGTAGCTGTCCGTGCCGTTCGTGTGGTCCTGATGCGGCACACGTGTTTACACAGACACGGATATCTCCGGGACCGTGTTTACCGGTACTGGAAACATCTGGACGCGTGAAACTGGCCTTATACTGGTCACTGGAGTCATCATGGCAAAGACCTGAGGATCTGACAAAAAGAAATGTTTGTCTACATAAAGATGGCTGAGACTATAAGAAGATCACTGGCACTGAGCCGCAGCACGGGGTTCCACGACCAGACTGCAGTGTAACAAGACGGGGTCCACTCAAGACCGACCTCACCATGGACGACCACAGAAGGTGAGTGTACATGCTCAGCGTCATATCCAGAGGTCGTCTGGTCATAATAGACGTGTGAGTGCTGCCAGCATTGCTGCAGAGGTTACAGGGGTGTGGGGTCCGCCTGTCAGTGCTCAGACCATACACACTGCTGCGGAGGTTACAGGGGTGGGGGGTCCGCCTGTCAGTGCTCAGACCATACACATTGCTGCGGAGGTTACAGGGGTGGGGATCCGCCTGTCAGAGCTCAGACCATAGGCATTGTTGCAGAGGTTACAGGGTTCCACCTGTCAGTGATCAGACCATACACATTGCTGCAGAGGTTACAGGGGTTTGGGGTCAGCCTGTCAGTGATCAGACCATACACATTGCTGCAGAGGTTACAGGGTTGGGGGTCCGCCTGTCATAGCTCAGACCATACACATTGCTGGGGCTGCAGAGGTTACAGGGTTGGGGGTCCGCCTATCAATGCTCAGACCATACACATTGCTGCAGAGGTTACAGGTGTGCAGGGGTCTGCCTGTCATTGATCAGACCATACACATTGCTGTGGAGGTTACAGGGGTGGGGCTCAGCCTGTCAGTGCTCAGACCATACACATTGCTGTGGAGGTTACAGGGGTGGAGGGTCCACCTGTCAGTGCATCAGACCATACACATAACAATAAACAGACTTTGGACATGGATTACTGGAACTTCGTCCTGTGGTCTGATGAGACCAACATAAACATGTTTGGTTCACGTGATGTACAGCATGTGTGGCGGCAACCAGGTAAGTAGTACAAAGACAAGTGTGTTCTGCCTACAGTCAAGCATGGTGGTGGAGTGTCATGGTTTGGCACTGCATGACTGTTTTTTGCTCTTTGGGGCTACAGTTCATTGAGGGTACCATGAATGCAGAGCATACTCATTTCCTCTGGAAACTGGGCCGCAGGGCAGTATTAATAATAATAATAATCTTCAAAGCCGGTGTATATTCTGACCCAGAGGGGTATAGTTTGGCCTAGGCCAGAATATACCCAGGGTATAATCTGGCCTAGGCCACTTTAACCCCGGGTATATTCTGAGCGGGGGGTTAATCTGGCCTGTTACACCAGAAGAAATCGAGTTACCAGCCTTCCATCGTCCAATTGCAGCCCAACGCGCCCAAGGGGTGAAAAACAAGCACTACATCACGAAAGAGGCCACATTAAACACAATGTCTCACCATGAGTGGGCAGAGATGCAGTATAGCGACCCAGCAGTCCGCCTGGTAGAGGAGCTACTGACACAAGCTGACTCGCATCCTGGTTCAGATGCTCCACAAGAGACCCAACAGTTGTGGAAGGAAAAGGACAGGCTGTTCATCTACGAGGGAAAGCTGAGTCGGAGGAGTGTCAACGCCCGAACTCACGAACTGGTCTGGCAAGTGGTAGTCCTGAGGCGAGATGCCTCAATGGTCCTGGAAGCGTACCACAATGGAGCAGGACACTTCGGATGGAAGAAGTTGGAGGTCCTACTTCGCGAGAGATTCTACTGGGTTGGTATGAGGAAGGCCATTGAAGATTGGTGCCGGGAATGCGGGCCATGCAACTTGCGCAGGAAGGATTATAACAGCCAGCGAGCCCCGTTACAGCCAATAATCACCAAACAGCGCTTGAATTGGTAGCCTTGGACCACGTGAAACTGACCCCAGGCCGTTCCGGCTATGTCTACGCCCTCCCCATCGTTGACCATTGCTCAAGGTTCCTTGTAGTCGTGCCTGTCAAGGACCAAACAGCAAAGACAGTGGCCAAAGCATTTCAACAACACTTTTGTCGACCACACGGTTACTCTGAACGAGTGCTTACCGACCAAGGCCCAGCCTTTGAAGTAGAAGTGTTCCAGGAGTTCTGTAACATGTACGGCTGCAAGAAAATCAGGACAACGCCGTACCATCCACAGACAAATGGCATGTGTGAGAAAATGAACCAAGTGGTAATTGACCTATTGAAGACCTTGCCCTTGGAAGAGAGAAACTTGTTGCCAGAAAAATTGCCAGATCTGGTGGATCTCTACAACCATATTCCGCTGAATTCCACCAACTGTACTCCAGCCTACTTGATGAGAGCAAGACCTGGCAAGTTACCCATTGACTTGGGCATGGCAGTCCTGACACCTGCAGTGACATCACGAGATGCAGACTGGGATACAGAGCGGCAGCAGCAGTACCACAAAGTGCAAGAATGCGTAGAGAAGAGTTTGTCTCAAGCAAGAAAGAATCTACAATCAGCACGCGCCTGCAGTTCCCTTGTCACCTGGAGAACAGGTACTCAAAAGAAAAAGATGAGTTCATAAACTTGATGATCAGTGGGAAGCAGAACCATACACCGTAATGCCTTCAGACTTTGACAATACCAATGTGTGCCTTATCAGCAAGGATGGAGGAGAAACCTCAGCAGCAGTATCAAGGGAAATCTGAAACCATGCCCTGACCAACTAAAGGAAAGGATTGCAGGCAAAGACATTCCTCAGTCAGTAGAAAAAGAAGAAAAGATCCGCACTGTACTTGGCGAGTTCCCTTCAAATTGGACAAGAGTGAACCAAGCCATAGTCGTGCCCGTCTTAACCTTTCCCCAGCTGGAAGTACCAGAAAGAGGAGCGACTCAAGAGCATCCTGAAGATCTGCAAGCTCAAGTGACAGAAGCCACATCTGCAGTGGAACGTGAAAATCTGCCCCCTGCTAGCAGTGAATCTGTCAGACCCACAGTGAGTCTAAGAAATCGCAAACGGCTACTTCCCAGCTTACCAACACACCCACTAGACCAGGCTAGATCACTACAGACACGTGTACTGCGTGAATCAACCCGTAGTACTAGAGGTCAGGTCCCAGCCAGGTATAAAGACTAAAATGCTACTGTACTAGTACTGAAAATAAGTTAAAAATGTTTACAATTGCAACCATTAAGTATATGTGCCTACAGAGACTACTGTATGAACTTTTGAGTATTCTTATTTTCTTAATTAAATGGACGATTGGGTCACTGGACTCATAGTGACCAGGACAATGCTTGTCAATAGTTAGCACCCGTGACTACAGAAAAATAACACCGTCTGGTGTGGCCGAAGACGTGGTCCGACGTGGAGACCAGCCATGCTTTGTAGCCCACCCGAGGCCTACGTTAAGGGTTTGAGACGGGTCCCTCATATTGTACTTTGTAAGGTGAAAAGGACACCTGATTTCAGGACTTCGCCAAAAATTTATATTTGTTGTTAGTCTTGTAAATAGTTATGTTTTGTTCTCTTTTATCTTTCCTCAGTCTGGGAGTACTGAATTGTACTACGGGGAATGTGGCACCCCAGGAGTTTGGTTGCCACAGTGACCTTGCCTCCCTCCAGGGGGGAGTGATGTCATGCCTGAAAGCAAGGAAGGATCCCCTTAACAGGTAACACACAGCATACAGCACTTTTCCTACTCCAGACCAGAATGGGGAGCTCTAACACTTGATTTCAGGGGAGCTTCTCTGGAACATTCTGGCTGGGGGAAGAGTTAAGAGTTAGCTAGTGTCTGAGCAGGGTTGAGGAAGGACGTGTGGAGAGAAGCTGGGGGGACAGGAGCTATAGCTGAGCTTACCTCTAGTCCTGAGCGCCAGAGACCGGACCCCGGAGTCCGAGGCTGAGTGTCCCAGCAGCAGAATCCGGAGGGCAGAAGACAGCAGGTCCACTGTTCCCAACTGATACTCGACGACACAGCAGCACGTGTGAGCCGGAGACGCCAGAGAGGAGCGATCCCTGAAGCAGGCTACAGCTGCCTGACATGTGAGTGGAGTTCTATTTAAGTAACAGAGAGAGGAACTTGAACAGAGTTTACAGCAGCAAGTACCTCAGAGAATAGCGCTAGAAAGGAGGCCTCACAACCCACCTGAAAGAGAGATTCCCAAATTGCTTTCAGGCTGACCGACTCCAGAACCATCTGTAACCAGTGCCCTGGACACTCTGCCTGCAGAACTGCGAGTAAAGCTTTGGAAACTGCATCTGACTGTGTCCTCTCAAGTTCTTCCTACAACACCCACTCAATACTGCTACATCCCTTGCCAAATACTACATCTTTACCATCCACCTTGTATTACATCTGCCCTGGGACTTAGCTCCACCTGCGGGGAGCTATACCAACTCTGCTGCATCACCACCAGTCCCAGAGGACTGCATCTGCAGCACTGGTCACCTCTGACCAGAAACCACAGGTGGTGTCATGAACAGTTTACTATAAACTCTATTATCCCTTGTAAATATACCCCTTTTATTGGACGCCCAGGGCCACGGACCGGGTCACTGCCGCTGTGACGCTGCCCCTTTAAGAAGCGGCCCGGTACCGAGTACCCCACTGCCCAGGCGGGCGCTCCAGGTGCCTTGACTGTGTGCAAGGCAGGGTCGGACTAGGCTCTGACACCTGATGGCATATAGGGCCAGCAGCTGCTTAGGGCCCCTGATGCTCCAGGGGCCCCATGCCACTGGTGTGTCGCTAATAGCGGCACATCATGCAACTGCTATGGGGGCCCCTGGTGCCAGCTGAGCAGCAGCGGGTGACAGGAAGCAGAAGCCTGTTCCCGTTGCTAAAGTAAAATGAATATTCACGCTTCCCCACGCCCCCATGGGCGTGGAGAGGAGTGAATATTAAGCGGGCAGTGTTTGTCGCAGGCTGCGGCTAACACTGCCCGCTATCAGGACACGCAGACCAGTACCCCCGCTCCCCCAGCCCACGCAGCCGCTATGGGGCCGGAAGTCAGGGGGACCCAGCATCAGCGCTGCCCGCATTCAACTGTATCTGAAAGATGCCAATACAGTTGAAAGGAAATTCCAGGAAGGGGGAGAGGACACCAGTGACAAAACAGTAACGAAAAATCCAAAGTGACACAATGTAACTAATAAAATAGAGTTTTTTATTAAATCAAAATATAAAATATATGCATAACATTACACCATTATATATTTAAAAAATTATTATATTTTTTAATCATACTCTATTAAAATGAGTGTATTATACAATAACCAGAGGTAAAATCCACTGTAATATGGAAAGCTACATAGAATGAAGTGAGCAAATCAGTGTATACATATATGTTAGACTGTATTTATATGAAATAACATAAATATGTAACTGTATACAAAAACTGAAAAATAATGTGCTCAGTCCAAAAAACCAGGTAATGTCCCTATAGAAATGCGCTGGAAGTGAAAAAACAATAGTGCTGGAGTGCAAAAAAACATCAACTACACTTGCAAAAAATATGTGTATATATAAATGGGTATCCACAAAACAATGTTTATATATATGCGGATCAGCAATAATAAAAGGAAAGAAAAATTGGTGAGCATATATAATCACACTAGAAATTAAATGTGCCCTGTGCAACAACCAATGAGTGCAAAACTACCAGCAGAAAAATACCAAGCGCCACTAAAAGTGAATGAAAAATAATAATAAAAGTGCCACCAAATAGGGGGCAAATACCTGGGAGCTTAATACCACGGGTGGAAACCTCGGAAGAACGCGCGTTTGGGGCGCGTTCTTCCGAGGTTTCCACCCGTGGTATTAAGCTCCCAGGTATTTGCCCCCTATTTGGTGGCACTTTTATTATTATTTTTCATTCACTTTTAGTGGCGCTTGGTATTTTTCTGCTGGTAGTTTTGCACTCATTGGTTGTTGCACAGGGCACATTTAATTTCTAGTGTGATTATATATGCTCACCAATTTTTCTTTCCTTTTATTATTGCTGATCCGCATATATATAAACATTGTTTTGTGGATACCCATTTATATATACACATATTTTTTGCAAGTGTAGTTGATGTTTTTTTGCACTCCAGCACTATTGTTTTTTCACTTCCAGCGCATTTCTATAGGGACATTACCTGGTTTTTTGGACTGAGCACATTATTTTTCAGTTTTTGTATACAGTTACATATTTATGTTATTTCATATAAATACAGTCTAACATATATGTATACACTGATTTGCTCACTTCATTCTATGTAGCTTTCCATATTACAGTGGATTTTACCTCTGGTTATTGTATAATACACTCATTTTAATAGAGTATGATTAAAAAATATAATAATTTTTTAAATATATAATGGTGTAATGTTATGCATATATTTTATATTTTGATTTAATAAAAAACTCTATTTTATTAGTTACATTGTGTCACTTTGGATTTTTCGTTACTGTTTTGTCACTGGTGTCCTCTCCCCCTTCCTGGAATTTCCTTTCACATTTCCGGATGGTCTGCCATCCATACGTTTGGTGGTATTGTCACTATTTTATTTATATATACTAAATTGTATTATTTTGAGACATTCTAGTATTATTGTGACATATATCATCTGTTCAATACAGTTGAAAGCAATAATGGAAGCGAGAGCATCACATGACGCTCCCTCTCCCATCATTCCCCTCTCTGCCTCTGACACACACCGAGTGCGCGTCACTTCAGCGCGTCCCGCTGTATGCCAGGCTGACTGCAGTGCAGCTCCTCACATCGGAGCAGAGCCGCCACCGGAATCAGCATAGGAGCGAGGAGGACAGGGGAGTATAATGTTTTTTTTATATATATATATATATATTGTAAGGTTTCAACTCACTCGGCTGCTTCAGAGGTAATCAGGAGACACTTTTCTTATCCAAAAATCATCAGGTTTATTACATCATAAACCTCACAGTCACAGGCAATGCAAATCTTCAGTACTTCAGCTCCTGCCTGGAGCCTCACTCCTCAGACACAGAGACCTCTCTGTAATGTCCCGTCTGGACGCATGGAAGTCTGTCCACACTGGCAGACTCCCACACTCTCTTCAGACACAGAGACCTCTCTGTAATGTCCCATCTGGACACATGGTAGTCTGTCCACCCTGGCAGACTCCCACAACACTCTCTTCACAGGTGCCAAGCACACTTCGTTACATAGCTGTAACCCCACCCACAGATGAGGTCAGGATCACATGGTTAGGTCACCTGGTCATGACCCCATCACAGGTCCTTTACCACAACACAAACCATGCTTCCATGCATATCTCGAGGAGCATACACAGTGCCCCCTAGCTGCATCAGGGGTCACTACACCACATACCTCCCCCCTCTGTTCAAACTTGTGGGGTTGAACACTTGTTACCCGACCAGAGATCCTTCTCGGTCGTCTCTGCCAGTCAAACCGTCTGGCTAAGTCGGGCCCTCTGTCAGACCACCCGCCTCCCCAGCGGTCAGTACGGCGTCGCAATTCCCTTGCACCCATACGTCCTGTCTGGTCTGAGTCCTTTTCAGCTCGTCCACCACAGGTTCTCCTGCTTAGGTCACTCATCACTGAGCTAACTGAGGCATCACTATTTCTACCTCTTCCATCAGGCGCTCTTCGCCTCTCAACACTACGGATTGAAGGTGGCGGCCATCTTCTCTCCATTTCCTGCAGCTCTCTGTTGACCTGCTCCCTCTCCAGTCGTAGCTGCTCTACTTCTCTCAAGTATGACACACGATACTCCAGGAGCATCCGGATATTCCCAAGGCTCTCCCTGGATCTGACAACGAGGAATGGAACCATCCCATCTTCACCCCTGACCTGGACTTCGTCATCAGCCGGAATCCTGACTCTCGTCACATCGGACTTATTCACCATCTCCTGCATCACTTTCCCAAGTCTTCCGATGACTTTCTTCACCAGACCTCTGGGCACTTGAATGATGTCTTCCACCAATCCAAGCTGATTTTGAGCCTTTCTTGCTTGCTCCAAACGTCGAGCGGCTTCTTTATTCCTCCACATGATCATCTGTTTCGTTCGGAGGCATTGTAGATGAATGTCTCTCAGGACAGCCACTCGCTTCAGTGTGACTTCCTTAGTCGACAGTATGACTAACTGTTTAATCTCTGGCACCCAGTTCACACTACATGCTTCTACCGCCTTTCTAAAGGCCTCATGCACCTCCTCACTGGCACACACTTCTCGCAGGTCTTCGGGTATCTCTATTACACACTTGAAACCCGACCCGTCACCTTCTTGGACAGACTGTTGGACCTCTCCTCGTCCTGAGTATTAGTACAGTTTTCCAAGACATCGCTCTCCCTTGTGTGCCCATCTGCATGGCACTTCCCTTGCTGGATTTCTTCTTCCATAGATTTCTGGAGCTGGGCACCAGTCTCCTCCTCCATCTTGAGCTCTCGGAGAACTTCATCTCGCTCTTCTGCCAAGCAGCGACACTCCTGCTGATGTTTCTCTTGTTCCTCTCTGAGCACCTCCGTCTCTCTCCATAGAGCCTTGTTCATACTCTTACACGCTGACAGATGATCTCTGAGCTTAGAGACTTCCTTCTCCAGCTCCTCCACTTTGTGCTCAATCATTTGTCTCAGGACCCTTTCTCGCTCGACTGTCTCTTCCACTGTTTCTTTAAACAGCTCTCTCTCATGGTCCTGCTCTCTTTTAGCCAGCACATGTCGCACCATCACCTCTTTAATTACATTTTCAGCTGGGCACTCTTGCCTACACACACTCTGCCTCTCCAGAGTTCCGCCCGTTCCTGCATCCGCAGTTTCCACTGTCTCACGACTCTTGGTAACTTCAGAGAGCTCCAGCTTACTGCACTCACTTTCCCTTGCGGTCGAGTCACAGTCTGCATAGGAGTCACTCCCACTCCCCCTGTCATCCTGGAACAACACGTTCCCATTTAAACAGGTCTCTGCCCCCTTTCCTGGAGCTATACCGTTTCTCACGGTCACACGTCTTGTCACGTCCAAGTCCCCGAGTTGGTCTGACCCACACTTTCTCCCGGTCACCTGGAACTCTGGACTATCGCTATTAGGTGTTACCTTCTTTTCACACATCACACGACAAGGAACCACTACAGCCACCTGCTGTGATGAGGCTCCCTCCTCTGAACAACAACAACACACTTTATCAACTTCCCATGCCTTTTCAAATAACGTGAAGTCCCGCTTCCTCTCATAGGGGTACACTAAGTTCGGTGGTATACCAGCATAACACCCTTTTGGAATCTCCACCCACTTTTGGGCCACCATCCCCTTTTGGGTTGCCACCCCCTTTTGGGACTCCGCCCCCTTTCAAGCCACCATCCCAATTTGGGTTACCGCCCCCTTTTGGGACTCTGCCCCCTTTTGGGCCACCATCCCAATTCGGGTTACCGCCCCCTTTTGGGTAACTTTACTGATTTTGGGCTACCACCCCCTTTTGAGACTCCACCCCCTTTCGGGCCACAATCCCAATTTGGGTTACCGCCCCCTTTTGGGACACCACCCATCACTGGGTACACACCACGGCTCTTACAGGCCCCAGTCCACACAGTACCCTTAGACAGTGTCTTTTACTTAGGGCGTGTACTGGCCCTTTAAGAGTTTGTGTGCCTCGGTTCACACTGTCCTTTTTACCACACCAGCTCCTGCTGGTACTGCCACCGCTTCCGTTGCAGCCACCAACAACCAGCACCTCCAGATGCTACTCCTAAGCTGCTGTGGCTGTTACTGCAGCTCCGGCTGCTGCAGAACTTCTTGCTGCAACAGTCACTGTAGCTCCTGCTACCACAAGTCTCTGCACGCTGCGCTGTCTTGCCGCTTGTCACCTTCGTGACCCCACGAGTCACAGCCAGCCGCTTGTCACCTTCATGACTCCTCCGAGCCACAGCAAACACCTCACACGTGTTCCAGAAAAAAAAACAGTTTCTCACTGACCCGTCAGCACAACACAGACTCCTGTCTGTTACACTCTCGGCCAGAGAGATTTTCCGGACACCTCCTCTCTCATAGAGGCATCCCACAAAGGAAAAAACAGTTTTCCACTGACCCGTCAGTACACCACAGACTCCTGTCTGTTACCTGTTGATCACTCAGGTTTCCGGACACCTCCTTTCTCATAGAGGCATCCCACAAGGACAAAACAATCTCTCACTGACCCGTCAGTACACCACAGACTCCTGTCTGTTACCTGTTGGTCACGCAGGTTTCCGGACACCTCCTCCTCAGAGGCATCCAACAAAGGAAAAAAAAACAGTCTTTCTCTCACGAACAGTTCCCTCTGGTCCCGACCAGCATAACACGGTTTTCAAGACCGTTACCTGTTGGCATCAGCCACACAGGTTCCTGGAGACCTCCTCCTCAGAGGTATCCTATCAGCATGCTTTTTCTCCATTTTCAATGACCCCGGTCAACATAACACAGACTCCTGTCTGTCACCACTGCTTAACAGCTTCTTCAGATACCTCATATCAGAGGCACCACATAAACATAACCACAGTTTATTCGTGACCACTGGTCACACTCACGGTTTTCACAGACCGTCCGTTCCTCCTCTGATTCCTGATTCCCAGGCCTGGAACATGTGCTCCTTGGGCCGCTGCCAGCATTCCATCCACCAATTGTAAGGTTTCAACTCACTCGGCTGCTTCAGAGGTAATCAGGAGACACTTTTCTTATCCAAAAATCATCAGGTTTATTACATCATAAACCTCACAGTCACAGGCAATGCAAATCTTCAGTACTTCAGCTCCTGCCTGGAGCCTCACTCCTCAGACACAGAGACCTCTCTGTAATGTCCCGTCTGGACGCATGGAAGTCTGTCCACACTGGCAGACTCCCACACTCTCTTCAGACACAGAGACCTCTCTGTAATGTCCCGCCTGGACACATGGTAGTCTGTCCACCCTGGCAGACTCCCACAACACTCTCTTCACAGGTGCCAAGCACACTTCGTTACATAGCTGTAACCCCACCCACAGATGAGGTCAGGATCACATGGTTAGGTCACCTGGTCATGACCTCATCACAGGTCCTTTACCACAACACAAACCATGCTTCCATGCATATCTCGAGGAGCATACACAGTGCCCCCTAGCTGCATCGGGGGTCACTACACCACAATATATATATATATAGTGTGAGTCCTGGTTGCATGATGATAGGGGGGCAGCATGATACCCTGTATGAGGGGTGGGGGGGCAGCACGATACCCTGTATGAGGGGTGGGGGCAGCATGATACCCCGTATCGGCTCTGGAGGATTTGAAATAATTTGACTCCAATTGTGGAGTATTGATCTGAGGAATTTATATGGAGAATGATTTGGGGGTTCTGTTCTCTATTTTTTCATCTTTATGTTTTGATATTATGGATATCTGATATAACTATGGTGTACCAATATGATTTTTATATCTCCCAATCATGAGCTCCTTTGATATCATTCATATTTTGGCCCACGGTCTATATAACCATATTAAGCTACGCCTTAGCACTCCAGCACTTTATGCATATTAACTTCACTATGGCTTTGTTGGGGATAGCTGCCGAGGAGCGGGGGCGCCTCTTTCTTGTATTTTTATTAGGGTGCCAACCTCCGCTGTGAGTAGGGTCAGGATAGGGCCAGCACAGTTATCAGCCTTGTGCCTCTGACAACAGACCACACTCCCGTTTGAAAATCTCCTCCCCATTCTCTATCCCACTGTATCTAACCATTTCGTTATAATTTTTTTCATTCCCTCCTCATAGGGTCATAGAGGGCTAGAAGGGACAGCCGACGATGAGCGGGGGCGCCATTGCGCAGGTTTAGGGTGCCAACCTCCGCTGCCAGGAAGGGTGCTGTTGAGTTTTAGGATAGGGCCAGGCACCTCCCTTGGCCTTTTCTATTAAGTATTTTTTCCTTTTGGTGATGGTATTTTGTTTGTGAACCAGTATTTTAATGATGTGTTAAATAAAAGATATATTTTAATATAGTGTAGCATACTGGGGGGTTTTCTGTGAACCCGAATTAGGGGGCAGCATGATACCCCATATGAGGGGGGCAGCATGATACCCTATGAGGGGGGCTGCATTATATTCTGAGAGGTCTACATTATATTCTATGGGGGGCTGCATTGTACTCTATTAGGGGGCTGCATTATACTCTATGAGGGGGCTACATTATATTCTATGGGGGGCTGCATTATACCTTTTGAGGGGTTGCATTATACTCTATGGGGGACTGCATTATACTCTACGATGCTGGCTGCATTATATTCTATGGGAGCTACATTATATTCTATGAGGACGGCAACATTATACTATATGAGGTCTGAATTATATTCTGTGAGGGGGCGACTTTATATACTATTAGGGGGCTGCATTGTACCCTATGAGGGGGCTACTTTATATTCTATGAGGGGCTACCCCAACCCCTGCTACATAATTAAGATGTGTACTACGTTATATTATACCCTATTAGCGCGTTTTACCGCACAATTAGTGGTGGTGTATTTATTTCTATGTAGCTACATAGTGGGCCCCAAGAATGGTTTTTCTTTGGTGGGCCCAAGGTGCATAAGTCTGACGCTAGTGCAAGGCATCATGAAATCCAAAAATTATCAAAGGATTTTAGGTGGCAATGTAGCGCCCAGTGTCAGAAAGCTGGGTGTGTGTCCCAGGTCATGGGTCTTACAGCAGGACAATGACCCCAAAGGTGCTTCAAGACGCCCCCAGGAATGGATGGAAACAATGGGCTGGAGAGTTCTGAAGTGGCAGCAATGAGTCTGGATCTAAATCCTATTGATCATAAAATTTCTATTGGGAGAAGATGAAATATGAGACCTGGAGAAGTTTGTAAGGAGTCGTCCAAGATCCCAGCTGAGAGAAAGAAGCTTGTGGATGGTTATAGGAAGCGACTGATTGCAATTATTTATTCCAAAGGGCACAACTAAATATTAAGTTGAAGGTGTCAACAATTTTGTCCAGCCTATTTTTGGGGTTATGAATGAAATTATGTCCAATTTGCCTTTTTTTTTCCTGTTTTTTAGTTGTTCCAATAAAAAGAAAAGAAATAAACCTATATATAACAAAACGTGGGGAATTGCGATAATCTACTGGGAGAAAGATGTCATTTTCTGCCACAATTTCCAGGGTGCCAACACTTCCACCCATGACTGTGTCCCATTATGGGGTTACACTTCTGTGGCTGAATATACAGGTGGCAATCCTGGGACCACAGACAGAACTGAGGGGCCACAGAGGCCGGGCCACAGCGGCGCACTCCGCTCTGGGAAATCGGCAGATGTCATCACGACTGCATGCGGAGATGGAATAAAAACAGTCTCCATTATCTCCTCCACTGCAGTCAGTCGGGACCCGGAGCGCGCTCAGAGCTGAAGCGTCCGCCCGAAGCCAGAACACGAGCATTTCCGCTTATGTATATCCGTAGCTGCACATTCACACTGGTACTGATGCGTTACTGCGCTGCTGTATGCTGTGCGGCGGGAGTGCAGACAGTTATGCCTGCCTGGGGAGGCCGGCTGACGTCACTCAGGGGCGGGAAAGAGCGGCCACAGGTGATACAGGAGGCCGGGCAGGAATATCGGTGGCTTCCTGTTTAGGCTCCTCCCTTTCCGGGCTCCGCGGTCACATGACAGTGACGTCAGGCGGCGCTCTCTTTGCGGAGTCCGGGCCGATCTGCGCTGCTGTCTCCGCTCTTCTTCCCGGAGCCCGGGAGCGCCCAGTGCAGAGAGGAGCCCGGGGCCTCGTACGTGCACTGCGGGGGCTGAGGAGAACTGCCGGGCCCTACGGGTAAGAGCCGCTGTGTCTGTGCGAGTAACGGCCGCGGAGCCCGGACACACCGCGCGGAGACTCCTTGTGTGCCGACTGAGTGTCCCGGGAGATGGTGGAGGGCGGGGCCGGGCTTTGCGGGGGCCTCAGTGCAGCTGGCAGTGTGAAGTTGTCATTATTATTATTTATATAGCGCCATTAATTCCATGGTGCTGTACATGAGAAGGGG
>JARQOD010000001.1:386742646-386799386 GCA_033576555.1 Oophaga sylvatica | reverse complement strand
TTTTTCTCCATTTTCAATGACCCCGGTCAACATAACACAGACTCCTGTCTGTCACCACTGCTTAACAGCTTCTTCAGATACCTCATATCAGAGGCACCACATAAACATAACCACAGTTTATTCGTGACCACTGGTCACACTCACGGTTTTCACAGACCGTCCGTTCCTCCTCTGATTCCTGATTCCCAGGCCTGGAACATGTGCTCCTTGGGCCGCTGCCAGCATTCCATCCACCAATTGTAAGGTTTCAACTCACTCGGCTGCTTCAGAGGTAATCAGGAGACACTTTTCTTATCCAAAAATCATCAGGTTTATTACATCATAAACCTCACAGTCACAGGCAATGCAAATCTTCAGTACTTCAGCTCCTGCCTGGAGCCTCACTCCTCAGACACAGAGACCTCTCTGTAATGTCCCGTCTGGACGCATGGAAGTCTGTCCACACTGGCAGACTCCCACACTCTCTTCAGACACAGAGACCTCTCTGTAATGTCCCGCCTGGACACATGGTAGTCTGTCCACACCCTGGCAGACTCCCACAACACTCTCTTCACAGGTGCCAAGCACACTTCGTTACATAGCTGTAACCCCACCCACAGATGAGGTCAGGATCACATGGTTAGGTCACCTGGTCATGACCTCATCACAGGTCCTTTACCACAACACAAACCATGCTTCCATGCATATCTCGAGGAGCATACACAGTGCCCCCTAGCTGCATCAGGGGTCACTACACCACAATATATATAATATATATATATAGTGTGAGTCCTGGTTGCATGATGATAGGGGGGCAGCATGATACCCTGTATGAGGGGTGGGGGGGCAGCACGATACCCTGTATGAGGGGTGGGGGCAGCATGATACCCCGTATCGGCTCTGGAGGATTTGAAATAATTTGACTCCAATTGTGGAGTATTGATCTGAGGAATTTATATGGAGAATGATTTGGGGGTTCTGTTCTCTATTTTTTCATCTTTATGTTTTGATATTATGGATATCTGATATAACTATGGTGTACCAATATGATTTTTATATCTCCCAATCATGAGCTCCTTTGATATCATTCATATTTTGGCCCACGGTCTATATAACCATATTAAGCTACGCCTTAGCACTCCAGCACTTTATGCATATTAACTTCACTATGGCTTTGTTGGGGATAGCTGCCGAGGAGCGGGGGCGCCTCTTTCTTGTATTTTTATTAGGGTGCCAACCTCCGCTGTGAGGTAGGGTCAGGATAGGGCCAGCACAGTTATCAGCCTTGTGCCTCTGACAACAGACCACACTCCCGTTTGAAAATCTCCTCCCCATTCTCTATCCCACTGTATCTAACCATTTCGTTATAATTTTTTTCATTCCCTCCTCATAGGGTCATAGAGGGCTAGAAGGGACAGCCGACGATGAGCGGGGGCGCCATTGCGCAGGTTTAGGGTGCCAACCTCCGCTGCCAGGAAGGGTGCTGTTGAGTTTTAGGATAGGGCCAGGCACCTCCCTTGGCCTTTTCTATTAAGTATTTTTTCCTTTTGGTGATGGTATTTTGTTTGTGAACCAGTATTTTAATGATGTGTTAAATAAAAGATATATTTTAATATAGTGTAGCATACTGGGGGGTTTTCTGTGAACCCGAATTAGGGGGGCAGCATGATACCCCATATGAGGGGGGCAGCATGATACCCTATGAGGGGGGCTGCATTATATTCTGAGAGGTCTACATTATATTCTATGGGGGGCTGCATTGTACTCTATTAGGGGGCTGCATTATACTCTATGAGGGGGCTACATTATATTCTATGGGGGGCTGCATTATACCTTTTGAGGGGGTTGCATTATACTCTATGGGGGACTGCATTATACTCTACGATGCTGGCTGCATTATATTCTATGGGGAGCTACATTATATTCTATGAGGACGGCAACATTATACTATATGAGGTCTGAATTATATTCTGTGAGGGGGCGACTTTATATACTATTAGGGGGCTGCATTGTACCCTATGAGGGGGCTACTTTATATTCTATGAGGGGGCTACCCCAACCCCTGCTACATAATTAAGATGTGTACTACGTTATATTATACCCTATTAGCGCGTTTTACCGCACAATTAGTGGTGGTGTATTTATTTCTATGTAGCTACATAGTGGGCCCCAAGAATGGTTTTCTCTGGTGGGCCCAAGGTGCATAAGTCTGACGCTAGTGCAAGGCATCATGAAATCCAAAAATTATCAAAGGATTTTAGGTGGCAATGTAGCGCCCAGTGTCAGAAAGCTGGGTGTGTGTCCCAGGTCATGGGTCTTACAGCAGGACAATGACCCCAAAGGTGCTTCAAGACACCCCCAGGAATGGATGGAAACAATGGGCTGGAGAGTTCTGAAGTGGCAGCAATGAGTCTGGATCTAAATCCTATTGATCATAAAATTTCTATTGGGAGAAGATGAAATATGAGACCTGGAGAAGTTTGTAAGGAGTCGTCCAAGATCCCAGCTGAGAGAAAGAAGCTTGTGGATGGTTATAGGAAGCGACTGATTGCAATTATTTATTCCAAAGGGCACAACTAAATATTAAGTTGAAGGTGTCAACAATTTTGTCCAGCCTATTTTTGGGGTTATGAATGAAATTATGTCCAATTTGCCTTTTTTTTTCCTGTTTTTTAGTTGTTCCAATAAAAAGAAAAGAAATAAACCTATATATAACAAAACGTGGGGAATTGCGATAATCTACTGGGAGAAAGATGTCATTTTCTGCCACAATTTCCAGGGTGCCAACACTTCCACCCATGACTGTGTCCCATTATGGGGGTTACACTTCTGTGGCTGAATATACAGGTGGCAATCCTGGGACCAGCAGACAGAACTGAGGGGCCACAGAGGCCGGGCCACAGCGGCGCACTCCGCTCTGGGAGAATCGGCAGATGTCATCACGACTGCATGCGGAGATGGAATAAAAACAGTCTCCATTATCTCCTCCACTGCAGTCAGTGCGGGACCCGGAGCGCGCTCAGAGCTGAAGCGTCCGCCCGAGGCCAGAACACGAGCATTTCCGCTTATGTATATCCGTAGCTGCACATTCACACTGGTACTGATGCGTTACTGCGCTGCTGTATGCTGTGCGGCGGGAGTGCAGACAGTTATGCCTGCCTGGGGAGGCCGACTGACGTCACTCAGGGGCGGGAAAGAGCGGCCACAGGTGATACAGGAGGCCGGGCAGGAATATCGGTGGCTTCCTGTTTAGGCTCCTCCCTTTCCGGGCTCCGCGGTCACATGACAGTGACGTCAGGCGGCGCTCTCTTTGCGGAGTCCGGGCCGATCTGCGCTGCTGTCTCCGCTCTTCTTCCCGGAGCCCGGGAGCGCCCAGTGCAGGAGAGGAGCCCGGGGCCTCGTACGTGCACTGCGGGGGCTGAGGAGAACTGCCGGGCCCTACGGGTAAGAGCCGCTGTGTCTGTGCGAGTAACGGCCGCGGAGCCCGGACACACCGCGCGGAGACTCCTTGTGTGCCGACTGAGTGTCCCGGGAGATGGTGGAGGGCGGGGCCGGGCTTTGCGGGGGCCTCAGTGCAGCTGGCAGTGTGAAGTTGTCATTATTATTATTTATATAGCGCCATTAATTCCATTGTGCTGTACATGAGAAGGGGTTACATACAAAGTTATAGATATCGTTTACAGTAAACAAACTAACAATGACAGACTGGTACAGAGGGGAGAGGACCCTGTCCTTGCGGGCTTACATTCTGCGGGGATGCCAATAGGTTGGTTGGCGCTGGGTCAGGGGGGCTGGTGCAGGGTTAGGGGGCTGCTGGTTTGGTGGCGTTTAGTCGGGGGGGCATTGGTGCAGGGTCATGGGTGCTTGTGGATGGGTGGTGCGGAGTCGGGGTACTGGCAGTTTGGTGGCACGGGGTCATGGTGGGCTGGTACAGGGTCATGGGGCTGGCAAGTTGGGTGGCACGTAGTCAGGGGGGCTGGTGCAGGGTCATGGGGCTGGCAAGTTGGGTGGCACGTAGTCAGGGGGCTGGTGCAGGGGCTGGCGGATGGGGGGCTGGTGCAGGGTCATGGAGGCTGGCGGTTGGGTGGCGCGGAGTCAGTTGAGCTGGTGCAGGGTCATGAGGCTGGCGGTTGGGTGGTGTGGAGTCGGGGGGCTGGTGCAGGGTCATGGGGACTGGCGGTTGGGTAGCACGGAGTCGGGAGGCTGGTGCAGGTCATGGGGGCTGGCGGTTGGGTGGCGCGGAGTCAGTGGGGCTGGTGCAGGGTCATGAGGCTGGCGGTTGGGGGTTGGTGGAGTCAGGGGGGCTGGTGCAGGGTCATGGGGGCTGGCGGTTGGGTAGCAGGAGTCGGGGGGCTGGTGCAGGGTCATGGGGGCTGGCGGCTGGGTAGCATGGAGTCAGGGGGGGGCTGGTGCAGGGTCATGGGGCTGGCGGTTGGGTGGCACGGGGTCAGGGGGGCTGTGTGGCCTCGCCTTATTGGAACGTCCGTCGTAACGTTAGATTTCCCTCTGACGGTGGTAATGGTTGCTCTCAGGCCATTGGGACATTTGCGAGCTGTGACAGGATGTTAACCGTAGACATCACATCCTCCTGTCTGTGTCCAGGCCCCTCCAGAAAGGGAGGATGAAGCTGTAAACATTGCAGGGTACGGCGCGGATCTTCATGATGCTCCCATGCAATCTGCATCGGTGTCTCGCATCCAAAGCTGCCACAAAAAAACTATCTGCCAAAACCAGACCGGGATTCATGCTAGAAAACAAAAAACCCTGCCATATTTCTGTTTCCTACCAGATCTGAGAAGCGCTGAGGTGGCTCGTAATCTGCACGGAGGTGAAGATTTAGTGTAAGATGACACTAGGCATTTTTTCAGCGTTTTTTTTTTTTTTTTTACCAACAAAACCCGATCTCTTGACAGGAAAGAAGCTGCAGAAAAAAAAGACATGTTTTCCTTTTTTTTTTATTTTTTTTTTGATGGTGGTTTTGGCATGCTAGATTTATCTCTTGTGCATGCTGATAGTTTAGTGTTGAAAAAATAAAATCCGGTTTCTGCAAAAAAAAACTCAGCAAAACCTGACTCCATTCAAGTCAATGGGTGAAAAAAGCTGAAAAAAGTGACATGCTGTATCTCCAAAAAACGCTGCAAAACACAAAATCCTGATGACAAAAAATAAGTGTGTGCATGAGATTTCTGAGATCTCATAGGGTTTTCTGGTGCTGTAAAATACCTGAAAATTGGCATAAACAAAGCCGCAAAAACACCTAGTGTGAACTTGGCCTTACTCCGGTAGTAGCGCCTGTCACAGAAAGCCTACCCATGACCGCTGCACAATCTCTCCATGCAACAGTGACATTCCCGCAGTGCTTGTACTATACAAGTGACACCGTGTCTTCTACTCTAGTCACCTCCAGAGCTTCATTCAGAATTCTGCTGACTTTGTAATGTGTGAGTAGTTCATCTGTATTGGCGCAGAGGAGCTCTGATTCTGTTATACTTAGTGCAGGACCTGGCAGTCACGTTTGAATTAATTTAAATTACTTATTAGAAAATGTCATCACAGCGGGGTCTGCCCCTTGTGCTAGTACAAGAGGCCCTCTGCCTCCTGCCTGGCAGAACCTGCAGCGCCTCTTCTGATTAGTGATGGCATCATTACAGCATTGCAGACGCATGATGTCGTGCCTGAGCAGAGGAGGCATCAGGGGTGATGCCAGCCGGATGGAGGCGGTGTGCAGGGCTCCTGCCCAATGGATGCTGCATCAGGTTCCTACGAATCAATGAACTCGTCTTTAGATGTCTATTTAAAGGTCCCATAACCTTAAAGAGGTGTTCTCATTTTTGCTATTTATGGCACAGGGATGGGCTATACTACAAAACGCCTGATAGATATGGGTACCACCCTGGTGTGGTAAAAGCGCACACCATCAGGAACACAGAGGTGGACGTGCATGGATCTCTCTGTTTATTACTGCACGGTCTTCAGTGCATGCCTCTGTATTCCTGGCATAGCCCCCCTAGAGGCAGGTGGGATCTGCATCTACCCCAGGTTTATATCCTATCCTGTGGATATCCAATAAATATTTTGTTAGGAGATGCCGCTGTGGTGCTTCAGGCTGTGATTTAAGGCTGTATGTATAACTTTATGTATTTTTTCTGTAATAGTTATGACGATGTCACAGAACATTTCAAGACTCTTTGCGTTTGTGACCTCCGACACTGAAAACGGTAAGAAAACTTCCAGTAATCGGGAACCTCCAATTGTCCGGCACATGTCATGCCCTCAACCTGCAGCATGGATGTTGGGTTGGAATTTTATGGACGCTTCTGTCTGATAATGGGCTGCACGGTGGCTCAGTGGATAGCACTGCAGCCTTGCAGCGCTGGGGTCCTGGGTTCATATCCCACCAAGGACAACATCTGCAAGGAGTTTGTATGTTCTCCCTGTGTTTGTGTGGGTTTCCTCCGGGTACTCCGGTTTCCTCCCACATTCAAAAGACATACTGTTAGGGAATGTAGATTGTTAGCCCCATCGGGGACAGTGCCAATAATGTGTGCAAAGCACTGTGGAATTAATGGCGCTATATAAATGAGTAAAATAAATAATCTAGTAAATATGACCACATGCTGTGTGCCCCCTGGATTATTGGAAACCTTTGCCTTGTGCTTTGCACCCTCCGTTCCTCACCTGTTGCTTTTCTATTTGCAGAGAGCTGTGCGGACTCTTGGCTGCAATGATCTAAGTCACTGGATGATAGAAAGCCCCTCAGCATGGCAGGCCTGCAGCTCCTGACCCCGGCCTCCTCGCCCATGGGCCCCTTCTTTGGACTGCCCTGGCAGCAGGAGGCGATCCATGATAATATATACACCCCTAGGAAATATCAGGTACTGGCCATTGTTGGGGTCTCTCACGGTTGATTGGTGGTCCATGGCTGCTGGAAACTTCCTATTTGCACTCATTACCCTCACAAGAACAATCACTCTCCACGCGTCATTCTTATTCCCTTTCGGGGGTCCCTTGTGCCTTCACCTCTTGTACTTCCCTGTACACTCTGTTATAATATCCATTGTGATGAAGCATCAGGAGAGCACCGTGCCCGAGCTTCATAGTCTGGAATCGTCCACGTCCATGAAGGGGTCACCGGAGGGGCTTCTCGCCAATAAATTATTTTGGGGCCCTGTCCAGGGATTTTTAACTCTATAACTCCATGACGGAGAAGTAATGGAATGCATTTGTGGTTTTCGTGACCTCTCTGATCCTGGTACTCTGTTCTCCCACAGGTGGAGTTGCTCGAGGCAGCGTTGGATCACAACACTATAGTGTGTCTGAACTCCTGCTCAGGGAAGACGTTCATTGCTGTACTACTCACTAAAGAGCTGTCATATCAGATCCGGGGAAACTTCCATGATGGCGCCAAGAGAACAGTGTTCCTGGTCAATTCTGGTAACTATTGCCCAATGCGTAGTGGTAGTGGATATGACCAGTGGGGTCAGGTCCTGATGAATGGGACAGGAGTGCATGCGCTGGACTCCAGTCACTTCTATGACAGCTGCCTTGCACATTTTGCACTAGTTCTCATGAGTGCAGGTTCTGATGTTCCCACATTTATCACTTATACTGCTCATGTGTGAATTATATGCATGCGTGTGACCACTGCACCAGTTACCATCTGTGGGAGCAGTGATCACATACATACACCCTCTCCTATATACAGTATATGTGAATGGAGTAGGGGTCAGATGTTCATTACAACCCCTCTCCATGTGGGGATAGAAGTCTTGCCCCATGGTATAAACTTTGTTTCTATTTTGCACCATTTTCCAGTTCTCTGACTGCAGCCTGCAGTGTAAAGCATTGAAACTTTGTGTTTTTTGTAGCAGAGTCCAGAGTGGTTTTTACAGTTTGGCAGATTTTCCTCTTTTCATGCAGTGGAAGTAGACTCTGCATATAGTATCCACTGCAGCAGGGCAGGCCGAGTACCCCCCGCAGACAGGACATGCACCCTATGGGGGACACAGAGCACTGCTTGAGAACAAAGGGATTAAAGAAGAAATTGTTCTTGCATATAGGCAAGTGGCTAAGGCAACCAAAAATGGAAACCACCATTCTTTACGCTGCAGCTGTGGACGTTGGTGTTATAAACACAGTACTGCTTGTTAATCTGCTGCCAGCATGAGAAACTCAGTCCTGACAGTCTGGTAAAATAAAATAAAAATTTGGAGGTCTAGCAAATGGTTCAAAATTAAGACAATATTTTATGCTCCTACAGCCAACTGTACCCCTTTTCGTATTTCGTGCTCAGTGATGTGGAATAACGATGTGATCGTCCTACATTTATGTCCCTACCAGAGAAACAAGTTGCTCAGCAAGTGTCCGCCGTTCGCACGCACTCTGATCTGAAGGTCGGGGAATATTCCAGTTTAGAAATTGTGGAAAATTGGTCAATTGAAAAATGGAACGAGGAATTTGTGGCTCATCAGGTAGGGTTGGATCTTGGACAGAATGTAGCTTCATGTAAGGGGTTAATCAGCAGACGGCATAATGGCTGAGTAAAGGACTACTGTCCACACGAGTCTTGTCTACTCTCACAGATATTACCTCCATTTACAGCTGCCAGCATGTTACCCCTAGTATAAATCAGTGCCATAACCCAACAGATCTGCTACTCTTAAATAGGCGACAGCGCCGGACCTCTCCTGGGGTCGGTCGACGGGCTCAATATGTTCAGTAGATTAGTAAAGGGGGCAGTAGTGGTGTGTTTTTTTTTTTTTTTATTATTATAGTGTCCCTTTTCTGACTTTGCTTTGTCTTGCGGTGATGTCGTCATATATATTCACATTAGTGCACTCTTTGGTCTCTCTGATGGTCCCTGTTGTCATGCCTGCGCTCGTCCTACTGTGATGTGACTTATTTGCACATTCGTAGCTTGTGTGGTGACTCTCTGCTGGTGCCCGTCATCCCGCCTGTGCATGTCCTGCTGAGATGTCACATATATGCACAATAGTGATCTTGTTGGTCCCTCTCTGGTTGTCCCGTTGTCCTGCTGTGATGTCACGTATATGCACACTAGTTGCCTCAGTGGTCCCTCTCTGGTGTTCCCCGTTGTCCTGCTGTTATGTGGTCAGTTATATGCACATTAGTGACCTTGGTGGTCCCTGATGTCCTGCTGTGATGTCACGTATATGCACACTAGTCGCCTCGGTGGTCCCTCACTGGTGGTCCCCGTTGTCCTATGATGTATATGGCGCTCGTCATTCCAGTGGCGCTGGGGCTGCGGGACATGAACAGAGGTAAATGTGATTTTTAGATCCTGGACCCCTGTAAGGGTGGGCGCTGCATCATTGGATGAGCCGTCAGTTGTGAAGGGCACCAGTTAATCCCTCTACCTCCATGAAAGGGTCACTGGTTCAGCTCAGCCCCTAGATGCGGTGCCAGAGGCCGACATTTCCTTTTATCTGCCGTCATAACAGCAATCAGATTATTTCCTTGTGTTACAACATCTGTCATGGCAGCCCCTGCACTGGGAGGGAGGGGAGCCCGCTATCTCTGCATATAGTGCATGCTCGGTATAAGGAGTAACTGTGGTGGCGGAGGAGGATTGTTACAAGGCGTCTAATAAAGGGGGCAGTAATTTAAGTTCGGTGCTCTGAGTTTTCACCCGGGCACTTGTCAAACTTCATTCTCCAGGAACGTTTAGTACGAGGGCAATTTGGTGCGTGTCAGCGGCGGGAAGTGATGGGAGTTGTCAGATAGTTTACAAAGGAATCATTGAAAACATGTGAGCTGCGAAATGCAAACCAGACGTCGGCAGGTTCCTGGTCGCCCTCCGAGGCTTCACCGGCTTTGTGATTTATTTCAGATCCTGGTTATGACTTGTCACATCTTCCTCTATGTCCTGAGGAGCGAGAGCCTGTCCTTAGCCAAGATCAACCTCCTGGTGTTTGATGAGTGCCACCTCGCCATCCAGGATCACCCCTATCGCGAGATCATGAAGGTAGGAGGGGAAACTGCTCACATTTATCACACATACTGCTCTAAGACCCACCCCTCATATCCCATTAGTTTGTGTGAATGAGGCAGTATCGGCCGCTGCTCCACTCGTGTCTATAGGAGTGCGGGTCACACATGCTTACTAAAGCACCTTTTACACAGGGGTCTTTGGAGCCCTTGTTTTCAGGAGAACCAGACCCCCCAGTGATCATTGTTTATGGGACAACCCCTTTAAACATGCTTGCTTTCTTCCAGAAACTGTCTATATAGGTCGTGTGGTATTACAATATAGCCGCAATACCAGACGGCACCCATTGTGGCGCTGTTTGTGGAATAAAGCAGCTATGGTTTTCTGACCTTGGACAATCTCTTTAAGAGACTATCCTCTCCTTGCAGCGCAAGTGAGCAAGTAATAATGTGTTACATGGTGCTGCTGACTAATCTGGAGCAAAGCGAGACGCCCTGCATTAGCGCACTCCCCAGCCTTGACGCCTTTACGCCCCATTAGGGCTATGTGGATGGGATGATGCTTCTAAAGTTGATGCAGTGAAGCTGCGTTTCCACTTATGTTACATAGTCTGTAGACTTGCAAGGCCTTGTCCAGGAGTAGCTAGAGCCAGAAGGAGCGTCCCCCCTCTGTCCATGGGCCATCTCGGGTGAATCTCGTGGAGCAGCAATTCCATGGCATGGCCTCTAGATGGAGCAGTGCTGCAATACCGCACACAACCTGCAGACAGGGGTGGCAGACATGTTTTTAATCTCTCAAGACAACCCTTTAAAAAAGCCAGTGCATGTAGCATGGTATGTTTTTGGTGTTTTCCTCATGTTTTTGGTATGTACGGACCCCCGTAGTGCAGGCATAGCCAGCTTCTGTCATGATGTTACCTGGTACGAATGTTTCCAGCAGTAAGCTCGTTCATGGTCCGCTGCTTCCCCTGCAGATCTGTGAAGGTTGTCAGACAAGTCCACGAATCCTGGGACTGACTGCCTCCATACTGAATGGGAAGTGTGACCCCCATGACCTAAAAGAAAAGATCCAGAAACTGGAGGAGATTCTGAAGAGCAACGCCGAGACTGCAACCGATCTGGTGGTCTTAGACAGGTAAACGCTGCCGAATTGGTCACCTCTTCTATAGGGAACAGGCACAGTTGAAATCACAGCGTTATTGGGTTAACCCCGACAGGGCTGCAGGGTGAGAATTGTATCCAGCTTTGCTGTTGCAGTTTGCACGTTCTTTCCCGGTAGTGAGGTTGGACTTGGTGATTTCTACCAGCTTTCCTTGGAATAGATGAGAAAGATGAACCCTGTAGTTTTCTTTCCCCCTCTGGTTCTAAAGGTACGCCCTGCAGCCTTGTGAGATCGTACTGGACTGTGGCCCCTATCATGACAAAAGCGGCCTTTATCAGAGGCTCCTGTCTGAGCTGGAGGACGCACTTCACTTCCTGAATGACTGCAATATTCCCATCGTGTCTAAAGAGCGAGATTCCACATCCATCTCCAAACAGGTACGTGGACTGAAAGTCCAGCCCTAGATGAGGCAGAACAGGCGATTTCTGCTTCGGAGCAGTGGCTGCAACTTCCTACTGGCTCAGTCTGTGTAGTGTGGTTAAGCAGTCTGCTGTATTGAGAAGATGTGGACACATCTGTGCATATACAGGACAGGGATATACATGCCTGTCTAAGCCCTAATGTTGTTTTCCCCTGCCTAGATTCTCTCGGATTGCCGTGCCGTCCTGCTCGTCCTGGGCCCGTGGTGCGCTGATAAAGTTGCCGGGATAATGGTGCGAGAGCTGCAGAAGTATATAAAACACGAGCAGGAGGATCTGCACCGGAAATTCCTGCTGTTCACCGACACCATCCTCCGGAAGATTCACGCCCTGTGCGAGGAGCACTTTTCCCCCGCTTCCCTCGATATGAGGTTCGTCACCCCCAAAGTGGTGAAGCTCCTGGAGATCCTGCGAAAGTACAAGCCCTACGAGCGGCAGCAGTTTGAGAGCGTGGAGTGGTACAACAATCGCAATCAGGACAACTACGTGTCATGGAGCGACTCCGAGGATGACGACGACGATGAGGACGAGGAGATAGAGGAGAAAGAGAAGACTGAGACCAATTTCCCCTCCCCGTTCACCAACATCCTGTGCGGGATCATCTTCGTGGAGCGCAGATACACCGCCGTCATCCTCAATCGGTAACCTTCTGCCTTTCTACCTCGCAGGTGACTTACTGGTCACATCACATCCTAGAAATACCAGTGAACAATGAGTTACCTAAGATATCTCTTTGGTTCCCAGCCTTAAAGGTTTTCTGACATCTCCATACATGGGGCTGTGAAATGCTCAGTGGAAAAAAGCGGTGGTTGCTTACATTCATTGCCTTTGGAACCACTTTACTCCCCTGTCCGTGGCCGTCCCATAGATGATGAATGGAGCGGTGGTGATTAAACAGCAGCGATCTGAGCTCCTGAGCCGGCGTTAATGGGTTATTCCCATCTTCTAAATAGATGGCATATTGCTAGGTTATGGGGTGTGATCTCAGGGACCCCCAACCCTGATCCCCTTTTTTTATATTTGCATACAGCCACCTTGCAGGTCCCCTGCACACCCAGGGTGCCTACAAGGGGGCTGCAGCCTTTAAGTCACTATAGTCCTTTCATTTGCTGGTTCAGCTGGAGGTGCCAAAGACCAGACTCCACTGGTCATGAAGTGATGACACATTTTGAGCTATATATGATCACCTTTAGGGGTCTCGTTCAGACATCTCCATCTATTAACCCTTGAGCCGCTGCATTGGGAGTAGTTAGTGCCTCTGGTTCACTGTAATGGGCTATGTTGACCTGTTGGATGTTTCCTCTGTTTGTGGGGGTACGTATACATATTCCTTATGTGTGATATTGTTACCTGTATGGGAACTCTCCCCTCGCCATCCAGAGGAGGCACTCTAAAACGGCGTCACAAGCGTGATGTAACTGATTCTCCTGGCCTTGTCTTGCAGGTTGATTAAGGAGGCAGGGAAGCAGGACCCCGAGCTGGCTTACATTAGCAGCAACTTCATAACTGGCCACGGCATCGGAAAGAACCAGCCCCGAAACAAGCAGATGGAAGTGGAGTTCAGAAAGCAGGAGGAGGTAATGGTCGTGGCAGCGGCCTCTCCCCACACAGCCTCCTGCCCGCAGTCTGCTTTGTGTCTGATCCCCCTCTGCGGCCTGGACTCCCTCCAGACCCAACTACAATTATGTGCCATTATAGACCTGGAGCCATCACGTGTTAGGCCCTTACAGGTCGGCTCTGCTATTCGTGCAGCTTATTAACCCTGACAGCTAAATCACGACATTTACTGCCAGTAAGTGAATAGACTGGGCCGGCCGTGGACTGGAATGGTCTTTCCTCAGTCCGAAGCTACCATGGCAGGGTATCCAGGACGTGTCTGTGAGACCTTAATGTCATCCAGCGAGGCAATAATTGGAAATACTTTCCTTCCAGCTGCACGCACTGCTTGTTACAGTGCAACTATCTGCATGAGTTTCCACATAGTGGCCCTAAACCATGGCCATGTGGTTTGTGGCTGCTGACCCCTCTCATGTAATGAGCCACGCGCCTGTGGATGATCACATGCACCAGACAGTAATAAAATAAGTGTTTTGTTCAATAACTGCAAGCAGAGCTCCTGCATATGGCAAGATGGCAGCCTTGGGATCCGCAGAGTAGCAGCATGGGTCAGCAATCACTGCTGAGGGTTTGCTGCAGTGTCTGCTTGGGTAATATCTTTAACCAAACACAGCGGTTCATTCATTTACACTGATTTGTGGTAACTAGGACTACATTACATTAAGTTATCAGCCTTTGCAAACCCGACTGTTTCCATTTACCGTCAGCAACCGGACCTCTTGCAAGTTGAGGAAATAGTAAAACATGTTACTTTTCATCCTTTCGTTTTGATTTTCTAGCGTTATTTTCCTGCTGACGATCTCCACCTCACCCCCCCCCCCACACCCTTTCAGGTTCTGAGAAAGTTTCGAGCTCACGAAACCAACTTGCTAATCGCCACCAGCATCGTGGAGGAAGGTGTGGACATCCCAAAGTGCAACTTGGTGGTCCGCTTCGACCTGCCGACAGAGTACAGGTCCTATGTTCAGTCTAAAGGTCGAGCCCGAGCCCCCATCTCAAACTACATCATGTTGGCGGATACTGACAGAATAAAGGGGTTCGAAGAGGATCTGAAGACCTACAAAGCCATCGAGAAGGTAAGACGTCACCATTTCGCCTGTGGCCAGTCTCTTGCTGCGGCTCTGAGGGGTTCACAATTGCTTTCATTAAATTACAGATCCTGCGGAATAAATGCTCCAAGTCCGTGGATTGTGGGGATGCTGAGTCTGACGCCATTGTGGACGACGACGCGTTACGGCAAAATGGCGAAAGCCCAAGGGCATCACTGAACGACGCTATTGGCCACATAAACCGGTAAGTCCCATTGTAGTGCCAGCTCTTTGTACTAGTATAACGAAGCTTAAAGGAATGCCCACATTATAATGAAATTGATAAAATGGCACAAACTGTAGGGCCCTAGCCTCTGGGTACCCTGGCCTCGAGTCTTGGCGCCGGGAGGGGGCAGAGCCTCGCGTTTTGGCGCCTGTGCCAAAACGCATGTGCGGGAGTAATAGTTCACACACTGACTGTACAATACGTCAGGTCGTCTCTTGCTGCTTTCCTCCTTCATGCTGTCTCCTCCATTTGCAGGTATTGTGCTCGGCTGCCCAGTGATCCGTTCACTCACCTTGCGCCTAAGTGTAAAACCCGGGAGGTGTCCACTGGCCTTTACCAGTCCACCCTTTATCTGCCGATCAACTCCCCGCTCAGAGCCCCCATTGTTGTAAGTACTTGGTAAGAATTCTGTGTCTGGCTCCGGGATTAGAGGTCTGACCGTGCTGATTTTGTGGTTTAATGCCGCTGGTTAACCCCTCGCTGTCCTCTATGCTCACGATATTTTTTTCCTTGTACAGGGCCCAACCATGAATTGCATCAGGCTCGCTGAACGGGCGGTGGCCATGATATGTTGCGAGATGCTGCACCAAATCGGTAGGTCTCCTCAGTGACTGATAGTATGGGACCTGATCCCTGCACCTACTATTGTCCCTATGACAACACTTTCTGTGCTGTCTTCTGGCAAGTCCAGTGTCATCATAGGGACTTGTGAAGTGAATGATGTCATTCAAATCTACAACTAGCCCCTCAAAAATCTACCACCCTCATACAGGGATGGTAAGAGCGACAGTTGTTTGCTGCCTGAAGCGTTTTCTCCACATATAGTGGCCTCTCCCTGCACCGTGAGGACGCTGATGCTGATATGAAGCCATGCCGCAGTGTCCTTAGGATACGTCCGGGGGTGCGGGGTCTGCACGCTGTGGTTTTTCACATGCGTTTTACAATATTTGGTCATACGTAAATGATGTGAAATCCTCCACCTCTCCGCGCAGGTGAACTGGACGACCATTTAATGCCAGTCGGCAAGGAAACTGTTAAATACGAGGAGGAGCTGGATCTGCACGACGAGGAGGAAACCAATGTCCCTGGCCGCCCCGGCTCCACCAAGAGGAGGCAGTGCTACACCAAGGCGGTACGGCCCTCTCGTGAGGCAGAATGGAGAGGCACAGTTTTTGGGGGTTTTCCCTACTTCTGTGTAGCAGTCAGTCTGGATGGACAGATGCACAAAGGTTTTCTTAGTCTTTACAATCTCCTCTCTTCCCTCTTCTTTCAGATCCCCGAGTGTCTGCGGAGCAGTTATCCGAAGCCAGGCCAGCCTTGTTACCTCTACGTGGTAGGGATGGTATTGACGACCCCTCTGCCGGACGAACTGAACTTCCGGAGGAGGAAGCTCTACCCTCCCGAAGACTCGACTAGATGCTTCGGTATCTTGACTGCCAAACCCATACCTCAGGTACCCGTAGTTAACCGCCTGGTGCTTATGAACATAACTGTACCGGGAATCGCTGCTCTTTACCTATTTAAACGCCGCTAATGGGGTCATATAAATGGGTCGGTGGAAGATGGATGTCTTCAGTGCGGTGGTATTCACGTCTTTTGCAGATCCCACACTTTCCCGTCTACACCCGATCTGGAGAAGTGACCATATCGATTGAGCTGAAGAAGTCGGGGTTTACACTAACGCTGCAGCAGCTGGAGCTGATCACCCGGCTGCACCAGTACATCTTCTCTCACATCCTTCGTCTTGAGAAACCTGCACTAGAGTTCAAGCCCACAGCGTCCGACTCTGCCTATTGCGTTCTACCTCTCAATGTTGGTGAGCGGACGTCGATTTGTGCTGATTTATGTAGGATGGTTGCATATTATGCCTGGTGTATTTTCGGCTCCCAGACTGCAAATCTGCACTACTAGTACGTAATGATGACCTGACTGATTATAGGATCATTAAGTCACCGTCCATGTCAATATCATCCCCTAAACCTGTGTAACCGGTCATTGGGATGTTTGGGGATCCAGCAGGTGGCTTTGGGCTTGGAACTTAAAGGGGTTTTCCAGCTCCACTCCTGCTGATGACAGGAAAATCCGGTTAACTGCTGATCATCTTTGCAATATTGTGGGGTTGAAGCGTCATTGGCACCACTTCGGAAGTGACTTGCGGGGGATAACCCCTTTAACCAGTTAAAACCTGGGCTCTTTTCCCCCCTGTTAAGTTGTCAAGGACTTTGATATTGATAGCCTGTCCTGAGGATAAGTCGCTAATATCAGACCCCTGTTACCCCCATTTATCAGCAAACTGCGAGACCTAAGCAGTGCAGTGGCCGATCTCTGCACTTCAGTGAGACTTGAGCTACAGTATCGAAAACGGCCACTACACAGTGTACACCGGACAGACCATCCAACCATCCATACATCGACAATCCCTTTTTTTTTCTCTATAATACATATTTGGGTCGTGTCCTTCCTTTACTTCATGGTCAATTTTATACAAGAGATTTATAGTTTGGGTCCTCGGGGATGGGCAATAGTTGTAATATAATTTTTTTATTTTACTTTTTAAACATCTGTTTTATGTGAATCTGAATAAACATAATGTCATAAGAGACTTCTTATGACATGTATATATTTAATTTTTTATTTTTACCTGTGATATCACCCAACAACTCTGCTTCGTCTTCTCCCCTTTAGTTAATGACTGCGACACTTTGGATATAGATTTTAAGTTTGTGGAAGATATCGAGAAGTCTGAGGCTCGTACCGGCATTCCCACCTCTCAGTACTCGGCCGAGAAGCCTTTCGTCTTCAGACTAGAAGATTACCAGGACGCAGTGATCATTCCAAGGTGGGTCCTAATGAGACCAGAGCCGTGCAAGGCAAGAACAGGCTGATATATCACACACAGGTGATCTGGTGTGCAAAATGTAATGGAAAGATCGACTGATATTGATGGTCTCTCCTTAGGAGAAGTCAGTAAATATCACATCAGTGTGGGTCTGACACCAGGGACCCTCATTGATCAGCTGTTGCCAGGTCGTATGGTGGTCGTGTGTACACAGTGTATGAAGCTGTGTATGAAGCTAAGATACCGCTGTGGCTAGTGGCCTTTCTGGCTACTGCAGCTCAATTGGTGATGTGAATATGGTCTGAGCTGCAGTACCAAGAATGACCACTACACCATGTATGGAACCGTGCTGTGTACTTACAGTGGCTTGCAAAACTTTTCCAGCTCCTTGACTTTTGCTGTTCACCAGAGGAAACAATCTATCTTTAAGTCTGACCACAGGTTCGCCACTGGATTAAGGTCTGGGCTTTGACTAGGCCACTCCAAAACATTTACACTTTTCCCCTTACACCACTCTAGTGTTGGTTTAGCAGTATGCTTTGGGTCATTGTCTTGTTGGAGGCTGACCCTCTGTTCCAGTCTTAAATCACTAACAGACTGAAACCAGTTTTGCTCAAGAATATCCCGGTGTTTCACACCATCCATTTTCCACTCGACTAGGATGATTTTCCATGTCCCTGCTGCTGAAAAACTTCCCCACAGCATGATGCTGCCGCCACCATGTTACACTGTGGGGATGGTGTTCTTGAGGTCATGAGTGGAGTTGGTTTGGCGCAAGACATAGCGTTTACCTTTGTGGCCAGAAAGTTGAGCCTTACAGTTTATGTATATAAGTAAAGGCTCTTTTTCTGCCCACTCTCCCATAAAGACCACCTCTATAGAGTGTATGGCTCATTGCAGTCATATGAACAGATAATCCAGTCTTTGCTTGGGAACTGTGCAGCTTTTTCATGGATACCTCTTGTCTTTGTGCTGCCTCTCTGATTAATGGTATGTGTTCATGTTGTGGATTTGCCTATGGAATTTTCTGCGCAGATTCTTCCTCTCTTGGCAGAAAACGCAGTTAAAAATCCGCGCGGATTTGATGCGTTTTTTATGCGGATTTGATGCAGTTTTTCATGCGGATTTGTATGCGTTTTTGTAAGCTAAATAAAGATATAATATTTAACAAAAAAAATTGTGATGTCATTTCCTTGTCCAACCTCTTTTCATATACTCTATTGAAGACCATAATATCTTTACATGCCATGTTCACATATGTTTACACACAAAACAAATATAAGTGAATATTATATAGATATAGAGAATACCAAGCCCTATGTTTAGTAATGAACATAATAAAATGGTACATAAAGAGTTAGGCCGGCGTCAGATTAGTGTATAGCATCCGATGCGAGCGCATTGGGTGCGATATGCTAATGCGCCTCGGCTCCTGCTCTGCTGCGTGCGGGAGCCGAGTGTCATGCGACTGCTCCGAGCCTCTCGCACAGAGCGGATCTGAGCACAGCTGCGGAGGAGGCAGAGAAACTAATTTCTCTATCTCCTCCATTGCCGTCATCCGCGTATATCGCACAGCACTCGGATGATATGCAAGTAATGTGCGCTGTGTGACTCGCACCCGTAGATTTATATGGGTGTGAGTGAGCCGAGACTTGGCTGAGTGTCGGTGACAATCGCAGCATGCTGCGATTTCACTTGCACGTAGAATACGGCGGAGAAAAAAAGCTGTGATGGGAGCTACCCCATAGATTAATACTGGTCCGAGTGCTATGCAATATTTTATTGCATAGCACTTGTCCATATTCATCGCTAGTGTGACTTCGGCCATAAATATAGACACACACACATATATATGAAATCTGTGTGAAACGCATTAACTGTTTAATTTGCTCCCGCGTAATTTTCTTAACCAGCAGAGGGAAAGCCAGCGACTGGGGGCAGATGTTTATAGCCTGGGAAGGGGGAAATACCCATGGACCTTCCCAGGCTATTAATATCAGCTCACAGCTGTATACTTAGTCTTTACTGGCTATTAAAATAGGGGCGCCCCCCAAAAAATTATGTCGGGTCCCTCTATAATTAATAACCAGCAAAGGCTATGCAGACAGCTGCCGACTGATATTAATAGCCTAGGAAGCGGCCATGGACATTGGGCCCCCTGGCTAAAAACATCAGCTCTCAGCCGCCCCAGAAAAGGCGCATCTCTAAGATGCGCCAATTCCGGCACTTAGTTTTGCTCATCCCACTTGCCTGTAGCGGTGGCAAGTGGCGTAATAGTTGGAAGGGGTTGATGTCACCTTTGTATTATTTGGTGACCTCAACCCCATGGCTTAGTAATGGAGAGGTGTCCATAAGACACCTCTCCATTACTAATCCTATAGTTGTTACATGTTATATAAAGACACAGCCAGAATTAAGCATTTTAATGAAATAAAACACAACAGTTTCCCATTTTATTATACGCCTAATCCATGCGACGCCCTGGATCTCCTGCAAAAAAAATAAAATAATAAACCAACACAAATACTCCCTGTTCCAATGTAATCCATTTAATAAGGAGTGTCCCACGACTATCTCCTGTGTAGAGCAATCACATTGGGAGATGTGACCTTTTCTACAGGGTCTCCAATACACTGACAGATAATCGCTCCTGCAGTGCATCAGAGTTCATCAGAGTTCGTGCTCTCACTTTAAGGCACTACAGCTGCGTGAGAATTTTCTCACACTGCAGTGGCGCAAGTGACAGCATGAACTCCGGTGAACTTGAGGCGGCGGAGTGATACAACGCGGAGGATTACCTCCTCTCACTGTATCACCGGAGGCCCTATAGACCAGTCATATCTCCAGATGTGACTGCTCTACATGGGAGATCGTCGTGGGACACTCATTATTAAATGGATCACATCGGACCAGGGAGTATTTGTGTTGGGTTTATTTTATTGTTTTTGCAGGAGATCTAGGGCGTCGGGGATTAGCTGTTTGGCGAGTATGAATGTTTTTTTTTTTTTTTTTTTACTGTTGAACACAGTAGCCGGTTGAAGGGACTACTATCCCAACATTGGCTCATGCTGTCACTGTTATATGTGACAGCAGAGATAGCCGGATGGGACTATTAGTCCCATCCGACTATGCCTGCCTACATACAGACACACGCACACAGCCCTACACACACACACACACCCGCAGACAGACGTGCACATCTTCTCCGGTCACACAGTCTCCGCCCACACACTCTTCCTGACTTTCTGCAGCGTTTTTCACACACACATCCACAGCAAATCCACAAATCTTTTTACAACTGCGGTTTTGCTGCGGATTTGACTGACTCCATGGAAGTCAATGGGTGCAGAAACACTGCAGATCCGCAAAAAGAATTGATATGCTGCGGAAAATAAAACTCTGCGAGTTCGTGCGGATTTCTCCGCAGTATGTGCGCACCAATTCTGGATTCCCATAGATTAATATTGGCTGGGCACTACATTGCGGATTTGGTGGAATTGGGCGTCCAAAAATGCTGCGAATCTGCAACGTGTGCACATAGCCTAATGCCCTCCTTGCCCAGGCTGAAAGTTTTCGTGGGCTTTCAGAGAAGGTAAAGTGTATACACTGACTGACGTGACACTTAGATTACACACGGGGACGTCCTGTCTCTAAGCATGGGACTTATGAAGGGAATTGTTTGCACCAGAAATCTTTTGGGGCGTCCTTGCAAAAGGGGTGAATACATATGCACATTACAATTTTTAGTTATTTGATTCCATACATTTATTTTATGCCTATATTTTTCTCACTTCACCATGTTAGATTATTTAGTGCTGATGCATCACACACAAACCGGTTTGCAGAAATATTCATACAAATTGTAATGTAACAAAATAGTTAAAAAGCCAAGAGGGTGGGGTGAATACTTACGCAAGCCACTGTAGGATCTGGGAATATCTGTTCAGCGGTGGGTGTCACGTCTCATTCCCCGTCTGGTTTAATATTGATTACCTATCCTGAGAATGAATGTCCTGGACAACCCTTGAAGGTATTCACTGGGCCTGTGCAGTCACCCAGCAGCGGTGCATGTATTAGGTAGGTTACCACAATATACAAAATTAATTCAGCTCACCCCTTCCAAGGAAACTGGTGGATTCCATGGACCTTGAGCAAGGATTCGTGTTTCCACCGGACACCTTGAGATGTGCTTGAAGAAAGAAGGAATCCAGCTCCAAGGAGTAAAATCTATTTATTTTATTCAGTTTCAATAGTAAAAATACAAAAGGTCATGCATCATGTTAATATCGGGTATACCGGTGAGAAAAAGTGCCTGGCTGAAACTGAAAGTATATCCGATATTAACATGATGCATGACTTTTTGTATTTTTACTGTTGAAACTGAATAAAAGAAGTTGATTTTACTCCTTGGAGCTGGATTCCTTCTTTCTTCAAGCACATTAGGTAGGTGACCAGACATTGAGACCCTCCTATTGTCCGTGCATTATATTCATCATTGATCTCTTGCCCTCGTACAGCAGCCGGACTACCACTTCCAGCATGCCCTGACAGCCGCAGGTTGGAGAGCTCTGCTGTAGAGGATCTTTCTGCACCGTGGACTCGTCTCATGACCAGATTCTGCATGTCAGACTGTGTTTAACCCCCCGATTTTTATTTTTTTTTTCCCGACAGATATCGCAATTTCGACCAGCCTCATCGATTCTACGTGGCTGACGTCTACACTGACCTGACTCCACTCAGTAAATTCCCTTCCCCCGAATATGAAACATTCGCCGAATATTATAAAACTAAGTACAACCTCGACCTGACGAACCTCAACCAGCCGCTCCTGGACGTGGACCACACCTCGTCGCGGTATGTACAAGGCCTGCGGGCAGCTCGTGGGGTCACACTAACAGCCATGAAGGGGTCATAGCGTCCATCATTTTGTCTGACTTCTGGGACCCCTACAAGCCTCTGGCTTTAATACTCATGTAGCTTGTTTGTCTACATTTACCTTTTTCTTGGCACATTTCTGACAAAAGGAAGAAATAGCAGCCAGGTGACATTTACTTGAATTTCTTCTCTAAATAAAGTGGCATTAAGGAGAGGCGTTAGTAATGAAACTTCGGCATTGGTGGCGTCCCAAAGTGTGGACCTTGACAATCGTGATGGCAGATCCTAGTTATGGGAAGGGAAATGCCTTTTGCTTAAATAGTAAGAGGAAAGCATGAAGAAATGTCCAAATGTTTCCATTCAGTGACAGAAAGCGAGGTATTGCCTTATTACCCTTCATTACACTTTACACAATGAGCCTTCTTCCCCCTCCCCCCCCCTTCCACCCGTTAGCCTGAACCTGCTGACTCCGCGGCACCTGAACCAGAAGGGGAAGGCTCTTCCTTTAAGCAGTGCAGAAAAGCGTAAAGCAAAGTGGGAAAGTTTACAGAACAAGCAGGTACGTGTCCAGCGCGTTCCTGAGCACGCGGAGTGCTGTGCAGCGGATCCTCTCCTATGAACGCGTCTCCTCTCTCTTGTTTATTAGATCCTGGTTCCAGAACTTTGTGCCATTCATCCCATCCCTGCATCTTTGTGGAGGAAGGCGGTGTGCCTGCCGAGCATCCTGTACCGCATGCACTGTCTGCTAACTGCCGAGGAGCTGAGATCCCAGACTGCCATTGATGCGGGAGTCGGAGTCCAATCCCTTCCCGAGGACTTCCGGTAAGATCTGTTAATCTTCATAGAGCCACTACTAAAAGTATGGCGCTGTGCCCGTCTAATAATGGCAAAGAAGCACTCATTGGAGTGCTGCGGACCCTCCAATCAGTAGATAGGAGGGGCATTCAGAGCTCTGTGGTCTGATATTGATAGACCTCAGTTTTGCAGAAATGGAACACCCCTTTAAAATGTAAAGAGGTGCGTGTCACTGGAATGGCGCAGCGGATTAAAAGGGCAGGGGCACTAGATCTGCTGTCTACATCCTGGTCCTACGTCAAAGGTTGTGACCTTGCCTTTTATGCGGCTTCGGCACGGAGTCTGCAGCTTTCCCCGCAATATAGATGGATATCGATCAAGTGCCTTTAACAGCCGCGGATGGAGCAGTACTAGCACATGTGGCTGTGAACCACTCAAATGCAGCTGTCAATCACTGACAGCGGGGTCTGACATGCGTCGGCCGGCAGCTCGTCACAGATTCTACCTGTCATATAATTGCGGGATGCTGATGGGTTCTCATAACAGCTGGGGGTCTGCAGAAGACCCAGGGGCCTGTCATTGTGAATCTCCTGTGAACGATGGATCGTTCATAGATGATTTCTGCTGTGTATAGCACAAGGGAGCGGACGATCACTGCTTTGTGTCTCCTAAGGGGACTCCAAAATGAAGTAAAAAGTGTGACTAGTTTTTAAAAAATATGGAAAACAAAAGTTCAAATCACCCCACCCACTTTAGCCCCATTAAAAATAAAAAAATACACATATTTGGTATCGCCGCTTTCAGAAATGTCTGATCTATCAAAAGCAAAAGTAAATTAAGCCGGTCAGTAAACAGCGTAAAGAGAAAAAACATCAAAGCTCTACAATTACACCATGTTCCAAATTATTATGCAAATTATATTTCTCCTTCGTCTCATTGGGGGACACAAGACTGTGGGTGTATGCTACTGCCGCTAGGAGGCTGACACTAAGTAAACATAAAAAAAGGTTAGCTCCTCCTCCGCCGTATAAACCTCAGCACTGGCCGCAGGCAAACCCAGTTCATGCTTAGTGTCTGATGGAGGCACACGTCTGATTTCTTCCAGACCATTTTTTTTTTTTTCAACTTTCCCACGAAGATGAGATAGGGACGACGGACCCTTTTGAAGGGGTCCGATCTCCCCAAACCATCAACGGGCGAGCACGTGGAGTGTCGCCTCCACGTATCCTTTCCCGCAACGTGGGACACGAATGCCGGACTCAGCCCTGACCACCCTAGAGTATTGAAACCCTAGGCTGTACAGAGGCAGGAGATAGTCCATGCGGCCCCCACTGCACCACCAATGCTAGACTGCGGTGCTGCAAGGAGGCGGACGGTCCCTCTCCTCACCCCCCGAAGGGGTGATGGAGTTAGGGTGCCTGCACCGTCCCCCATTTTAGTTCCGCAAGCCCCCCTCTAATTTGACGGCCAGACTGGGCGAGACGCTGGGACTGTTGTCTGAAGAGCAGAGTCCTCTGCAGCAAGGCCCAACAGTTCTACGGCCAGAGACGGAACCCGAACCCACCTGAAAGGGGAGCGCGTTTTTCAAGCCACGGTGTCGGTTGTGGAGGGGGCCACTGGAAATCTGCGGACGTCAGGATCTGGTGAGAGAGTCTGAGGTCGGGGTTTCAGCCTGGCTTCAGCCAGGAACAGGAGTCCCCGGCTCGAGCTCCGCCCCTAACAGTGTCATCTTCCGGCGCCCCCCCTCGGCTTCTGGGCGGCCGCCGCCAAAAATTTAGCCCCCGGCTTCGGCCGGTGCTAGGCCGCGGGCGGAAATTTAGTCCCCGGCTTCGGCCGAGGACTAGGCCGCGGCATCTAATTTAGATCCTGGCTTCGGCCGGAAGATAGGCCGGGCTCCGCCCCCGGCAGGGCGGGCCCGCCCCCTGTTTCTCGGGCGGCCGCCGCCAAAAATTATGTCCCCGGCTTTCGCCAGCGCTAGGTCGCGCCTCGTGACCCCTCCCCCTGAGGCTCAGCTATTTCAGGTACGCCCCCCTGAAAGGGGAGCGCGCTTTTTGGAACTCTGGAGCCTCCGTCTTCTCTTTTGCGCCCAGTGAGCTTCTACACAAGCAGGCATCCCATCATTATCAGACGTTCGGGGATACAGGACTGGGGTAAGTGCTACTACCTCCAGCCTGGTTGCTCCGCTTCGCTGCGCTCCGCTGCACCGCACCGCCACATCCAGGAGGGACTCTGTGACAGATCCAGTATGTCCAGAAGGGCTAAGACTCATACGGTGCTGTATACAGCATGCATTTCCTGTAGGTCCCCTTTTCCGCACGCCCAGACTAATCGGGTCTGTGAGGCCTGTGACTCCGAACGGGCTCAGGAGCCCTCACCTATAGCCGAGCCCAGTCCGTCAGGTCCCCCGGAGTGGGCCCTGTCTCTGTCTCAATCTATGGCGTCATTAACGAGCGCAATCGAGTCCCTTCAAGCTCCCGATAGGAGCAGGGACAGTGATTCACCCGTCTTAGCTACGTCTCAGGAACCTCCGGCCTGCAGGGGCCGCGCTCTCACCAGGCATACGCAGGGGAAGTGAACCCACACTGCGTCGCCTATGCCGTCCGGGGCCTCGGCATCCTTCAGTTCAGTTTCTCGCTCTCCCTCACCTTTGGAGGCGAGTGATCAATATTCGGGCTCCGATTCTGAAGGGTCCCTCAATTTAGAAGCATCAAATTGTCAGGAGACAATTGACAGTCTGATTGAAGCTGTCAATCAATCCCTGGGGGTAGACGATGAGTCCACCTTGGCCTCTGGTCATAAGGTGTCCTTCAAACGAGCCAGGCAAACTCATAAGGTTTTTGGTGCTCATCCTGAGTTTGAGGAGCTAGTGCAGCGCCACCGGGAAAAGCCGGACAAACGCTTCGCAGGACAAAAGGCCCTCAATACCAGATATCCTTTTGCTCCCGAACTTCTGAAGAAGTGGGCGGAATCTCCTGCGGTCGACCCTCCTGTGTCGCGTTTGGCGTCTTAAGACGCTTCTCTCTCTTCCCAACAGTTCCTCGATCAAGGATCCAACGGACCGTCTGATTGAAAGCTTGGCCCGCTCGGTGTTTGAGGCATCAGGCTCTGCTCTCTCTCCTTCTTTTGCAGCGACTTGGGTTGCTAAGGCCATGATATCCTGGTCGGAGTCTCTAAATAGAGCTCTCCACGGTATAGAAGTGCCGTCTGAGGTAACTGAGATCTCTAATCAGATAGCTCTTGCAGGAGACTTTTTAATTAACGCTTCCATGGATGCGGCAAATTGCGCAGCTCTAGCTGCTGCTAATGCGATTGCTATCAGGAGATCCTTGTGGTTGAGAACTTGGCGAGCGGACTCAACCTCAAAAAAATCACTTACATCCTTACCGTATCAGAGTGGCCGGTTATTTGGCGAGAAGCTGGATCAGCTCATATCCGATGCGACAGGAGGGAAGAACAGTTTCCTTCCTCAGCAAAAGATTAGACAGCCTTTTCGCCGACAACTTCAGCCTCGGTTTAGGGCTTTTCGTAACCCAGGTTGGGCCGCGACAGCCACCTCCAGCGGCGCAGGTCGACCTAATCAGGCCAGAGATCGCCAGGTCTCCTACAAGACCAACCCTTTGGGAAGAATGCGATCTCAACAGCCAAGATCTAGAGGGTCTAAACCCCAAAGATATTCGAATAAATGACTTGAGGCAGAATCCGGTCAATTCATCCAGAGTAGGCGGCCGCTTACTCTGGTTTCGCCCCACTTGGCTATCGATTACTCACGACGAGTGGGTCAGGGAGTTAGTCTCCTTGGGGTACAAAATAGAATTTATCAGCCTTCCGTCAAATCATTTTTTTCCCTCGTGTCTTCCCAAAAAAGAATCCCGGGTTCACGCCTTATTCAAGGCGGTCGAATCTCTTCAGTGCAGCGGGGTCATTGTTCCTGTACCAGAGGTCGAAAAGGGTCAAGGGTTCTATTCCAATCTGTTCATAGTACCCAAGAAGGACGGCACTGTAAGGCAGGGGTCCCCAACCGCCGGTCCGCGGCCCACCACCGGGCCGTAGCAGTTCTGATGCCGGGCCGCGGAGCCACGGCACAGAACGCTGGACCCACATGGAGCCGGCGGCTGTAGCGCTGTAGTGACAGCTACAGTCGCCGGCTCCATCATCGATACTTACCTTCCGCCGCTGCGATCCCTGTCCCGGCCGCGGCAGCTTCATCCAGCGCTGAGCGGTGACGTAGTACCGCTCATTAAAGGCATGAATATGGACGTGACGCCACTCCCATAGGCGTGGCATCCATATTCATGCCCTTAATGAGCGGTATTACGTCACCGCTGCGCACAGGAGGAAGCTGCCGCGGCCGACAGGGACGCAGGAAAGTTCAGCGACGGAGCGAGGAGGGTAAGTATGATGGGGGGGAGGACGGGGGATCCCAGCCATGTGTACAGGATGGGAGGACGGGGGAGCGGAGCCATGTATACAGGATGGGAGAGGGAGCGGAGCCATGTATACAGGGGGGGAGCAGAGCCATGTATACAGGATGGGAGGGGGGAGCGGAGCCATGTATACAGGATGGGAGGGGGAGCGGAGCCATGTATACAGGGGGGGGAGCGGAGCCATGTATACAGGATGGGAGGGGGGAGCGGAGCCATATACAGGATGGGAGGGGGAGCGGAGCCATATATACAGGATGGGAGGATGGAGCGGAGCCATAGTATACAGGATGGGAGGGGGAGCGGAGCCATGATATAACATGGAGGGGGGGAGCGGAGCCATGTATACAGGATGGGAGGGGGAGCGGAGCCATGTATACAGGATGGGAGGGGGAGCGGAGCCATGTATACAGGATGGAGGGTGGGAGCGGAGCCATATATACAGGATGGGAGGGGAGCGGAGCCATGTATACAGGATGGGAGGGGAGCGGAGCCATGATATACAGGATGGAGGGGAGCGGAGCCATGTATACAGGATGGGAGGGGAGCGGAGCCATGTATACAGGATGGGAGGGGGAGCGGAGCCATGTATACAGGATGGGAGGGGGAGCGAGCCATGTATACAGGATGGGAGGGGAGCGGAGCCATATATACAGGATGGGAGGGTGGAGCGGAGCCATATAACAGGATGGGAGGGAGCTGAGAGCCATAATACAGGAGGGAGGGACAGTAGTGCAGGGGAGGACAGGAGGAGGGGAGGAGCCTTATAATGGGGGGGAGGAGGGAGATGTAAGGATGGGAGGGGGCGGAGCAGAAAGAGGAGGGAGGCAGGAATAAGGGGAGGGCAGATAAGGATGGAGGGGAGCGGAGCCATAATACAGATGGGAGGGGAGCGAGCTGTAACAGATGGAGGGGGAGGGGAGCGAATACAGATGGAGGGGGAGGGAGCCATGTATAAGGATGGGGAGCGGGGAACAGATGGGAGGGAGCGACCAGATATACGGATGGGAGGGGGAGCGGAGCCATTATACAGGAAGGGAGGGGAGGGAGCGAGCATGTATACAGGATGGAGGGGGAGCGGAGCCATGTATAAGGATGGGAGGGGAGCGGAGCCATGTATACAGGATGGGAGGGGAGCGGAGCCATGTATACAGGATGGGGAGGGAGCGGAGCCATGTATAGAGATGGGAGGGGGAGCGGAGCCAGATATACAGGATGGGAGGGTGGAGCGGAGCCATATAACAGGATGGGAGGGGGAGCGAGCCATGTATACAGGATGGGGAGGGAGCGGAGCCATGATCAGGATGGGGAGGGGAGCGGAGCATATATACAGGATGGGAGGGGAGCGGAGCCATGTATACAGGATGGGAGGGGAGCGGAGCCATGTATACAGGATGGGAGAGGGGAGCGAGCAGTATACAGAGGGGGGGGGCGAGCCATTATACAGGATGGAGGGGGAGCGGAGCCAATATACAGGATGGAGGGGGGGCGGAGCCATGTATACAGGATGGGAGGGGAGCGAGCCATATACAGGATGGAGGGGAGCGGAGCCATAGTAGGGGGAGGGGAGCGAGCAATTATACAGATGGGAGGGGAGCGGAGCCATGATAAGATGGGGGGAGCGAGCCATTATACAGGATGGGAGGGGGAGCGGAGCCATGTATACAGGATGGGAGGGGGAGCGGAGCCATGATCAGATGGGAGGGGAGCGAGCCAATTCAGGATGGGATGGAGCGGAGCATGATAGCAGGGATGGAGAGGAGCTGATAGCGGATACGAGGCTGGACAGGAGGAGCTGGGAGCGGAGCAGAGCAGATGGAGGGGAGGAGGGAGTATACAGGATGGAGGAGGAGGAGCCATTATACAGGGGAGGGGAGCGGAGCCATTATACAGGATGGGAGGGGGAGCGGAGCCATGTATACAGGATGGGGGGGCGGAGCCATGTATACAGGATGGGAGGGGGAGCGGAGCCATGTATACAGGATGGGGGGGGAGCGAGCCATGTATACAGGATGGGAGGGGGAGCGGAGCCATATATACAGGGGGGGAGGATGGAGCGGAGCCATGTATACAGGATGGGAGGGTGGGAGCGGAGCCATGTATACAGGATGGGAGGGGAGCGGAGCCATGTATACAGGGGATGTAGGTGGAGCGGAGCATGTATACAGGATGGGAGGTGGGAGCGGAGCCATGTATACAGGATGGGAGGGTGGAGCGGAGCCATGTATACAGGATGGGAGGGTGGAGCGGAGCCATTATACAGGATGGGAGGGGGAGCGGAGCCATGTATACAGGATGGGAGGGGGAGCGGAGCCATGTATACAGGATGGGAGAGGGGGAGCGGAGCCATGTATACAGGATGGGAGGGGGAGCGGAGCCATGTATACAGGATGGGAGGGGAGCGGAGCCATGTATACAGGATGGGAGGGAGCGGAGCCATTAAACAGGATGGGAGGGTGGAGCGGAGCCATATATACAGGGAGGGGGAAGAGGAGGGAGCGGAGCCATGTATACAGGATGGGAGGGTGGAGCGGAGCCAATATACAGGATGGGAGGGGGGAGCGGAGCCATGATATACAGGATGGGAGGTGGGGAGCGGAGCCATGTATACAGGATGGGAGGGTGGGAGCGGAGCCATATATACAGGATGGGAGGGGGAGCGGAGCCATTATACAGGATGGGAGGGTGGAGCGGAGCCATTATACAGGATGGGGAGGATGGGAGCGGAGCCATGTATACAGGATGGGAGGGGGAGCGGAGCCATGTATACAGGATGGGAGGGGGAGCGGAGCCATGTATACAGGATGGGAGGGGGGAGCGGAGCCATGTATACAGGATGGGGAGTAGGTGGGAGCGGAGCCATATATACAGGATGGGAGGGGGAGGGAGCCATATACAGGATGGGAGGGAGGAGCCATTATACAGGATGGGAGGGGGAGGAGGGGAGCGGAGCCATGTATAAAGGATGGGAGGGGGAGCGGAGCCATGTATACAGGATGGGAGAGGGAGCGGAGCCATATATACAGGATGGGAGGGGGAGCGGAGCCATGTAATACAGGATGGAGGGGGAGCGGAGCCATATATACAGGATGGGGAGGTGGGAGCGGAGCCATGTATACAGGATGGGAGGTGGGAGCGGAGCCATGTATACAGGATGGGAGGGTGGAGCGGAGCCAATATACAGGATGGGAGGGGGAGCGGAGCCATGTATACAGGATGGGAGGGGGGAGCTGGAGCGAGGATATACAGGATGGGAGGGAGAGCGGAGCCATGTATACAGGATGGGAGGGGAGCGGAGCCATGTATACAGGATGGGAGGGGAGCGGAGCCATGTATACAGGATGGGAGGGACGGGGGAGCGGAGCCATGTATACAGGATGGGAGGGGGAGCGGAGCCATGTATACAGGATGGGAGGGGGAGCGGAGCCATGTATACAGGATGGGAGGGGGAGCGGAGCCATATACAGGATGGGAGGGTGGAGCGGAGCCATATATACAATGGGAGGGGAGGATGGAGCGTGAGCCATGTATACAGGATGGGAGGGGGAGCGGAGCCATGTATACAGGATGGGAGGGGAGCGGAGCCATGTATACAGGATGGGAGGGGAGCGGAGCCATGTATACAGGATGGGAGGGAGAGCGGAGCCATGTATACAGGATGGGAGGGGAGCGGAGCCATGTATACAGGATGGGAGGGTGGAGCGGAGCCATGTATACAGGATGGGAGGGTGGAGCGGAGCCATGTATGCAGGATGGGAGGGTGGAGCGGAGCCATGTATACAGGATGGGAGGGTGGAGCGGAGCCATGTATACAGGATGGGAGGATGGGAGCGGAGCCATGTATGCAGGATGGGAGGGTGGAGCGGAGTCATGTATACAGGATGGGAGCGTGGAGCGTAGCCATATATACTGGATGGGAGGGGGAGCGGAGCCATGTATACAGGATGGGAGGGAGAGCGGAGCCATGTATACAGGATGGGAGGGGAGTGGATCATATATACAGGATGGGAGGGGGAGCGGAGCCATATATACAGGATGGGAGGGTGGGAGCGGAGCCATGTATACAGGATGGGAGGGTGGGAGCAGAGCCATATATACAGGATGGGAGGGTGGGAGCAGAGCCATGTATACAGGATGGGAGGTTGGGAGCGGAGCCATGTATACAGGATGGGAGGGTGGGAGCGGAGCCATGCATACAAGGGTGGGAGCGGAGCCTTGCATACAAGGGAGTCACATTCACATTATAAATGTTATAATTAAATGATGAGTATGCACTACTACTAAACTACAACCCCGTCCATAGCCCCGCCCCTTATGACCAAAGCCCCACCCCTGCCACACCTCCATACCCGCCCTGCCAGGCCATGGAAGAATGGTCTTTCTTGAAGCCGGTCCCTGGTGCAAAAAAGGTTGGGGACCACTGCTGTAAAGCCTATTTCAGCTGCAGATGGAAGCAAGGGGGACACTTCATTACTTCTGGGTAGGGCGGAGCCAGATAGTAGGACTAACCTCAGGTTCTAAAAATGGGTGTTGTCCGGCCCCTCCGGCTCTGGCTCCTCCTGCCGTACACTCCAGTTTTCGACTTGAGGTCCAAGTAGGAAGGACGGCTGCTAATGCAGCTCCTCAGAAATCACCTCAGAAGAGTTTATTATTTTACTCGGACAGGGTCCTGGACTTTATGTCTAGAGGATCAGGGGTACCGGCGCTGCTGGACCCCATCCTCTCCCCTGGCAGAAATGTATTCCCTAAATGGTGGTCATTGCATTTTCTTGCCGGCCCGGGGGGAAGAGGTGGCTATCCCTGACAGGACGCACACCATGTTCTGGGTCACTGCGTTCCTTGTCCTCATGGGGAAGCAATGGGCACAGCGTCACATATCCGTGGAGAGTCCCTGTGGCGTTTTTGGCTGGTGAGTACTCTGCATTATATTTTGATATGTGCGAGTGATTACAGCGTCTGCGGCGACAGCGCTGACTGTTATTGGTGTTTCCCACTATTTTCTCATGATTGGGCATTTTTTAAAAAAAAAAAAAAAAAGAGAGAGCGATTTTTTATTTAATGTTTTCGGCGCTGCAGCGCCGTTACAGTGTACAGGGAGAGGAGTGCAAAAGATTTCCCGCACTTTTTTGACTGAGCAGAGAGGGGGCGTGGCTTCGGGCTTTCCCGGCTTTCTGATTACAGGAAGTGACTGGCTCCTTCTCTTCCTGCTCTCTGCGGCAGCCATTACAGCTCTCCTGGTCTCCTCTCCTCCGTTTCTGTACACAGGCATTTGAGACAACACCAAGCCAGCCGGGTGAGTCGCTGCTATCGCTTAGGTAGCAGCTTAACCCTTTAGCCTCCCGCAGCATTTGTTTTTGCTGTTTGCGCTCTCTAGCGCAGCGCTGCAGTTTTCTGATCATTGGGACATTGTATCCCTCAGTAACGGTCTGTGAGCTGTCTGCAGCGGGGGGGGGCGCCGTTTTTCACTGCTGGGGTATTCTTTTGCTTTAAAAGAAGTTAACCCTTCAGCGTTTTGCTACTGTGTGAGACCACACTGCTCTGGTTATTCTCATCACTATACCATCTCAATAACCGGCATGTCAGATTTGAGTCAGGAGGCTAATCGTCTTCCTCGTCCTCTCCAGGACCAGCCCCGCGTTTCTGACACGATGGAATCCTCTGCACCTTCTAGCGCTGTTATTGGAGGTCGCTATGATGCCAAGTTTGATATGCTCGCTACTGCTATTAGTGGGCTTTCTGACCTTTTGGGTCAGTGGGTATCCTCTAGACCTTCTCATAACAAAAAGCGTCCCAGGATTGCTATGCCCTCCCCACTAAGTGACTCAGATTTGTCTGCGAGGGGGAGTTCTCCTTCAGTTTCTGAGGGAGAATGTTCTGATTCGGGCAGAGAGGATTTTCAGGAGCACTCTGCTTCCTTGTCGGGCCGTGTAGATGCTTTTGTCAGGGCCATACGAGAGGTACTGCAAGTACCTGAGGAGATGAATGATGATGAAGGTATACCCAGATGGTACCATGGGTCGCAAAGATCACGTTTAGCGATGTCAGCTATGAGTGAGTTTTCTAAGAAAGTAGAAAAGGAACGCGTTTGTCCAGATAAGCGTTTTCAGGGGACAAGGTTGTTTGAAACCTTGTATCCTTGTCCAGCAGACCTATTTGCTAGCTGGATTCCGTCCCCTGAGGTGGATATTTCTTTATCTAAGCTTAACAAAGCTTCTATGCTTCCCGTCAAAGGGAAAGCTACTTTGCAGGATGCGCTGGACAAAAAGTCAGAGATGGCAGCCAAGGCCGGCTATGAAGCTGCTGGTCAGGCCTTTAGAGTGGCTTTATCTTCCTATTGTGCTTCTAGAGCTTCCATGGGTTGGACAGCTCGCCTGCGGATATCCCTGCAAGATGGGTCGTCTTTACAGGCAATAGATGAGATCATTAAGTTAATAGAAGAATCAGACCAATATGTCTGTGACGCTCTTTTGGATATGGCTTCTCTAATATCCAGAGCTCAGGCTTCTACAATCACTGTTAGAAGAGCGTTGTGGCTTAAACAGTGGACTGGAGATGCGGTCTCCAAACAAGGTTTGCTATCTTTGCCTTACAAAGGTGGTCAGCTTTTCGGCTCTGACCTCACGGAATTGATTGCTAAGGCCAAGGTAAGGAGTCAGCGTTGCCTCAGCGTAGGGCAGCTACGGCTGCTTTTGGCAGGACCGGTTCCTACGGTAACCGGCGGTTTTTTCGTGGCAGGGGGCGAGCCGGTCACTCCTCTTGGGGATCGGGTCGTCCCACCTTTTCAGGGAAAAAGTCTTCCCAAAAGTCTAACGCTTCTTTTAAACAATACCCGTGCAATGACAAGCGGGAATCTGACAAAAAGCCCGCCAAAACGGACTGACGCCAGAAGTTCACTCGAGGATTCTCGAGTGGGGGGGCGCCTGCTCCTGTTTCAAGCAGTTTGGGTCTCCCGCGTCTCAGACTCCTGGGTGACACGAATAATGTCGGCAGGCTATTTCATAGAGTTTCTCTCTCGCCCTCCAGAAAGATTCTGTCAGTCTCGCGTTCCGTCAGATCCCGACTTATTGACCGCTCTGCGGCAGGAAGTCGATTCCTTACTACAGAAGGGTGTAGTAGTGTCAGTTCCTCCGGAAGGGGATTTTATTCCAACCTCTTTGTGGTCCCCAAAAAGGAGGGAAAGTTTCGTCCCATTCTGGATCTCAAGAGGTTAAATCGGCATGTTTACACCCAAAAGTTCCGCATGGAGTCGCTTCGCTCAGTGGTGACTGCCCTGTCACAGAACAATTTTCTGGTGTCCATAGATATTCGCGACGCCTATTTACACGTTCCCATCGGAAGATCTCATCAGCGCTTTCTGCGCTTTGCCATAGGTCAGGATCATTACCAGTTTGTGGCCCTCCCTTTCGGGTTGGCTTCGGCACCCCGAGTTTTTACAAAGGTGCTGGCACCTCTTATGGCAATGCTTCGGAGACAAGGGATCATGATACTTCCTTATCTGGACGATCTTCTGATTGTGGCATCCTCAAAGGAGGAGGCAGTGACGGCTCGCGATTTATCCCTTCAGCTCCTGGAGGATTTCGGGTGGCTGATCAACTGGGAGAAGTCATCCCTGGAGCCTTCTCAATCAATCCTGTTTTTGGGCATGATTTTCGACACAGCGAAAGTGGTAGTTTTTCTGCCAAAGGACAAGCAACGACAGTATCCCTTCGAAGATGTATGCGCCTTCTGGGGTTAATGGTCGCTTCGATGGAAGCTCTTCCGTTTGCTCAGTTCCATTGCAGAACGCTTCAAAGCTTCATTTTGAAGAGATGGAATCGTGCACAGGAAACACTGGATTGCAGGGTTTTAATCCCCCGCAAAGTGCGAGAGTCTCTGGACTGGTGGTTACGTCCGGAACGGTTTTTCCTGGGAAAATCTTTTCTTCCCCTGTCATGGTCGGTCTTGACCACCGATGCCAGCCTGACGGGCTGGGGGGGAGTTTGGAACAATCTCTGGATTCAGGGAGTTTGGTCACCGGAAGAATCGGTGTTACCGATCAACATCCTGGAATTGAGGGCAATTTTTCTTTGCCTCCAACATTGGACGGTCCCTTTGAGCGGATTACCAGTTCGTGTTCAGACGGACAACGCTACGGCGGTTGCGTATATCAACCATCAAGGCGGGACAAGGAGCTCCAGACTCATGTCGGAGGTATCTCGGATTCTGATATGGGCCGAGGCTCATGTGCCGGCCATTTCTGCGATTCACATACCAGGAGTTCAGAATATCCAGGCAGACTTTCTCAGCCGAGAGAGGATGGATTCAGGAGAATGGAGTCTTCATCCGGAAATCTTTGCACTTCTGTGCTCCCGATGGGGGACTCCTCAAGTAGACTTGATGGCCTCCAGGATCAATGCCAAGTTACCAACTTTCATGTCCAGATACAGGGATCCGACCGCGGTGGAAGTGGATGGCTGGTGGTTCCGTGGAGCCAATACCAGCTGGTTTATGTGTTCCCACCGATATCCTTGCTGCCGCTTGTGTTACGTCGGGTCAGGCTGGAGAGGGTTCCGGCTATTCTGATAGCCCCAGATTGGCCGAGAAGGACGTGGTTTTCCACGCTGATGTCGCTTCTGGCGGCGCCTCCTTTTCCTCTACCTCTTCGACCGGACTTGCTCACTCAGGGTCCCGTGTGTCATCCGGGCCTGAGGTCTCTGCGTTTGACGGCTTGGCTCTTGAGACCGAGATTTTAACCCGTCAAGGGTTTTCAGAAAAGGTCATTGCCACCATGAGAGCGTCAAGAAGTCCGGCTACAACTAGGATTTACTACAGGATTTGGGAATCCTTCTTTTCATGGTGTTTGGGTTCTTCCAGGAATCCAAAGAAATTTTCATTACCCAACTTGTTGGTTTTTTTGCAGCACGGGCTGGATAAGGGTTTGGCAATCAGTACCCTGAAGGGTCAGGTGTCTGCCCTGTCGGTGCTTTTTCGTAAAGCTATTGCCTCGCGTAGGGACGTATGTGCCTTTTTTCGCGGAGCAGCCCGTCAGTTTCCTCCAAGGAAAACTCCTGTGTCGCCTTGGCGGCTTAATCTGGTTTTGAAAGCTCTTCAAAGTGCTCCTTTCGAGCCTATGGATGCTATTAATCTTTCTTTGCTTTCTTGGAAGGTTGCCTTCCTAGTGGCGGTCACTTCCTTGAGACGGGTTTCCGAATTGGCGGCTCTTTCATGTTCGCCACCTTTCTTGGAATTCTTCCCGGATCGTGTTGTTCTTCGCACGCGACATGATTTTATCCCTAAAGTGGTATCTCAATTCCATGTCAATCAAGATATTGTGTTGCCTTCGCTTTGTTCAGAACCAAAGAATGCGAAGGAGCGGGCCTTGCACTCATTGGACTTAGTGCGGGCATTGAAGTTTTACTTGTCAGTTACGCAGAGTTTCCGGAAGTCGGATTCTCTTTTTGTGATTCCAGCAGGTCGTCGTCGTGGTCAACGAGCTTCTAAAGATACTATAGCTCGTTGAATCCGGTCAGCTATTTTGGAAGCTTACCGTGTTATGGACGAACCTTGCCCGATTAATATTCGGGCTCATTCCACGAGAGCTGTGGGCTCTTCGTGGGCCCTTCATCAAGGGGCTTCGGCAGCCCAGCTCTGTCGAGCAGCGACTTGGCGTTCTGTTCACACCTTTACAAAGTTTTATAAGGTGGACGTCAGTGCCTCCGCTGATGCGGCCTTAGGACGCAGAGTCCTTCAGGCGGCTGTATTTTGAAAACTTCTAGTTAAGTTTATGTTGCGCCTGTTGCGCATGTATCAAGGTGTTGGCTTCTGCCTGTTTAAGGTTTTTTCCCACCCTTGTTTTTGTACTGCTTTGGGACATCCCAGAAGTAATGAAGTGTCCCCCTTGCTTCCATCTGCAGCTGAAATACGAATTTTGGTAAGAACTTACCTGTAAAATTCTTTTCAGCAAAGGAAGCAAGGGGACACTTCTCCCTCCCATAAGGCAGAAGGTGTTGTTTCAGATGCAGCGCGGCTCGCTCTGATAAGTGAGTTTCTGAGCTGAGGTCAGCGCTCTACGGCTCTTTCCGGCATCGCCAGCTCATCGCAGTGGTCAGGTTTTGTGAGTGGTACCTGAGCTGTGTGGTATTCATGTTATGTGCATAACTTTGGTCTTTTGAACCCTTTCAGATTGGTTATGGCACTCCGCTGGTGATTTTTCTCCTTAGCTTGTGTACAAAACTGGAGTGTACGGCAGGAGGAGCCAGAGCCGGAGGGGCCGGACAACACCCATTTTTAGAACCTGAGGTTAGTCCTACTATCTGGCTCCGCCCTACCCAGAAGTAATGAAGTGTCCCCCTTGCTTCCTTTGCTGAAAAGAATTTTACAGGTAAGTTCTTACCAAAATTCGTATTTTGGACCTAAAACGTCTGAATCAATTTGTCAGGATTCGACATTTCCGAATGGAGTCTCTCCGCTCGGTCATTGCAGCCATGGAAAAGGGGGAATTTCTAGCATCAATAGACATTCAGGATGCATATCTTCATATCCCCATATTCCCTCCTCATCAAAGGTTTCTTCGGTTTGCCATCGGCAACCTTCACTTTCAGTTCGCAGCCTTGCCCTTCGGGCTAGCCACAGCCCCCAGGGTGTTCACAAAGGTTATGGCTGCTGTTGTATCCATTCTGCACTCCTGGGGGATAGTCATCTTGCCATACTTAGACGATCTCATCAAGGGTCCGTCCTGTCAAGCCTGCGAGGAAAGTGTCAACATCACGCTAGACACCCTTACTCGCCTAGGGTGGCTGGTGAATCTAAAGAAGTCGTCTCTCGTGCCATCTCGGAAGATCACCTTTTAGGGGATGATTTTCAACACTGCTCAGGGGTTGATAACTCTTCCTCGGGACAAGGCCCTAGTTCTCCGTCAGGAGGTACGGATCCTTCGTCAACCAATTCCTCACACCATCCGGTTTTGCATGCGGGTCCTAGGAAGGATGGTGGCGGCAATCGAGGTCATTCCATTTGCCCAGTTCCATCTCCGCTCTCTTCAGCATGCAATCTTGGCAATATGGAACGGGAGCCCTTACTCGCTCAATCTTCGGTGCCGTCTGTCTCTGCAGGTCAGACAGACACTTTGCATGGTGGACAAACAGCACCACTCTTCTCCAAGGGCGATATTTTCCTCCACTCCATTGGCTGGTAGTCACAACGGACGCCAACCTTCTCGGATGGGGAGCAGTGTTTCGTCACTATACAGTCCAGGGACATGGTGTCGGCAGGAATCAACCCTCCCGATCAATATTCTAGAGATCCGAGCTGTTCGGCTGGCTCTGAAGCGTTTTCACCGTCATCTGGCTGGCTGCCCTGTCCGGATACAATCGGACAATGCCACGGCAGTGGCATACATAAATCATCAGGGGGGTACCCGCAGCAGGGCGGCCATGCACGAGGTAAAACATATTCTGACCTGGGCAGAAAGAAATCACTCTGTGATATCAGCGGTCCACATTCCAGGCGAGGAGAACTGGGCAGCGGATTTCCTCAGCCGTCAGGGTATAGCGTCAGGGGAATGGTCGCTACATCCCGAGGTCTTTCAGCAGATATGTCTACGGGCGGGAACCCCAGATGTGGACCTGATGGCCTCCAGGATAAACGCCAAGGTGCCCAACTTCGTCTCCCGGTACCGGGATCCGCAGACAATTGCAGTGGACGCCCTGGTTCTACCGTGGAATCGGTTTCGCCTTCCATACTTGTTTCCACCGATAGCTCTGCTCCCAAGAGTGATCAGAAAGATCAGGTTAGAGGGGGTCCCAGCGATATTAATCGCCCCGGATTGGCCGCGTCGTTCATGGTACGCAGAGCTGGTACAGTTGCTCGCCGACGCACCCTGGCGTCTGCCAGAACGCGCGGACCTTCTCTCCCAGGGCCCAGTTTACCACCAGAGCTCAGCGGTCCTGTGTTTGACGGCCTGGCCGTTGAATCTTGGATCCTAACCAGGGCTGGATTCTCCAAAAAGGTCGCTACTACAATGGCTAGCGCTCGGAAACCCGCCTCGGCTCGTATCTACCATGGTACTTGGAAGGCCTTTTTTTGCATGGTGCAGGGAACATGGTTGTTCCCCGCTTCTGTTTTCAATTCCAAACATTCTATCATTTCTCCAAGCGGGCCTAGATTCAGGTCTAGCTCCGAGTACTCTTAGACGACAGATATCAGCCTTGTCGGTTCTTTTTCAGCGAAAAATCGCGTCTAATTTACAGGTTAAGACCTTTATTCAAGGGGTTGTCCATATAGTGCCCCCCTACAGGGCTCCCTTAGATGTTTGGGATCTCAATCTGGTCCTGGGAGTCCTGCAGGAATCTCCATTTGAGCCTCTTCAGGAGGTTTCCCTGACATACCTTTCCTGGAAAGTGGTGTTTTTGGTAGCCATAACATCCATAAGGCGGGTTTCGGAGCTGGCAGCACTGTCTTGTCGAGCTCCGTACTTACTTTTTCACCATGACAAGGTAGTGCTCAGGCCAACACCACCTTTTTTGCCTAAAGTCGTGTCCTCATTTCATATCAATGAGGACATTGTTTTGCCCTCCTTTTGCCCAGCTCCGACGCACCGAGTGGTGAAGGCTCTCCATACGCTGGATCTGGTGAGAGCACTCAGGAGATATTTATCTCGGACGGCATCCTTTCGGCAGACGGACACGCTGTTTATCCTCCCCGAAGGTCGCAAGAAGGGACTCGCTGCCTCTAGGTCAACTTTAGCCAGATGGATACGGTTAACCATTCAGGAGGCCTACCGCATCAGAGGCGCTGTGGTTCCCGCAGGAATCAAGGCTCACTCCACCAGAGCAGTGGGTGCCTCCTGGGCTCTTCGGCATCAGGCTTCGGCGGAACAGGTTTGTAAGGCGGCAACCGGGTCCAGTCTGCATACTTTCTCCAAACATTATAATGTCCATACTCAGGCTTCAGCGGATGCAAGTCTAGGTAGAAGGATTCTTCAGGGCGCGGTAGCGCACCTATAGGCAATGCCTGTTATAAATTACACTGTGGAGTCGATTTCCCACCCAAGGGACTGCTTTGGGACGTCCCACAGTCTTGTGTCCCCCAATGAGACGAAGGAGAAATACGGATTTTTGTGTTACTCACCGTAAAATCCTTTTCTCCGAGACGCTCATTTGGGGACACAGCACCCTCCCTAATAGCCGGATGGCTTCGTTTTGGAGTTGATTCTATGTTTTGGGTCTATATCAGTAGATTTACTTCTGGATATATTGTACCTGTGTTAACACTGATTTATTCTTTAGCCTCCTACTGCTTTTTGCACTAAACTGGGTTTGCCTGCGGCCAGTGCTGAGGTGTATACGGCGGAGGAGGAGCTAACCTTTTTTTATGTTTACTTAGTGTCAGCCTCCTAGCGGCAGTAGCATACAACCACAGTCTTGTGTCCCCCAATGAGCGTCTCGGAGAAAAGGATTTTACGGTGAGTAACACAAAAATCCTTATTTTTTCTGATTTTCCTAAGTGGTCGGTGCAAATGACAGTCAGTCTGCATAGAAATACATGCAGCCGCACACTCGGGTCCGAGAGCGGGCGGCCGTGCCGGGTGTTGATGCGAGAAAGTCGTGCGACTTACTTGCATCACACTCGCAAGTGTGACGCCGGCCTAATAAGTCATCACCCGTTAGACTATACATCAAATTTTATTGAATAAACCTCCCAATGATAACAGTATAATCTCCAAAATGAATAAAAACTGAAAATGTACTGTTCCAATTTATTAGGCACAGTATAATTTCTGAACATTTGATCTGTTTTAAAGAACTGAAAATGCTCATTTGTGGAATTTGCAGCATTAGGAGGTCACATTCACTGAACAAAAAAGCTATTTAACTCCAAAACATCCTAACAGGCCAAGTTACATGTTAACATAGGAACCCTTCTTCGATATCACCTTCACAATTCTTTCATCCATTGAACTTGTGAGTTTTTGGAGAGTTTCTGCTTGTATTTCTTTGCGTGAAGTCAGAATAGCTTTCCAGAGCTGCTGTTTTGGAAGTGAACTGCCTCCCACCCTCATAGATCTTTTGCTTGATGATACTCCAAAGGTTCTCTATAGGGTTGAGGTCAGGGGAAGATGCTGGCCACACCATGAGTTTATCTCCTTTTATGTCCATAGCAGCCAATGACTCAGAGGTATTCTTTGCAGCATGAGATGGTGCATTGTCATGAATGAAGATGATTTTGCTCCTGAAGGCACGTTTCTGCTTTTTATACCATAGAAGAAAGTTGTCAGTCAGAAACTCTATATATTTTGCAAAGGTCATTTTCACACCTTCAGAAACCTTAAAGGGCCCTACCAGCTGTTTTCCCATGATTCCGGCCAAAAACATGACTCCTTCACCTCCTTGCTGACGTCGTAGCCTTGTTGGGACATGGTGGCCATCCACCAACCATCCACTACTCCATCCATCTGGACCATCCATTGTTGCTTGACACTCATCAGTAAACAAGACTGTTTGAAAATGAGTCTTCATGCATGTCTGGGCCCACTGCAACCGTTTCTGCTTATGAGCACTGTTTAGGCGTGGCCGAATAGTAGGTTTATGCACCACAACAAGCCTTTGAAGGATCCTACACCTTGAGGTTTGAGGGACTCCAGAGGCACCAGCAGCTTCAAATATCTGTTTGCTGGTTTGTAATGGCTTTTTAGCAGCTGCTCTCTTAATCCAATGAACTTGCCTGGCAGAAACCTTCCTCATTCTGCCTTTATCAGCACGAACACGACGTCCGTGCTCAGAATCAGCCACAAATCTCTTAACAGTACGATGATCACGCTTAAGTTTTTGGGAAATATCTAATGTTTTCATCCCTTGACCAAGGCATTGCACTATTTGATGCTTTTCAGCAGCAGAGAGATCATTTTTCTTTCCCATGTTACTTGAAAACTCTGGCCTGCTTAATAGTGTGGAACATCAAGTTTTCCTTTTATTGGGCTCACATGGCAAACTAATTATCACAGGTATCTGAGATTGATTTTAGTGATCCAAAGAACCCTGAGACACAATACCATCAGTGGGTTTCATTTACAAAAAAAAAAAGAAAAACTCTTGACACTTAAAACCAATTTGCATAATAATTTGGAACATGGTGTAGGTTTTTCTGGCTGCTTCATGATAGCATTAAAATGCAATAAGAGATGATCAAAACATCGTATCTATCCCAGAATGGTATCAATAATAACTCCAACACAGGGCGCACAAAATAAACCCTCACCCAGCCGCAGATCCCAAAAAATAGAAACACTATGGGTCTTGGAAAATGGCGACATTAGCTTTTTGCTTATTTTTGCTTACAGATTTTTATTGGTGTCTGTGCACTCTTACTGACCTGGGGAATCCTGTTGCCAGGTCAGTTTTAACATTTAGTGAACAAGGTAAAGAAAAAACAAAAAAAAGCACTATTGTGGAATTGCGCTTTTATTGCAATTTAACAATACATACATTTGTTTTGCCCTTTTTCCAGTGCACTAATATGGTAAATTCAGTGGTGACATTCAAAACTACAACTTGTCCCGCAAAAAACAAGCCCTCAAGCGGCTATGGGGATGGAAAAATAAGTTGTGTCTTGGAGAAGAAAACGAAAACTGAAAGACGGGGTTAATTCAGCGTCATTTCTGATGCTGCTGTGAAATTCCGCTGCCGCTGCTTCTAATTTGAGGCTGATATCCGCTGATACATTGTTACAAGCTGCAGCTATGTTGGGGTGCCACAAGATCCAGCCGCTAAATAAACAAATGTTTTCTTTTCCCTCTTTTGCAGATATCCTAATTTGGATTTTGGGTGGAAAAGGTCCATCGATAGCAAAACGTTCATCTCAAACCTCAACCCCTCGACGTCCGAAGCTTCGGCTGCAATCCATGAGCTTGGTGCCAAACTAGAGGCCCCTGCAGAAAACCGTGACCAAATGTCTGTGAAGTGTCCAGCACCCTGTGCCCCCAGCACCCACCTGACCGATCCAGGGGCTATCAATGGCGTCTCCTGTAATGGTCTCACTAATGGTGACATTTGCCCAGAGAAGCGGTTGACTTGCTTCAAACAACTACCTGTTCAATCCTCTACCTCATTAACCCTTAAGACTTTAAATAGCGAGACGCAACCCGCGGCCAACAGCGAATGTACTGTGAGTGACCATACCAAACCTACCTCAGGTGGGAGCCCCGGCCCCTCGGCCAGCGCAGAAGCTGCAAAGTGCGAACATGGGACTTCCAAAGGGCACTCGTCCAAGACTCTGGGGCCGAACCCTGGTCTCATCCTGCAGGCCCTGACCTTGTCCAACGCCAGCGACGGCTTCAACCTGGAGCGTCTGGAGATGTTGGGCGACTCCTTTCTGAAACACGGCATCACCACCTACCTGTACTGCACCTACCCCGACGCTCACGAGGGCCGTCTGTCCTATATGAGGAGCAAAAAGGTTGGTGCAATTTTCACTTCTCAATTCGATGCCACTTTGGAAATAATCTTGATTAAAAAGTTTCCCACAGGCAGATCCTGCAGTTATGGGCGGCTTTGGTCCCCCGATCCCTGTTTTTAGGTGGAAAGAAGCAATTCCACCACTTTGTTTTTTTAGGTTTATCTTTCATTGTTCATTGTGTGATTAAAAATGACCCAGCACTAAGATTCTCCTGGTCAATCTGATTTTTAGTTTTTTTTTTTTTTTGTGGATTTTAAACATTTGAAAATTGTTAAAAGTAAATTAATGCCTCATTTTCTGAGACCCATGACTTTTTTTTTTTTTCTGTTTGAATTTTTGTTTTTTTAAATGCAGTTTTTTTACTAATATTTTCAGGTTCATAAAATGCTTTTGAATGCTTTTTCCTTTGCATTTTTCTCAGGAAGTGAAGCACCTGTTCCGCCTTAGATTTTTTTTTTTCAGTTTTAATGAATTTTTACGTAGTTTCTCATCCCATCCCAGAGGGGACTGAATCTGTGATTAACACCTTCAAGACTGATGACTTATATTGACGTCATCGGTCGTGTCCCTGCCTTTGATGCGGACTTTCCCCACACTTAATGGCTGATTTAATCCGCCATCAAATGCTTCTAACCGCTGAGATTCACCTCTGGCCGTTAACCAGTTAAATGCTGTCAAGCCCTAACAGCGACATTTAACTCTCAGGCACACGCAATAGGAAGCATGTCTTTCATCCCGCTAATTAGCACCCCGTGACGTGTTTGTGGGGCACGATAAGTTGTCATGACTGAAGACCTCCGTGCCTGTCATCCCGATCCGCCTGTGCTGAAACCCTGCTATGTATAGCACATGCGAGCAGCTGATTGCAGCATCAAGTCTCCTAAGGGGGCAATTAAACACAATAAAAAGTAACAAAAGTTTTAAAATACATTTAAAAAAAAGTCAACACACCCTCCTTTTTGCCCCACTAAATGCAATTAATAATAAATAAAACCACATATTTGGTATGTTGCTTTCAGACATGTCCAATCTATCAAAATATAAAAACAATCCAATCAGTAAACGACATAAAGAGAGAAAAAAAAAAATCAAACTCCAGAATTACGTTTTTTGGCCGCCGCAACATTGCAATAAAATGCAATAAGAGGCAATGAAAACATTGTATCTACCCCAAGATGGTATCAATAACCTCCTGCACAGGGCACATAAATTATCTACCCCAACATATCGATAAAACGTCAGCTCAAGACACAAAAAATAAGCCGTCACCCAGCCACAGATATCGATATGAAAATGTCACAAGTTTTGAAAAATTGCGACAAGAGCACTTTTTTTTTATACACTTATTTCTGAATTCTTTTTTCACTACTTGCCAAAATATATCTATAGGATTTTTTTTTTAATCTGTGCTTTTGTACTGACCTGAGCAATCGCATCACCAGGTGAGTTTTACCATATAGTGAATATGGTAAATAAAAAAAACTAAAAACAGTTGTGCAATTGCCCTTTTTTTTTTTTTTTTTTGCAATTTCACTGCACTTAATTTTTTTTCCCCAGTTTCCAATAGACCATATGGTAAAATGAATGGTGTCATTCAAAAAAACAACTCGTCCCGCAAAAAACAAGCCCCCATACAGCTATAGTGGTGGAAAAATAAAAAAACATTTGACTCTTGGACGAAGGGGAAGGGAAAACGAAAAATATCCGGTCGTGAAGGGGTTAAGTCTCTATGTAATCTGCACCCTATTCATTGAAAGCTAGCAAAGGTCCTGAGACCAGAGAGGAGCTGACACCTAAGATACATTGTGGCTACACCTCTTTTCTGATAAGATGTGTGAAGTCCGTGCGCCATTTCCGCTCTCATTCGTCCCCCATCATCCTTCCCGCAGGTCAGTAACTGTAACCTTTATCGACTCGGGAAGAAGAAATGCTCGCCAAGCCGCATGGTGGTCTCCATATTTGATCCACCCGTGAACTGGCTTCCTCCCGGATACGTTGTGAACCAGGATAAAAGCTCCTCCGAGAAGTGGGGAAGTAACGAAACTGTGAGTAAGAAGGAAGAATGTTGTAGGTGTGATATGTGGAATCGCCCACTCTGGAGGACGGGAATCGCTTTTACATCTGGTTGTTAAGGAGTTAAAATACTTTGTATTTGGTACCTTCAGGCAAGCGACAGCGTGACCGCCAATGGTAAGATGGATGATGACTTCGATGACGATGAGGATGAAGACCTGATGTGGAGGAACCCTAAGGAGGAGGTGGACTTTGATGACGACTTTCTGGAGTACGACCAAGAGCACATAAAGTTCATCGACAGCATGCTGATGGGCTCAGGCGCGTTTGTTAAGAAGATTCCTCTTACAACCTTCTCCACTCCTGACCCAGGATTTGAATGGAAAACCCCAAAAAAAAGCTCTTTGGATAATTCCCAGTTCTCTCCTGATCTCGACGACTTTGATTACAGTTCTTGGGATGCCATGTGCTACCTAGATCCCAGCAAGGCTGTGGAGGACGACGACTTTGTGGTCGGGTTTTGGAACCCATCTGAAGAAAACTGTGGTTTGGAGTCCGGGAAGCAGTCAATCTCCTACGACCTCCACACGGAGCAGTGCATCGCGGACAAGAGCATCGCGGACTGTGTGGAGGCCTTGCTGGGCTGCTACCTGACCAGCTGCGGAGAACGGGCCGCCCAGCTCTTCCTCTGTTCTCTCGGCCTCAGAGTTCTCCCTGAGATCAAGAAACGGGAGAATGGCAGTGACTTTAGTAAACACAGCAACAAGGCAAGTTCTGAGCTGGCAACCTGCAAAGGGGTGGAATACGGTTATCTGAAAATACCTCCCAGGTGCATGTTCGACCACCCAGATGCTGAGAAAACTCTGGACCACCTGATATCTGGGTTTCATAATTTTGAGAAGAGAATTAACTATCAGTTTAAAAATAAAGCTTACCTCCTTCAGGCCTTCACCCACGCCTCCTACCACTACAACACCATCACCGGTGAGTGAGATTGGAAGTGTACTGCCATCTGTGTGCTGTATACCTGCTATAATACTGCTCCCCATGTGCAAGAATATAACTACTATAATACTGCCCCTATGTACAAGAATATAACTACTATTAGGCTATGTGCACACGTAGGAGAATTGCCGCTGAAATTTCCACGGCAATCCCGCACCTCCCTGCCGCAGGAAATACGCATTTTATAGGTATGCGTATTCCCGCCAGAAACTAGCATTTTGCAAGCGTAATTAGCTTGCTGAATGCTAGTGTTTTCCAAGCGATCTGTAGCATTGCTTGGAAAACTGCTTGACAGGTTGGTCACACTAGTCACACATAGTGTTTGACACGTGTGACCAACTTTTTACTATTGATGCCGCATCAATAGTAAAAAGATCTAATGTTAAAAATAAAAAAATCGTGATGGATTCACCTTCCGGCGTCCCCGCAGCCTTCCTGGTCCTCTCTATGCTCCCGGCCAATCTTGTTCCCAGTGATGCCTGGCGGCGACAATGACCCCAGATGACGTAGCATCATGCGAGACCGCTACGTCATCTGGGGTCATTGTCGCTAAGCACGCCTGGGAATGGGATTGGCCGGGAGCGTCGCTAAGAGGCGGGAAAGCTGCGGGGGCTGCCGGAAGGTGAGAATATCACAATTTATTTTAATTATTGTTTTACAAGGTATATGGTACCCAGGGCCTGGAGGAGAGTCTCCTCTCCTCCAGGCCCTGGGTACCATCCACACTTGCACCGCTTACTTTCCGCATGGTGGGCATAGCCACATGCGTAAAGTAAGCGGTTCAATGCATTCCTATGGCGGGGGACTCACCGCGATTCCAGAAAAAGAATGAGCATGCTGCGTTTTTTTTTTCCGCGAGGCGTCTTTTTCGCGGAAAAAAACGCAGCATGTGCACAAAATTGCGGAATGCATTCTATTCATTGGATGGTTAATGCATGTGTTTTTTCAGCGTTTTTGCAGTGGAAAACCGCTGCAAAAACGCGAAAAATCCTGAACGTGTGGACTTAGCCTAATACTGCTCCTATGTGCAAGAATATAACTACTATAGAAAATATATGGGTCATAATATAATTGCCATTTGGGGTGCAGTATTATAGGTCGTGTCATTTAAGATCAGAATTGCTGTTTATAGCTTTCTTTGTCCCGGTAGTTTATATGGGCTGGATGATGATAATGTAATATTGAAGTTATCTTTATCTAAAGTTTGTGAATTTATGGTATCCGTTTCTGGTTGGATCCATGTTACTCTGTGGCAGTGTCCTGTCACATTGTGGTGCGGTATTATATCTTTCTTTTCTCTTTAGACTGCTACCAGCGCTTAGAATTCCTCGGAGATGCAATTTTGGACTACCTCATTACTAAGCACCTTTATGAAGACCCCCGCCAGCACTCCCCGGGGGTCCTCACTGACCTGCGCTCGGCTTTAGTCAATAACACCATATTTGCTTCGCTGGCGGTGAAGTATGACTATCACAAATACTTCAAGGCCGTCTCCCCTGAACTTTTTAACGTCATAGACGACTTTGTGCAGTTTCAACTGGAGAAGAACGAGATGCAGGGGATGGACTCGGAGGTAACCCTCTAATCCTGGAATTGGGGGCAACCTCAGCCCCTCATCACTGACTGCCCAACATTCATTAACACCCCCACATGTACAATAATATTCATTCCTTTTCCTCTTTAGCTGAGACGATCGGAGGAGGATGAGGAGAAAGAAGAAGACATTGAAGTCCCAAAGGCCATGGGGGACATATTTGAGTCTCTAGCGGGAGCCATATACATGGACAGCGGGATGTCGCTGGAGCGTGTATGGCAGGTCTATTACCCCATGATGAGACCATTAATAGGTATTTATAAATGAAGAGGCTTTGAGATGTTGAGATTTATCAGGGTCTGTCAGTAGGGGACGCCATCACTTTATGGGGGATCTTTGCTTCGAGAGCATACTCCTATCAGGACAATTAAGATGCTTCATCACTAGTTTACTGATTCATTTCCCTTTCGCTTTACTTTCCAAAGTGTTGCCCCCACTGTAACCACCTGCTGGTCCTTGGGTGTAGCACTGCAGTTACCCTGGGGGGCTATTATTCCGTTATGGAGAGGTCACTGCTCTATATCCGCAGCTACAGAAACGTAAAGTGAATTGGAAAGTTGCAGAAAAATCTAATTGAAAAACATTTAAATGGACTGTACCAGATTGTGTAGCAAATGAGTAAACAAGAAAATCCTTATTACTCTGAACGCAGTAATTACGCCTGCATGTACAACCCGTACCGATGGCCGCAGCTGTAATATGAATGCTATATATAATGTTAGGAGGGCACAGATGACCGCTTTTCTATTAAATTCCTGGGTGTCCTTTTTGTGAACACCAATCTAGTGTAATCTCCCTGGTAGTTCCACCTGCTCGCTAGTTGCCAGTTGTGTTGTCTACTTAAATAGTTTTCTGCCCACCAAAAAGCTTCTTCATCCAGGATGTGGTCTGCTTCTTACTACTGCTCATAATCGGTGGAAATTACATTGATCTTCCATCTTGCTGTCCCTGAGTTCACAAGAGCGCTTTACTAGGTTGTTCACCCCTCAAATCCGTCATGTCCCCGACGCCAGCTCCTGTCACCCCTGGTCCGTCTGGGCCCCGACGCCACCTTCTGTCACCTCTGGTCCGTCTGAGCCCCGACGCCAGCACCTGTCACCTCTTGTCCGACTGGGCCCCGACGCCAGCACCTGTTCCCATCAGTTTCAACCCATTTTGCATTTCCTTCTGCGTAGTCTACCTCCCTTGTGTTAAATGAAGCTCGTAGAGCCTTAACCCACGTCCTGGTTGGGATCCTTCGACTCCTCACCTGCTGGCACTAAGTGCTAAGCCCCTCTCTGTGATGTAGGTATCCTTGGCTCTCACCACGCTGCAACCCTTGCCTGCCCATTGCTGTTGTCTTCCAATAGAATTATCTTATAGCTTCTTTCATTAGAAGGTCAGGATGTCCTCATATACAGGTCTGCACTCAGGAAAGAGCTACTGTGATGCAAGACTGTCTTCCACCATGTCTGAATGAATAATTTGGGGACATCTCTGACTTGTCATTTAGCTCTGACACGGGGACTAAACCGCTCTGTGCTCCTTAAGGGGAGGATTTTCTTGTGTTGGAGGCAAGTTTGTTTTCCTTGACATCGTTTGGGAGAGTGCGCTCAGTGACATCAGGTGGAAAGGTTCCATTGACCTGCTCTTGGATGATATGTCAGATGCATGCATACGCTACCCTAAGTGAATCAAAATCCACTGAAACATACTACATAAATGTCAAACCTGGCCTAATGCCACAGTATAAGACCAGTAAGGAATATAAATGGACACTCCCGATAATATTAATCCTACAGAAAACATGCAGTATAAGTCCACAAGATAATAAAGTAAATTTATTGAATAATAAAGCATAAAAAATATATCACAAAACATATATAAACAAAGTGAAAAAAAAAATGGATCAGGGAAAGCTAAGCCATAAAAAGTGACAGTAGCCTCGTGCTTAATATAGACAAAGTGCTTAGTGCAAATAAGGTGTAGCACAATTGCCCAATTGTTATTCTAGGGTCACCTGCTCAGCCCTAGGCTGTAAGTAACAAACATGCCCCCATAAAACTAACAACTAATACTAACTCCCTATGAGCAAGTAGTATATAGGGTGGAGCACAGGCTGAGTCAAATATAAGGCATTATTAGGCCAGCCTACCCATATGGTTGCCTATGTGATGTCCAGTGCAGCCCCGATGCGTGTTTTGCGTGTGCTTCCCTAAGGGGTCTGAGGATCTTGCCTTCATCTATTGGGGTGTTCTGCTGTGATCCACTAACAATGCTAATTGACTCCTCTACGAGGTGGATTAGCTATTTTTGTGCATGCTTTTGGTCCACTCAACCAGTCCATGGCTTGTCATCTCCAACCTTCAAGATCTTCTGGGCCTGTCCACTCAGTGACTGTCAAAATCAAGTCGATGCAAACAATCTTCCCTTGAGTCTGCACACCTGACAGCCAAGAGAATGACTTGATAGATCGTTGATCATTGTTCCGTCAGTTCTTGGACCCTGCATTTACTCTTCGCCACGACAGCACCCACATGAGAGGGATCTGCCCATAGGAATAGGAAACCTACAGAAATAAAAGGGGCCATCCGCCTCTCCTCCTCAGTTGGTTTCCTGTTCCTATCGGAACCGAACGACAAACACCTACGGAGAAAAATGCCTGGGCCTGGGCATGCCGCCTGTACAGTATCCGTTGAGAACGGCAGGGGCTGCGGTCCAGAAGCAGAGTCAGGGGGGAGACCTGTCTATCAGCCTCCCTCCTCGTCTGGCAGGTATTCGTGAGGACCGGGTCTGGAGAGAGCAGCCCGGTATCACGTGGGCACGCGGCGGTTGTCAGGGTCCCGGTGAGACTGCCCCGACGATCGCGGGGCGCATCCAGTAGGAGCGAGGACTCTGGCATCGGCCGCCCTGCTCCTCCGTGAGAGCCGGTATTAACATGGCAGGCTGGGGAGGATAGGAGCCGGGCCGCGCATTCGCAGTAGACGGGGAGCGCCCCTGTCCTGAAAGTGATGAAAGGACATCCGGGGGCAACCGGAAGAGGCGGTACAGTCGGTGGGGACCGCGCCTGATTCAGAAACTAGGAAGGTAACTGTAAAATCCGGATATGGTAGACCCACCGGTGTGCTAAAGATGTCATCCCCAGGGGGACATGACGTGCACCCACCAGAGGTGGACTCACAGGCGCAGAGTGTTGGATCCAGAGAATGCTCTAGTAGAGGTTCCTTGGACTGGAGTCTGAAGGGTGAGGCTGCAGATACACCCAAGACTCGGACTGTACCTCGACCTCCAGAACTGGTACCGTATGGCTTCACTGAGTGAGTATATGGGGCTCTACCTATTAGGCTGACTTCTTATTTTGCTATATACTCCCTCTTTCAGACCAAGAAGAAACAAAAGTCAAAACATAAAGAATGTGCCCTATGCAGGCAGCCCCTCCCTGACTTCTACCCCAAAAGATTGACAGGGTTGCATTAGTGAGACAATGCAGGCTGCGGTGTCATCAGCAGACACCCGCACGATAATAAGGGAAGAGCTGCAGGCCCTGACCAGTATACCACAAGAGAGCACAAATAAGAAGAAACTGTCCCATATTTCCAGTTTGGAGTCTGACCGTGACCGAGGAGGTGCCTCCGACTCCTTGCACATATCTTCCTCATCCCTTTCATCGGACGGAGAAGGGCACTCGTGTTTCCTATAGTGTCGATAACCTAGTTAAATCGTTTAGGAACACTATGGGGTGCATAGATACAAAGGGGCCCTGACACAAGGAATAATGTGTGCAGGGCTTGCAGAAAAGAAAAAAAAAGCAGTCCCTGTAATTCCAGCAGTGAAAGCCCTAATCAAAAGAGTGGGACAAGCAAAATCCGCGTAGCTTCCTTCCTTCAGCCTCTAAGAGGAGATATCCGTTTAGCGACGAGGAGTTGCTTAACTGGACCAAAGTTCCTAAAGTAGACGCAGCGGTTTCCTCCACTTTAAAACAGTCAGCTCTACCGGTGTAGGATGCAGGCATGTTATAGGACCCACTTGAGGCCTCACTAAAAAGATCGTGGGAAGCTACTACTGGAATCTTAAGCCAGCCATAGCCAGTTCATGTACGGGTATGTCCATGCTGGTATGGATCGATCAGCTTGAACAGCAGATCGAGCAAAAGGTGTCCAGGGACAAATTACTGTCTGCCATCCCTTTAATCAGAGGAGCAGCAGCATTCATGGCGGATGCTTCGGCTGATTCATTACGCCTAGCAGCTAGATCAGCTGGTCTAGTTAATAACGCCAGACCCGCCCTATGGCTTAAGAGTTGGAGAGGGGACACGCAGTCCAAAACGAGACTCTGCGCTATCCCGTGTCAAGGTGAGTTCCACTTCGGAAGTGTTATGAATAAGTTACTCACCAAAGCAAAAGAGAGGAAGAAAGGTTTCCCTAATCCATCTCTCCCATTCTATAGGAGGACATTTAAGAGACTGCTGTTTAATAAAAGAAGGACCGACAAAGCCGTTGGACTACAGTGGAACATAAACAAAGAGGTGCCATGTTTAAGGGATCCTCCTCCCGGAACGATAACAAATACCGATAGCCCAGATCCCCCGGTAGGAGGCAGATTAAGATTTTTTTTTTTTTTTTTTACCAAAAATGGGAGGCGATAACAGCAAAGTGCCTGTATCTTGGACATAGTGAAAATTGGGTTGAGATTAGATTTCCATCAGATTCCCCATGAATCATTTATCATCACATCGCTCAAATCACTGATGCAACAAACGGTGCTTGAGACAGAAATTTGGAATTTACTGGCTATAAAGGTCCTATTAAAAGTTCCATAAGGGAAGGAAGGGGATTTTACTCCCTTTTATTCCTGGTCTCTAAACCAGACGGGTCATTTAGAACTATCTTTAATTTAAGGAAGTTGAACATTTTATCAACAATCGTAAATTTAAAAATTAAGTCAATTAGATCCACCATTAAACTTCTGTTTTCTAGATGTATGATGGCCGGACTAGATCTTAAAGATGCATATTACCATCTTCCCATACATGGAGAATATCAGAAGTACCTCAGGGTGGCGGTGTCTTTCGCAAGGGAGATCCACCACTTCCAGTTCACAGCAATGCTCTTCGGTCTCTCTATGGCACCCCGAGTCGTCACGAAGGTGATGTTAGAGGTTCTTATGCCAAAAGGACACATTAATTGTACCATATCTTGATAACTTTCTGAGAGTAGGAAACTCGACCACCCATTGTAGGAATCGCCTAGCTGACGTAGTTTTGCCCTTACAGGCATTACGGTGGATCATCAATTTTGAGAAGTCCTGGCTCGTACCACAGACCCTTCAGTCCTTTTTGGAGCTTCACCTGGACTCGACAAGTCAGAGGTGCCTACTTCCAGAGGTAAAAATATCGCTCATAAAAGCAAAAGTTAGAGCAGCAATGGACAAACCATGAATTTCCCTAAGAGAAGCTATGTCTCTTCTAGGATTTCTTACCTCCTGTATCCTGGTGGTCCAATGGGCCCAGTATCATACCCGGGGGTTGCAGCATCAGATCCTTCTCAAAGACAAAAATTTGCGAGGTCATCTTGGGGGGACGTTAACCCTGTCCGTGGAAGTCTCATCTTCTCTGACCTGGTGGTTAGATGATAACCATCTATCTAGAGGTGTCCCATGGATGATAAGGCCATACTGTGTAATCACTACGGATGCTAGCCCTGAAGGATTGGGTGCCCATATGGGGGATAGCCTGGCTCAGGGACAGTGGAACATAGAGCAATTACAATATTTATCAAATTTGAAAGAGTTGGATGCGGTCAGTTATGCACTGCACCATTTTCTTCCACAGCTTTGGGGTTCACATGTAAGAGTTCTGTCAGACAACATCACAGCAGTCGCATATGTGAACAGACAAGGCGGAATAAGATCAAGAAGTCTGATGTCTTCTGCAGAAATTATTTCGATTTAGCCGAGACCCATCTTCTTTCCCTTTCTGCTCTTCATATCAGGGGAAAAGACAATTTAAAAGCAGACTACCTGAGCCGTCATGTGTTACGTCAAGGGGAATGGGTTCTGAATCGCCAGATATTCAGAGAAGTCGTGGGACTATGGGATATTCCTCAAATACACCTTTTTGCCAAGCAAAAAAACAAGCAGGTGCAGTGATTTGCCTCCCTGAATACAGCGGTTCACCCAGAGATAGTGGATGCCCTTCAAGCTCCATGGCAGTTCAAGCTAGCGTATGCCTTTCCACCAATAATGCTTTTACCTCTGGTTATCAGAAAGATCAGAGAAGAGAAGGCGAGAATAATCTGGCCCAAGAGATCATGGTTCTTCTGCCTGCGGGCCATGTAAATATCGGACCTGTGGGTCCTCCCTTCAATCCCCAATCCAGTCTCCTCTCTCAAGGTCCATTCTTTCATCCTCAAGTGGAGGGTCTACACTTGACGACATAGAACTTAAAAGGCAGTTATTAAGATTAAGAGGCTTTTTGGAGGGGCTAGTTAACACGCTCCTGCAGAGTAGGAAAGAATCTACTACAAAGACTTATAGTAAGGTGTGGAGGAAATTCCTAGAATTTCATACGGATACCTTCTCTAGGGAGGTTCCGATCACAGCCATTTTGGAATTCCTGAGAGGGGTAGAAAGCTGGGCCTTTCTGTTAATACACTAAAAGTCCAGATATCTGCCTTAGGAGCCCTTTACGGTTATAATGTAGCAGGAGATAGGTGGAACTCTCTGTTCATCTCAGCTTGTGAACGTATTAACCCGGTTCATATTTCTCGGGTTCCCTCCTGGGATCTAAATCTGGTCCTGGATGCCCTAACGGGTCCTTCCTGTGAGCCTTTTGAGTCAGTCCCAATGAAATACATATTATTAAAAGCAGTCCTTTTAGTAGCGCTGATATCAGCTAGAAGGGTTAGCGACATCCAAGCGCTGTCCATAGATCCACCCTTTCTGTTAGTATCTCAGGACGAATTAGTGGTGAAGCCAGATCCTTCGTATCTTCCTAAAGTAGCAGCGAAGTTTCACAGGTCACAATAGATTTCTTCCCTCTTTCTTTAGTGATTCCTCCACTCCAGAGGAAGAAAAGTTTCACACTCTAGATGTAAGGAGAGCTGTCCTAAAGTACATAGATAGATCTAGGGCATGGAGGCAGAGTAGGGCTCTGTATCCTTTCAGGGCCACAGGAAAGGATACGGAGAAACTAAGGGCAGGGATGCGATCTACTTGGCATACTCCGCAAAAGGCGAAAGTTCCCCGGAGGTTATAAGGGCACATTCAGCTTGAGCTGTGGCATCCTCCTGAGCAGACATCCCGATTGATGTATATGTAAGGCTGCAACGTGGTAGACTCCGTCCACTTTCTATAACCACTACAGACTCGATCTTTCATCTTCTGACCTAGCCTTTGGCAGAGCTGTTCTCAGCATGGTGGTCCCTCCCAGGTGATGGTTCTCTGTAAATCTCTCATGTGGGTGCTGTCATGGCGAAGAGTAAAAAGCCGGATTACTCACCGGTAATGCTCTTTTAATGAGTCCACGACAGCACCCACTCACTACCCTCCATAAATTAGATGTAAATAGGAGCACATAATGGTGGTTGCATGTAAAACTGTAGTATATAGTAGGATATAGTACCTGGTTATATAAAATTATATTACATTTTTCCTAATTACTTGGGCAGTTCCTCGAATACTCTGAAATCCAGCTGAGGAGGAGAGGCGGACTGCCCCTTTTTATTTCTGTAGGTTTCCTGTTCCTATGGGTGTATCCCTCTCATGTCGGTGCTGTCGTGGACTCATAAAAGAGCATTACCGGTGAGTAATCTGCTTTTTTTTTTTTGTCTTTTGACGTAACAGCTTGTCTGGTGCTTAAACATAATCTCCTTTATTGGCGACAACATTTTTTTTTTCATTCCTCATATCCTTACCTTGATAAAGCCAGCACCTCCAGGATCTGATAAGGGCTTGTACTGTGGATCCTTCCTCTGGAAGAACAGCGAAAGCCACCTTTCCTATTCTGCAGTTACATCTTCTATTTGTGGACGATGCCTGCCTAGTTTCTTTGGGTTTCCCACCAATATGGTTTCTCCTGACTGTCCACCCTTCTTCCAAGCTTTTCATGTCCTCTTGTTCCAAGGGGACTTTGTACTCTGGGCTAAGATCAGATCCAGAGGTATTATTCCACCCTCCTCACTGTTCCTGTTCGGAGAACCCTTCTGGGTCTACAGAGGCAGTCATATTGTGTTTCACCATTGGTAGTCTCCTCGCTTTCCCCAGGAAGACTCTCTATTACTGGAGCCCTTGACCCATGCCGATCCCTGATCCATAGTTCCATGTTAGCTCTGCCAAGATGTTTGTCTCAAA
>JARQOD010000001.1:386713630-386742546 GCA_033576555.1 Oophaga sylvatica | reverse complement strand
TTTCCCTTTTTTTTCCCAATTTTTCCCATAATGTGGGAAAAAAGTCTTTTTTCTTTTTGTTTTGTTGATGAAAGTTTAGGCCACATTTTTTGCCCAAATAAAGGGGATTAAGCCCCGGTATTGCGGCGTTGGTATTTAAACCCCAGGGGTTTAGAAATAATTCCGAGTATTTTGGGGACAGGGAGAAGTGAGATAAAAGTTTGCCATTGTAGAAAGTAATGCTGCCGGGTGGTGAATGTTTGCTTTTTATTTTAGGTAACAGAGAAAATACCTGGGAAAAAAAAAATTTTGTTTCATGAGCGCCCGGAAAAATTTAAATTTCCCGCTGCAGCTTATTCCCTGAGCCCGTGTTCCCCCAAAAATGCCCCGAAAGGAAACGTGCTCTTTTTTAAAAACCTTGCGTACTTTTTTTCCCACTACTTTTGGATTTGTTTTCGAAAGTGACTATAAAAAGCGCCCCCATCAAAACCCATTTTTCCTCTATCCTGTCCTTGGAATTCAAATCTTTGTATGCAGTCTCTTGAAAGATCAGACTATCGGTAAGTTTTAATAAAGAGGTACGCTATTTGTGGCGAAGTATTTGGGAACCCCTTTAAAAATGAGAGATTGGGGTGATGCCCTCGGGTGTAAGATGGTTTTTTCCTTTTCCTGATGTTTGAGGCGGGACAAAATGAAAGTTAATTCGGGAAAATTGGTTTAATACTTTTGTTCTACAGACGTCAGTTGAGGTCAGGGTATATTGTGCGCGGTACTGGGATTGAGTGGTTTAAAAGGGATGTTTAAGGTTAGGACAGTCCAGGTGTAGAAAGCGGTAAGGGGGGAGTTGGGAGTGTTTGAGACGTTTGGAACGTGAAGGAGATTGAGACAATTCTAGATCTGAGGAAGATGGAGATGTCTGAAAGAGACAGTTCTAGATCTGAGGAGGATGGAGACGTCTGAAAGGGACAGTTCTAGATGTGAGAAGGATGGAGATGTCTGAAAGTAGACCGTTCTAGATCTGAGAAGGATGGAGATGTCTGAAAGAGACAGTTCTAGATCTGAATAGGATGGAGATGTCTGATGGACAGTTGTGGGTCTGAGAAGGATGGAGACGTCTGATAGAGACAGTTCTAGATCTGAGTAGGATGGAGATGTCTGATGGACAGTTGTGGGTCTGAGAAGGATGGAGACGTCTGATAGATACAGTTCTAGATCTGAGTAGGATGGAGATGTCTGATGGACAGTTGTGGGTCTGAGAAGGATGGAGACGTCTGATAGAGACAGTTCTAGATCTGAGTAGGATGGAGATGTCTGATGGACAGTTGTGGGTCTGAGAAGAATGGAGACGTTTGATAGAGACAGTTCTAGATCTGAGTAGGATGGAGATGTCTGATGGACAGTTGTGGGTCTGAGAAGGATGGAGACGTCTGATAGAGACAGTTCTAGATCTGAGTAGGATGGAGATGTCTGATGGACAGTTGTGGGTCTGAGAAGGATGGAGACGTCTGATAGAGACAGTTCTAGATCTGAGTAGGATGGAGATGTCTGATGGACAGTTGTGGGTCTGAGAAGGATGGAGACGTTTGATAGAGACAGTTCTAGATCTGAGTAGGATGGATATGTCTGATGGACAGTTGTGGGTCTGAGAAGGATGGAGACGTTTGATAGAGACAGTTCTAGATCTGAGTAGGATGGAGATGTCTGATGGACAGTTGTGGGTCTGAGAAGGATGGAGACGTCTGATAGAGACAGTTCTAGATCTGAGTAGGATGGAGATGTCTGATGGGCAGTTGTGGGTCTGAGAAGGATGGAGACGTTTGATAGAGATCTGAGTAGGATGGAGATGTCTGATGGACAGTTGTGGGTCTGAGAAGGATGGAGACGTCTGATAGAGACAGTTCTAGATCTGAGTAGGATGGAGATGTCTGATGGACAGTTGTGGGTCTGAGAGTTGGAGACCTGTTTGGACATGATAGACACAGTTAAGAGAAATTGAGAATGAGAGCGTTTAGAACAGAAGAGAATTGTAAGTGCAGAAAGTTCTAGGTCTGAAGAGAGAGGGGTTGTAGTTTGGAGACTCAGCAGCTGATAAATTATTATTTTTATTATTATAGCGCCATTTATTCCATGGTGCTTTACATGTGAGGAGGGGTGTACATAATAAATACAAGTACAATAATCTTAAACAATACAAGTCACGACTGGTGCACCCCACAATACACAAAATCTGAATATTAAGGTATTTAGAATTATGTCCTTTGACGCAATGTTGCTATCACCCATATGTGACTCCATCTATGTTCTCATCCCTCAATAACTCCTCCACCCTGTAACACACAACCCTCCAGACACACACAAGTCTTTGAAGTAGAGTGTAAGCTCTGTGGGACAGCGGCTCATGATCCACACTCTTCTCTATTCTTATCTGTTTTCATTGTAAATTGCCTTTTTACATGGAGAAGGTATAAATAAAGATACCTGAAATTATTATATCTGGTCTTTGGTCTTTAATTCTTCCCATTTCCGCGGTATGATCACTGCACAGTCATGTATCTACAGTAGATGTCGATTCTAGGAAAGCCGGGCTCTAAGTGTTGATCCTAATAAAGCCGGGCTCTACATACCAATACTAAGAAAGCCTGGTTCTAGGTTTCGATCCTAGGAAAGCCGGGCACTAGATACCAATCCTAGGAAAGCTGGGTGACAAACACTATAAAAGCTTTGATGATGATCATATTGGTTGTCGTTCTCTCATCTTGACAGAAGAGTCAACTCAGAGATCTAGTATAATTTTATCTTCGCTAAATGTTGGAATAACCTCTGCTTGCTGACAGTGAATTGGAACAGTTTTTAACAACCTCTAATCCTTCTCACAGGTGAGGGTTTGCTACCATTGTATCCAGCCTAGACAATCCTCTGGGACTACAAGCTGCTACAAAGTATCAGGCAACAGAGGTTGGTGCTGCTCTGTGTTCCACTTGATGATTGTCTAGACTGGATACAATTGTAGCAAACCTGCAGCTGTGTATAATATCAGGTCTGTACAAATTTGCAGCTTTCGGATGTAAACAAGGATGTTTTAATTCATTGACAGCAAGAACTGAAAAGGTGAAATTATTGATATCTATCATTGGCTCCTGATGATCTATCTACTGGCTAACATGGTACAAAGATACACATCTTTCCTGGCTCCTGATGGGAATACGAGCGATAAATCCCGGCCCTCGCCGTATATTACAGCCTCTCCCCGTCGTAGATCATCCGAGCTGAGAATCAGGTCTCCAGCTCCCACAATCTTAACATTGCAGGTAAATTAGAAACACCCCGTTCCCCCGGGGGGCGCCGTCTTACGTTTTCACCTTGTAAATCTGGCAGCGAGGCTTCGCGCACTTACACATCACCGCGGCCATTATATCTCACAGACTCCACAAATACGTTTCCATATTGTACATTAGGTGTAAGGTTGACGCCCGCACCCCGGCGATGGCCTCCGCATGTGCGCTGTCTGTGGATGTCTGTGCGGTTATTACGCTCGGGTGATGATCTCCCCGGCAGATAATAATCATTATTACGCCACGTTCAGTATTAGGCCTCATACTCACTGGGTGGAAAAAAATCGGTCCGTTTTCTGCAGGAAAAAAACGGTACATTTGTTTGTAAAAAGGCATGCGATTTTAAATCGCACCATGCGTTTTCTGTCAGTTTTCCATCAGTTTTCCATCTGTATGCAATGCGATTTTAACATGAAGTTTTACATAGAGCAGTTATCTCTATGTAAAAAGTCATGTAAAAATCACATTGTAACCAAAAAATTTTCACAAAAAGCAAATAATTATATATATAATATATAATATATATATATATATATATATATATATATTATATATATATATATATATATATATATATATATATAGGTCATACACTTCTACATAGTATAATAGCCGCTAATTCATCCCTGGCATTACTGTAAAATCACACTGACAGCTTTAATAAAGAATAGAAACAATACATATACACACATAGAATACATATATATATATATATTTATAGTTCCTAGACTTCTACATACTGTAATAGCCGCTAATTCAATTGCCGGCTTTTGTGAAATCACAGAAGCGACATGAAATAATACATTGTTTCCACACAGTTAACCATGTCATTTCCTGTATTTTGATATATGGTTTGAACTTACAATTACATGAGTGTATTTGTGCAAAATTTCAGACATGTAGGGGTTTATTAAAGGTGTAAATTCGTTGAAAAAAAATGCGTGGGCTCCCGCTGTATTTTCTCCACCGGACAGACAAAGCCAGCGAGTGGGGGCAGATAATAATAGCCTAGGGAGGGTACATTTTTTTTTGTGCCCCCCCTGGCTACTAACATCTGCCCCCAGACACCCCAGAAAGGGCAAATCTATAATTAGATTCGCCCTTTCTGGCACTTTGCCCGTCTATTCCCATTGCCCTGTAGCGGTGGCGAATGGGTTAATAAGGCGTTAATGTCACCTTAGTATTGAAAGGTGACCTTAAGGCAGGTTAATAATTGAGAGCTGTCAATTAGACAACTATCAATTATTAATCCTATTGTATGATACAAAAATCAAACACACACAGTTTAATAAAAAATAAGTTTAATGAAATAATCACACAGTTTTTGACCATATTTTATTTTCCTGCTAAAACCATTTCCTGTAATAAAAATAAAATAAAAAAGCAAAATTATTCTTACCAATCCGATGTACAGTCAGGTCCCACGGTGTAATCCATCAGAAAGGGTTAACAGGTTACAGCTTGCAGAGAGCTAATAATGCTGTCTCCGAGCTGTAACACCCCTGAATGAATAAGTTACTCTCCCAGCGAAAGGAGAGGAATAGATTCATGAATGGAGCTTAACACTAGAACTACTGAGGTAGTCATTTTGACTACTTCTCACTATGTGCGAAGTAGGCAAAATGACTACCTCAGTAGTTCTAGTGTTAATTGATTTATTGCCACTTTCACTTCAGTGACCTGACCTAAGGTGAAAGTGGGATACAATCAATTAAGCTTCATTCATTAAACACATCCTCTCCTGTCGGCAGGAGATAAACTCATTCAGGAGCTATCAGATGAGCACGCAGGATTACTTGCACTGCTTGGCTCAAAGCTAGTTAACCCTTTGTGAAGGATTACATCGTGGGACGTGACAGATCGCCAGATAGGTAAGAATAATGTTGTTTTATTATTTTATATTTATTTTAGAAGAACAAGGGCTTCGAACGGATTAAGAGTGAAATAAAAGATGGTCAAAAATATGTGTTTTGATTTCATTAAAATTATTTATTCTTAAAGTGTGTTTGTGTTTTTTTATTTACTTCAATAGGATTAATAATTGATAGTTGTCTAATTGACAGCTCTCAATTATTAACCTGCCTTAAGGTCACCTTTCAATACTAAGGTGACATTAACGCCTTATTAACCCATTCGCCACCGCTACAGGGCAATGGGAATAGACGGGCAAAGTGCCAGAAAGGGCAAATCTAATTATAGATTTGCCCTTTCTGGGGGCAGATGTTAGTAGCCAGGGGGGGCACAAAAAATATGTACCCTCCCTAGGCTATTATTATCTGCCCCCACTCGCTTGCTTTGTCTGTCTGGTGGAGAAAATACAGCGGGAGCCCACGCATTTTTTTTTCAACGAATTTACACCTTTAATTAACCCCTACATGTCTGAAATTTTGTACAAATACACTCATGTAATTGTAAGTTCAAACCATATATCAAAATACAGGAAATGACATGGTTAACTGTGTGGAAACAATGTATCATTTCATGTCGGCTTCTGTGATTTCACAAAAGCCGGCAATTGAATTAGCGGCTATTACAGTATGTAGAAGTGTAAGAACTATAAATATATATATATGTATGTGTTACAATGACATGTATATATATATGTATTCTATGTGTATGTATCTACTGTTTTGTGAGCTGTCAGTGTGATTTTACAGTAGCCGGGGATGAATTACCGGCTTTTCAAAGGAGACTGGTGCATATAAATCGGACAGCACGTGCATGGTGCGAGTGCTGTTCGTTTTTTAATCGCACCCATTGACTTGCATTGGTGATTTTCATCCCAAAATCGCATCAAATCGCAGCAAGCTGCGATTTTTTTCTCACACCAATATCTGATGAGAAAAAAATCGCTATTGAGAACTCACCCATTGACTAACATTGGTCAGATTTGCATCCGATTTTTTATCGTCTGATTTTCATCCGTTATCGGCACCAGTGAGTATGAGGCCTTAGGTCAGTATTTCACATAGAAACCCTGTGTCTATTCTGCCTTTTCTGTGTCTGGGAAAGCTGGGTGACCGCCTATATTCCCTTATCTGCCCAGCCAGGCAATGGTGGCAGCGGCGGACGATGGCGGCCATGTTCATTCCCACCATCCACACGTTGTGAAACTGTCGCATACTTTGGCGCGTTGACCCGGAGGACAGAGTCTTTATAATCTGTGACATTCCAGCTCCCAGACACAGCGATAAACCCTCCTTCCCAGCACTGCGTCCACCGCGGCTTCATCCGGTTTTACTCCGCCGTTCGCAGAATTACCGCGGATTGGCCCCTAATCCCCTCCATGGAACGATCCTAGCAGATGTTATCGGGCGGCGGACCTCTGCATACAGCTCCCCCCGGGGGGGCGTCAGTCTATAAATCGCCAGCCGTCTCCGCGCACATCTGCAACGCATTACTTCTCCGTTCTCTGCGCCGTCGGCTTCCCTAGAAAAGCAAACACCAGCGCCGCTAATCTCCGCGTCATATGCGCCTGACGGACATATCTGTACGGAATAAATATACAGCCGCGCCGTCACACGTCTGTAATCTGCACAAAACAGCGGGATGAAAACCGCCGCCGCCGTCCGCGGGTGATGTTCCCTATTATGTCCTGTCAGTGTGAATGACGGCTCATGGCGGGCACACAGGGCCTTGCGCCAATCTTGTTTTAACCCCTTTAAATCACGTATTACTCGAGAAGTGATCTGGAAAATGCTTCTTAGTTATATCTGAGCCGGGGAAAGTTGGGTGATTACCAGTCCGGCAAAGCTGCCCAGATGTGCAGTCCCATACAGTCACAAAGCTACATAACTAGACATATTTACTGGGAAAGCTGGGTGACAGTTTATGTAAACGCAGTAACGGAGGCCATATTAGTTGTCACTCAGCTTTCCTAGATTTCTGAATGGCAAAGCGGCCCAGATATAGTGACCCTAAAATCCAGTATTCCCATATCGCTATGTAACCAGGCCGATTTTCTGAGAAAGATGTGACATTTACAAATACTTATGCAATAATTGTGGCCATATTAGCTGTCACCCAGCTTTTCTAAACTCCTAAGTGGCAAAGCTACCTAGATACGCTGTAACACAATAATCCCATGTTCCCATATAACTGAATACTAAGCAGATTCACTGGGAAAAGACGGTATCTACTTATCAAATGCAATATCAGTGGCCAAATTAGTGGTCATCCAGCTTTTCTAAATTCCTGAGGGGCAAGTCTACCTAGATATGATATCCAATGATCCCCTGCTCTCATGTAGCTAAATACTAGGCAGATTTGCTGGGAAAGACGGTATCTATTTAGCAAAAGCAATATTAGTGGCCATCTTTGTTGTCACCCAGCTTTCTTAGACTCCTGAATGGCAATGCTGACCAGATATGCATGGATACTATAATCCTCAATACTTAGCAGAATGGTTGGGAAAGCTGAGTGACAATAATTGCAAATGCAATAATACTGGCCATTCTATTTATCATCCAGCTTTGCTAGGCTCCTGAAAGACAATATGCCCCAAATTCCTGCCCTCCACTAAAAAGTATGCTAAGTATATCTGTTTCTGGAAAAGCTGGGTGACATCCAATATGAGACCCCCGATAGCAACTGTCAGCAAGTTACCCAGCCTCCTGAATGAGAGGCATTATTGGATTACTGTTTCTTTAAAGACAATCATAGTTGTCACCCAACTTTCCCAGTTCCAGATATTATTATTTCATGTATGCAGCCCCCAAGTAGATGACCTTAAGTTGTACCCCAACACTAGTAAGGTCTGTAAAAATTATTATGGCTGTTGTGTCGTCTATACAAAAAGTCACCCAGCTTTCCTGGACTCCTGAAGAGCAAATGTAAAGAAAGATATTGTCACGCTGTATAGCAGATATATATATGAGATGTCAGTAATCTATATCAAAAGGGCAACATACTATATAACATGCGCATAGATATATTATAACATAGATTTACCTGATAGAATGTCCAGTGGGTCAAAACGGAATCCGTTATACGCTGTCTCCGGCTAGAGGGTGACCGGGGTCTAAGCTGACCCTGAACTGGGGTCCTAACTAATCCCTCAACCTGGAGGTACTGTTAAAGGTACAGAGGTCCAGGCCACCAGCGTAAACCCTGTCTCCTATCAATCCCTGCCAACTGTATTCTAGTCCTAAGAAGGACCCTGAATACCACCAAAGGGAATGAACAGGTAACGGATAATGAACAGAAAGACATACAAGAAAGAGAAGGAATAAAGTAAGTAAAGTCTTACATACAACACTCACACACAGTAGGAACACCTAAGGTCTCAGAGATAAACTATAAGCTATAAGAGTAAAAACAACTAATGAACTCTTAGCTTAAATATTCTCAGAACCGATCCAGTCTGCTGAACTACATGAATGCTTTCACCGGCATCAAACACCCAGACTGGCAGAAATATAAAGGAAACTAATTAGAACATAATCAAAAGCAGCCGGGCGAGGCTGCACCTAGCCTTAGCAAAGAGCTAGGAAAAATTAACTCTCACATTACCAAAAAACAAAGAAACAGAAGCTCAGCTGTGAGAAGTCAGAATGTGCAATCGCGACGATCTTTGTGGCGATGCACCCATGACAGTACCCCCCCTTCTACGAGGGGCCTCCGGACCCTCATGACCAGGTCTGTCCGGGTGAGTTGTGTGAAAGGTCCGTCCACGTTATCATTGACCACCACTGAAGGAGGAGGTAGAGGTGACGGTATGACTGGTGCCACATACTTTTTAAGTAATGACTTGTGAAACACATTATGAATTTTAAACGTAGGAGGGAGGTCCAGACGAAATGCCACAGGATTAATTATGGAACTGATCCTGTACGGCCCGATGAATCTGGGACCCAACCTCCAGGAGGGAACTTTAAGTTTAATATTCCTGGTAGACAACCACACCAGATCATTCACCTTCAGATCTCGACCAGAAACTCTCCCCCTATCAGCCATCCGTTTGTAACGGTTCTCCGTAACCTTCAGTCTTAACTGATCTGGAACTATCAGTCTCCCTGGAAGTCCCACAGGGGCGTCCCCCTGAGCCCCCAATACCTCCCCCTCAAGCTCAGAGCATACAGCTGACACCACAACTCCCTCCTGAGGAATAGGAACCGGATCATCCATCCTCCCGGTCCCTGGGAAAGTACGAGATAAGGCATCAGGAAGCAACTTTATTGAGCAGTCATATGCGCGATGAGGAGGTAACTCTTTACACCCCTTCTCTGAGAACATCTCCCCAAAGTCCTCCAGAAAAGGAGGCAAAGTCCTAGGCACAACTGCACCGATGACCGTGCTCATGCAGTTATTCTTGCAAAATTCACCCCACTGGCTTATCTTTCTGGATTGCCAATCAATCACTGGGTTATGTTTAGCCAACCAAGGAAGTCCCAACACAATAGGAGTAGGTAGACCCTCCAACACATAACAAGACAATTGCTCTTTATGCATTACCCCTACTCGAAGATCTATGTTATGAACAGCTTGAACCAAGCTACCTTGACCAAGAGGTCTAGAATCAATAGAGAGTATAGGGACCGGTTTGGCCAATACACTCAGTTGCATACCATGCACCTGGGCAAACCGAGCGTCCACAAGATTAGCCCCGGACCCACTATCAAGAAAAACAGAAATCCTCTCAGTTCTAGTACCAATCACCACCTCCGCAGGCACGATAAACTGAGAGGGATTTGGGGACGAAATACAGACTCCCAGGTTAACTCCTTGGGTCAAAGAGGTCCGGGATGGACAACCCCCAACAAAATGTCCCTCTCTCCCGCAAAAGAAACACCTTCTAGCCTTGCGGCGCACCGCCGATTCCCTCCTACAAAATGATGTCCCTCCCAACTGCATGGGTTCCTCAGAACAGACCAGGGGAACCTCAGTATAAGGGACTTTAGTAGTAGGTGGAGTCATCATGGGGGGCGGAGTTACCTCGCGTCTTCCCGAAGTCGTCTATCAATGCGAATAGCAAGGGCCATAGCAGCCTCCAGTGATGGAGGAGAATCATACTGAGCCAACACATCTTTTAATTTGTCAGACAACCCTTGACAAAACTGGCTCCTAAGAGCTGGGTCATTCCACTGAGTATCTGTTGCCCATCTACGGAACTCAGAAGAATATTCCTCCGCTGGACGATTTCCCTGCCGTATTTTACGTAACTTTGTTTCAGCAAGGGAAACTCGATCCGGATCATCATATACCAGACCCAGGGCAGTAAAAAATCGATCCACTGACTGGAGATCTGGGGAGCCTGGAGGAATAGAGAACGCCCAAGATTGAGGGTCCCCTTGTAAGAGCGAGATAACAATTCCCACCCTCTGCTCTTCACTCCCAGATGACCGAGGCCGCAGCCGAAAGTACAATTTACATGCCTCCCGGAAAGTAAAAAATTTGTCCCGCCCACCAGTGAACCTGTCCGGGAGAGCAACCTTAGGTTCAGATCTGGTTTGCTCTGGGAGGGACAAAACCTTGGACTTAATGTCTGCAAATTCCATGGACAACCCCTGCAACTGTCGGGCCAGCTGGGCTACTGGATCCATGACAGCTGGGGAGAATCTTTTTAGGCCGGTGAAAATGTCACGCTGTATAGCAGATATATATATGAGATGTCAGTAATCTATATCAAAAGGGCAACATACTATATAACATGCGCATAGATATATTATAACATAGATTTACCTGATAGAATGTCCAGTGGGTCAAAACGGAATCCGTTATACGCTGTCTCCGGCTAGAGGGTGACCGGGGTCTAAGCTGACCCTGAACTGGGGTCCTAACTAATCCCTCAACCTGGAGGTACTGTTAAAGGTACAGAGGTCCAGGCCACCAGCGTAAACCCTGTCTCCTATCAATCCCTGCCAACTGTATTCTAGTCCTAAGAAGGACCCTGAATACCACCAAAGGGAATGAACAGGTAACGGATAATGAACAGAAAGACATACAAGAAAGAGAAGGAATAAAGTAAGTAAAGTCTTACATACAACACTCACACACAGTAGGAACACCTAAGGTCTCAGAGATAAACTATAAGCTATAAGAGTAAAAACAACTAATGAACTCTTAGCTTAAATATTCTCAGAACCGATCCAGTCTGCTGAACTACATGAATGCTTTCACCGGCATCAAACACCCAGACTGGCAGAAATATAAAGGAAAACTAATTAGAACATAATCAAAAGCAGCCGGGCGAGGCTGCACCTAGCCTTAGCAAAGAGCTAGGAAAAATTAACTCTCACATTACCAAAAAACAAAGAAACAGAAGCTCAGCTGTGAGAAGTCAGAATGTGCAATCGCGACGATCTTTGTGGCGATGCACCCATGACAGTTATGGGTGCATGAAAAAGGTTACTGGAAAGCCGGATAATGGTCCATGATCCCACGCCTGCCCCTCCACGGCCCACCATTACACACCTGTATTTATTTAAAGAAACAGTGTCTTAATTCTGACCAGGGACTCGTGATATTATTTTAGTAACCGGAAGAGAATTGTAAAATTAATCCAATAATCGGTCTCCAGCGCTAATTCAATATGTCGATTCACGGATGGCCGGGCATCTGGAATCTGCTGCATGAGGGTGTGCAAGGAATGTGCTCTTTCCCAAACCATAAAAGGCTGTGAGGGGCCACCTGTGACCCCCAAAATCAGAATAGTCCTCATTTATTGCACTTGACTTATAGACGTGTATTGTACACACAGATCTCATGTAACTGATTCCAACCCGCAGTCCTATGTAAGGCACAGCTCTCCAAAGGACAAACTCAGCTCTTCTACATTGACACTTTCTGCACTGCTGCATGTGCATATGAACATTGACATAAGCCATTATAACCCCGCACTGTGCAAGATGTGACCAGCAGGGGGAGCCACAGAGCTCACTATGGATGGAGCATACATGTCAGATCTGCCAGGGTCGGGGTCGTCACATTTGGAGACAGTTTTGATTTGTTTTTTCTACTTACATTTTTATTGAGCTAGAAAAATTAATAATTTGTTTGCAATTGGCTTGCATGGCATCTTTTGCCTCCAATAGCCTCCATATTGCACTGTCAGTGGTTGCAGAATGAGTTAACTGACCGTCTAACAGTGAGCTCTAACAGGAACATTTGTATCTCTCTTACCTATCTTTTTCTGAGCTCCTCTCAGCAGATTCATCAGCACAAACCACATCATGTGCCGAGAAACAAACTCTGGAAAACTCCAAGAGCGCAACATTTGTAATAAAATCCACTCGAAAAAATGATTTTTAGCTCCAAATACTTGTAATTAAGGAAAAATAATAATAATATACCCAAAGAAGGAGGATCCCTCCAACCAGAAACATTCTCCTCATCAGCATCTGATAATCCAGAAAGACTGATCATCCAGCAATAACAACAGTTCAGGAATCCAGAGTATCTGATTATTCCGGATGTCAAATCTTTCCATTTTTGAATATCAGTTTTTATTATTTTTATTTAAATGGATTTCTTTGAAATAAAAAGATTTCAATAAGTTTTAAATAAAAGTTAAAGTTTAATATTCCAAAATATTTGATAATCTGACACATATTTGTTCCTATGTATAGTCTAATAGTACATAATAATCCGGCACAACTCTGGTCCCAATAATAGTCTAATAATCCAGAATACCCGATAATCCGGCACCACCCTGGTCCAACTAATTGTGTAATAATCCAGAATATCTGATAATCCGGCACCACTCTGGTCCCACTAATAGTGTAATAATCCAGAATATCTGATAATCCGGCACCATCCTGACCCCACTAATTGTCTAATAATCCAGAATATCTGATAATCCGGCACCACTCTGGTCCCACTAATTGTGTAATAATCCAGAATATCTGATAATCCGGCACCACCCTGGTCCCACTAATTGTGTAATAATCCAGAATGTCTGATAATCCGGCACCACCCTGACCCCACTAATAGTGTAATAATCCAGAATATCTGATAATCCGGCACCACCCTGACCCCACTAATTGTCTAATAATCCAGAATATCTGATAATCCGGCACCACCTGGTCCCACTAATTGTGTAATAATCCAGAATATCTGATAATCCGGCACCACCCTGGTCCCACTAATTGTGTAATAATCCAGAATGTCTGATAATCCGGCACCACCCTGGGCCCACTAATTGTGTAATAATCCAGAATGTCTGATAATCCGGCACCACCCTGGTCCCACTAATTGTGTAATAATCCAGAATGTCTGATAATCCGGCACCACCCTGGTCCCACTAATTGTGTAATAATCCAGAATATCTGATAATCCGGCACCACCCTGACCCCACTAATTGTCTAATAATCCAGAATATCTGATAATCCGGCACCACTCTGGTCCCACTAATTGTGTAATAATCCAGAATATCTGATAATCCGGCACCACCCTGGTCCCACTAATTGTGTAATAATCCAGAATATCTGATAATCCGGCACCACTCTGGTCCCAATAATAGTCTAATAATCCAGAATACCCGATAATCCGGCACCACCCTGGTCCCACTAATTGTGTAATAATCCAGAATATCTGATAATCCGGCACCACTCTGGTCCCACTAATAGTGTAATAATCCAGAATATCTGATAATCCGGCACCACCCTGACCCCACTAATTGTCTAATAATCCAGAATATCTGATAATCCGGCACCACTCTGGTCCCACTAATTGTGTAATAATCCATAATATCTGATAATCCGGCACCACCCTGGTCCCACTAATTGTGTAATAATCCAGAATGTCTGATAATCCGGCACCACCCTGACCCCACTAATAGTGTAATAATCCAGAATATCTGATAATCCGGCACCACCCTGACCCCACTAATTGTCTAATAATCCAGAATATCTGATAATCCGGCACCACCCTGGTCCCACTAATTGTGTAATAATCCAGAATGTCTGATAATCCGGCACCACCCTGGGCCCACTAATTGTGTAATAATCCAGAATGTCTGATAATCCGGCACCACCCTGGTCCCACTAATTGTGTAATAATCCAGAATGTCTGATAATCCGGCACCACCCTGGTCCCACTAATTGTGTAATAATCCAGAATGTCTGATAATCCGGCACCACCCTGGTCCCACTAATTGTGTAATAATCCAGAATATCTGATAATCCAGCACCACTCTGGTCCCACTAAATGTGTAATAATCCAGAATATCTAATAATCCGGCACGACCCTGACCCCACTAATTGTGTAATAATCCAGAATATCTGATAATCCGGCACCACTCTGGTCCCACTAATAGTGTAATGATCACATCTGATAATCCGGCACCACCCTGACCCCACTAATTGTGTAATAATCCAGAATATCTGATAATGCGGCACCACTCTGGTCCCCTAATAGTGTAATGATCATATCTGATAATCCGGCACCACCCTGACCCCACTAATTGTGTAATAATCCAGAATATCTGATAATCCGGCACCACTCTGGTCCCACTAATAGTGTAATGATCACATCTGATAATCCGGCACCACCCTGACCCCACTAATTGTGTAATAATCCAGAATATCTGATAATCCGTCACCACTCTGGTCCCACTAATAGTGTAATGATCACATCTGATAATCCGGCACCACCCTGGCCCCACTAATTGTGTAATAATCCAGAATATCTGATAATGCAGCACCACTCTGGTCCCCCTAATAGTGTAATGATTACATCTGATAATCCGGCACCACCCTGACCCCACTAATTGTGTAATAATCCAGAATATCTGATAATGCGGCACCACTCTGGTCCCCCTAATAGTGTAATGATCACATCTGATAATCCGGCACCACCCTGACCCCACTAATTGTGTAATAATCCAGAATATCTGATAATCCGCCACCACTCTGGTCCCACTAATAGTGTAATGATCACATCTGACAATCCGGCACACGCTGGTCTCCGTGATAGGGAAGGTTCACACCACTGTATCAAACATCGGTCAGAGTTTCAACCACTCGTCATGATCCCTGTACGATGCGTTTTTTACAGCAGCGCTAATTAACCATTTACTGGACTATTGACAGTTTCCTGTCACAGAATTGCATTGTTGCGACGTATCCTAACACGTCTTTACTGCGGCTCCATGCTGCTCTGACTTTTGCTCTCGCCCCCACAGACATGAACGGCTGAGTCTCCTCCGATTTACAGGAGACACTGATGCTCGCTGACATTTTTTCTTTACATGATAATTTAGTCAGTGGAATATAAAATCGCTCATCTGCACTGTCCATGGCACAACGTTGGGCCGAGCGCTGCCCGTTATATTAGCTGGTGGCACCCGGTGAGCACGAGCCCATAGTGTAAGAAGAAGGAGTATCTGATAATCCGGCAACACCTTGGTCTCATTGATCCCAAAGGGCCATAATAAGTGTCCGCAATCTGATGAAAGAGACTCATCCAGGCCAAATAAAAGACGTCAGCGAGCCCCGAGGAGTTTCCTAAGCAGCACCAGATTGCCCAAGGAAAATGAAACATTAACCTCTTAGCATATCCATACCGAGCGAGGCAGCAGAGCAATAAAACAGGCTGGAAAAACACATCGGGAACCTCCCGTGAGCCCCCAAATTTATAGGAAATCCAATAAAAGTCTGAGAACAAATAGTGGGGGCTCCCAGCGGCCAATAAAAGGCTGCTCCAATCTGTAGGGAAGGGGACAAGCGGGGGGCTTAGTCCCCGAGAAAAGTAAACATCAAGACCAAAAGAGCCGGAGCGAGGCCACACTCACGCCCATAAAGCGGGCGACGCGTCACCTGGGAGGCGCAGGGAACGACAAATCCGACATCTACAATGAACAGGAAGGAGCGGACTGAGAGCTGACATAAAGCCTGCGCAGAGGAGCCGCACCAGGGGAAGTCATCACGCCCGCACTAAAACTTTTACAGGACCCCCGGCACAATCCTGTAAAAGGTGACAATACTAGCGGGATGGAACACAAATGTCCGGGTACCAAATCCGGCACATGTGCGGAGCCACCGACCACAGGCCGACCTTCACCTCTGTAGTGCACTCACTGTCGGGCCCCTACTTATGGAGGGCCCATAATCTCCACCTGGAACATAGAAGAACGGCGAATACAATAAAACGTTACCATATATTTGCCATCTGCCAGCAGAGGAACGTATTGCCAAAATATTACGTCATAAAAAAACAAGATCTTTGCTTGCTGTCAGTGAACGACAACACTCTTGTTTACTCTCAGATGCAATAAAATTATGTTCACACTCAGGGTCTTTTTTATTATTATTATCCTAGAATAAACTTGCCAAAATCCTCCACAATACCTGCATCAAAGAGTATTCGGATGCGTTACGGGTTTAGAAAAACTTCCGGACGGGAAAGAAAGTGCAGGGTCGGCTCCAAGTTTTCATGGGCCCCGGGCAAAAGAGTGTCAGTGGGACTCTTTAACACATACCACACTTCATGATGCACAGATACGGCAGAGAAATATAGGTATAGTACAATGCCAAATACTTCACTTCTTACATTACATGAGTGATATCTATTTTAAATTCTGCAATAGCTCAAAAACCGGACAGTATAGTCCTCCATACAGTATTATGGGCACCACATAGTGCGCCATACAGAATGAGCACCATATATTGCTCCATACAGAATAATGAGCCTCATATATTGCTCCATACAGTATTATGGGCACCACATAGTGCGCCATACAGAATAATGAGCCCCATATATTGCTCCATACAGAATAATGAGCCTCATATATTGCTCCATACAGTATAATGAGCTCCATACAGTATTATGGGCACCACATAGTGCTCCATATAGAATAATGAGCTCCATATATTGCTGCATACAGTATTATGGGCACCGCATAGTGTTCCATACAGAATAATGAGCCCCATATAATGCTCCATATATAATGGGCCCCATATAATGCTCCATATATAATGGACCCTATAAGATGCTCCATATATAATAGGCCCCAAATGATGATCCATATATAATGGGCCAAATATGATGCTCCAGTATATGATGGGCCCCATATAATGCTTCATATATAATGGACCTACATATGAGGCTCCAGTATATTATGGGCCCCATATAATGCTCCATATATAATGGGCCCATATATGATGCTCCAGTGTATAATGGGCCCCATATATGATGTTCCAGTGTATAATGGGCCCCATATATGATGCTCCAGTGTATGATGGGCCCCATATGATGGTCTCCATATATTGTGCCAAACATAAAAAAAATAAATGAAATACTCACCTCTCCTCACTGGCTGCTGCTCTGCTCGAGGCACTGGCCCCCTTTACTGGCACAGGCACCGGGCCCCCATAGCATGCCGGTGTTCTTGACTGTGAGTGGGCACCCCCGCCTGCTCAGGGCCCCGACACTTGCCTGGGTGTGCCGGGTGCTGACGCCGGCCCTGAGAAAGTGCATGTGACAACTTCAAAAGAATTCTCTCCAAAACTAGGCACCAATCAAAAGGCTGCAAAGCACTTCATAAAGAAAAAGACAATCCTCCAAAAGTCTTTAAGTCTATGTGCACACTGAGACTTTTTGCTGATTTTTTTTGGAAGTGGAAACTGTGCGAAATCTCCAAGTTATTGATGTGCTTTGAGTTTGGAGAATCATAGAAAGGTAGGGATGGAAGGGATAACCGGGGTCATCATATCCAACCCCCTGCTCAATGCAGGATTCACTAAATCATCCCAGACAGATCTCTGTCCAGCCTCTGCTTGAAGACTTCCATTGAAGGAGGACTCACCCCTTCACGTGGCTGTCTGTTCCACTCATTGATTTCCATTGAAGGAGAACTCACCACCTCACGTGGCAGCCTGTTCCACTCATTGATTTCCATTGAAGAACTCACCACCTCACGTGGCAGCCTGTTCCACTCATTGATTTCCATTGAAGAACTCACCACCTTGCGTGACAGCCTGTTCCACTCATTGATTTCCATAGAAGGAGAACTCACCACCTCACGTGGCTGTCTGTTCCACTCATTGATTTCCATTGAAGGAGAACTCACCACCTTGCGTGGCTGTCTATTCCACTCATTGATTTCCATTGAAGGAGAACTCACCACCTCACGTGGCTGCCTGTTCCACTCATTGATTTCCATTGAAGAACTCAACACCTTGCGTGACAGCCTGTTCCACTCATTGATTTTTATAGAAGGAGAACTCACCACCTTGCGTGGCTGTCTATTCCACTCATTGATTTCCATTGAAGGAGAACTCACCACCTCACGTGGCTGCCTGTTCCACTCATTGATTTCCATAGAAGGAGAACTCACCACCTTGCGTGGCTGCCTGTTCCACTCATTGATTTCCAAAGAAGGAGAACTCACCACCTTGCGTGGCTGCCTGTTCCACTTATTAATTTCCATTGAAGGAGAACTCGCCACCTCGCATGGCCGCCTGTTCCACTCATTGATCGCCCTAACTTGCGCGTTTCATCTCACATTCAGCTCCAGAAGACCCTGTGTGCACACAGCCCAAAGCAACTTCAGGAAAAGAAATAACTCCTATAAAACCTCCGCAAAAAAAAAAGAAATTTTCTGAAGCCATTTCTGCTTGAAAACTCAAGGTTTTTCAACTCCTGAAAAAAAAATTGCCTCCAAGGGCAGAACCTGCAGAGGTCTCGGCTACAATGTGTCAGTCTGGAAAGCCACTATAATTCCTAAATTGTATCCACTCCCAGGTAAGCTCAGGCCTAGCTGTGCTCAGCCTTTCCTGCCTCTGGATGGAAACAACTGTTCTCATTCACTGACTCCAAATCTATTCACAATTATGTTTAGAAAGTTACAGAACTTTTCATTTTTCAATACATTTAGATTTTTTTTATATTCAATAGAAAACCTCTTTAAGACGTGAAAATGCTGTTTTAGTTTCTTAGAATGGATGGAAGTTGGAAGTCTGGAGGATGATGGGAGTTGGAGGCTACTAGGAGTATAATAGAGAAGAGAGAAACAAATATTCATCTGTGCTGGGACCACGGTGTGCATTTTATAGTTTCACCATTAGATGGCAGCACTTAATTGAATATTGAATTCATTGGCTCCTATACAGACCCTTATACTCCATGGCCTAATGGTGCTTTCTGCAGTCTGTGACAGGCATGGCTGGTAGGTGATCCTGGAGTCCTGAAAGGTCACTGTGATTTGTGCTATTCAGTTTATGTATGGTCCCTGGTGGTCAGTGGTATGTAATGTATGGTCTTTGGTCATCAATGCTAGGCACATAACTATAAAAGGTCCTGAGGATGCAGGCGCACCAGGACCATGAGGACCATTTGTTCAATTGAAAATGCTATGAATATTAAAGACCGATTTATCAGAGCATGTTCACTCATCACTAATTAACACCACTAAAATAATGAATACACGGTCCCTGGTGGTCAGTATGGGTGGGAGCATTGGCCGATCCTGCTAAGAATCATATATTATTTTATATCATTCTCACGCTGCAAACCGATTCAGGGAAGTAAAGACGACACATTCATCTAGAAATGAACTTAGATAATAATGGTTCAGGATGATCTCATCTGCAGAGTTTATCTTCCCCTCCAGCGCTTGATTTATTTAGATCTCTCCGCAAAATAATAGAGGATTATACAGCACAATATAAACACCAGGAGCCTAAAATATACACAACCCGTTCTACTGGAAACTGAGTACACACAAACACTGCTGTCTGCACTGCAAATAATAATCTGGGGAAAAGTATCCGGAACCCTGAGCTGTCCCTGCTGCGCCAGAGACCAACCACGAGAAAACGCAGATCTACGCTTACATCACACTTTATAACAGTATTATAGTACATGGAGGCAGCATTACAGTAGTTATATTCTTGCACATAGGAGCAGTATTATAGTAGTTATATTCTTGTACATAGGAGCAGTATTATAGTAGTTATATTCTTGTACATAGGGGGCAGTATTATAGTAGTTATATTCTTGTACATAGGGCAGTATTATAGTAGTTATATTCTTGTACATATGGGCAGTATTATAGTAGTTATATTCTTGTACCATAGGGGCAGTATTATAGTAGTTATATTCTTGTACATAGGAGCAGTATTATAGTAGTTTATTCTTGTACATAGGGACAGTTTATAGTAAGTATATTCATGTACATTGGAGCAGTATTATAGTAGTAATATTCTTGTACATAGGGCAGTATTATAGTAGTTATATTCTTGTACATAGGGCAGTATTATAGTAGTTATATTCTTGTACATAGGAGCAGTATTATAGTAGTTATATTCTGTACATTGGGACAGTTTATAGTAGATATATTCATTGTACATGGGCAGTATTATAGTAGAATATTCTTGTACATAGGGGCAGTCTTATAGTAGTTATATTCTTGTACATAGGGGCAGTATTATAGTAGTTATATTCTTGTACATAGGGGCAGTATTATAGTAGTTATATTCTTGTACATAGGAGCAGTATTATAGTAGTTATATTTTTATAATAGGGCAGTGTTATAGTAGTTATATTTTATAGGGGCAGTATTATAGCAGTTATATTCTTGTACTAGGGGGCAGTATTATAGTACTTATATTCTTGTACGTAGGGGCAGTATTATAGTAGTTATATTCTTGTATAATAGGGAGCAGTATTATAGTAGTTATATTCTTATACATAGGGACAGTATTATAGTAGTTATATTCTTGTACAAGGGCAGTGTTATAGTAGTTATATTTGTACATTGGGCAGTATTATAGTACTTATATTGTACATGGGCAGTATTATAGTAATTATATATTCTTGTACATAGGAGCAGTATTATAGTAGTTATATTCTTGTATATAAGGGCAGTATTATAGCAGTAATATTCTTGTACATAGGAGCAGTATTATAGTAGTTATATTCTTGTACATAGGGGGCAGTATTATAGTACTTATATTCTTGTACGTAGGGGGCAGTATTATAGTAGTTATATTCTTGTATATAGGAGCAGTATTATAGTAGTTATATTCTTATACATAGGGACAGTATTATAGTAGTTATATTCTTGTACATAGGAGCAGTATTATAGTAGTTATATTCTTGTCCATAGGAGCAGTAGTATAGTAATTATATTCTTGTACATAGGAGCAGTATTATAGTAGTTATATTCTTGTATATAGGGGCAGTATTATAGCAGTAATATTCTTGTATATAGGAGCAGTATTATAGTAGTTATATTCTTGTACATAGGGACAGTGTTAGTAGTTATATTCTTGTAAATAGGGACAGTATATAGTAGTTATATTCTTGTACATAGGGCAGTATTATAGTACTTATATTCTTGTACGTAGGGTGCAGTATTATAGTAGATAATGTAAAGTGCTGCGGAATATGTTGGCGCTATAGAAATAAAATTATTATTATATTATTAGTTATATTCTTGTACATAGGAGCAGTATTATAGTAGTTATATTCTTGTACATAGGGGGCAGTATTATAGTACTTATATTCTTGTACGTAGGGTACAGTATTATAGTAGTTATATTCTTGTACATAGGAGCAGTATTATAGTAGTTATATTCTTCTACATAGGGTGCAGTATTATAGTACTTATATTCTTGTACGTAGGGGGCAGTATTCTAGTAATTATATTCTTGTCCATATGGGGCAGTATTATAGTAGTTATATTCTTGTACATAGGGGCAGTATTATAGTAATTATATTCTTGTACGTAGTGTGAGGCAGTGACCGGGATCGTTTACGAGGGACGTTATATTTCCCCCAGAATGTGTACAGAGACCTATTAAAGCCATTGGAGTGCATTGCAGTCACACACACAGCTGCGGCTGCAATGCAGGAATGAAGGTGAGCAATGACCTAGTCAGACTACCTGGCTAAGGCAGATTAAGTAAAATCCGGCAGGGCCTTCATTCCTTGGAGGAGGTCACAGGAGGCAGTGGGGCGGCCTCCTCCCTCCAACCCGGGTTTTCCAGTGGCTTTTGCCACAGGTCTTTAAAACTCCTGCACTAAGGAGTAGTGTTGTTCTATGTTGGGACCCTGCAAGGAGCATAGCAGGAAAGCTCCACAGGACTGTGTGTAGCTGAACCCAGGCCTGGGACGGCTCTGCACCTGTCAGGCTCTGTTCGGCCCGGCGCGGCCGTTGTCCCCGGCAACCAGTGTTTATGGACTGATGTTAACCCCGCTGCGTACCGGAGGACTTTTCCTGTTTTACCCGTGAGTTGCTGAATAAAAGCTGTTTACTTTGGACTTGCTTGGGTCACTGCCTCAGTTACTGCACGGTGTGAACACCGCCGTCTTACAATTGGTTGGAGAATGCGGGCATTGTGACTGAGGTATACCCCCACCGGCAGCTTCATGAACATAATCCGGCCGGCTACTTTTCAGCCTCACACCGTGGACAAAATGGAAGAGCTGTTTAAGCAGCTGGTAATTACACAACAGCAGCAGCAAAAAACAAACGAACTGTTGCTGCAACAGATTTCTGCACTGCGGGAGACCTCGATGGCACCAGCCCCTGAACGTCGCGAGGCCCGAGACAGGGTTCGCTCAGCGTTGAGGAAGATGGGACCGGAGGATGACGTGGAAGCTTTCCTGACAGTTTATGAGCGCACAGCGGAGCGGGAAAATCTACCCGCCGGCCAGTGGGCAGAAGTAGTAGCTCCGTTTCTGGTCAGCGACGCACAAAAGGCCTACTTCGATCTCAGTTGGGAGGACGCCCAGGACTACCAGAGGCTCAAAGGTGAGATCCTTTCCCGACTGGGGGTTAATACATACGTGAGGGCTCAGCGTGTATTTTCATGGGCCTATGTGGAGACACGACCCGCGCGGTCTCAGGCTTATGACCTCCTGCAGCTGGTAAAGAAGTGGCTCCAGCCAGAGACTTTGTCTCCAGCCCAGATGGTGGAGAGGGTGGTGACTGACCGGCTGGTAAGGACTCTGCCGGCTGCTATCCAACGTTGGGTGGGGCAAGGCGACCCCGGCACACTCGACCAGGTAGTCAGTTTGATCGAGCGCTACTCGGCCACTCAAGACTTTATTCGAGACTCCGCCCCCTCTTGGCTGTCACGCCGATCCTGCAACCAGGAATCGGAAAGGGGTCGCGTCCCTCGCTGGGGATCACCGCCAGCACCTAAGGGGGAGGCACTGTTAGGCCTTATGACAGTTTGGGAGGGAACCGGTCTCCTGCCACTTCACTCGGGGTTCCCCGTCAGCACCGTACCCGTGCTGAAGGGGAACCCCGGAGTGAGAGTGGCAGGAGACCGGTTCCCTCCCAAACTGTCATAAGGCCTAACAGTGCCTCCACCCTTAGGTGCTGGCGGTGTCAGGGGCCGGGACATGTGATGGCTAATTGTCCCCTGACTACGGAACCCATGGACTGCGGATATAGCCGCCGGGTCTCAATGTATGCCCAGACCGTCTGCACAGCAAACCTCGACCCCCAGGACAGTGAACTCCAACTATGCCAGGTACTGGTTAATGGGTACCCTACGGAGGCTCTCCTGGACTCAGGGAGCCTCGTGACTCTGGTACATGGGTCACTGGTGGCAGGAGATAACCCCAGCGGACGGCAGGTCGGGGTTGTATGTATCCATGGTGACTTCCGAGAGTATCCAACTACGGAGGTAGTTTTGTCCACGCCATGTGGAGACATAAAACATGTGGTGGGAGTGGTAAAAAATCTTCCCTATGGGTCTGTGTTGGGAAGAGACTTGCCCCTGTTCTGGACTCTGTGGAAAAACAAAATCCGTTTTCCCCTGGTAAAATGTATTACAGATGCTGTACCCGACGAACCTGCCGTAGGGGTGTCCCATATAGGGATAGAGTGTGACCCCGATAGGTTTCCCTTAGAGGTGCTGGCAGGAGAAGTGGAGGAGACCGCATCGATTCCCGAGCTGGAAGTGTCCAGGGCCACGTTTGGGACAGCTCAGCTACAAGATCCCACCCTGACTCAGACGCGGGAAAGGGTGCTAGAGGTAAACGGTGTAGCCCAACAGCCCAATGCAGATACGGTATTTCCACGCATGGTAGTCAGTGGTGAGTTGCTTTATAGGATAGATAAAATCAGGGACGAGGTTGTGGAACAGTTGGTAGCACCTCAGTCGTATCGTAAGGTGATTCTAGATTTGGCACACTCACACTTGCTGGGTGGCCACTTAGGGGAAAAAAAAACTCTAGAACGTATCTTGCAGCGGTTCTTTTGGCCTGGAGTTTACGCGGAGGTCAAAAGGTACTGCGAATCCTGCCCCGAATGTCAGTTGACCTCACCCACTGCAAGTTTCCGTAGTCCATTGGTACCCCTGCCAATAATAGAGGTACCTTTTGAACGGATTTGGTAGGGCCCATTGTAAAATCCGCCCGTGGCCACCAACACATACTGGTGGTCGTCGACTATGCCACCCGGTACCTGGAGGCTATACCACTACGCCACACCTCGGCAAAACTTATTGCCCGAGAACTGTTTGCCATGTTCTGTCGCCTGGGACTACCTAAGGAGATCCTGACGGATCAGGGGACCCCCTTTATGTCCAAGGTGACAAGAGAACTGTGCAAACTGCTAAAAATTAAACAATTGCGCATCTCGGTGTACCACCCTCAAACCGACGGGTTAGTAGAACGGTTCAATAGAACCCTCAAGTCCATGTTAAAAAAGGTGATTTCTAAGGATGGAAGGGATTGGGACATGTTGCTACCCTATTTGATGTTCGCTGTCCGTGAGGTACCCCAGGCTTCCACAGGGTTCTCTCCCTTTGAGTTATTGTACGGCAGACACCCTAGGGGTCTGTTGGACGTAGCTAAAGAGACATGGGAACAAGAGCCGACTCCACATAAGAGTATAATTGAACACGTGGCTAGTATGCAGTACCGGATCGCGGCGGTCATGCCCATCGTGAAAGAACATCTGTTAGATGCCCAGGCAACCCAGAGGCGCACATATAATAAAAGAGCCAGAGTCAGGTCTTTTAACAAGGGCGATCGGGTATTAGTACTGGTACCCACAGCCGAGAGTAAGCTCATGGCCAAGTGGCAAGGGCCATATGAGATTCGAGAAAAGGTGGGGGAGGTAAATTACCGGGTGTATCAGCCCGGAAGGAGGAAACCTGAGCAGATTTACCATGTAAACCTGCTAAAGCCTTGGAAAGATCGAGAGTGTTTAGTTACAGACATCACCCCGGGCATATCACCAGAGAGTTCTCTACCTTCAGCCAGGGAAGCATCCAAGGGGGAGGTCAGGATAAGTGATGCCCTCACTAAACAGCAGCGACGGGAGGCTCGCTCCTGTGGTGTTGTTGTGCAGATGAAGGGAACTCCAGAAGGCCACACAGAGATGCTGGATGGTAGGTTTAAACAGCCATACTTTATTCTCGTTCGTCTCTCCTGCTCCCCTTACCCAGGACTTCCTGCTCCTGCCTTGTCTCCTCCTCCCCATTACATCATTGTTACTAGGCAGAAACTGAAACAAGAATAACAGCAAGCCAATCACAGATATAGTAACAACATCACATCTCTCCTCTTCTCACCAAACAAAACAACATTATAACTGGATAACGGTCCAAAAGTTCACATCAGTACGAAGGATTTTTTTTTTTTCTTTTTACTGCAGAACATAGTCCAAGAGGTGGGCTGGCGGTCTACGATTTGCCCTCGCTGGATAGCGGTGAGACATCACAGTCCCAGATGAACTTTCTGAGTCCCCTGAGGTATCCTCCCTTGGAACTGCTGAGCTCTGGCGATCCGGCAGGACGTCATCGCTATCTGCCTCGTCTGTTTCTGGGACATAGTCGCAAAGTTTTTTAAAATGGGACACGTTCCTTGTGACCTGGCGACCGTGATCTTGAGCAGTAACCATGGTGCCTTTGACTTGTGTGACCTGAAAGGGTTCAGGATAGTATTGTGATGCAAACTTGTCACTAGGTCTTAGCCTTTTTACCAGGACCCAATCTCCCACCAATACTTCCGGTGGCTTGCAACGATGACTGCTCTTATCTGCATACCTCTTCATCTTCTGTTTGGATATGGCATCCTTAGTAGCAATTGGGGTTTGAACAGGGCTCTGCGGAACGCTCGGGAGTTTGACACGCATAGGCCTGTTGAACAGCGCAGTGGCAGGTGGTATCCCAGTAGTAGAATGGGGTGTAGCTCTGTACTGTCTAAGAAATCTGTGTAACTCTTGCTGTAAGTCCTTGTGCTCCATGGTAGCGATCCTCAAAGTTTTGTTGATTGATTGCATGAACCGTTCCACTTCACCATTGGCCTGAGGCCAGTAAGGAGTTATTTTCCTGTGAGTGAAACCAAGATAGGTTGCGAATGATCGAAAGTCTGTGCTACTAAAAGGTGGTCCATTGTCGGACTTCACTGTTTCCGGTATGCCATATGCCGAGAAGATCTTGTCTAATTTTGGTATAACAGCCCTGGTAGAGGTTGTCGAAACATGTTCAATGACTGGGAACCTCGAATAGTCATCCATGACAACCAGCAGATAGGAGTGATCCGGTAAAACACAGAAATCAACACTAACAGCAGACCACGGGCCCTCTGGCAGGGGTGTCATTTGTAAGGGTGCACGTCTATGGTCAATTGTAGTTGCTTGGCAAGGTATGCAATTTTCAATGAGTGCCTCTACTTTTTTGTCTAGTCCTGGAAACCAGACTTTCTCTCTCAGTAATTGCTTTGTTTTCACCACCCCTTGATGAGCCTCGTGGGCCAGATCCAGTACTCTGCTTTGAAGTTTCTGGGGTATCACCAGCCGATTGTTACGCAACAGTAGATTTGAATCAGACACGGAGAGATCATGTCGTGCATTAAAGAAGGCTGTCAAGTAGGTTGTTTGATCCGGTGTTTGGAGGCGGGCTTCAGCAAGAAAATTGCTCCAATTTTTAGATCGAACAGTCTCTATAACTAACTGAAGTTGGTGATCGGAATCAGTTTGTTGTATTTCCTCCATAGTCATAGCTTTTGGCACAGAATGTGCAACAATAAAATGAATAAAATTGATATGTTCCTCTGCAAGGATAGTTGCTGGGATGTCGTCCTTGGTAGTTTGTGGTGTTGGGTGTCTCGAAAAGTAGTCAGCCGGATTACCAGCTCCTGCCTCGTATCTCAACCGAAACTGGTAGTTCTGTAGGCGGAGCAACCAGCGTTCAAGTCGTGGGGGAGGCTTTGAAGAATGTTTGTTGAAAAGCGGAATGAGCGGTTTGTGGTCGCTTATCACTGTGAATTTATGTCCCATAAGGTACAGATGAAAATGAAGGCATCCCCACACAACCGCAAGAGCTTCCTTTCAGTTTGTGAATAGCGTTGTTCTGTCTCTGTTAAGGCTTTGCTTGCATAGGAAATGGTAGAAACGTTGCCTTCTTTGGACACTTGTGTGAGAATTGCACCCAGGCCCACCGGACTAGCGTCCACGATCAGCTCTGTGGACTTTAGAGGGTCAAAATAGGCCATGACGGTGTCGCCAGTCAGACCGGACTTCATGGAATAGAATGCTGCTTGGTGTTCAGTAGTCCATGTCCAAGGAGTGTCTTTTTTCGTGAGTAGTCGCAGGGGTTCGGAGATCGTGGCTAGATCAGGCATAAATCGCCCACAGTACGTGACTAGTCCTAGAAAACTGCGAACCTCTGACACATTTTGAGGTTGGCTAGCTGACTTTATGGCAGCAACTTTCTGAGGATCTGCTGAAACTCCTTGCTCCGAAAAGATATATCCAAAGAAGCTTAATGACTTTTGGTTAAATTCACATTTTGACGGATTGACAGTTAGATTGCAGGCTTGCAGTCTCTTCAACACTTGCTCTAAGTGACTGTCATGCTCCTCTTGGGTTGTACCATATATAAGAATGTCATCACTGACGTTTAGAACTCCTGCTATTCCAGATAGAACCTGACTGATAACGTTCTGAAATATTTCTGCCGCAGATGAGATACCAAAGTTCAACCTCTTGAATCGTCGTAAGCCCACATGGGTACTAAAAGTTGTAATGTACCCGGAATCTGGATGCAACTCAAGTTGATGATAACCTGATTTTAAATCAATTTTAGAAAATACTTTTGCACCATTCAGGTCTGTGATAATGTCATCAATAGTGGGCGTGATGTGCCTTTCTCTTTGAATAGCCAAATTGGCATGCCGCATATCCACACATAGCCGGATTTTACCAGGCTGCTTTGGTTTTGGTGCAACAACAATGGGCGATACCCAAGGAGTCGGGCCTTCAACTCATTCAACAACATCAGACGCTTCCAGATCCAGCAGTTCTTGCTCCACAAGTTTGCGAACATGAAATGGGATGCGCCTGTGAGGTTGAACAGACGGCTGTATTGACTGGTCAATATGCAATTTTATCTGAACGTCTTTTAGCTTACCGAGACCTTTAAAGAGATTGGGGTATCTCTGCATGATGTGTTGGGCCGAAGGACATGTGACGCTATTGACCAGGTTGACCAGACCCAGAGATATAGCACTCCTGCAGCTGAGAAGCGTGTCTGCGGAGCACTCTACTACATATACAGTGTCGGTGATGGACTTCCCGTCAGCTGCAAGTTCTGACTGAAATTTGCCACACAGGGGTAGTGCAGATGCTGAACCATAAGGAAAAATCTTTAGGCTAGTGCTTTGTAGAGCAGGTCTGTTCGGGAGTTGGCTATAGACTGC
>JARQOD010000001.1:386690150-386713530 GCA_033576555.1 Oophaga sylvatica | reverse complement strand
AAGGAAACTCCTAGACAGGGCATCCGCCTTAACATTCTTAGTACCCGGGAGAAAGGAGACCACAAAGTTAAAACGCATGAAAAACAAGGCCCACCTGGCCTGTCTAGGATTCAATCGCTTGGCTGATTCGAGATAGATCAAGTTTTTGTGGTCAGTGAGGACCACAACTTGATGTTTGGCTCCCTCCAACCAATGTCTCCACTCTTCGAACGCCCACTTCATAGCCAATAATTCCCGATTCCCCACATCATAATTACGTTCAGCTGGGGAAAACTTTCGGGAGAAGAAGGCACAAGGGTTAATCTTAGAGGTTACAGGATCTCTTTGGGACAAAATGGCTCCTGCCCCAATCTCAGAAGCATCTATTTCCACCTGAAATGGGAGAGAAACATCAGGTTGCCGCAGAACCGGAGCAGAAGTGAATCTCCACTTAAGCTCCTGAAAAGCCGAAACTGCCTCTGGAGACCAATTTACCACATCAGAGCCCTTTTTGGTCAAATCAGACAGTGGTTTCACGATACCAGAAAAATTACTTGTAAATTTACGGTAAAAATTAGCAAAACCCAAAATTTTTTGAAGAGCCTTCAAGGAAGTGGGCTGAACCCAATCAGAAATGGCCTGAACCTTGACTGGGTCCATTTCAATAGCGGATGGAGATAGAATGAATCCCAAAAACGAAACCTTCTGTACGCCAAAGAGACATTTTGATTCCTTGACATACAAAGCATTTTCTCTCAAAATACGGAACACCATCCGAACATGCTCCACATGAGAATCCCAGTCATTAGAAAAAATCAAAATATCGTCCAAATAGATGATCAGAAACTTATCCACAAAATGCCGGAAAATATCGTTGATGAAAGATTGGAAGACGGAAGGGGCATTAGTGAGCCCAAAAGGCATCACTAGGTACTCAAAATGCCCCTCAGGGGTATTAAACGCCGTCTTCCATTCATCCCCGTGCTTAATGCGAATAAGATTATACGCCCCCTAAGGTCAAGCTTGGTAAACCAACTAGCACCTTTCACTCGGGAGAATAAATCGGAAATCAGGGGTAACGGATACTGATATTTAACAGTGATCTTATTAAGGAGATGATAGTCAATACATGGTCTCAATGAACCATCCTTTTTGGCCACAAAGAAAAAGCCGCCACCCAAAGGTGAAGAGGACAGTCTAATATGACCCTTCTCCAATGACTCTTTGATATAAGATCACATAGCATCAAGCTCAGACAAATTAAAGAGCCGACCCTTGGGAAATTTACAACCGGGCACCAACTCAATCGCGCAATCATAACTCCTATGAGGAGGAAGGAACGCAGACTTAGGGCCCTGTAACACATAGCGACACACCAGCGATCCCGACAACGATATGAACTTGTCAGGATCGCTTGTGTGTTGTGTGTTGTGATATGGTAGGAGGACAGTACAAAAATAGCCAAGGCAGCCAGTCACCCAGAGAGGTTGGTAACTAATGGATTGCAGACCCCTAAACTAACCATACAACTAGAAGCAGCTGTGGGACGTACCTACGATGACCTAGACGCCTTAACACAGCCAGAGAGTTAGCTAAGCCTAAAGATAGAAAGGGGAAAGCTAACTGCCCCGGAGTAGTGCCCCAAAGGAATAGGTAGCCCCCACACATATATTGGCGGTGAGACAAGAAATACAAACGCAGGCAGAAAATAGAGTAAGCAAACGCTGGGGCCCAAAACAGGATAGGACAGGACAGAAAAGAATACTTTCTGCAATCCAGCAAAACCTTAGGAAAAATTCCAACACTTCTGATTCCAAAAAATACTGAGACCACACGATCTCTCCCCGCTAGATCAGAACTCTGGTGTGAACAGGTAGCTACCCAGCAGCCACTGAAATAACAGGGACTGAACAAAAGAACCGAGGTAAATGAGAAACAGAGACCCGGCTGACCTCACTCAGAAGGGCAGGTAAACAAAAGAAAACAAAATCACAGACACAAGCAGAAAATAACTTATCTGAAAGTTGCAGAATACAGCAGAAAAACAAGCTGACTTCCAAACTGGACCAGGAAGTAACAACTAATTACTGGCGAGGATCATGGGAAAGTTACTCCCTTAAATCTCCCCATTGATAACTCCCAGATTGCCAATCGTCAGCAGCTGAATCATCAGCTGAATGGCCTCTGTCAGTCAAGGTAGCTTCATTAATATCAACAGCCACCAGAGGGAGCCCCAACTCAGAATCCAAAGCATTCACAACACACATGTAAGGGTGAACCAAAAGCCTTATCGGATTCCTGGAGCCTGCTGCGAGGTGAACTCCAAGAGGTGAGGAGAATGTTGAGCCTGGGTGTTATCGAGGAGTCAAAGAGCGGCTGGTCCAGCCCTACTGACCTTGTGCCAAAGCTGGACGAGAGTGGCATTTCTGTAACGACTACAGGAAGCTAAACAAGGTGTCCAAGTTCGACTCATATCCAATGCGCCAGGTCGATGAGTTCATTGAGAGGTTAGGGTCAGCCAGATATATCACCACCCTGGACCTAACAAAAGGATACTGGTAAATTCTCCTGTCCCCAAGTGCCAAGGAGAAGATGGCCTCCTCTATGCCTGACAGGTGCTTTCAATATACCTGGATGCCGTTCGATCTGCAGGGAGCCCCAGCTACCTTCCAGAGGGCCATGGACCAGATCTTAGCTTCTCACAAAAAGTACACTGCCGCTTTTCTGCACGACATTGTGATCTTCAACCCAGAATTGTAGAAGTCACCTGCAGAAGTTCCAAGCAGTACTGGATGCGCTAAGGAAGGCAGGATTTACCATGAACCCAAAGAAGTGTGCCGTGGGTAAGAAAGAGGCAAAATACTTGGGCAACTAAATATGATGGAGACAATCCAAAATTGGCCGCAACAAGTCTCCAAAAAGCAAGTTAGGACCTTTCGGGAATTGTAGGATACTTTTAGCGATTTATCCCAAATTTCGCCATGATAGCTGCCCCTGTGACTGATCTTCTTAAGGGCACAAAGACGTCGATAGCCAAGTGGTCCTCTGAAGCGGAGATGGCATTCCAGGAGTTGAAGGTCGCCTTATGCAAACAGCCGGTCTTGGTCGCACCTGACTTCACAAAGGAGTTTGTGGTCCAGACAGAAACCTCCGAGGTCTGGTTAGAAGCTGTGGTGTCCCAGGTAATAGATGGAGGCAAACATCCAGTCCTATACCTGAGTAGGAAACTCTCCTCCTGTAAAAAGAACTATGCCATGAAAGAGTGCTTGGCCATCAAGCGGGCCTTTGACACCCTGAGATATAACCTGTTCAGGATAGTGTCAGACCATGCGCCCCTGAGATGGATGAGGGAAAGAAAAGGGAAGAATGCCCAAGTGACTAGGTGATTTCTGGCGCTCCAGGAGTTCAGCTTCCACATCGTGCATAGGCCAGGGAAGCTACATGGTAATGCAGATGCCTTATCCAGACTTCCCTGCTTAGTAAGTGAAGGTGCCCAAACCCCCGGCTTTGGGCAGAGGGGGGATATGTGACAAAGTCACTGGCAAAGTGTTGGAGGGGAGATATGTGTCACTGAGGATATTTGCTTCAGTGATTTGAAACCCAGTTTTTCCAGCACACAATGTGTTGAGAGGGGTTAATTGGCCATTTTAAGGGCTGTGTTTTTGTGGACAATCATAGAGCGGGTGGGAGGATGTCCACCTTATATCCACCCACCCCAGGGTGTGGTCTGGGTCTCAAATAGTTGTCTTCGAGAGGCAGTCAGTGTTCAGTAGAGCTGGAAAGAGAAACTCCAGTGTTTTGTGTCCTGAGGAGGGAAACAGAACCAGTGAGTGGTTACTATCCTGAGTGGGCGGAACCCCGCAAATGCAGAGGCTGTATACCATTTTGTTTTGTTTTATTGTCACTTCACATTGGTTTATGCTGCATGTACAATAAACCAACGCAAGATTTAAAGAGACGGTGTACCTGTGTGTACCTCCGTGTGCAGCAGATTGAGCCAATATACCACAACAGTTACATTGTTACTCGCTGACCTGGCTCCAGTGCTGCTCTGCACCTCTTCCTTCCCCTGGAGTGAGCTTGCCCTGCTCTACTATGAGTTGGGTTGCCATGGTAACCTGGCACACAACTTTTCTGTCATGATCTAATACATTTAAAGGGAATCTGTCATCCCATATTTGGACTATGAGATACGGCCACCGCCATCAGGGGCTTATCTACAGCATTCTGGAATGCTGTAGATAAGCCCCGATGTCACCTGAAAGATAAGAAAAACGAGTTATATTATACTCACCCAGGGGCGGTCCGCCGTCCGGTCCGATGGGCGTCGCGGTCCGATTCAGCGCCTCCCATCTTCTAGCGAAGCCGGCCTCTTTTTCCGTCCTGTCGCGGCTCCTGTGCAGGCGCACTGATCTGCCCTGGTGAGGGCAGAGCAGAGTACTGCAGTGCGCAGGCGCCGGGAAATGTCAGAGAGGTCCTGCGCCTGCGCACTGCAGTACTCTGCTCTGCCCTCACCAGGGTAGATCAGTGCGCCTGCGCAGGAGCCGCGACGGGACGGAAAGAAGAGGCCGGCTTCGCTAGAAGATGGGAGGTGCTGAACCGGACCGCGACGTCCATCGGACCGGACGGCGGACCGCCCCTGGGTGAGTATAATATAACTCGTTTCTCTTATCTTTCAGGTGACATTGGGAGCTTATCTACAGCATTACAGAATGCTGTAGATAAGCCCCTGATGGTGGTGGCCGTATCTCATAGTCCAAAAATGGGGTGACAGATTCCCTTTAAGGAATGCTCAGGCAGTGGCACACAACCTAAGTATTCAGGTATTAAACATGCCACCATGCGATCATTGGGCTTTGCTATCTCAAGATGCCTGTCTTCCTATTTGTTTCTGCTATTCCGTAGAGCTGTCTGCATGCTTGGCTCTACTCTTATCTGTCTAATCATTTCTGCTGTTTCTAGGTGTTATTCAAACACTCGGCTCTGCTATACCAGAGTGTATGCCTGATTACTCAATTCCGCTGTTCCAAGATGCTGTCCGCATACTTGGATCTGCTATTCCAACGTACATTTCTGCCAAGTCAGCTATGCTGCTGCAAGGTGCTATCCGCACACTCAGCTCTACTGTTTCAAGGTACGTGTTTACTTTTGTTTGCTGTTCCAAGATTTTGTCTGCACATTAGGCTCGGCTTTTACAAGGAGTCCATCAAACATTTCTGGGTCTACTGATTCCTGCAGTATTGTGTGCGGTGCAGCATATCTAGGCCATATTTAGGTGCCCTATCCATTTGAATTGTTATGTAGGTTGATGAGATGCCATTGTGCCCTGGTGTCTATTTTTGGCTCAATATTTCCTTAGTCTCCTCCACATACGCAAAACACTTTACATCTCTCAAATGCAAAAAGCAAAACATGCAAAACAGTTAAATGAAAAAAGAAACAGCAACAATTCAGTAGGAATCTGTCTGATGGATGACAACAATATTCTACTTGTTCTGTACAGAAATAATCTAATTCTGTTGCAAATAAAGACTAATTAATTCATAATTTGTAATGTAGCAAAGTCATTACTAATGTAAAAATCATACAGCTAATATATTGCTCTTATAGATTATTACTATATCAAATTTCAGTAAAGCATTATAGTAGATATATGCTTCAATATTGAAGAAATTATTATAATCGTTATATTCTTGAACATAGGAGGCAGTATTATAGTAGTTATATTCTTGTACATGGGAGCAGTATTATAGCAGTTATATTCTTGTACATAGGAGCAGTAGTATAGTAGTTATATTCTTGTACATAGGGGCAGTATTATAGTAGTTATATTCTTGCACATAGGGGCAGTATTATAGTAGCTATATTCTTGCACATAGGGGCAGTATTATAGTAGTTATATTCTTGCACATAGGGGCAGTATTATAGTAGTTATATTCTTGTACATAGGGGGCAGTATTATAGTAGTTATATTCTTGTACATAGGGGCAGTATTATAGTAGTTATATTCTTGCACATAGGGGCAGTATTATAGTAGCTATATTCTTGTACATAGGAGCAGTATTATAGTAGTTATATTCTTGTACATAGAGGGCAGTATTATAGTAGTTATATTCTTGTACCTAGGAGCAGTATTATAGTTGCTATATTCTTGTACATAGGGGCCAGTATTATAGTAGTTATATTCTTGCACATAGGGGGCAGTATTATAGTAGCTATATTCTTGTACATAGGAGCAGTATTATAGTAGTTATATTCTTGTACATAGGGGGCAGTATTATAGTAGTTATATTCTTGCACATAGGGGGCAGTATTATAGTAGCTATATCCTTGTACATAGGAGCAGTATTATAGTAGTTATATTCTTGTACATAGGAGCAGTATTATAGTTGCTATATTCTTCTACATAGGAGCAGTATTATAGTAGTTATATTCTTGTACATAGGGGCCAGTATTATAGTAGTTATATTCTTGCACATAGGGGGCAGTATTATAGTAGCTATATTCTTGTACATAGGAGCAGTATTATAGTAGTTATATTCTTGTACATAGGGGGCAGTATTATAGTAGTTATATTCTTGCACATAGGGGGCAGTATTATAGTAGCTATATCCTTGTACATAGGAGCAGTATTATAGTAGTTATATTCCTGCACGTAGGGGGCAGTATTATAACAGTTATATTCTTGTACATAGGAGCAGTATTATAGTAGCTATATTCTTGTATGTAGGGGGCAGTTTTTATAGTAGTCATATTCTTGCACATAGGGGCAGTATTATAGTAGTTATATTCTTGTACATAGGGGGAGTATTATAGTAGTTATATTCTTCTACATAGGGGCAGTATTATAGTAGTTATATTTTGTACATAGGGGCAGTATTATAGTAGTTATATTCTTGTACATAGGGGCAGTATTATATTAGTTATATTCTTGTACATAGGGGCAGTATTATAGTAGTTATATTCTTGTACATAGTGTGACAGTGTCACTGGTTTTATATGTGAGGGGAGGTATGTGTCACACAGGATGCTCTCCTGTGTGAACTAAAACCTACTTTATTTATCTGCCAGCATGTTATATGCTGGTAGGTTTACTCTGTTAAAGGAGGTGCGGTTTTATGGGAATGTCAAAGAGGGCGGAGGCATTCCCCTACCTCCCCTCAGGGTGTGGCTGAGCAATGGATAAAAGCTCAGTCCTGGTTTTTTTTCTCTGGAGTGTGGTCTGGAGAGGCAAGTCTCCAGACAGTATAGTGGAAGCTGCAGAGCTTTCCACAAGGACTTTAGCCGTGCAGTTTATGCTACCGAGAGCGGGTGGAACCCACTCATCTATGGACTGAGTTATTGTTTGTTTTTTTTATGTTTTTCCCGTTTAACCCAGAGGGGTCATGTTTACTTTTCCTGCGAAACCTGCATGAGTTTATGGCTGATAATAAACCAGCAGAAGGAAAACCTGAGAAGTGTGTCCTGAGTCTACCTCCTGGAGAGCCGAGCGAGTCGTCTTACCACAGTTGGTGTGAGAGTGCGTGCAGGATTCCAGGAACACGTGTCCTGCTACAAAGACCGGTGGATGTCCTGGGTGAAGGCTGCCAGCCAGCCAGAGAAGTCCGGCAGCATGGAGGAGCTCGTTAAGCACCTGGTCCAGGCCCAGCAGAGCATGCAGCAGCAACACCTACAGAGCCAGCAGAGCATACAGCAGGCCCAGCAGAGCATACAGCAGCAGCACCAGGAGACGACCAAACTGTTTCTTCAGCAGATCCAGTTGCAGCAAAAGTCGCAGTAGCAGCACCAGCAGGAGGCGCAACAGCAGATACAGCTTTTGGCGGACGCCATCCAGAGCAGGGCGGCCACCCAGTCAGGGCGACGAATTCTCAGTCAGGAGGCGTAGCGGGCATGCAGAAAATGACCCCTGGGGATGATGTAGAAGCATTTCTGACTGTTTTTGAGAGGGTGGCTGATCGGGAGAGACTTCCACCAGCACAGTGGGCAGAGGTTCTGGCACCATATTTATCGGGTGAACCCCAAAAAGCGTATTTTGACTTGGCGCTGCAAGATGCTAAGGAGTATCCCAAACTAAAGACAGAGATCTTAGCATGTCTGGGAGTAAATATGGCAGTAAGAGCCCAGCGAGTTCATCACTGGGCGTATGCTAGCAACAAACCCCCTCGTTCGCAGATGTTTGACCTACTGCATCTTGTTCAGAAGTGGCTACAACCGGACTCCTCCACTCCGGCCCAGATGGTTGAGCGGGTGGTGATTGACAGATTCATGCATTCCCTCCCCAAGTCAGTACAGACCTGGGTTGCCCAGGGTGATCCCCAGAACGCAGATGACTTTATCGGCCTGGTAGAGAGGTACCAGGTAGTTGAGAGATCTCTTGGGAAACCGGATGCAGTCATTTCTCCCTACTGGGATACCCAAAAGGGGGTGGGTTCACCACGGAAGGGGTCTAGAGCCACCACTGGGGGCGTCCCACTCCTATTGAAGGTGCCTTTAGAACAGTTGGGAAAGATATAGTTTGCTGGGATGTCACAACCCTGGACATGTAGCCGCCAGGTGTCAAATATCCCCTGAGCCCATGGACTGCAGCCTAGGCCGACGGGTCTCCTATTATGCCTATCCAGCCTGTAGCGTGGACTGTCGACCCGGCGAGGGACCGCAGGCATGTGCAGTATCCATTAATGGAATAAAAGTGCTTGGATGTTGGACTCCGGGAGTCTGGTGACCTTGATCAGAGCATCCCTTCCCCACCAGTTGATCCCTTCCAAAACCCTGGGTGTTTGGTGCATCCATGGTGACGCCAAGGACTATCCCGTGGCCACAGTAACAGTGGGGACAGACTGTGGTGCCCAGTCCCAGGAAGTCGGGGTGGTAAAGGACCTGATACATCCCGTTATATTGGGCCGTGATTTTCCCTTATTCTGGGACTTGTGGGGGAAGGGAACTGGACTAAGTAGCATGGGGAAAAGGGAGATCCTTGAAGAAGAACCCCCGACAGAGTCTCAGAGAGAGGAGTTCCCACTGTGCGTCCTTGTCGGTGATGAGGGTGAGACGGTGACCGAGCAGGCCGACCTACCTGCGTTAGATATGTCCAGAGAGAACTTTGGGAATGCTCAAGTTCGAGACCTGACTTTAAAAGGGGCGTTCGACCAGGTTACTGTATGTAATGGGGTTGCCCAAGAGCCGGGGGCCGACACCAGATTTCCCCACTTTGCAGTACAGGGGGAGTTGCTATATCGGGTGGCCAAACTGAGGGGCGGTGAGATAGTGGAACAGCTGTTAGTGCCGGGGCCATACAGACGACGGGTGCTAGATATGGCCCATTCACATGTTTTGGGGGGACACCTAGGGGTCGAGAAAACTCAGGAGAGGATACTGAGGAGGTTTTATTGGCCAGGGTGTTATCGAGAAATTCAAAACTTTTGTAGGTCCTGCCCCACCTGCCAAATAACCGCTCCCTCCTCCCACTTCCGTAGCCCCTTAGTTCCACTACCTGTGATAGAGGTTCCCTTTGAGAGGATTGCCATGGACCTCGTGGGCCCCATAGTCAAATCAGCTCGGGGACACCAATATATCCTGGTCGTCATGGACTATGCGACTCGGTATCCAGAAGCGGTTCCCCTAAGGAACATGTCCAGTAAAAGTATAGCCCGAGAGTTGGTCCATATTTTTGCTCGGACAGGTCTACCAAAAGAGATTCTAACAGACCAAGGAACCCCCTTCATGAGCAAGGTGATGAAGGAGCTTTGCAGAGTCCTTCAGATAACTCAGCTGCGGACCTCGGTTTATCATCCACAAACGGACGGTGTTATGTTTCGGTAGCTGAGGAGTGCAGGTAAAAAAGGAAATACACCAGAGCAGTTGGAATCTATGAGATTGCAGTACCCTGACTAACCACCACAACTAGAGGCAGCCGTGGAGCGTTCCTACGTTGGTCCTAGACGCCTCGTCACAGCCTGAGAAACTAACTACACCTAAAGATAGATATAGGAAAGCTATCTGCCCCGGAGCAGAACCCCAAAGACACTAGAAAGCCCCCAAACATGTAATGGCGGTTAGACAAGATGAAATACTGACACAGAAAGAAAATAGTATGAGCAAACGCTGGGGCCCAAACTAACTAAATAGAAAAGGATAGGAAGGGTACTTACTGCAATCCCAGAAAACCCTGAAAAGCGCCAACTCTACTAATTTCAAAATACCTGAGATCACACGACCTCTACCACCTAAATTAGTTCTCTGGTGTAACAAAATCAAAACAGCAGCCACTGAAAAAACTGGAAAAAGCAAAAGTACAAACATCAGTGGCTGAACTAAACTGAGAGGGCAAAAGCCCCCGGAGGGACCCTGAAGGCCCCCACAGAAGTGCAGGACAAAATGCAAAAATATAGCACAAACACAAAAGAAGAAAATGTCTTATCTGTTAGCAGGAGATGCAGACACGACACAGCAGGCTACAAGGGAAACTGGAATAAAGGATTCAGACCAGAACAATTGATCACCGCAACCCTGATGGGAAAGTGACTCCTTTATATAAGACCAGTCAGTAACACCTGATTCCCACTCCTCACAATCTTCACTGAACAGACCAGCACCGCTTGTAACCACCAGAGGGAGTCTCTGCTCAGAACTCATCTCAAACCCATTCACAACAGGACGGCCTAGTGGAACGCTTCAACAAGACCTTAAAGGCGATGCTCAAAATGTAAGGTTCTTTGTCTCTGTTGACATGTTTCTTGAAACTCAGTTTTCCGTCGGCCATTTTGCTTTCTGTCTTTCTGCAGCTCTTGCCCTCAGTTAATATGGAGTTTCCAGTTTTCATGTTCCCGCCCTGATTCTTCCCTCTTGCTTCTTAAGCAGCCTCAGCTGAACAATCAGTGCTCCTGAATCAAGCCTCAGTCAGTCTGTGACCTGACTCCTGGAAGCCTTGGGCTTGTACTCCAGCTATTCCCTACTGAGGAACCTTGGAACACTTTTGGACTCTGGAAACCTGCTGTTTGGTGAATCCATGTTTGCAGAGGAATTACGGTACAGAGAAGAGATCCTGAACCTGCTTTGGAGATTTATTGTAGTGCTTGAAGTTACTCTGGCCTGCTGTGTCTCCTGTCGCTGTTCCTGCAAACTGTGTGAACTTTTCAGCATGCTTGTATGAAGTAATACAAGTCATTTCATTTCAACTACGTCTCCTGTGTTTTCCTCGCACCCAAGCACAAGACGCTATAGGAACTGTACACTATACATGACAAGATTCAGGAGCCAATGTTTAGTGTCTGCTGGGTCTGGGAAAGCCGTGTCTGCTGTGACTGTGGATATCAGATGTCCGTTTAATACCTTATGTGATGACAGTGGTTGTGACTTCTCACAACCATTCCAGGTGAGCGCATTCCCTTAAAATTTTACTCTGGAGTGTTACCACAGGTAAACACTATTGTTTTTTTTTTTCCTTTCCTCTTCTCCTTCCAGCACCTCTGCCTTAAAAGATCTGGAAGATGGAGGCCCGCATAAAGGAACTTTGCGGAGTGACTGATACAATCCTTTCAGATGTACAGACTTTAAAAACCCGTTTTGCAAGCCTACAGGACCTCACTAATCATAATTTGCAAGTGTTTGGACAGACTACCCAGGAATTGCGAGCCAGGATTGAGGCTCTAGAGGAACGAGCCCAGGCTCCTGCCATAACCCCAAGTTCTGGGATCCCCAAATTACCTCCTTTTCGTTTTGGCGGTGAACGTGAGAAATTCAGGGGATTTATTAATCAATGCAATTTATTTTTCTCTGCACATGCTTCACAATTTCCCACTGAACGATCCAAAGTGCTTACTATAATCATGTTGCTTACCAATAAGGCTTTGATGTGGGCAAACCCTCTGATTGAGACTGAGGATGATTGTTTGAATCACCTTGATGCTTTTATTTCAGCCATGGGGCAGGTGTTTGATGACCCCAATCGAGGTGCAACAGCTGAAGCAGCCATGTTAACTTTGCGCCAAGGTAAGCGTTCAGTAGCCGAATATGCCCTGGATTTCAGGAGATGGGCTCTTGATACCACTTGGGACACTTCCGCTAAAAAATCTATTTTTCGGAAAGGGTTGTCTCCACTGATTAAGGATGAACTTGCTCGTGCCGACCCTCCCACTGCGTTAGGTGACTTTATTAACTATTGTATCCGTATTGATGCTCGTCTGACTGAACGCAGACAAGAGAGATGGTTCGAAAATAATCGCACTAACCTTTTACTACCTCCCTCCTCAGCTAAGGAACCTTTGAGTAGGATCACAAGGGAACCAGAACCTGAACCCATGCAGGTGGACTCTTTACAAAGACGGGTTAGTGATGCATGCAAAGAACATCGTATAAAGGAAAATCTATGTTTCTACTGTGGTAAGTCAGGGCACTTCATTATAAACTGCCCCAGCCGTTCTCGTAAGACTACTGCAGCAGTCATTCACTGTGAGTGTTGCGAGAGGAGCTCTGTCATGTCCGAGCCTCAGGCTCCAGAGAGATCTGCTGCAAGAGATCTTGATTTCTCGGACTTAAACTCTGTTAGTTCTGGGGACGATGACGGTATAAACGCTGCAATTTTTCAAGTTTCCTCAGCGGTGTCCCAGCTGAGTTGTAAAAGAAACAATTCTCATTGCTTCCTTTCCATCAAACTCTGGGTTGACTCAGTCTGGGTGTCTAGCTCTGCTATGATCGACTCAGGAGCAAGTGGAAATTTTATGGATATCTCCTTTGCTCTGAAACAGGGGATACGTTCAGTGAAGAAGGCTACTCCAGTACAGATGGAGACTGTGGATGGCTCTCTACTGACTTCTGGACCAGTGGATCAAGAAACAGAGCCTTTGAGGGTCCTTATGGGTAAAGATCATCAGGAGAAAATGTCTTTTTTGCTTATCTCTTCTCCCCACTTTCCCATCATTCTAGGGCTACCATGGCTGCAGGCGCAGAATCCTACGATTAACTGGGAGACCAAGGAATTACACTTTCCGGAGAAACAGATGAGTCAAGGAGTTTCAGCTTGCTCTGTTCCTAAAGGAACCATGTCAGTCCCTGAACTACCAGCTGTATACCAGGACTATGTGGATTTATGTGACAAGAAGAACGCTGATCAGCTTCCTCCTCACCGTCCATATGATTGTCCAATTGAATTATTGCCGGAGCTGAGATACCTTTTGGTAAGATCTACCCCCTAGCGGGGCCCGAGCTAAAAGCTTTGAAGGATTATATAGACGAAAATTTAGCCAAGGGCTTCATACGCCCCTCTTCATCTCCCGCAGGTGCACCCATCTTCTTTGTGAAGAAGAAAGATGGATCTCTGAGACCCTGCATAGACTATAGGGAACTCAATAAGGTTACTATTAGAAACCGTTATCCATTGCCTTTAATCCCTGAGTTGTTGGAGAGAGTGCGGCATGCCAAAATTTTCTCTAAACTGGATCTCCGTGGGGCCTATAACTTGGTCCGTATTAGACCTGGGGATGAATGGAAGACTGCTTTCAGGTCACGCTATGGACACTTTGAATATCTAGTTATGCCTTTTGGTCTGAGTACCGCCCCAGCACTTTCCAACACTTCGTGAATGATATCTTCAGGGATCTCCTAGATACATTTGTGGTGATTTATCTGGATGATATTCTAATTTTTTCTAACTCCACAGAGGAACATCATGGACATGTGAGAATGGTCTTAGAACGCCTAAGACAAAACCATCTCTACATCAAACTTGAAAAATGTGAATTCCATAGGACCGAAATTCAATTTCTGGGGTATGTACTATCTACGCAAGGGATTAGTATGGATGGAAGCAAGACCCAAGCCATCAAGGATTGGCCAATTCCTAGAAATGTGAAGGAGGTGCAGCGTTTTCATCGGGTTTGCCAACTTCTATAGACGTTTCATTAAGAATTTTTCTGAGGTAGTGTCACCTATCACCCAACTTACCCGGAAACAGTCTAGGTTCTCCTGGACCCCGCAAGCTCAGGAAGCATTTTCCTGTTTAAAGGATAAATTTACCACCGCACCTATCTTAGTACATCCCAACCCCGAGCTTGCCTTCATAATAGAGGTGGATGCTTCAGACTGTGCCGTTGGAGCTATACTCTCTCAGAGAACAGGTGAGAAGAATGTCTTGCATCCCTGTGCCTTCTTTTCCCAGCAGTTGTCTTCGGCTGAGAGGAACTACGATGTGGGCAATAGAGAATTGTTGGCCATTATTGCCGCCTTCAAGGAATGGAGACACCTTCTTCAGGGAGCTGCACAGCAAATAGTCGTCCTGACAGACCATCGTAACCTTGAATTTATCAGGTCGGCTAAGTGCCTGACTCCTCGCCAGGCTCGCTGGAATCTTTTCCTAAACCAATTTAATTTTGTCATTTCTTATAGACCAGGATCGCGCAATGGAAAGGCTGATGCACTCTCTATGATTCATTCAGCAGAGACACGTCCACTTACTCCTCCTAAGACTATTCTTCCTGACTCTAGATTCCTGGGAGTGATTCATAATCAAGACCTACTTAAGGACATCAAGGAAGCATACCATGCGGATTCTTTGTTGGCTCAACCCCCAAGGGACGTAAGTCTTGTCTTTAAGAATGGTGTGTGGATTCAGGGACAACGTCTGTATATACCTGAAACAGTCAGATTGAGAGTATTGCAACTCATCCACGATTCCAAGATAGCCGGGCATAGGGGAAATCTAAAGACACAAGAATTTCTTTCTCGTTTCTTTTGGTGGCCCACTTACAGGAAAGATGTCTTAAACTATGTCACTTCATGTGAAGTCTGTGCAAGATGCAAAACACCTCGCTCCTCACCAACTGGTCTGTTGCAACCTCTTCCCACCCCGTCCCGCCCGTGGGGATCCATTTCTATGGACTTCATTGTGGAGTTACCAACCTCTCAAGGGAAGAACACCATTCTAGTGGTGGTTGACCGTCTAACAAAGGCAGCTCATTTTATCCCTTGTGTCGGCTTACCCACTGCAAAACAGACATCAGACTTGATGATTAAGAATGTGTTTCGCTTACATGGAGTACCGGATGAGGTCATTTCGGATCGAGGGGTGCAATTCACTTCAAGGTTTTGGCAAAATTTCTGTGCAGCATTGGACATTAAAGTAAACCTTTCTTCTGCTTTTCATCCCCAGACTAATGGACAGACAGAACGAACCAATCAGACCCTGGAGCAGTATCTCCGCTGTTTTATCTGCCACCTACAGGATGATTGGGTGGATCTACTTCTACTGGCTGAGTTCTCTTATAACAACTCTCAGAGCGCCTCCACTAAGCAGTCTCCTTTTTACTCCAATCTAGGTTATCATCCTAACATTCTTCCTCGATTTCCCATAGATACGCCCTTGCCGGCAGTGGCTGAAAGAATCACTTCTTTACAAAAGAATATGGATCTTCTAAAGGAAAATCTAGAATTGGCTCAGGAAAGGTACAAGAAAGCAGCAGATAAATTTCGTAAACCTGCACCAGCTTTCAAGGTAGGAGATGTGGTCTGGCTGTCAACCAGAAATCTTAAATTAAAGATTCCATCGTCTAAATTGGGACATAAGTACATTGGACCTTATAAGATCAATAAGATTATAAGTGCTGTTGCTTGTCGTCTTCAACTGCCCAGAACTATGAGAATCCACCCTGTCTTTCATGTATCCCTACTAAAGGCTGCAACACCCAATACGTTTCCTGGACGTTCTTCTCCTTGCCCTGACCCAGTGCTGGTCGATGGTCAGGAAGAATTTATGGTGGAAAGGATTCTAGATTCCAGGTTGTACAGAAATCAGTTGCAATATTTGATTAAATGGCAGGGCTACCCAGTGGAGGACAACTCATGGGAACCAGTCAATAATGTAAATGCTCCTCGCCTGCTCCGCCAGTTTCATCAGAGGTACCCTGACAAGCCTGGTCTGAGGTCATCCGGAGGTTGTCCCTAAGGGGGGAGTAATGTAAGGTTCTTTGTCTCTGTTGACATGTTCCTTGAAACTCAGTTTTCCGTCGGCCATTTTGCTTTCTGTCTTTCTGCAGCTCTTGCCCTCAGTTAATATGGAGTTTCCAGTTTTCATGTTCCCGCCCTGATTCTTCCCTCTTGCTTCTTAAGCAGCCTCAGCTGAACAATCAGTGCTCCTGAATCAAGCCTCAGTCAGTCTGTGACCTGACTCCTGGAAGCCTTGGACTTGTACTCCAGCTATTCCCTACTGAGGAACCTTGGAACACTTTTGGACTCTGGAAACCTGCTGTTTGGTGAATCCATGTTTGCAGAGGAATTACGGTACAGAGAAGAGATCCTGAACCTGCTTTGGAGATTTATTGTAGTGCTTGAAGTTACTCTGGCCTGCTGTGTCTCCTGTCGCTGTTCCTGCAAACTGTGTGAACTTTTCAGCATGCTTGTATGAAGTAATACAAGTCATTTCATTTCAACCTATGTCTCCTGTGTTTTCCTCGCACCCAAGCACAAGACGCTATAGGAACTGTACACTATACATGACACAAGAAGGTCGTTGAAAAGGATGGGAGAGACTGGGACTACCTGCTCCCATTTCTGCTTTTCTCGGTCAGAGAAGTTCCTCAAGCCTCCACTGGCTTCTCTCCATTTGAGCTCCTATATGGGCGGCATCCAAGAGGTCTCCTAGACATCGCCAAGGAAACTTGGGAGGCTGAAGTCACGCCACACCGGAGCATCATCGAACATGTCGCCCAGTTACAGGAGAGAATGTCAAAGGTGATGCCCATCATAAAGGAACATCTCCTCCAGGCGCAGGAAGCCCAGGTGAGGGTTATAACCGGTCGCGAGACTAAGACAGTTCAAGCCCGGAGAACCGTGTTTTGGTGCTGATCCCTACCGTCGAGAGCAAGTTCCTCGCCAAATGGCAAGGTCCATACGAGGTGGTGGAGAAAGTCAGCGAGGTTAATTATAAAGTCCACCAGCCTGGCCGAAGGAAGGCACATCAAATATATCATGTAAACTTGCTCAAGCCGTGGCGGGACCGTGAACCTGTGGAAACTCCTTGCCTGGGAGCCGCACCAGAAGACAAGGAACCTTGGGAGGAGGTCACGATTGCAGAGACTCTATCACCGGCCCAGAAGCAACAGTGTCGAGAATTACTACAGCAGAATCGGGAGCTGTTCTCAGAGTTGCCAGGGCATACACAAGTGGTAGAGCATGACGTGCTGACAGAACCGCATGTACGAGTGAATTTGAAGCCGTATCGGATTCCGGAAGCACGCCGGGAGGTGATCTCGGCTGAGGTGAAGAGGATGTTAGACCTCGGGGTAATAGAGGAGTCAAAGAGTGGATGGTCGAGCCCAATCGTCCTCGTGCCGAAACCCAATGGAGAGTGGAGGTTTTGTAATGACTACCGTCGGCTAAATGAGGTATCCAAGTGTGACGCGTACCCGATGCCCCGCGTCGACGAACTCATCGAGAGGCTTGGACCGGCGAGGTACATCACCACTATTGACCTGACGAAGGGCTACTGGCAGATCCCCATGTCCCAGATGGCTAAAGAAAAGACGGCTTTCTCAACACCTGATGGCTGTTTTCAATACAAGCGGATGCCGTTCGGACTACAGGGGGCCCCAGACACTTTCCAGGGGCTATGGATCGGATCCTAGCCCCACATAAGAAGTATGCCGCAGCCTACCTCGACGACATTGTGGTCTTTAGCCCAGACTGGGCTAGTCACCTACCCAAACTACAGGCCGTTTTGGACGCGCTAAGGAAAGCAGGATTTACCATAAATCCGAGAAAGTGTGCCATTGGAAAAGAGGAGGCCAAGTACCTGGGCTATGTTGTTGGGAGAGGCGAAATAAAGCCGCAAATCAAGAAAGTGGAGGCAATTCAAACCTGGCCGCAACCGCTCTCAAAGAAGCAGGTGAAAGCATTCCTGGGAATGGTGGGATACTACCTGCGGTTTATCCCGAATTTCGCCACGATGGCCGCCCCACTAACAGATCTTCTAAAAGGCACCAAATCAACCATGGTGAAATGGACGGAAGAAACGGAGACCGCATTTCAAAAGCTGAAGCTAACACTGTGCAAGCAGCCTGTCCTGGTCGCGCCAGACTTTAAAAAAGAATTTGTGGTCCAGACTGACGCATCAGAGGTTGGTCTAGGGGCCGTACTCTCCCAAGAAATAAATGGGGAAGAACATCCCATTCTCTATCTAAGCCGAAAGCTGTCCTCCTGCGAGAAGAACTACGCCATAGTAGAAAAAGAGTGTTTAGCCATAAAATGGGCCGTAGATACACTGAAATATTACCTACAGGCCGGAAGTTTAAATTAGTATCAGACCATGCCCCGTTGAGATGGTTGAGGGAAAAGAGGGAGAAAAATGCTAGGGTAACTAGATGGTTCCTAGAGCTTCAAATTTTAACTTTCACGTGGAGCATAGGCCAGGGAAGTTACATGGGAATGCAGATGCCCTCTCTAGGATTCCCTGTCTGGTGTCAGAAGTTGCCCAAACCCCCGGCTTTGGGCAGAGGGGGGGAATATGTGACAGTGTCACTGGTTTTATATGTGAGGGGAGGTATGTGTCACACAGGATGCTCTCCTGTGTGAACTAAAACCTACTTTATTTATCTGCCAGCATGTTATATGCTGGTAGGTTTACTCTGTTAAAGGAGGTGCGGTTTTATGGGAATGTCAAAGAGGGCGGGAGGCATTCCCCCTACCTCCCCTCAGGGTGTGGCTGAGCAATGGATAAAAGCTCAGTCCTGTTTTTTTTTCTCTGGAGAGGCAAGTCTCCAGACAGTATAGTGGAAGCTGCAGAGCTTTCCACAAGGACTTTAGCCGTGCAGTTTATGCTACCGAGAGCGGTGGAACCCACTCATCTATGGACTGAGTTATTGTTTGTTTTTTTATGTTTTTCCCGTTTAACCCAGAGGGGTCATGTTTACTTTTCCTGCGAAACCTGCATGAGTTTATGGCTGATAATAAACCAGCAGAAGGAAAACCTGGGAACGTGTGTCCTGAGTCTACCTCCTGGAGAGCCGAGCGAGTCGTCTTACCACAATAGGGACAGTATTATAGTAGTTATAGTCTTGTACATAGGGGAAGTATTATAGTAGTTATATATATATATATATATATTATATAGCAGCAGCCCCAACGCGCGTTTCGTGTGGGCTTCCTCTGGGGGCTGCTGCTACCTACACGTGTGCACACAGGTTATTTTGGGTGAGATCTCTTCCTTTTTCATCTGTGTCAGGCTGATTTAAGATGATGTTTCCACAGATATTGTTACTGTTATTTACATCTATACCATATGGTGGTTACCATTGTCTTTTGCTGTGCATGCTTCTCTTTATGAGGACCATATGATATGTAGGTCGTATATTATACATCATAAAAACGCACCACTACTACGAACCTTCACAGGTTTAATCTCAGTTCCCAGCCTTTTATTTTTGTGCACATGGATAGGTAGTTTTCTGACACTATGTGCCTTAGCTTTTAACCTCATATTTTCTGTTACTTCTTATTATGTTTTGTTATTGGTAATAACATTTCACACATTCATAATCTGGTTGATACTCCTAGTCTCTTTTCGGGTATATATATCTTAGTGAAGTTTCCAGTGTCTGTCTATTTTTGCCATTTGTGGACATTTAGACATGGGATATCTTGGTATCGCTATCTGATGATTTCAGTTTGGAGGATATTGGTAGAAACTTTGCTGGTTGCAGACCAGTCAGAGATATTTTCTGTTTCTCATTTTCACAGTGATTTTTAGCATCACCATATTAGTGACAGCTCATTCTCTACAGTTGTCAGTAATGTTTATTTAATGTGTCTTTACAATCTCTAACTGTATTTATATAAGTTTATATTCTCTGTTTGTCAGATATTTATTTTCCCTTTTAGTCCCGTTTCACAGTTTCACTAGAAAAATCTCAAATTTCCACTTCTTTTCTCCAGTTGTTTGATTTTCCACTTATTGAGAAAAGGAAGTGATTTTGTCCTGTGTCACCTGATCGGGTTTATTTTCTGCCCCTCTACAGACCATAAAATCATCCATTTGGGTCATAACATTTACTTTGTGGCAACTTTCAGCCTGATCTATAGGATTACAAGGGCATAAAATCTTTAATGTACAGTGCACAAAATTATGTCAAAACATTTAAATGCGGCCACAAAAAAACGAGCAATCAGGGTAATCCCGACCTTAATAATATTTGTAATACACGGCCGTAAAGATGTCACGTCTTAGTCTGGAAACAGAAGATTGAATTTAATGTGCTCTCGGGTTATTTCATCCTCTATGGGGCTCTCTGAGCCTAAACAATGCACAATGTAGTGATTATTGGAATGATTGAGTTATGGCACAAACCCCGCATTCAGCGCCAATCACACACCATCTAAAAATGACTGAAAAGCAATGTAAATTTTATGAGTCCCCATTCCATCTGCATTTGTAACATGCCACACGTAGCCAATAACGAGGCCTACACAAATACTCAGCGCTTGTCCATCTAAGAACACAGAGATTTCCACCTTATCAAATGTATGCTACAATATATTAGTAATCTAAAGAACATAACCGGCATACCGCCCCCATATAGAAATGAGTTTTACTATTATAATGCTGCCCCCTATATACAAAAATATAACTACTATAATACTGCTCCTATGTACAAGAATATAACTACTATAATACTGTCCCTATGTACAAGAATATAACTACTATAATACTGCTCCCTATGTACAAGAATATAACTACTATAATACTGCTCCTATGTACAAGAATATAACTACTATAATACTGCTCCCTACGTACAAGAATATAAGTACTATAATACTGCCCCCTAAGTACAAGAATATAACTACTATAATATTACTCCCTACTGTAAGCGGCGGTGTTCACACCGTGCAGTAACTGAGGCAGTGACCCAAGCAAGTCCAAAGTAAACAGCTTTTATTCAGCAACTCACGGGTAAAACAGGAAAAGTCCTCCGGTACGCAGCCGGGTTAACATCAGTCCATAAACACTGGTTGCCGGGGACAACGGCCGCGCCGGGCCGAACAGAGCCTGACTGGTGCAGAGCCGTCCCAGGCCTGGGTTCAGCTACACACAGTCCTGTGGAGCTTTCCTGCTATGCTCCTTGCAGGGTCCCAACATAGAACAACACTACTCCTTAGTGCAGGAGTTTTAAAGACCTGTGGCAAAAGCCACTGGAAAACCCGGGTTGGAGGGAGGAGGCCGCCCCACTGCCTCCTGTGACCTCCTCCAAGGAATGAAGGCCCTGCCGGATTTTACTTAATCTGCCTTAGCCAGGTAGTCTGACTAGGTCATTGCTCACCTTCATTCCTGCATTGCAGCCGCAGCTGTGTGTGTGACTGCAATGCACTCCAATGGCTTTAATAGGTCTCTGTACACATTCTGGGGGAAATATAATGTCCCTCGTAAACGATCCCGGTCACTGCCTCACATATTCCCCCCCTCTGTTCAAACTTGTGGGGTTGAACATTTGCCACCATACAGGGTGCCCGGGACAGGGCATCCGCGTTTGCTTGCAACTTCCCAGGGTGATGTTCTACAGAGAAACTGAAATTTTGCAGTGACAGGAACCACCTGGTGACTCGCGCATTCCTCTCCTTGGCATTCCTCATCCATACCAAGGGTGAGTGGTCCGTCACCAAGCGAAACTGACGCCCGAGTAAATAATAACGTAGTGATTCCAAGGCCCACTTAATAGCCAAACACTCCTTCTCTACCACACTATAGTTTTTCTCTGCCGGGACAAGTTTTCTACTCAAGTAGGTGACCGGGTGCTCTTCACCATTCACTTTTTGTGACAACACCGCCCCTAGTCCTACCTCCGAGGCATCTGTCTGTACAATGAAGGTTTCATTGAAGTTGGGGCTGATGAGGACCGACTGTCCACACAGGGCCAACTTCATGGACTGAAAGGCTTCTTCTGCCTGAGGGTTCCACCGAACCATTACCGTTTTCTTTCCTTTCAAGAGATCGGTTAGGGGCCGCCGTTCGCCCGGCAAAATTAGGTATAAACCGGCGGTAATACCCAAGGATGCCAAGGAACGCCCTCACCTGTTTTGTACTCGATGGTTTAGGCCAGTTTTTTATGGCCTCAATTTTACTGATTTGGGGCTTGATAGCTCCTCGGCCTATCACATACCCCAAATATCGAGCTTCCTCCAGCCCTATCGCACATTTTTTTGGGTTTGCCGTTAACCCCGCGGCTCTGAGAGAATCCAGCACCGCTTGTACGTGTGTTAGATGCGTTTGCCAGTCGGTGCTAAATATGATGATATCATCTAGATACGCGGACGCGTATTCCTGATGAGGCTTGAGCACTATGTCCATCAATCTCTGAAATGTAGCCGCGGCCCCATGTAACCCAAAAGGTAAGACCACATAGTGAAATAGACCCTCCGGAGTTACGAAGGGGTCTTTTCCTTTGCCGAATCTGTGAGAGGTACCTGCCAATAACCCTTGGTGAGATCGAGCGTGGTAAAGTACTGGGCCTGCCCCAGTCTCTCAATCAGCTCGTCCACCCGGAGCATTGGATAAAGGTCGAACTTTGACACTTCATTCAATTTTCGGAAATCATTACAGAAGCGTAATGATCCGTCTGGCTTTGGAATCAGTACAATGGGGCTAGCCCACTCACTCCGTGATTCCTCTATGACGCCTAACTGAAGCATTTGTTTTACCTCAGCCGAAATGGCTTGCCTCCGGGCTTCGGGCGCCCGGTACGGTCTTATTCGCACCCTTACCCCAGGTTCGGTGACAATGTCATGTTGAATAACCGTAGTCCTACCTGGTAGCTCTGAGAACACGTCGGTATTGTTTTGCACCAGGGAGCTGTGATGTTGTTACTATATCTGTGATTGGTTTGTTGTTATCCTGGTTTCAGTTTCTGCCTAGTAACAATGATGTAATGGGGAGGAGGAGACAAGGCAGGAGCAGGAAGTCCTGGGTAAGGGGAGCAGGAGAGAGGAACGAAAATAAAGTATGGCTGTTTAAACCTACCATCCAGCATCTCTGTGTGGCCTTCTGGAGTTCCCTTCATGTTTAAGGGGCCAGTTTTTTAAAAGCCCCAAAATTTTTTTTTTGATTTGGGGCCCCTTTATAGCTCCCTCCCGGCCCCATCACATAAACCCCCAAAAATTTGAGCTTTCCCCCAGCCCTATCCCTTTTTTTGGGGGGGCCCTTAAAAAACCCCCGGGGGTTGAGGAATCCAGCCCCCCGCTTGTACTTTTTTTTAGATGGTTTTTTTTCCCCCGTCGGTGCTAAATAAGATGATAATTTATCTAGATACTCGGAGCGTATTTCCCCGAAAGAAGGGTTGAAGACTTATTGGGCCATTTAATCTCCCGAAAGGGAACCGGAGGCCCCATGTACCCAAAAGTAAGACCAAATTAGTAGAAATAGACCCCC
>JARQOD010000001.1:386650425-386690050 GCA_033576555.1 Oophaga sylvatica | reverse complement strand
GGCTTAACCCCCACGTGGCCACGATCGCTCTGATTGGCTGTTAAAAGTGAAACTGCCAATCAGAGCGATTTGTAATATTTCACCAATGAAACTGGTGAAATATTACAATCCAGCCATGGCCGATGCTGCAATAGCATCTGCCATGGCTGGAGACCGCGATCAGACCCCCCCACACCATGTCACGGCGGTGATCGGCCGCCGCCATCGAAAGATGGCAGCGATCGGTCACCGCCGTCGCTGTCTGCTCCCCTGCTCCTGCGATCACCCCCTCACCTTCCGATCCCCCCCTCACCTTCCGACGTCCCCTACTCACCTCTCCCGGTCCACCGATGTCCCTGGATCCGTCCCGGCGGCTGCCCGGGATTCTTCATGGGCGCCGCCATCTTGGAAAATGGCGGGCGCATGTGTGTCTACCCGCCACCACAATTGTGGGTTACCAGGGCAATGGGGTACTCAGAGCCGAGCCCATGGAAGTCTATGGGGTTTGTCACAGGTAGCGGTGGCTCGGTCTGTGGCCCTGGCGGTCTGGCGTATGTTGGGGGAATATTTACAGGGGATAGATATATTTACAGTTCGTGACGCCACCTGTAGTCTCTGGTAATTTGTACCAGCGCTGCTGTAGATCTCTGAGGGGATGGTGAGGCAGCTAGATGTCGGGTCCCTACAGGTGGGACTCTTCCCTCAGGTCGATGGTTATGGTGGGTTGTGCAGGCATGCAATTAAATAACTCAGTCTCACACCGTCAGCGTCTTTCCATACCTTTTACTTGTTAGATGGTAAGGCAGGTCCCAGGGAGGCTGATGGGGTTGATGGAGGATGAGTTTTGAGGCAACGGCTGAGCAAGGCAGGGCCTCCTTTACTTTCCAATGATGATGAGTCCAACCAGCATAAAGCGTAGTTCACTCCTGAAACTCCAGCTATTTCAAAGCTGTACTGCCCGGTCAGTTTTGTGGTGGAGCCTTCCTCTGATGAAACTAGGTTCTTCTATGCTTGGCCTAGCTCAAAGTTCCTATTCCACCTGACCCCTGTTACGTACTGACACTTCAAGGGCTGCTTTCTGTTACCTAAGGTCCAGTAAGCCTCTGGTCTTTCTACCACTATGCGTGAAGCTATAGTGATGCTTCGGTCTCCAGTGACCGGTGACAATGTGCAGGATACTTCAATCCTAAAGCACTTCTGATTTCCTTCCACTGTGCCTTTCGACTTGCTCAAACTCTCAATCTCAGCACTGACTAGGCTAAGGTGAACTGGCTCACCTGTACTAGCCTCCACTACTGTACTGTCTCTCTGAATCGACAGGAATCTTGGTGCTCCAGACAGGCACTCCTTCTCCCTCCCTTTACCTCAGGAGACACTACTAGACTCTCTTGTGCTAAAAACCACACCCCTCTACACCCCTGCTAGGTGTGTCCGAAGTATATGTGATGTCATGTAGAGCCCTTAACCGTTACCTCTCCACTCATCCTCCTGGTATTGTGTACCTTAAATACCAGGGCTACACACATGCGCAGTGCGCCCGCCGGCCGGCGCATGCGCAGTGCGCCCTCCATTGCAAAAAAAATTATTTTGATCACTGTGATAAACTGTCACAGTGATCAAAATAAAAAAAAAGTAAATGAACCCCCCCCCGTCATAGGTAGGGACAAATAATAAAAAAAATAATTTTTTTTTTTTCCTAGCGGATTTTGCTGCTGATCCGCAGCTGATTTTGCTGCGGATCCGCGGCGGATATCGCGGCTGATCCGCGGCGGATCCGCGGCGGATTTCGCTGCGGATCCGCGGCGGATGTCGCTGAGGATCCGCGGCTGATTTCGCTGCTGATCCGCGGCTGATTTCGCTGCTGATCCGCGGCGGATTTCGCTGCTGATCCGCGGCGGATTCGCTGCTGATCCGCTGCGGATCCGCGGCTGATTTTGCTGCTGATCCGTGACTGAATTTGCTGCTGATTCGCTGCGGATCCGCGGCGGATTTCGCTGCTGATTCGCGGCGGATTTCGCTGCTGATCCGCGGCTGATTTTGCTGCTGATCCGCGGCTGATTTCGCTGCTGATCCGCGGCTGATTCGCTGCGGATCCGCGGCTGATTTCGCTGCTGATCCACGGCTGATTCGCTGAGGATCCGCGGCGGATATCGCTGCTGATCCGCGGCTGATTTCGCTGCTGATCCGCGGCTGATTTCGCTGCTGATCCGCGGCGGATTTCGCTGCTGATCCGCTGCGGGTTTCGCTGCTGATCCGCGGCGGATTTCGCTGCTGATCCGCGGCGGATTTCGCTGCTGATCCGCGGCGGATTCGCTGCTGATCCGCTGCGGATCCGCGGCGGATTTTGCTGCTGATCCGCGACTGATTTTGCTGCTGATTCGCTGCGGATCCGCGGCGGATTTCGCTGGTGATCCGCGGCGGATTTCGCTGCTGATCCGCGGCTGATTTCGCTGCTGATCCGCGGCTGATTTCGCTGCTGATCCGCGGCTGATTCGCTGCGGATCCGCGGCGGATTTCGCTGCTGATCCGCGGCGGATTTCGCTACTGATCCGCGGCTGATTTCGCTGCTCATCCGCGGCTGATTTCGCTGCTGATCCGCGGCTGATTTCGCTGCTGATCCGCGGCTGATTTCGCTGCTGATCCGCGGCTGATTTCGCTGCTGATCCGCGGCGGATTTCGCTGCTGATCCGCGGCGGATTTCGCTGCTGATCCGTGGCGGATTTCGCTGCTGATCCGCGGCGGATTCGCTGCTGATCCGCTGCGGATCCGCGGCGGATTTTGCTGCTGATCCGTGACTGATTTTGCTGCTGATTCGCTGCGGATCCGCGGCGGATTTCGCTGCTGATTCGCGGCGGATTTCGCTGCTGATCCGCGGCTGATTTCGCTGCTGATCCGCGGCTGATTTCGCTGCTGATCCGCGGCTGATTTCGCTGCTGATCCGCGGCTGATTTCGCTGCTGATCCGCGGCTGATTTCGCTGCTGATCCGCGGCGGATTTCGCTGCTGATCCACTGCGGATTCGCTGCTGATCCGCGGCGGATTTCGCCGCTGATCCGCGGCGGATTTCGCCGCTGATTTCGCTGCTGATCCGCGGCGGATTTTGCTGCTGATCCGCGGCGGATTTTGCTGCTGATCCGCGGCGGATTTTGTTGCTGATCCGCGACTGATTTTGCTGCGGATCCGCGGCTGATTATCTGCTGATTCATCTGCGCTAGCGGGTATAGCATAACGCGATCACGTTATGCTATACCGTTACCAGCCGGTCAACGCTACGTGTTGAACGGGCTGGTAAAACGCAATATGAACCCAGCCTTAGGGTTAGAACTAGGGTTAGGGTTAGCATTAGGGTTAAGGTTAGAATTACGGTTAGGGTTGGAATTTGAGTTAGGGTTGGAATTAGGGTTAGGGTTGGAATTAGGGTTAGGCTTGTAGTTAGGTTTATGGTTAGAGTTGGGATTAGGGTTAGGGGTGTGTTGGGGTTAGGGTTATGATTAGGGTTTGTATTAGGGTTAGGTGTGTGTAGGGGTTAGGGTTGGGGTTAGGGGTGTGTTGGGGTTAGTGTTGGAGTTAGAATTGAGGGGTTTCCACTATTTAGGCACATCAGGGGGTCTCCATACGCGACATGGCGCCACCATTGATTCCTGCAAATTTTGCGTTCAAAAAGTCAAACAGTGCTCCCTTTATTCCAAGCCCCGACGTATGCCCAAACAGTGGTTTATCCCCACATATGAGGTATCAGCGTACTCGGGAAAAATTGCACAACAACTTTGGGGGTTCTAATTTCTCCTGTTAACATTGGGAAAAAAAATTGGGGACTAAAAATTATTTTTGTGGAAAAAAAATGATTTTATATTTTCACGGCTCTGCGTTATAAACTTCTGTGAAGGACTTGGAGATTCAAAGTGCTTATCACACATCTATAGGAGTTCCTTGGGGGATCTAGTTTCCAAAATGGGGTCACTTGTGGGGAGTTTCTACTGTTTAGGCACATCAGGGACTCTGCAAACGTAACATGACGCCCGAAGACCAATCCATCAAGTGGGCATTTCAAAACGTCACTACTTCCCATCCGAGCCCCGACGTGTGCCCATACAGTAGTTTTCTCCCACATATGGGATATCAGCATACTCAGGACAAATTGGACAACAACTTTTGGGGTCTAATTTCTCATGTTACCCTTGGGAAAATAAAAAAATTGGGGACTAAAAGATCCTGATTGTGGAAAAAATATGATTTTTTTATTTTCATGCCCGGGCGTTATAAACTTCTGTGTAGCCCTTGGGGGTTCAAAGTGCTCACCACACATCTAGATAAGTTCTTTGCGGGGTCTAGTTTCCTAAATGGGGTCACTTGTGGGGAGTTTCTACTGTTTAGGCACATCAGGGGCTCTGCAAACGTAACAAGATGCCCGCAGACCATTCCATCAAGTCGGCATTTCAAAGCGTCACCACATCCCTTCCGAGCCCTGACGTGTGCCCAAACAGTGGTTCCCCCCCACATATGGGGTACTAGCGTACTCAGGACAAACTGGACAACAACTTTTGGGGTCTAATTTCTCCTGTAACCATTGTGAAAATAAAAAATAGTGGGCTAAAAAATCATTTTTTGAGAAAAAAAATGATTTTTTATTTTCACAGCTCTGCGTTATAAACTTCTGTGAAGCACCTGGGGGTTCAAAGTTCTCAACAAATTTTAGGATCCAATTTATACTGTTGCCCATGTGAAAATGAAAAAAACTGAGGCTAAAAGAAAATTTTTGTGAAAAAAAAGTACTTTCTTTTTTTTACGGATCAATTTGTGAAGCACCTGGGGGTTCAAAGTGCTCACTATGCATCTAGATAAGTTCCTTAGGGGGTCTAGTTTCCAAAATGGGGTCACTTGTGGGGAGCTCCAATGTTTAGGCACACAGGGACTCTCCAAATGCGACATGGCAACCGCTAAATATTCCAGCATATTTTCCATTCAAAAAGTCAAATGGCGCTCCTTCCCTTCTGAGCCCTGCCGTGCGCCCAAACAGTGGTTTATGACCACATATGAGGTATCTGTGTACTCAGGAGAAATTGCCCAACAAATTTTAGGATCCAATTTATACTGTTGCCCATGTGAAAATGAAAAAAACTGAGGCTAAAAGAAAATTTTTGTGAAAAAAAAGTACTTTCTTTTTTTTACGGATCAATTTGTGAAGCACCTGGAGGTTCAAAGTGCTCACTATGCATCTAGATAAGTTCCTTAGGGGGTCTAGTTTCCAAAATGGGGTCACTTGTGTGGGAGCTCCAATGTTTAGGCACACAGGGACTCTCCAAATGCGACATGGCAACCGCTAAATATTCCAGCATATTTTCCATTCAAAAAGTCAAATGGCGCTCCTTCCCTTCTGAGCCCTGCCGTGAGCCCAAACAGTGGTTTATGACCACATATGAGGTATCTGTGTACTCAGGAGAAATTGCCCAACAAATTTTAGGATCCAATTTATACTGTTGCCCATGTGAAAATGAAAAAAACTGAGGCTAAAAGAAAATTTTTGTGAAAAAAAAGTACTTTCTTTTTTTTACGGATCAATTTGTGAAGCACCTGGTGGTTCAAAGTGCTCACTATGCATCTAGATAAGTTCCTTAGGGGGTCTAGTTTCCAAAATGGGGTCACTTGTGGGGGAGCTCCAATGTTTAGGCACACAGGGACTCTCCAAATGCGACATGGCAACCGCTAAATATTCCAGCATATTTTCCATTCAAAAAGTCAAATGGCGCTCCTTCCCTTCTGAGCCCTGCCGTGCGCCCAAACAGTGGTTTATGACCACATATGAGGTATCTGTGTACTCAGGAGAAATTGCCCAACAAATTTTAGAATCCAATTTATACTGTTGCCCATGTGAAAATGAAAAAAACTGAGGCTAAAAGAAAATTTTTGTGAAAAAAAAGTACTTTCTTTTTTTTACGGATCAATTTGTGAAGCACCTTGGGGTTCAAAGTGCTCACTATGCATCTAGATAAGTTCCTTAGGGGGTCTAGTTTCCAAAATGGGGTCACTTGTGGGGGAGCTCCAATGTTTAGGCACACAGGGACTCTCCAAATGCGACATGGCAACCGCTAAATATTCCAGCATATTTTCCATTCAAAAAGTCAAATGGCGCTCCTTCCCTTCTGAGCCCTGCCGTGCGCCCAAACAGTGGTTTATGACCACATATGAGGTATCTGTGTACTCAGGAGAAATTGCCCAACAAATTTTAGAATCCAATTTATACTGTTGCCCATGTGAAAATGAAAAAAACTGAGGCTAAAAGAAAATTTTTGTGAAAAAAAAGTACTTTCTTTTTTTTACAGATCAATTTGTGAAGCAACTGGGGTTCAAAGTGCTCACTATGCATCTAGATAAGTTCCTTAGGGGTCTAGTTTCCAAAATGGGGTCACTTGTGGGGGAGCTCCAATGTTTAGGCACACAGGGACCCTCCAAATGCGACATGGCAACCGCTAAATATTCCAGCATATTTTCTATTCAAAAAGTCAAATGGCGCTCCTTCCCTTCTGAGCCCTGCCGTGCGCCCAAACAGTGGTTTATGACCACATATGAGGTATCTGTGTACTCAGGAGAAATTGCCCAACAAATTTTAGGATCCAATTTATACTGTTGCCCATGTGAAAATGAAAAAAACTTGAGGCTAAAAGAAAATTTTTTGGAAAAAAAAGTACTTTCTTTTTTTACAGATCAATTGTAAGCACTTGGTTCAAAGTGATCACTATGCATCTAGATAAGTTCCTTAGGAGGTCTAGTTTCCAAAATGGGTCATTGTGGGAGCTCAATGTTTAGCACACGGGACTCTCAAATGTGACATGGCAACCGCTAATTCCAGCATATTTCCATCAAAAGTCAATGCGCTCCTTCCTTCTGAGCCCTGCTGTGCGCCCATACAGTGGTTATGACCCATATGAGGTATCTGTGTACTCAAAAATTGCCCAACAATTTAGGATCCATTTTATCCTGATGCCCATAAATGAAAAAATTGATGCTAAAAGAAATTTGTTGGAAAATTAATGTCCATTTTCCTCCACGTTGCTTTAGTTCTGTGAACCCTGAAGGTTAATAATCTCTTGAATGTATTTTGAGTAGCTGAGGTCAGTTTTATAAAGGTGCACTTTTGGTATTTCTGCATATAACCCTCAAAGTGACTTCAAATGTGAGTGTCCCTAAAAAAAAGTTTTGTAAATTGATGTAAAGAGAAATCGCGGTCAACTTTTAACCCTTATAACTTCCTAACAAAAAAAAATATTGTTCCCAAAATTGTGCTGATGTAAAGTAGACATGTGGGAAATGTTATTTATTAACTATTTTGTGCCACATAACTCTCTGGTTTAACAGAATAAAAATTAAAATTTGAAAATTACAAAATTTTCAGAATTTTCGCCAAATTTCCATTTTTTTCACAAATAAACGCAAAAATTATCGACCTTAATTTACCACTAACATGAAGCCCAATATGTCACGAAAAAGCAATCTCAGAATCGCTAGGATCCGTTGAAGCGTTCCTGAGTTATTACCTCATAAAGGGACACTGGTCAGAATTGCAAAAAATGGCAAGGTCTTTAAGGTCAAAATAGGCTGGGTCATGAAGGGGTTAAACAAGTATCCGCTTGTGGATTTACGATCACGCGAATCACCAGCCCAATCCGCATCTACATAGCCGGTAAGTTCTAGATCTCCCGCTGCAGATAGTTTTAAATTTACATCTTGCGTTTCTTTCAAATATCGCAGAAGTCTTTTAACAGCATTCCAGTCTCTTTGGCGCGGTTTTTCCACATATCTACAAAGGATTCCAACTGTTGTTGTGATATCCGTTCGAGTCATAGTTGATATGTACAGAAGTGCCCCCACTGCCTGACGATATTTCTCATTGTTAGGCAACAGGTCATCTTCTTCTTCCAGCTTCAGGTAGGATGGTTCCATTGGGGTTGATATACCTTTGGCCTCTTACATTCCAAATTGATTCAGAATCAATTAATTTTTGCACTTTGGTTTAGAAGAAAACTCCCATCTTCCTCTCTCTGGATTTGGATTCCTAGATAATATGTCACACTTCCAAGGTCTTTTGTTTCAAAATGCTGATTCAGAATTTCAGTCATTTTTCCAATTTCTGCGTCTTCTTGATGAACTACAATCACATTGTCCACATATAAGAGAATATACATCCACTTTCCATCTGTATATTTTGTGTATAAGCATGGATCTGCTTGACCTCTTTTAAATCCTTCTTCCAACAAGACTTTATTCATCTTGGTGTTCCATGCTCTTGCTGATTGCTTAAGACCATAGAGAGATTTTTGTAGTTTGCAAACAAGATTCTCTTCATCTCTTTTTACATAACCTTCAGGTTGAGTCATGTATAAGTCCTCCTCAATGTCACCATTTAAGAAAGCAGTTTTTATATCCAAATGTCTGACATACATCTTTTGTACAGCAGCTACAGCTAACAAAGCTCTGAACGTAGTCTGTTTAGCGACTGGAGCAAATGTAGCATCGTAATCTTCGCCATACTTTTGAGAATATCCTTTTGCGACCAACCTTGCTTTAAATCTGTGGACTTTACCTTCAGAGTCATATTTGGTTTTAAAGACCCACTTGCACTTGATTGCCTTTTTGCCCTGTGGTAGCTTGGTGAGTTTCCAAGTTTGTAGTTGATGAAGCGACTTGATTTCCTCATTAGCGGCATCAATCCACTTTGTTCTTTCATGGATAGGTAGTCCTTGCATTTCTTCCCATGACTGCGGCTCTGACTCAGGTAGTGTCTTGACAATGTAGGATAAACGTTTAGCTGGTATACCTTTGTTTGATCTTGACGATCTTCTGATTTCAGATTCTTCTGATTTTTCTGTTGTTCCTTCAGTGGTTGAAGAATCCAGCCAGACTTCTACATCCTCCTTGTTGTTGTCTTGTAATTGTGACTTCAGCTGGACTACTGGCGTGATGTCACAAAACTTGGGTGATACAAAGTTCTCATCAATCACTACATCTCTGCTTATTGTGACCTTGTTTGTTTCTGGGTGAGAATCCTATAACCTTTCTGGGTTTCACTGTAGCCTACCAGGATACCTTCTTTAGCGTGAGATTCCCACTTAGTTCGCTTTTCTTTGGGAATATGTACAAATGCTTTACTTCCGAATATTCTTATGTGGTGCAGTTTTGGCTTTCTGCTGTTCCATTGCTCAAATAGAGTTTTCTCTGTAGCTTTACCTGGTAGTCTGTTCAGAAGATAGCAAGCTGTCATGATTGCCTCACCCCAATATGTTGTAGGCAGATTTGCATCAAATAACATACTTCTTGCACTTTCACAGAGTGTTCGGTTCCTTCTTTCCGCAACACCATTTTGCTCAGGGTTGTACGGTACAGTGGTCTGAAATAGGATTCCATTTTTCTTTTGAATGCTCTGTGTCTCATTGCTTGTATATTCAGTCCATTATCTTGCACTTAGAATCTTTGGCATTCTTCCAAATTTATTATATATCTCAGCTAGATATATTTCAAGTTTCTCTGGAACTTCTATCTTGCTGTGAAGCTGATGGACAACTGTATATCTGGAATGATCATCAATAAATGTGAGAAAATATCTCTTCTTCCCAGGAGTCTGAGTGCTCATTGGACCACAGACATCTGTGTGTATTAAATCTAGTGGCTGTTCTGTTCTTGTAGTACTTCTCTTAGGAAAATGCTTTTCTAGACATTTTCCCTTTGATGCAGCTAGTACACTTCATTGTCTGATTACATAGATCAATTGTGATATCATCAGCTAGTTGCTTCTGAACTAACTTTCTTATTGCTTCTGGGTCTCTGTGTACCAGACGCCTATGCCATACATGAATACAGTTATTGTGCTCTTCTTGTTGAGCAGTATACACACACTCTTTACATTTCAGCTGATAAAGTTCATCTGTGATTTTTCCCTCTGCTAGTGTGTGACCCTCTTTTGAGATGATGCAGCTATCATGCTTAAATGTAACTTCATTTCCTTGTTTTGTGAGTTTCTTCACAGATAGTAAATTACTCTCAAGACTAGGAACATAGAGCACATCTTTTACTGGGATCTTTCCTGCTTTGTGTTGGTGAGATTTGACAATCAATATAACCATCTCCTATGCCTTCTGAACTCATGTACTGACCATTAGCCATAATCACTTTCTCTGACTTATTTTGATTAAGCTTAGAAAAGAAGTCTCTGTTATTAGTCATGTGACTAGTTGCTCCAGAGTCTATACACCATGCATGCTTTGATGTATTTGCACTGACAGTAAATGCAATTTCAGTATTCACAGAATCATTTTCTCCAGACACAGCACTCTTAACCCTTTGCTGACTGTTTTGCTTTTTCAGCTGATTCATTCTAGCTTTCCAACTCTGCAGTCGGCTTTCAAATGTCCTGATTTCTTGCAAACAAAACATTCACGTGTTTCTTTTAGGTGCTTTCTGTTATCATATAGACTCTGTGTTTGTAAAGCAGACTCTGTCTTGGTGCTTATACATTCTGCCTTCCGTTTATATTCATCTATAAGCTTCCCTCTTACATACTCCAGAGTAAGCTCATCATCTGGGCGCGCATCTAGTGCGGTCACAAGCGTGTCATAGCTCTCTGGAAGACCACTAAGCAGTAATGCGGCTACATGAAAGTCCTTCAGATCTTCCCCAATGCCTCTCAAGCGTTCTACAAGCTCTTGAATACTCCTGATATACTCCTGCATATCCTGGCCTTTCTGTAGCTTAGACTGGTACAGTTTTCTCATAAGATACAGTTTATTGCTTAAATTAATCCTCTCATGTACCTTTTGCAGCTGCTCCCACATTTCTCTTGCAGTATCACATTTACACACATGAACAATCTGATCATCATCTATGCTGAGTGATACGGTACTCTGTGCTTTCTGATCCATCTCTATCCACTCCTGTGGTACTGGGTCAGGTTTAGGCTCCTGTGTGTATTTCCACGTACCTTCCCTTATCAGCAGCATCTTCACTTTGAATTTCCAGGATTGATAGTTCTGGTTAGTGAGACTTGGTACTGTAAACTTCATGGAGTTGCTGCTGCTGGTGGCCATCTTTGCTGTCTTTCTTTCTTTTCTTTTCTCTTGTTCTGGGGATCTCTGGGACTCTAGGACTCTGGGCACTCTGGGAACTCTGGGCCCATAACCTGTTAGCAGCGGATTAACCAGCGTAACATCCGGATTCAGCAACAGAGAATGTAGATTTATTCACATCCAGTATAGACAGCTTACAACACAGCATGAAATGTGATAAGCCTGATATCTGCTATGGCTGCAGCATGAAAAACATTACAACAACACAGGAAGAGAAGGAGAAGGCATCCTGTCTGTGAGTGAGGGTTTTTTTTTTTTTACAAAACTTTGTTAACAACCTCACAATATGCACAACATATCAAACAGTACAGTAGTAGTTGTTGCAATACATACAAATCAATATGCATTATTCCAACAATAACCTTTGCCTTATCAATAGGATTTTGGTCACACTGCACTCTTCCTACTATGGGAAAACTTGTCAGGGCTTGCACGCTGTGCTAATTTGTTTGGCTGGCCAAGCTGTCCTGCAACTCTTTTTGTTTTTTTAACACGTTTTTGGACTGCTACGGGCCTGCCAGGTAACCGCAGCTGCGATGTCGATGCCTGCTGCGAATCCTCCTCCGCTTCTGAGCTATTGCCAGCGGCACCCTCTTCCCCCAATGAATGCTAATCCGGGTCAACAACTGGGTCATCCATCACCTCCTCTTCAATTTTATCTGCACCTTCCTCTGTGTCACCGTGTAAGGTGGTATAGTATGCGGAAGGGGCACCTGAGTTTCATCAGGGTCGGAATCTGGCTCAGTAGACTGCGAGGGCAATGCAGTGCTGTGAGTGAATGTACCAGCAGAATCATATAGCAATGGCTATGCATCAGTGCACTCCATGTCGTATTCATCTTGGACTGGGGAATTCAGGATTTGACTTGATAACCCAGGCATGGTATGTGAAAAGAGCTCCAGGGAGTAATCTGAAGTGTGGCCTGCCGCATCCTTCACTTTTGGTGGGGGTGAAGGACACAAGGAAAGGTGTTGTTCCTGACCAGGAGCCTGCACTGACGACTCTAGTGCTTGCATTTTTTGAAACTTCAGAAGAGGAGGCTGTTTCGGCAATGTAACAGCCGATGCTCCGGCTTTAAAAACGGTTTACTTACTCCCAGAAAAGGGAGCCTTCCAGGCCTTCTGGAGCCAGATGATGATGCAGGCTCAACACCTCCTGCCTTAGGTGCTATTGTGATTTTGGCACTACCAGCAGATGCACCACCACCACCATCAGTACCAGCTGCCCCCCCCACCTACGTCCGCGGCCTCTTCCACCATACTTCCTCATGCTTGGGAAAATGTACCAAAAACACCAGCAGATATATGGTACTGTATGAGGAGCGTACAGCTGTATACGGTGTAGGGAAAAATTTAAATCTCCGTATATATTTCCGGATTCACACACAGACGCTCACTCAGTATGGATTTGACCGTAATACAAAGAGCAGATATACGGTACAGTATCAGAAGCGTACAGCTGTATACGGTTTTGGGGAAAATTTAAATCTCCGTATATATTTCCGGGGTCACACACTGACGCTCACTCAGAATGGATTTGACCGTAATACAAAAGGCAAAAAAAGGTACTGCATCAGAAGATACCAGGTGTATATAGTGTAGGGGAAAATTGCAATCTCCGTATATATTTCTGGAGTCACACACAGATAGTCAGCATGTATTTGTCCATGATACCAGCCGGTACACGGTAGTATGTCAGCAGCGTACAGCTCTATACGGTGTGGGAAAAAATGAACGCTCGGTAACTGTGCAGAAAAAAAGAATAAAAGTATTAGTGCTGTGTAAAAAGCAGTCTGCACAGCAGTGTACACACAGCAACACAGCCATCAGGCAGCCTAATAACCAGCGCTGCTGCACACAAGAAAATCCTCCCCTGTCACTGCACACTAACTGTACAGCACAATTGCTATCAGCACAAGCACACAAGAACTTCTCTTTCCAGCCATAACTCTCTCCCTACTGATAAACAGGATCAGCAACCTCTCCCTATTGTTAAGATCGGCAGAAGTAAAATGGCGGTCGGCGGTCAGGGCTTTTATAGACTCTATGACGCCCCCCAAAGCAAGCCAATCACTGCAATGCCCTTCTCTAAGATGGTGGTGGACGCCGCCCATGTCACCTCGTTGCCCACAGTGTAGTCCTTGCTCATTGGCTGAAAAAAGGCTCCTGCAAGCATTATGGGAAAACCGACTTTGGCGCTCATTCGACGACCGCATGGCCGACCTGATGCTATGGTCGGGTTTCGGTTGACGAAACTCGACTTTGGCTAAAGTCGGCGACTTTTGAATCTGACCGACCTGTTTCGCTCAACTCTAGTCCTGAGTTACTTCCTGCATTATACTCCATAGCTGCGCTCACTATTCTGCTGTTTTTTATTGGAAAAAAGCCTATTATCAGACAACAGCAGAGTTGACAGCAGAATAAGTATCAGTGTAGAGCCTTGCAATGTGTAAAAGGCAGAGGACAGACACTACTGAGGACAGTCAGTATATAGGTTGGCGGTATCTATAAGGGACTGTACAAAGTGCAGCATTATTCACACAGAGTATTTTAGCCTTATACTCTTTGTAAACAGAGAGATACAATGTAACTTATCTCAGTGACCCCCATACCATTAGGACAAGTAATATAATTTGAAAGAAATATGAAGGGGCCGCCATCCTAAATAATTTGCATAAATACAGTAGAAATGTTTCTTTTGCCTGCTGGCTGATGAGGATGTGTATGTGCGCAGGTAGAGCGGCGGCGCGGCACACAATACACAGATTTGCCGGCTCAGCAGTCGTTGTTCTATTATATATAGAAGCATTACAAAGCCTCAAAGACAAAACAAGAAACAAACTTGTAACGCGTCAGCGTCAGAGAGAAGAAACTTCTGCTTATCTAGACTAAACACACCTCATGTATCGTCAGTGCCAGAACTGCGGGCTAATACAAAGAGATCCAACATCACAGGCGAGTTCAAAGCGCGTTTCAAGACAGAAGAATCGTTTAATGAAACAATATATCGGCAATTGTTTACGAAGGCTCATTCAGGTTTGTAAAACTAAATGGCGCTATCTGAGAATGGATGCGGGCTGGGTCACATGATCAGAAGCAGAGGTTTATATAATAAGTTACATTGTTTAAATATTGCAACAAAGTTATCTTTTAGTCATGTTAGTTTAACTCCTGAAAAATGTACCCTGTTTCGGAGAAAGCTGATCAATTTTAATTAGACGAGAAGGAGCGAAGGTGCAAAATGATGAGCTGGATACTTCTTTGTTGCAGTCAAAGTATTGGCGATGCTACGCATTTCAGGTCCAACTCACTCCTTTATAATAGTAATGCAGCTGCCTGATAGATCTGAAATGTAGGACAGGATGCTCACTCCTTTCTCACACGAGAAAACAACACTGTACAATGAGACAATCACAATCAAGCTCAGTTTTATCAGAAACGCAACGCATTTCTGGTCAAATTACAAAAATATTTCCGTTACCTGATCATTATGAATTGCAGTTCAAGACAGTGACTCAAGGGAACGCATTTCAGGTCCAACTGACTTCTTTATATTACAGGAAAAAATGGAGAAAGAGACTGTGCATGATTTTTACTAAACTTATTAGAAGTCCAATACGTTTCAGGTCGAATTATTTACCTTCTCAATTATGAGGCAGCACAAAACAGAAGACACTGTAAGATGGGGTGGTCACTTCAACTTCAGCTATAACAATAATCTATTGTATTTTAGCACCAACTGACTTTTTTCTCACATATATTGAAGTATGGAACGGAGAAAGACGATATGATTAGATTGTCACTTGAAAGTCAGTTTTATCAGAAATGCAATGCATTTCAGGTTCGTATTTCAAATATACTGCAGTACAACACAAAAAACAACACTATGATCAGATGGTCGCGTTACGCTCAGCTTTATCAGTAGCGCAACGCATTTCAGGTCCAACTGAAATACTGCAGTACAATAAGGAGAAAGAGACTGCATAGGGTGCTCACTACAAGTTGAATTTTGTCAAAAGTCCTAGTGACCCCTTACTGAAAAGTAGTTTAGCTGTTTGATGAGTCAGCAGTACAGAACATGGAGAATTGTTTTTAGTGTTACCTATTTTCCTGAGTGAGTTGCTTGACTATCATAACATTGTGGGCTCTTCATCCAGTTTTGGAAATTTTCCTGGTTTGCTGTCTGTGGTCCCAGAGGAGAAAAGATTTTTTTCACGCTTGATTAAGTTCTGGAGAGAAAAGACTTGTGATCAGACCAAGAGAAATGCAAACCGCAGACGTGGGAGGGTCCCTGTCATTGGTGTGCGAGATTTTGTTTAGCTTTCCTGAAAAAATCTTTGTCTTAGGCTGTGTGCACACTTTCAGGATTTTTCGTGTTTTTTTTGCATTTTTGCGGCGGCTTTCCGCTGCAAAAACGCTTAAAAATGCATGAATTAAGTATCCTATGATTAGAATGCATTCTGCAATTTTTGTGCACATGGTGCGTTTTTGTCCGTGAAAAAAACGCATCGCGGTAAAAAACGCAGCATGTTCATTAATTTTGTGGTAAATTTGCGGATTTCCCACTATATTACTGACCTAGGATGATCAGGAAAAAACGTGCAAAAAACGCGATAAAAACACGTCCGGATTTCCTGGGAAAAAGTCCAGTTTTTATCAGGAAATTTCTGCAAAGAATCCTGAACATGTGCACATAGCCTTAAAGTTCCATCAAGTAAATTTCCTCCTAAATTTGTTGGTCCGCATAAGGTAATTCAGATCATTAATTCTGCAATAGTCAAGCTTCCAACTCCCGGTTGTGTGGAGGATTAATCATTCTTCTCTTCTTAAAAAGTTTGAGGGGATTATGGGTCCTCGGGACATCTTTGAAGTTGACTTGAAGGAGGACAAGGAGTATTATTATTATTTATTATTATAGCGCCATTTATTCCATGGCGCGTTACATGTGAGGCGGGGTATACATAATAAAAACAAGTACAGTAATCTTAAATGATACAAGTCATGACTGGTACAGGATGAGAGAGGACCCTGACCGCGAGGGCTCACAGTCTACAAGTATGCAGTATGGAGTATGGAGTATGAGGTGGAACGCTTTTTTGGTTCCAGACGTGTCAGATATTGACTGAAGTATCTCGTTAAATGGAAGGGTTTCGGTCCGGAGGATAATTCCTGGGTTGACGTTGGAGACTTGCATGTGTATCGCCTACTGAGGGAGTTCTGGCAGCAGCTTTCGCAGTTGGGCAACTCAGTGGGTCCAATGGCCCTTCTTAGAAGGGGGGTGTGAGAGATCTCACAGGGGAAGGGGGTGTCGACTTCGCTCACCTCGGGGGAGGGAGGAGAAGGACCCAGCAGAGATGGGTTCTCTGGTGCCACCAGTTGCCCCAGGTCAGTCAAGGAACTGCACCGAGGGCAAATAGTCGCCAGAAAGGCTTCCTTATAGGTACGAGTTATTGAGGTGCTCCCAGTGAGGGGGATATGTATCACCAGTCCAGGCTGGGGATATATATACACTGCTCAAAAAAATAAAGGGAACAGTCAAATAACACATCCTAGATCTGAATGAATTAAATATTCTCATTGAATACTTTGTTCTGTACAAAGTTGAGTGTGCTGACAACAAAATCACACAAAAAACATCAATGGAAATCAAATTTATTAACCAATAGAGGCCTGGATTTGGAGTCACCCACAAAATTAAAGTGGAACGTAATGTCCTTAAAACAAGTCAAAATGATGCTCAGTAGTGTGTATGGCCTCCACATGCCTGTATGACCTCCCTACAATGCCTGGGCATGCTCCTGATGAGGCGGCGGAAGGTCTCCTGAGGGATCTCCTCCCAGACCTGGACTAAAGCATCCGCCAACTCCTGGACAGTCAGTGGTGCAATGTGACGTTGGTGGATGGAGCAAGACATGATGTCCCAGATGTGCTCAATCGGATTCAGGTCTGGGGAACGGGCAGGCCAGTCCATAGCTTCAATGCCTTCATCTTGCAGGAACTGCTGACACACTCCAGCCACATGAGGTCTTGCATTTTCCTGCTTTAGGAGGAACCCAGGGCCAACCGCACCAGCTGAGGATCTCATCTCGGTACCTAATGGCAGTCAGGCTACCTCTGACGAGCACATGGAGGTCTGTACAGCCATCCAAAGAAATGCCACCCCACACAATTACTGACCCACTGCCAAACCGGTCACGCTAAAGGATGTTACAGGCAGCAGATCGCTCTCCACGACGTCTCCAGACTCTGTCACATGTGCTCAGTGTGAACCTGCTTTCATCTGTGAAGAGCACAGGGCGCCAGTGGCGAATTTGCCAATCCTGGTGTTCTGTGGCAAATGCCAAGCGTCCTGCACGGTGTTGGGCTGTGAGCACAACCCCCATCTGTGGACATCGGGCACTCAGACCATCCTCATGGAGTCGGGTTCTAACCGTTTGTGCAGAAACATGCACATTTGTGGCCTGCTGGAGATCATTTTGCAGGGCTCTGGCAGTGCACCTCCTGTTTTCCTTGCACAAAGGTGGAGGTAGCGGTCTTGCTGCTGGGTTGTTGCCATCCTACGGCCCCCTCCACGCCCGCTGGTGTACTGTCCTGTCTCCTGGTGGCGCCTCCATCCTCTGGACACTATGCTGACAGACCAAGAAAACCTTCTTGCCACAGCTCGCATTGATGTGCCATCCTGGATGTGCTGCACTAACTGAGCCACTTGTGTGGGTTGTAGAGTCCGTCTCATGGTTCCACGAGTGTGAAAGCACAACCAACTTTCAAAAGTGACCAAAACATCAGCCAGAAAGCATTGGTACTGAGATGTGGTCTGTGGTCCCCACCTGCAGAACCACTCCTTTATTGAGTGTGTCTTGATAATTGTCAATAAATTCCATCTGTTGTCTTTTCCATTTGCACAACAGCATGTGAAATTGATTGTCAATCAGTGTTGCTTCCCAAGTGGACAGTTTGATTTCACAGAACTTTGATTTACTTGGAGTTATATTCTGTTGTTTAAGTGTTCCCTTTATTTTTTTGAGCAGTGTATATATTTCTCGGCCATCACTGTCAGAGTTCCTCACTAACCAGTATGGTATGCTGCCACCAGTTCCTCGTTCAAAATAAGCCCTGGCTTATATCGGGTCAGAAAGCAACCCGGGTAGAGTATAATATACAACGGAGCATGCAGACGTGGGGATTTGTGTATCGAGATAAAAGAGCAGCCCAAGATTAATTTTATATTTAATCGCCGAAAAGGCACACTAGAAATATACAGGCATATATTCACAGAACAAACTATAAGAATGCAGTCAGGAGCGTAGTACAAGGGTAGGGTATAGATAGGTTGCAATTACTGTGTTATGTAGCATGTGACCACAGGGAGGCACTGATTGATCATTACAGGCTTTTCCTAGCTGCGTCAGGTAACGGATCCTCCTGCCAGTAGAAAAACTAAGCTCAAAATGAGGAGTTGTCTCTTATCGCCTAGGCTGCCCCCTCCCACACACTGTGTCCACCCCTGAGCTTGTGCAGCCTCTCTCCTTCCATCTCTGAGAATATGATTTTCTGTCTAGAACTGTGGATGGCCCATAACTTTCCTCCTGAAGCTCTAAATGTGTCGGTGGTGCCGCCACCCACTGCGTTCCTCTGGATTTTACCTGTGCATAGAGACTCAATATGCCTACCGTATGTAATTCCTGGTAGCTATGCTTTATAACTCCATAATGCAGGGTTCTGGAGGTGGCTAAGTGGTATTAGCGTGTGTAGGAAAGAATGCCGATTTTGATTATGTGTTTGGCAAGTATCAGAGATATTTCATTCTGTTATTATAGGTCATTTTCCAGATTCAATACTTCAGGGCCTTGCTGTGACTTGTTGTGCCATGGTGTTTCCATGTGCTTGAGTCAGACAAAAGAGTTCAATTTGACTGTAGCTGCACACAAGTTCACACCCTTGTGTTAAGAGCTTCAAAGAGCTTCCTCCCGGAGTTTTAATTAAAGGAAAACATTGCATGGCTTTTTATGGCCTTGCGGAAGGCATGCCAAGGGAGGGGGCTGAGTGATCTAAAGCAAGTTTTTTTTGGCCAAATCTATCTTGATGGGGAATTCCATCAGAAATCAAAATATAATTTCCCATATTTCACAGGGGGCTACTGTCATGCATTTGGGTTCAAACTCTTGAGCCTGTGCTTTGTTTCTCTTTCTGCTGAACAACAGCAGGTACACCTTTTTATCCTGATGTTTACTTTCTGTTATCCTTGCTTCAGTCTTTTTAGGGTAGCAGGTGTTTTCATTTACTCATTTGTCTGCCCTATCACCTTTCTGGTGCATCTTTATATACCTTCCCCCCCTGCTGGTATTTCCTGCTGGTGACAGTCTCATTTGGATGTCCAGCTATACTGCTGTAGTTTAAGCCAGTCAGTGACAGACCAGCTAAGGTTTATCTCTCTGCTGTTTATGTTCTTTACCCTACACCTATCTTCTGCTTTTTATTAGGAAGTAGGCGGCATATTCTGTAACATATTCTCTAACAGTAACCTTTTATTTACTCACTCTGGGATTTTTTTGATTTTTTTCCTTTTTTAGCACACTTTCCCTTCTGTAACTAATTTGCACTCTGCTCTGCTCTCCTGTTTTATTAGTAATTCAACACATTTCAGGTCCATCTGATTCCTTATTTCAGATATATTGCAGCATTAAAGAAAAAGAGATTGAATGATGGAAAACCATGATTTTTTGTATCATGGGAAGTTCACATGAAGCTCAGATTTTTCAGAAATCAATGCATTTCAGATAAGCTGCATAAATATGAAGAAAGACAATTCATAGTCTCAAAATCACGTTTCTAGATGCCATTGCAATCTATGCCGTTCGTTATGTGAAACACATCAGTTTCCTTTGCTATTAAAATCTAGCTTGAGATTACCATCCTGCCATACAGCGACATTGCCTGTCCATTACATTAATATTTCTGCACTGTGTGATTTTCTCCATCACATAGTGTATAAAATTACAATAAGAACATTCTGGAGCCCACTTATACATTTCTTTTTTTGCTGTGACTTACAACCCAAAATGTGTCAGCAACTTTCAGGAATATTTTCACAATAGGTAAGAGCAATCACACAGCAAATCTGGGTAAGCTCCAGGTTCATGTTGGCACTGGAGTGACCGACCCATACTGTTTTTCCAGTTTGCCAACTATATGTTCGTACAAGGGCGAACATCTCATTGGTGCAGCTACCCAGGGGCCCATCCAGCTCCAGAGCATCTGGAATTGAGCATTATGAGGAGCTATTGGACTGTAAAGGACTCATTCTATTCTTGCAAAGGGTCCTCTTCTGTACGCAGGTGATAAAGGGTGTACCTAGAACACTGTGACCCCCAATCCCATTGGGTCCTGACATCAGTTGAACACTTTATTTCCACACTTTTTCTCCATAAGACACACAGTACTGTCTCCAGCAGAAGACGACAGTGGCAGCCACTATTGTGGCTCCTTGTACTCTCTGCAGACTGCAAGGGCCCACTGTGGCCCCTGCTCACAATTACTAAAGGAGCAGATCACATTCCAATCCCTGGTGCCTTTTAATGCTCAAAGGCAGCTTGTCTCTTACTTTTCCTCTTTGATAGCGATATCCCAAGATAAATGGCATAAGACGATAAAAAGAAAAATGGCGTTATTCTCCTGGGCGCTGGTTATGCTATAGGTGTGCACATGACAATGTATCAGATTTCTGTCCAAAACTGAAGTTCTTCCTGAGGTTAGACTGGTGATGGTGTCAGCAGTGCCGGTCCCCCGGGCACTACATATCACGGCTGGCACCTCTGACCAGCTGTGCGGCCATGCTTTGTAATTTCTCGGCTTTTCGGCTGCTCTACGATCTTATTTCTTGCAGTTGCCTCTTAATCGCTCTCCAAGACTTCTGATCCTTGCACCCGGGAAGAACTTTGGTGACTTGATGCCACTTGAAAGCGGCGCAGTTGTCAGAAGGATCTTGTGTGTCTCTTTCATGGCTCAATATTGTAGTTGTGCTGGGTCAGTGAGTGGTCAAGGGCAAAAAAGTTATCAAGTCGTTCAGATGAGCAGCAATATCTCCATGAGTCCATCTCCCCTATAAGCAGCAGCAATCGTACGGGGGCTTCACTGACAGGAAGCTGCATACATGAGTGTGCTGCCGCTGTGAACGCTCGCAGCTCACAGTATATGCCAGTCCTTGACCAACAGGGTCCCAGTGGGCTCCTCTTTGCTTTAGACTTTACCTCATTGCCTTTCAAGAGCAACAACATTTTATTTCTCTGAGGGCTTGTTTTTTGCTGTACATGCTATAAGCTTTTTCATTGCTTTTTGGGGTCCATACAATGTTTTCTTTATCTCTTTTTATTCCATTTTTTGGGAGAAAGCATGACCAAACAATAAGATTTTGTCATAAAGACTTTTTTGTTCGTGTTCGGTAAATTATACAATGGAACATTGAGCATCGACTATGCCAGGTCAAACTAGACACCCATGTTTCCATATCCTACCCAAGCTAGGATCATCTCACAATAAACATGCAAAAAAAAACAGATGAATAAACTAAGGATGAACCTTATATAGACAGACAAAAGGACGAGACACACATATCATGGGTGGGTAGGGGAGGGATGCAGGATCCAAACAGGAGACCAAATATTTAAGAGCTGGACTAATCATTTGTCTGATGGAGTCAAAACCATCTACTCTCGCTCCCAAGAGAGCCGTCATATATTCCATCCTACGGATGTCATTAATTCTATTTAATAAATACTGATATGAAGGAGGGGAGGACTTCTTCCAGTTAAGAGTGATCAAACATCTTGCCACTGTAAGAATATGTAATAAGCTGAGTTTTTCCCATCCCCCTAGGTGAAATGTTTAATAGATAAATGGTTGGGTCAAGTCCCACTTCCACATACAGAACACAAGAGATTAACTGTCTCACTTCCTCCCAAAAACCTGTGATCCTCTGACAGGACCAGAAAATATGATATTGAGTTCCCACATCAGTGCCACATCGCCAACATGGGTGTTACACTTGGTCCCAGTGCTGGCTCTGCACTCCGTTCTGCTCACTCACCTGTTCCTCTAGCTGTCCCTCTGCAGCAGTCTGCGCGCGGGCTGGGGTCTCCTGTCCCATCTGCTCTTCGGCGTCCTGTGTCCTCCTCCACTTCCTGGCACGCTGCTGGCAGGCCTCCAGATAGTCTGCTTAGGACGCGAGGCCGCGCCCACCGTCTCTCTTAAAGGGGCAGCGTGCATTTTTTGAAATAGCTAATTAACCAATGGCTGCGCACTCAGTACTATATCTGGTCACTCCACCATTAGGGGAGTGCCAGAGCAACGTGTTCTATCATTGCTACATCCGGTTCTGTTCCTGATCTGTCTGCGCTGCGTCTGCAGTCTCTGTGCTTCGCTTACACTGTTTGTCTCCTCAGAGCATTGCTAACCTGTATCTGGCTAACCTGGACAATCTCGTCTATTACTGGCGCAAGTGTCATCCCGTTCCGCCATCAGCCATCCGTACCCGTGGACCGTGACAAGGTCACTGAAGCCATCCTACTACCATCCGTTCTGGACCAGGACCTTACCTTTCTCCGTCAAGAACCCTCCACGGACTCTGTAAATACCTGTTACCCTTTTGGTCCCTCTGGGACAGCTGCCACGTGTCCGGGGTCTAACTGGAGGTAGCACCTGTGTCCTCCGGGTATTCCATTCTGGTCCTGTTCGAGGGGCCTTACTACGGGTACCCGGGGCTCACTAGTTACGCCCCCTTCGGAGCCCCCCGGACCGCGGTCTCGAGGTTCCACATTAAAAAATAAAAACGAATGTGAACTTCACCACCTCTGCCTCCGCTTCCATGCGATTTTATGTATATCCCGGTTTATCCCATCCCATGCTTTTAGGTTTACCTTGGCTCCAGATGCATGAACCAGTCCTTAATTGGAAAACTGGAGAAGTTCTGCGTTGGGGAGATACCTGCATGAATCGTTGCTTAACCCGGATTCAACCTGTTTCGCCTCCAGTCCAGCCTGATACCCTGCCAGGGTTGCCTTCCGCCTATTGGTCCTTCTCTGACGTCTTTGGGAAAAAGGAGGCTGAGAGACTACCTCCACACAGGTCGTATGACTGTCAGATAGAGCTTCTTCCTGGAGCATCTCCTCCTCGCGGGAGAGTTTATCCCCTTTCACAGGCAGAGACTCAGGCCATGTCGGACTACATCCAAGAGAATCTGGCTAGAGGATTTATCCGAAAGTCATCGTCACCGGCAGGAGCTGGATTCTTCTTTGTGAAGAAAAAGGATGGATCCTTGCGGCCCTGCATTGACTATCGGGGTCTAAATCAGATCACGGTAAAAAACAGGTATCCATTACCTCTTATTTCAGAGCTGTTTGATCGTCTCCGAGGGCCAAGATCTTCACCAAATTGGACCTCAGAGGGGCCTACAACCTGATCCGAGTCAGAGAGGGGGACGAATGGAAAACAGCCTTCAACACCCGTGACGGCCACTATGAATACCTGGTAATGCCATTCGGCCTAAGCAATGCACCTGCGGTCTTTCAGGAATTTATTAATGACATTTTCAGGGACTTGCTCTATACTTGTGTCGTGGTTTACCTGGACGATATTTTGATTTTCTCTGCTGACTTGACGTCACACCGGAGGCAAGTACGCCTGGTCTTACAAAGACTGAGAGAGAACAGGCTATAGGCCAAATATGAGAAATGCCTCTTTGAGCAGTCTTCTTTGCCTTTCCTTGGGTACATTGTATCTTCCACAGGATTAAAGATGGATCCGGAGAAGTTGTCTGCAGTTCTCAACTGGCCTCGTCCGTCTGGGCTAAAAGCCATACAAAGGTTCCTAGGGTTCGCCATTTACTACCGGCAATTTATTCCACACTTTTCCACCCGAGTGGCTCCAATCACAGCCTTAACCCGGAAAGGTGTAAACTCTAAGGAATGGTCCTCCGAGGCAGAAGAGGCCTTTGTTTCTCTCAAAAAAGCCTTCGCTTCCGCACCCTTCTCCATCGTCCTAATTCAAGTGAGCAATTTTTTCTTGAGGTTGACGCTTCTTCCATAGGTGCAGGAGCAGTTCTGACCCAGAAGTCGTCTACCGGGCGGATGATCTCGTGTGGTTTTTTTTCCAAGGTTTTTTCTCCTGCAGAAAGGAACTACTCTGTCGGTGATCGCGAACTGTTGGCCATCAAATTGGCTCTGCAAGAATGGAGACATCTTCTTGAAGGAGCTCATCACCAGGTAATCATATTCACCGACCATAAAAACCTTGCCTATCTCCAATCTGCTCTAAGACTGAATCCCCGTCAGGCCCGTTGGACATTATTTTTTGCCCGTTTCAATTTTGTACTTCATTTCCGTCCAGCTGACAAGAACATCAAGGCAGACGCACTCTCTAGAGCCTTCTTGCCTCCTGAACTGGAGGAAGAACCTCAGCACATTATTGAACCTTCTAAGTTAGTCTCTGTTGCCTCCACTGATCTGGCCCGGCTTCCTCCTGGGAAGACTTTCGTGTCCGCTTCTGATCGTAGTCGTGTTCTGCGCTGGGGTCATTCTTCTAAGTTGGCTGGCCATGCTGGTCAGAGAAAGACGCAGCAACTCATCTCCCGTTATTACTGGTGGCCTACCATGGGCAAGGATATCCAGGAGTTCGTCGCAGCCTGTCCTTCATGTGCCTGTAACAAAACTGTTAAACATCTACCAGCCGGCAGGCTTCTGCCTCTTCCAATTCCGTCCGCTCCTTGGCAGCACATCGCAATGGATTTCATCACGGATCTTCCCATTTCTTCTGGCTGCTCAGTGGTATGGGTTGTGGTGGATCGCTTCTCTAAAATGGCCCACTTCGTTCCGCTATCTGGCCTCCCGTCTGCTCCAGAACTGGCCGCTCACTTCATTCAGCACATCTTCCGTCTACATGGATTTCCTCTCCACATCGTGTCTGACAGGGGCGTCCAGTTCACCTCTAAGTTCTGGAGAGGACTCTGTAAAATGGTAAAAATTAAACTAGATTTTTCTTCTGCATATCATCCCCAGTCTAATGGGCAAGTGGAGAGGATCAATCAAATCCTGGCTGGATACCTGCGTCACTTCGTCAACGCTCATCATAATGACTGGGTAGAATTACTGCCCTGGGCGGAATTCTCCTACAACAACCAAGTAAGTGAATCTTCTGGAAAGTCTCCCTTTCAGATTGTGTTTGGACTGCAACCCGGAATTCCTCTTCCTGTCTCAGGATTGTCTGATGTTCCGGCAGTCGATACCTTGTCTAAGAATTTCTCGTACATTTGGAGAGAGACCAGGTCGGCTTTGGAGAAAGCTTCTCAACGTATGAAAACGCATGCGGACAAAAGACGTTTGGAGGCTCCCATCTTTTGTCCAGGAGACAAGGTATGGCTCTCCTCCAAGTACATCCGTCTGAAGTTACCATCGTACAAATTGGGTCCCCGTTTCATTGGTCCCTTTGAAGTCTTGAGACAAATCAACCCGGTCTCTTATAAACTGAAATTGCCTAATTCTCTACGAGTACCTAACTCCTTTCATGTTTCCCTCCTCAAACCAGTAGTGTTGAGCTCCTTCTTTAAGGACCCGGGTACCACTCCTGATCCGGTCTCTGAGGATGATGTTTTTGAGGTAAAACATATCTTGGCCTCTAAGAGAGTAAGAGGTAGGATCTATTACCTGGTGGACTGGAAAGGTTTTGGTCCTGAGGAGAGGTCTTGGGAGCCTAAAGAGAACATCCAGGCTCCTCTTCTTAAAAGATTTCACGCAGGCTTGAAAAAGAGGGGGAGTAAAGAGGGGGATACTGTTACACTCGGTCCCAGCGCTGGCTCTGCACTCCGTTCTGCTGACTCACCTGTTCCTCTAGCTGTCCCTCTGCAGCAGTCTGGGGTCTCCTGTCCCATCTGCTCTTCGGCGTCCTGTGTCCTCCTCCACTTCCTGGCACGCTGCTGGCAGGCCTCCAGATAGTCTGCTTAGGACGCAAGGCCGCGCCCACCGTCTCTCTTAAAGGCAGCGTGCATTTTGAAATAGCTAATTAACCAATGGCTGCGCACTCAGTACTATATCTGGTCACTCCACCATTAGGGGAGTGCCGGAGCAACGTGTTCTATCATTGCTACATCCGGTTCTGTTCCTGATCTGTCTGCGCTGCGTCTGCAGTCTCTGTGCTTCGCTTACACTGTTTGTCTCCTCAGAGCATTGCTAACCTGTATCTGGCTAACCTGGACAATCTCGTCTATTACTGGCGCAAGTGTCATCCCGTTCCGCCATCAGCCATCCGTACCCGTGGACCGTGACAAGGTCACTGAAGCCATCCTACTACCATCCGTTCTGGACCAGGACCTTACCTTTCTCCGTCAAGAACCCTCGACAGACTCTGTAAATACCTGTTACCCTTTTGGTCCCTCTGGGACAGCTGCCACGTGTCCGGGGTCTAACTAGAGGTAGCACCTGTGTCCTCCGGGTATTCCATTCTGGTCCTGTTCGAGGGGCCTTACTACAGGTACCTGGGGCTCACTAGTTACGCCCCCTTCGGAGCCCCCCGGACCGCGGTCTTGAGGTTCCACATTAAAAAATAAAAACGAATGTGAACTTCACCACCTCTGCCTCCGCTTCCATTCGTTACAATGGGTTTGAGAGTGAAGGGTTAAGCCTGTGGAGGAGATCAGGGGTGTGGTACCAAAACATCAGAATGTTATACTGATTCTCCTTATAAAGGGTGCAAATAGAGGATTTGTCCGCTTTTTCCCAAACAATTTGTCATCTATGAGGAGATAACCTTCGTCCTAATATAGACTCCCATTTGGACATAAGAGTGTTTTAGTTGATGACCTTCTCGAGGAAGACCTAGAATCTTATATATTTCTGATATTAGACCTTTAGTCGACGGCCCCCTCCTGCAAATCCTCTCAAAATCAGTTGGCACTGAGACCCTTGGAGAATCATAAAGCGAGGAAGCAAAATGTTTGATCTGTAGATACTGATAGAACTGTTTATTAGTGATAGCAAATTTGGACTTGACAACATCAAATGTAAGGAACTCCAAGGTGTCCCCGTCCACTAGGTCCCCATACCGAAAAGTCCTGCGGAGGACCAGGGGTGAGCGATCGCATAAATCATACTATTTGGCAACAAAGGCTGAAATAAAGGGCAGCACGGTGGCTCAGTGGTTAGCACTGGAGCCTTGCAGTGCTGGAGTCCTGGGTTCAAATCCCAACAAGGACAACATCTGCAAGGAGTATGTATGTTCTCCCTGTGTTTGCGTGGGTTTCCTCTGGGCACTCCGGTTTCCTCCCACGTTTCAAAGACATATTGATAGGGAATTTAGATTGTTAGCCCCATCGGGGACAGTGATGATAATGTGCGCAAAAACTGTAAAGCGCTGCAGAATATGTTAGCGCTATATAAAAATAAAGATTATTATTATTAAATATGAATGAGATTATTGGCGAGTTAGGGGAGACCAAACAAAACCTCTTCATGCAAAAAAGCCATATTTCCCTCGTGAACTGCATGGGGCCCAACAAAGGCTCCGGAATTCTAATGGTCCTAGATGACCATAATAGCGAATTTGGATGAATTGATGCTAGCCATAATTTTTCTATTTCTGTCCATTTGTTGTATGCACACAACTAGGACCACAAGGAAATTCTATGTAAATGGGCAGCCCAGTAGTATTTAATAATATCGGGGCCGACAGACCCCCCTGTGACTTATGGGAGACGAGGACACCCCTGGAGATCCAATGTCGCTTATCATTCCAAACAAATCTCAGCATAGCTGCTTGGAGTGATTTAAGTTCCCTCATTGGGACCCTGACTGGAAGGGTCTCAAAGAAGTATAGCAACTTAGGAAGGAAAGACATTTTAAGAGAAGTAATGCGACCAATTAATGAGAGCGAGAGGTATCCACCTGTCCATTACTTTAATCAAATCACTCAGGAGTGGAGGAAAGTTGACTTTATATAGGTTATCATAAGAGGACGAGAGATTAACCCCCCAGATATTTGATGGCCTCCGAATTCCATCGGAATTTAAAGTTTAGCTTTAAATGATCCAATACATCAGGAGAGACATTTAGAGGAAGGGCTTCCATTTTTGAAGTATTTAATTTATACCCCGGTAGTTTCCCATAGTTTTTAAGATCCTCCAGCAGGTTGGGGAGTGCGATATGGAAGTTGGAAAGGGTTAAAAGGACATCATCTGCAAATAAGGAGATCTTTAACATTTTGTTCTGAACCTCCACTCCTGATATGTTATTGTTTTGTTTTATCATTTCCGGTACTGGTTCTATACACATGAAATATAATAGGGGTGAGAGGGGCAGCCCTGTCGGGTATCATTTAATATATTGAACGGGGGAATAGTGAGGCCGAAGGAGAACTGTATAATGCCCTTATAGCTGTCAGAAAAGGACCCGAAATGCCAAAGACCTCCAATGTCTTAAACAGGAAAGACCAGTCAAGGCGATCGATAACCTTTTGCGCATCTAGACTCAATATGAGAGACTGTAGCTTTCTTCTATTGGCAACCTCAATTAGATCTATTGCCCATCTAGTATTATCCCCCACCCCTGACGATTAGGGAAAATCCTGCTTGATCTTTAAGTTGAGGAAGCTAAGTGTTTAACCTATTTGCCAAAATATTTTTGAAGATTTTTAGATCAGAGTTTAGTAACGCGATTGGTTTATAATTTAAACAATCCAAGGGATCCTTCCCCGGCTTAGTGATAAGGAATAAGTAAGAATGTGACAACAAACCTGGGATGAGAGAGCCTTCTAAAAAAGAGTTAAACAGTTCATCCATGTGGAGAGAAAGCTCCTCCACAAAGGTTTTGTAATATAAATACATCATCCCATCTGGACCCGGAGATTTACCCAAAGGGAGATCCCTCAAGATGTCCACCACCTCCTTCTGCGTCACCTTCTGATTAAGAGATAACAAGGCTTCAGGAAGGAGAACTGGGAGATTTAATTGGAACTTTTTCATTTTTGACAGGAGTTACTACCACCGGCCCAAGGGCATGGCAATGGGTGGCCACTGTGCACCCAGCTATGCAAATTTACTCCTGGGCTGGTGGGAGGAAACTGTGGTCTTCACGGACCTGAATGAGAGTCACACAGAGAAGATTGATCTACAGTGTCGATATATCGACAATGTCTTCCTCATTTGGCGGGGTACAGCAGCTGATTTGATGAATTTATCAGCAATTTGAAGGAAACACAATTGTCAGCATTCTCGTTATGCTTCCCTTCGTGGATAAGCCTGTTGAAAAAACAAGAAATGGATATCTGGTAACATCTGTGTATAGAAAGCCTGCGGCCGGTACTTCCCTCTCGAGATGGGAGAGTAACCATTCCTTCCCACTCAAGGGAGGAATTTCTAAGGGGCAATTTCTAAGAGTGAGTGCAATGAGATGGCACTGTGGAAGAACCTTTGAGATGCATGCTAAAGATCTGAGAGATCGATTCCTAGAGAGAGAGTACCCTTAAAAAAGTCCTAAATAATAAATTTTTGTTCCCAGATCCCTATTCTATAGAGGCGACCCCTTATTGGGAATTATTTTGACCACCACGGCATATATCTTCCCTAATCCCCCTGGACACTATTCTCCGCTACAAAACTAAAATAGAATTAGTTTTCTAGCCACACTTGAAACAGAAAAAGAAATTAACACAGAATGTTGTAGGTTTATCCATTTTATTTACAGTATTTATTAAGTGCTGATGATAAATTGCGAGAATAGATAAAAAGGACATGATTGATGAGATACCGAATAAAGGGATGGACCCCAAATATGCACAATAATCAGCGACCCGTGCCACCAGCCAATTGGGTAGTATGCTGCCGATTAGATGTGTCATAGCTCTGAATCTCCCATGTGATAATAAACAGCTGACTAGACACACGTGATTAATGATGGGCCCTGATGGCTGGAATCAGATAAGTCACCTGTGCGATGACGTCTGTCAGGATTTCTCGGACATGAGATAAAACAGGTAGCATGTATGCTAATACCGCCGATGATGGCACCACCAGGGGCGGCGTATGGAGCGAATCCGTGTGTTGAGGAAGTCCAGATTATGGGTTCCATGACAGATGAGAGAGTGCTGGTCAGCACTGATGGCAGAAGGATGATGCCTAATGAGACACATTCCTCGATTAGACCAGGTGATCCGTGATCCTACTCTACGGTATTTAAGCTGGCGAGGGGCAGGGGAAAATGAGACCAGATATGTTAGTTCTTTTACATGCATCTATCCTCCCCTGATGACCAACTGAAGGTGAAACACGTCGGGGGCACGTAGGGATTTATAGGGTAATATGTCCACTACGGCAAGCTGTGGACTGCCCTTCTTAGGAGTCTTGGGAACCTAGGACTGACAAGTGCTGATTAGGGCCCACTAGGTCTTCACTCCCTGCTTACACTGAAAGTTAGCTGCTGTGTGGACAATCGGCTTCTGGACCTCGTCCTGGACAAGGACATCGTCCACAACACAGAATTGGTGAGATTATTCCAGTAATCTTTTAAATCTGTAATAAGCCTACCCAGCAATGTCTCAGAGGCACAGATGCTGATCGATTTGTGCCATCAGTATCTCCGAGGGTTGGCCATGGTCACCAGAACCAACCGGCTATTGTTTATTATTCCTAAACTCTCCTGTCTACAACTGCCGACTATATACCGCTAGTAACTGTTATTATGACTTTGGGAGATTTTAGAATTTTGTGTGTTTTGATGATACTTTTATCTTGCTTAATTAAAAGTTATATTTGAAGAATTCTGCGCACCCTGCAATAACGCAGCAAATTTAGTGGTACAGATGGGATTTTGGATTTGTTGGGGGCATACTACCTCGCTCGTCGCTTTCTCGGATACATTGTTTCCCATTTGTCGCTGTCAGTGGATAAGAGCAAATCTCATATTGTGATTTCTATATCGTGTTGCTTTGATAATCTCCGCGCCTCTCCTCCTCCATCCCCGCATCACGACACCTCTACACCCCACCCCCGAGCCCATAGGTCGCCCCTGAGCTCGGCTTCTCCCAGACAGGATTCTGCCCATAGAACGTAATTTGTTTTGTCAGGCAGTCGAGGAAATAATTGACCACTTTGAATGGAAGCGTATTATCTTCTCCACCTGTAAAGCGCTCTTCTCCGCGCTCCTCTATCGGCTTTATCTCAAAAGCAGAAGCGAAGAATGTTGACAGAATAAGAATGCATCCTGCTGTCTGGGGAATAATTCTGAGGGTTCAGTAGAGCCATCCATCATAAGAGGGCAGGAAAGATGGAAGCTGCGGAATATCAATGCCTCCGCTCTAGACAGGATTAGGACTGGGGGCCCTTTAAGTGGTGATTATATTATAGAAATGGAGCTTAATTAGCAGACCGAAGATGTGACGCGTTTCAGGTCCAGATCTCTCCTCACCTTATGGAGACAAGCACTTCGCAGCCACATGATCAGTTCAATGCCAAATTAATTGTAAGCAATGCAGAAAATGTCAGGTCATCTGAGCTGTTCTTCCTGCAAAATGCGTCAGACCCAGAAAACACATGGCATTGCTGACATAGGCTCAACTTCCGGTGACCATTATGTTATACGACTTTCCTTATCTCATATCTGTAGTATTTCCCGTTAAGATCTCTGCTTGCTGTCAGTAAATAGAAACATTATTTCCCTTCTGTCCTAGTCCTGCTCAACCTCTGAGAGTTTACTACAATGTATCCAGTCCAGACAATTTTCTGTCCATCTGCAGCACAAATCGCGCTCCCGGCCTTAGACTATGTTCACACGTTGCGGTTTTTTTTCTACACGCACAACCTGCTCGAAGCTTTTTTTTTGCATATTTGCTTCGTTTTTGCTGCCCCCCAAAAAATAATGTTGCAACTTCTTTAGGTTTCGTTGCACCAAAAACGCAGCAAAATAGCTTTCTCTGGGTGAAAAAAGCTGCAAAAACGCTGAAAGAAGAGACATGCTGCAGTTTGCAAAAACACCGCAGTTTTCCAATTCAGTCAGGAAAATAAATCCAAAGTGTGCATGAGATTTCTGAAATCCCAATGACTTTACCGGTACTGTAAAACGCCGCTGAAAATTTGAGTAAAAAAATGCCGCAAAAACGCAATGTGTGAACATAGCCTTGTGCTCTACCTGTATCAGCCCCAATACACAATATAAATACACTGTGTTCCAAATTATTATGCAAAAATTGTTTAGGAGTGATAAGGTAAGAATTTTTTTGTTTGTCAGTTAAACTCATTGATGGTGATGTGTGTCAGGGCTCTTTATATCACTGTAAGCAATTGCAGACACCTGTGCTAATTAGTTTGGCAGGTGTGTCCAATGAAAGGCAAGACTACTTAAGAAGGCTGTCCCACATTATTAAGCAGCCTACATTTTCTGCCAAAATGGGAAAGAAAAAGGATGTGTCGGCTGCTGAGAAGCAACAAATTGTGGAGTGTTTAGGTCAAGGCATGACTACAATCAACATTGCCAAGACACTTCATCGTGATCATCGCACAATCAAGAAGTTTGTAACTGATTCACAGTACACATGTGTGCGTGCTGATAAGGGAAAATTGAGGACTCTTTCCTACAGGCAATTACGTCAGGTTAAAAGAGCAGCGGCAAAAAAGCCTTATCATAGCAGCAGACAAGTTTTTGAAGCTGCTGGTGCCTCTAACGTCCCCCGAACAACAAGATGCAGGGTCCTTCAGAGGTTAGCAGCTGTGCGTAACATCCTGTCGACCTCCTCTATCCACATGCACACAAGCAGAAACGGCTCCAGTGGGCCAAACAATACATGAAGCTGACTTCAAAACTGTTTTGTTCACTGATGAGTGCCATGCAACGCTCGATGGTCCAGATGGATGGAGTGGAGGATGGCTGGTTGATGGACACCCCATGCAAACACGGCTACTGCACCAAGGAGGAGGTGGAGTAATGTTTTGGGCTGGAATCATGGGGAGAGAGATTGTCGGCCCCTTTAGGATCCCTGAAGGGGTAAAGATGAACTCCATAGTGTATGTTGAGTTTCTCAAACAGCACTTCCTGCCATGGTTCAAGAAGAAGAACCGTGCATTCCGCAGCAAGATCATTATCATCCATGATAATGCACCGTCTCATGCTGCACATAACACATCTGCATCTCTGGCTGCTATGGGCATAAAAGGGGACAAACTTATGGTGTGGCCCCCATGCTCCCCTGGCCTCAACCCCATTGAGAACCTCTGGAGCATCATCAAAAGGAGTGTCTATGATGGCGGGAGGCAGTTCACATCTAAGCAACAGCTCTGGGAGGGTATTCTGTCCTCATGCAAAACAATTGAAGCAGAAACCATCCAAAACCTGATAAATTCAATGGACGAGAGAGTTCAGAAGCTCCTTTCGAACAAGGGGTCCTATGTGCAAATGTAACATCACCTAAATTAAAGTTTTGAGTTGAAAGCTGTTTGATTTCAGTTTGTAATAACCTGCTAATGCTTATAATTTCAAAAATGACCATTTTTTTGTTCTTTATTAAAATGAAAAGGTTGAAAACTCTGCTGTGCATAATAATTTGGAACATGCATTTTGAGTGCAGTTTGAGTGTTTTATTTTTAAAAAAATATACTGTTATCACAGGCAAGTTTGTGCAGAAACCTTTCAATTGTACTCTAATAGTTTTTGACTGGAAAATTACTGACTGAAATTCATATAGGTAATTTGGGAAAATCTGAGAAAATATTATTTGCATAATAATTTGGAACACAGTGTAGAGACACTCCAAATAACTTAGGGTATGTGCACACGTTGCGGATTTGTTGCGGATCCGCAGCGGATTTTCCGCGCGGAATCACTGCAGATCCGCAAGTGTTTGACGATACAATGTTAAGCAAAGGAAAAAATTGCTGTGCTCATGCTGCGGAAAATTCCGCACGGAATCCGCAGCAGTTTATTTTCCGCAGCATGTCAATTCTTTGTGCAGATTCCGCAGCATGTCTACACCCTTTTCATTATAGAAAACCGCAGGCCAAAAAACGCATGACAATTCGCTTAAAATCCGCATAAAAAACATACCCTTGTTAGACCAATCCATGCCTTTCATCTTTCAGATCTCCATACTACATTTCCCAATATACCACACAGTTTGACAACAGGCTGGAAGTCGTAGTTCCCTTAGTGCAGCTAACTTCTTTGTGTGCTCTCACCCCTGCGGCCTCCATTCTTCTTCGCTCGCACCGACCACATGAATATTTGAATGTGTACAGGATCCCTGCGCCATCATCATCGTGACTACTGCCATTTCCACCGCTGCACACAATGTCCTAATGCTCCATCTCATGCGCTGTTTCAAGGACATATAAATCAATGGCTCTGGAAACGTTTGTCAGAAGCAGTGACACAAAACACAAAAGATTTGGGAAAGTTGAAGCAGAAGCAGAAGCAAATACTGTGCACAGTGCTGGGATGGGATTTTTGGAAAATTCTATATGATAGTACAATAACACCATCTGCTGGAGAAAAAGCAGAATACATAAATAGTGATGAGATTAAAAAAAAAAACCTGCACCAACAGCGGCTGCATGAGGCAAAATTCTGCATGCGGTGCCCTAATATGGGGGACACAGATTGTGGTTCAATATTCTGTATTCAAGAGATCGAAGAGATCAAAATTAGCAGAGCAGTGATGTGATGCATTTCAGATACTGAGGTGTCCAGACACTTCACAGTCGCATTCAATGCCAATGTGAAGTATTAGATCTGCTTGTGTGCAGACCTCCTCTGGTATAACATCAGCACAAACACTGCGTCCCCAACCGGAGCATCTGCATGCAGCCTTTCATCACCAAGCTCAATGCCGAGCGTCGGATGTAGTGGTGTAAAGCTGTCACCGCTGGACTCTGGAGGAGACGTGATCTGTACTGTCATGAGGATCGCAAAATTTCTATTGATTGAGGAGGAGATTAGTTTGTGATTCAGGAAAGCACCCTAACTGCATTTGCCTGTTAATGATGCAGAGGTAATCTATGGCGTTATCAGGCCCTTACCCAGTAAGTTATGAAAATTACTCAGCATAAACAATGGACAAGCGTAGCTTCAGCTTTGCAACAGTTTGGAAAGACCCGTATTGCCCAAAGGCCAAACAAAATAGAGGGTGACCCACAACGGCAACAGACCACACAGACACGGAGGAAACATGAGCGCCTGCACAAAGACTCACCAGCTGAGGGGGAACAGACGTCGCCACCCCACACAGACATGGAGGAGAATATGAGCTGCAACACAGAGCCCCACACAGACATGGAGGAGGGAGAACATGAGCGGCCGCACAGAGCCCCACACACACATGGAGGGGAGAACATGAGCGGCCGCACAGAGCCCCACACAGACATGGAGGGGAGAACATGTGTGGCCACAGAGCCCCACACAGACATGGAGGAGGGAGAACATGAGCGGCCACACAGAACCCCACACAGACATGGAAGGATCTGGGGGGAGAACATGAGCTGCCGCACAGAGCCCTATACAGACATGGAGGGGAGAACATGAGCAGCCGCACAGAGCCCCATACAGACATGGAGGAGGAACATGAGCAGTCGCACAGAGCTTCACACAGACATGGAGGGGAGAACATGAGCAGCCGCACAGAGCCCCACACAGACATGGAGGGGAGAACATATGCAGTCGCGCAGAGCCTCACTGTTAAGAATGTGCTAGAGATGGTTTCTGAGCAGAGGCTCCCTCTGGTGGTTACAGACAGTACTGAACCTTTCAGCGAGGAGTGGCAATCTGGAATCACGGACTGGTCTGATATAAGGAAGGTTCCCTCCCATAATGGTTGCCAGTGATCAATTCTTTTTGTCTCAATTGTGGTTCCTGGTTCATTTGGAAGTTTGCTGGAGTCTTGCCTGCATCTCCTGCTTTCAGATAAGATATATTTTTGCTTTTCTTTTTGTGCTTGCTTTTTGCATTGTTTTCTGCACTTTTGTGGAGGTCAGCCAGGTCCCCTCCTGGGGCCTGAGCTCCTCACAGTTTTTCTGCAGCCACTGTTATTTGCTCATTTGCTTTTTCCTGTTTTTTTCAGCGGCTGCGGCTTGGTTTTTGTTCACACTGAGATCTGATTTAGTGGGTGGTGAGATCGTGTGATCTCAGTATTTTTGTAATCAGAATTGTTGGGTTTTTTGTAGGGTTTTCTGGGTTGCAGAAAGTAATCTCTCCTGTCCTATCCTATTTAGTCAGCTTGTGGCCCCAGCGTTTGCTCAGTCTATTTTCTGCCTATGTTTGTATTTTCATCTTGTCTAACCGCCATTATATGTTTGGGGGCTTCCTATTTTCTTTGGGGATCTGCTCCGGGGCAGATAGCTTTCATCTTTCTGCCTTTAGGTGTAGTTATCTCTCAGGCTGTGACGAGGCGTCTAGGATCAACGTAGGAACGCTCCACGGCTACCTCTAGTTGTGTCGTTAGTTTAGGAATCTGCAACCCATCAGTTACCAACATCTCAGGTGTTCGGCTGCCCTGCTGTTGTTCCTGTCCTACTCAGCTACCGAAACATAACAGTATCACCAGCCAGAACTGAAAATTATATGGTACTCACAGAAGGGAAAAATAGTGTGGAAAGAAAAAAGTTGTCAGAGTTGTCAGAGATTTTTTTTTTTCTGTCTGTTTCATTTTTTTCCCTCTTTTTCTCTGGGTGCTGAGGAGGATTTTTTTTCTCTCAATGGAGTTTGCACAGTTGTCTGGCCATGTGGATCAGCTTGCCACTGAGGTTCGGAGTATTGCTACCTATCTTGCTGGGTTGCCGGTTGTGGAACCTAGGATTCCCATGCCAGATTTGTTTTTGGGGGATCGGGCTAAACTTCTGAATTTCAAAAATAACTGTAAGTTGTTTTTTGTCTTAAAGCCTAAGTCTTCAGGTAAAGCAGCACAGCAGGTTCAAATTGTCATCTCTCTCCTGCGCGGCGATCCTCAGGAGGGGAGAACATAAGCAGCCACACAGAGCCCCACACAGACATGGAGGGGAGAACATGAGCGGCCGCACAGAGCCCCACACAGACATGGAAGGAGAGAACATGAGCGGCTGCACAGAGCCCCACACAGACATGGTGGGGGAAAACATGAGCGGCTGCACAGAGCCCCACAGATACATTGTGGGGGAAAACATGAGTGGCCGCACAGTGCCCCACACAGACATGGAGGGGAGAACATGAGCGGCCGCACAGAGCCCCACACAGACATGGAGGATGGAGAATATGAGCGGACGCACAGAGCCCCACACCGACATGGAGGGGAGAACATGAGCGGCTGCACAGTGCCCCACACAGACATGGAGGAGGGAGAATATGAGCGGCCGCATAGAGCCCCACACAGACATGGAGGGGAGAAAACATGAGCGACCGCGCAGAGCCCCATACAGACATGGAGGGGAGAACATAAGCAGCCACACAGAGCCCCACACAGACATGGAGGTGAAGAACATGAATGGCCACACAGAGCCCCACACAGGCATAGAGGAGGAGAATATGAGCGGCCTCACAGTGCCCCCCACAGACATGGAGGGGAGAACATGAGCGGCTGCACAGAGCCCCACACAGACATGGAGGAGGGAGAATATGAGCAGCTGCATAGAGTCCCACACAGACATGGAGTGGGAGAACATGAGCGGCTGCACAGTGCCCCACACAGACATGGAGGAGGGAGAATATGAGCGGCCGCACAGAGCCCCACACAGACATGGAAGGGATAGAACATGAGCAACCGCACAGAGCCCCATACAGACATGGAGGGGAGAACATATGTGGCGCCCCTGAGGGTTCAGTCGCCACAGAGGTATTGCACCTCACCCAGAGGTGTGATATCCCATTCCCAGGTAAGGAGGGAGCACCACCTAGGACTCTAACACCTGCACCCAGCACACACTAGAACAGCTGGGCACCTTGGACGGACCCTACGGGAGGATGGTCTCATCCCAGGCTGAGATAGGAAAGGGTGTATGAGTGGGTGGAGTAGTAAGTAGCAAGGTGGAGTGAAGCTTGAGGAAGCAGGGACAGAGTTTAGTGAGTCCTGAGGAGGAAGAGGATGGAGTAGGACGTGTATTGAGTAGCTCCCAGTGAGAGGAGGCTGCAGAGGGAAGAAAAGGAGTCTAGATAGAGACTCAGAAGCGACTGGAAGCTGGAAGAGCTTAGTCCAGAAGTAGAGAGTGGAGAGAGAAAGAAGCAGAAGGAAAGAGAAGCTTCTGGAGTGACAGAGGAAGAAGTCCTAGGAATACGGAGAGAGCAGGAGCCATCCGTTGGTCCTGGTCTGTTGGCAGAGGGACTATGTCGCAGAGGGCACTCGACCCCTTTGACTAGTGAAAGAACTTTATGATTCAGTTAGCAAGTCGACTGCTGTGACAACATAGGGATCACAGTCAATAACCATCCTTATCTTCTCTGGAGAGGCAGCTATATAGAATCAAAGGAACGCAGAAATAAGTCGTTTTCCTAGAGGATTCGCAGCCGCTGATCTGGGACACTGTTTGTGAAGGTGCTGTAGGATAGAAGGCGAGAAAATCAGCACAGTGAGACGGCCAGTGAAAGGAACACAAATACAGAACGGAGTCCTGGAAAGGTGTATCCCAATCTACCTGGGGGTTTGCTGAGCCCCTCACCTGGAGTACACAGTACCAAGCGAGCATCTGTATTGTACACATTAGAACTGTGAGTAAAGCTTTGGAAACTGCAACTCGCTGACTGTTTCTCAGTTTCTTCCTGTGTCACCTATTACACTCAGCTACATCTCCCAGCATCATTACCACCTTTTACTACATTTACCTGCCCTGGGATCCCATAGCCTCACCTGTGGGAGGCTGTACCAACTCTGCTGCATCTCACCATCTATCCCAGAGGATCTGCACAGCAGGGCTGGTCATCCCTGACCAGATACCACAGGTGGCGTCACGAATACCTACACTACAAACTCTAAACATCCCCTGCAAATAATTCCCCTTTCATTGGACGCCCAGGGCCACGGACCGGGTCATTGCCGCTGTGACACATCCCCTCAATACACCGGCCCGGTACCGAGTATCCTACTGCCCTGGCTGGCGACCCACATAAGCAGCCACACAGAGCCCCACACAGACATGGAGGGGGAGAACATGAGCGGCTGCACAGAGCCCCACACAGACATGGAGGAGGGAGAATATGAGCGGCCGCACAGAGCCCCACACAGACATGGAGGGGGAGAACATGAGCGGCTGAACAGTGCCCCACACAGACATGGAGGAGGGCGAACATGAGTGGCCGCACAGAGTCCCACACAGACATGAAGGAGGGAGAACATGAGCGGCAGCACAGAGTCCCACACAGACATGGAGGAGGGAGAACATGAACGGCCGCACAGAGCCCACACAGACATGGAGGGGGAGAACATGAGCAGCTGAACAGTGCCCCACACAGACATGGAGGAGGGAGAACATGAGCGGCTGAACAGTGACCCACACAGACATGGAGGAGGGATAACATGAGCCGCCACATAGAGCCCAAAACAGACATGGAGGGGG
>JARQOD010000001.1:386544860-386650325 GCA_033576555.1 Oophaga sylvatica | reverse complement strand
TATAAGAGAACTCAGCCAGTGGAAGTAGATCCACCCAATCATCCTGTAGGTGGCAGATAAAACAGCGGAGATACTGCTCCAGGGTCTGATTGGTTCGTTCTGTCTGTCCATTAGTCTGGGGATGAAAAGCAGAAGAAAGGTTTACTTTAATGTCCAATGCTGCACAGAAATTTTGCCAAAACCTTGAAGTGAATTGCACCCCTCGATCCGAAATGACCTCATCCGGTACTCCATGTAAGCGAAACACATTCTTAATCATCAAGTCTGATGTCTGTTTTGCAGTGGGTAAGCCGACACAAGGGATAAAATGAGCTGCCTTTGTTAGACGGTCAACCACCACTAGAATGGTGTTCTTCCCTTGAGAGGTTGGTAACTCCACAATGAAGTCCATAGAAATGGATCCCCAGGGCGGGACGGGGTGGGAAGAGGTTGCAACAGACCAGTTGGTGAGGAGCGAGGTGTTTTGCATCTTGCACAGACTTCACATGAAGTGACATAGTTTAAGACATCTTTCCTGTAAGTGGGCCACCAAAAGAAACGAGAAAGAAATTCTTGTGTCTTTAGAATTCCCCTATGCCCGGCTATCTTGGAATCGTGGATGAGTTGCAATACTCTCAATCTGACTGTTTCAGGTATATACAGACGTTGTCCCTGAATCCACACACCATTCTTAAAGACAAGACTTACGTCCCTTGGGGGTTGAGCCAACAAAGAATCCGCATGGTATGCTTCCTTGATGTCCTTAAGTAGGTCTTGATTATGAATCACTCCCAGGAATCTAGAGTCAGGAAGAATAGTCTTAGGAGGAGTAAGTGGACGTGTCTCTGCTGAATGAATCCTAGAGAGTGCATCAGCCTTTCCATTGCGCGATCCTGGTCTATAAGAAATGACAAAATTAAATTGGTTTAGGAAAAGATTCCAGCGAGCCTGGCGAGGAGTCAGGCACTTAGCCGACCTGATAAATTCAAGGTTACGATGGTCTGTCAGGACGACTTATTTGCTGTGCAGTTCCCTGAAGAAGGTGTCTCCATTCCTTGAAGGCGGCAATAATGGCCAACAATTCTCTATTGCCACATCGTAGTTCCTCTCAGCCGAAGACAACTGCTGGGAAAAGAAGGCACAGGGATGCAAGACATTCTTCTCACCTGTTCTCTGAGAGAGTATAGCTCCAACGGCACAGTCTGAAGCATCCACCTCTATTATGAAGGCAAGCTCGGGGTGGGATGTACTAAGATAGGTGCGGTGGTAAATTTATCCTTTAAACAGGAAAATGCTTCCTGAGCTTGCGGGGTCCAGGAGAACCTAGACTGTTTCCGGGTAAGTTGGGTGATAGGTGACACTACCTCAGAAAAATTCTTAATGAAACGTCTATAGAAGTTGGCAAACCCGATGAAACGCTGCACCTCCTTCACATTTCTAGGAATTGGCCAATCCTTGATGGCTTGGGTCTTGCTTCCATCCATACTAATCCCTTGCGTAGATAGTACATACCCCAGAAATTGAATTTCGGTCCTCTGGAATTCACATTTTTCAAGTTTGATGTAGAGATGGTTTTGTCTTAGGCGTTCTAAGACCATTCTCACATGTCCATGATGTTCCTCTGTGGAGTTAGAAAAAATTAGAATATCATCCAGATAAATCACCACAAATGTATCTAGGAGATCCCTGAAGATATCATTCACGAAGTGTTGGAAAGTGGCTGGGGCGGTACTCAGACCAAAAGGCATAACTAGATATTCAAAGTGTCCATAGCGTGACCTGAAAGCAGTCTTCCATTCATCCCCAGGTCTGATACGGACCAAGTTATAGGCCCCACGGAGATCCAGTTTAGAGAAAATTTTGGCATGCCGCACTCTCTCCAACAAATCAGGGATTAAAGGCAATGGATAACGGTTTCTAATAGTAACCTTATTGAGTTCCCTATAGTCTATGCAGGGTCTCAGAGATCCATCTTTCTTCTTCACAAAGAAGATGGGTGCACCTGCGGGAGATGAAGAGGGGCGTATGAAGCCCTTGGCTAAATTTTCGTCTATATAATCCTTCAAAGCTTTTAGCTCGGGCCCCGCTAGGGGGTAGATCTTACCAAAAGGTATCTCGGCTCCGGGTAATAATTCAATTGGACAATCATATGGACGGTGAGGAGGAAGCTGATCAGCGTTCTTCTTGTCACATAAATCGTCATAGTCCTGGTATACAGCTGGTAGTTCAGGGACTGACATGGTTCCTTTAGGAACAGAGCAAGCTGAAACTCCTTGACTCATCTGTTTCTCCGGAAAGTGTAATTCCTTGGTCTCCCAGTTAATCGTAGGATTCTGCGCCTGCAGCCATGGTATCCCTAGAATGATGGGAAAGTGGGGAGAAGAGATAAGCAAAAAAGACATTTTCTCCTGATGATCTTTACCCATAAGGACCCTCAAAGGCTCTGTTTCTTGATCCACTGGTCCAGAAGTCAGTAGAGAGCCATCCACAGTCTCCATCTGTACTGGAGTAGCCTTCTTCACTGAACGTATCCCCTGTTTCAGACCAAAGGAGATATCCATAAAATTTCCACTTGCTCCTGAGTCGATCATAGCAGAGCTAGACACCCAGACTGAGTCAACCCAGAGTTTGATGGAAAGGAAGCAATGAGAATTGTTTCTTTTACAACTCAGCTGGGACACCGCTGAGGAAACTTGAAAAATTGCAGCGTTTATACCGTCATCGTCCCCAGAACTAACAGAGTTTAAGTCCGAGAAATCAAGATCTCTTGCAGCAGATCTCTCTGGAGCCTGAGGCTCGGACATGACAGAGCTCCTCTCGCAACACTCACAGTGAATGACTGCTGCAGTAGTCTTACGAGAACGGCTGGGGCAGTTTATAATGAAGTGCCCTGACTTACCACAGTAGAAACATAGATTTTCCTTTATACGATGTTCTTTGCGTGCATCACTAACCCGTCTTTGTAAAGAGTCCACCTGCATGGGTTCAGGTTCTGGTTCCCTTGTGATCCTACTCAAAGGTTCCTTAGCTGAGGAGGGAGGTAGTAAAAGGTTAGTGCGATTATTTTCGAACCATCTCTCTTGTCTGCGTTCAGTCAGACGAGCATCAATACGGATACAATAGTTAATAAAGTCACCTAACGCAGTGGGAGGGTCGGCACGAGCAAGTTCATCCTTAACCAGTGGAGACAACCCTTTCCGAAAAATAGATTTTTTAGCGGAAGTGTCCCAAGTGGTATCAAGAGCCCATCTCCTGAAATCCAGGGCATATTCGGCTACTGAACGCTTACCTTGGCGCAAAGTTAACATGGCTGCTTCAGCTGTTGCACCTCGATTGGGGTCATCAAACACCTGCCCCATGGCTGAAATAAAAGCATCAAGGTGATTCAAACAATCATCCTCAGTCTCAATCAGAGGGTTTGCCCACATCAAAGCCTTATTGGTAAGCAACATGATTATAGTAAGCACTTTGGATCGTTCAGTGGGAAATTGTGAAGCATGTGCAGAGAAAAATAAATTGCATTGATTAATAAATCCCCTGAATTTCTCACGTTCACCGCCAAAACGAAAAGGAGGTAATTTGGGGATCCCAGAACTTGAGGTTATGGCAGGAGCCTGGGCTCGTTCCTCTAGAGCCTCAATCCTGGCTCGCAATTCCTGGGTAGTCTGTCCAAACACTTGCAAATTATGATTAGTGAGGTCCTGTAGGCTTGCAAAACGGTTTTTAAAGTCTGTACATCTGAAAGGATTGTATCAGTCACTCCGCAAAGTTCCTTTATGCGGGCCTCCATCTTCCAGATCTTTTAAGGCAGAGGTGCTGGAAGGAGAAGAGGAAAGGAAAAAAAAAAAAAACAATAGTGTTTACCTGTGGTAACACTCCAGAGTAAAATTTTAAGGGAATGCGCTCACCTGGAATGGTTGTGAGAAGTCACAACCACTGTCACCACATAAGGTATTAAACGGACATCTGATATCCACAGTCACAGCAGACACGGCTTTCCCAGACCCAGCAGACACTAAACATTGGCTCCTGAATCTTGTCATGTATAGTGTACAGTTCCTATAGCGTCTTGTGCTTGGGTGCGAGGAAAACACAGGAGACATAGGTTGAAATGAAATGACTTGTATTACTTCATACAAGCATGCTGAAAAGTTCACATAGTTTGCAGGAACAGCGACAGGAGACACAGCAGGCCAGAGTAACTTCAAGCACTACAATAAATCTCCAAAGCAGGTTCAGGATCTCTTCTCTGTACCGTAATTCCTCTGCAAACATGGATTCACCAAACAGCAGGTTTCCAGAGTCCAAAAGTGTTCCAAGGTTCCTCAGTAGGGAATAGCTGGAGTACAAGTCCAAGGCTTCCAGGAGTCAGGTCACAGACTGACTGAGGCTTGATTCAGGGGCACTGATTGTTCAGCTGAGGCTGCTTAAGAAGCAAGAGGGAAGAATCAGGGTGGGAACATGAAAACTGGAAACTCCATATTAACTGAGGGCAAGAGCTGCAGAAAGACAGAAAGCAAAATGGCCGACGGAAAACTGAGTTTCAAGGAACATGTCAACAGAGACAAAGAACCTTACACTGGTCTATCTGGAATCTGCCAAGCGACTCAATCCTAGACAGGCCAGGTGGGCCTTGTTTTTCACACGTTTTAATTTTGTGGTTTCCTTTCTTCCTGGCACTAAGAATGTTAAGGCGGATGCCCTCTCGAGGAGTTTCCTTGCGGACTCTCCTGAGTTATCTGACCCTTCTGTTATTTTGAAAGAGGGTGTAGTTCTTTCCGCCATCTCGCCCAATTTGAGACTTGCTCTGGAGGGGTGTCAGGAGGATAGGCCCGAGCGCTGCCCTGTTGGAAAATTGTTTGTCCCGGACCAGTGGAAAAAGAGTGTGATGTCTGAGATTCATTGTTCCGCATTGGCTGGGCATCCCGGAATTTTTGGTACCAGAGACTTGGTTAGTCGGTCCTTTTGGTGGCCTACCTTGTCTCGTGATGTCAGGGAATTTGTGCAGTCCTGCGGTACTTGCTCTCGCTTCAAGCCTTGCTCTCGCTCTAGTGGTTTGTTGATGCCATTGTCTGTGCCCAAGAGACCATGGACCCATATCTCTATGGATTTCATTTCCGACCTTCCTGTTTCTCAGAGAATGACCGCCATCTGGGTAATTTGTGATAGGTTTTCCAAAATGATACATCTTGTGCCATTACCTAAGTTGCCTTCCTCCTCTGAATTGGTGCCGTTGTTCCTTCAGCACGTGGTTCGTTTACACGGCATTCCTGAGAACATTGTGTCTGACAGAGGAGTCCAGTTTGTTTCCAGATTTTGGAGGACTTTTTGTTCTAAACTGGGTGTTCAATTGTCTTTCTCCTCGGCATTTCATCCTCAGACCAATGGTCAAACTGAGAGAACAAACCAGACATTGGAGACTTATCTAAGATGCTTTGTGTCTGCTGATCAGGATGACTGGGTCTCTTTTTTGCCTTTGGCTGAGTTTGCTCTTAATAATAGGGCTAGCTCTGCCACTTTGATGTCTCGTTTTTCTGTAATTCTGGGTTTCACCCTCAATTCTCTTCAGGACAGACGGAGGCTTCTGTCTGTCCAGGTGTTGACTCTGTTGTGGAGCGTATGCAACAGATTTGGGACCAGGTAGTGGAGAGGTTGTCCCTCTCTCAGGAGAAGGCCCAGCGGTTTGCTAACGGCATAGGACTGATGGTCCTCGGTTTAAAGTAGGGGACTTGGTCTGGTTGTCCTCAAAAAATATTCCTATGAGAGTAGCATCTCCTAAATTTAAGCCTAGGTTCATTGGACCTTATAAGATCATGGAGATTATTAATCCTGTTTCTTTTCGTTTGCTTCTTCCAGGGACATTTAAGATCCATAACGTGTTCCACAAGTCCTTGTTGAAGAGGTTTGTTGAGCCAGTGGTTCCTGCTGCTGTGCCTCCTGACCCTGTTTTGGTTGAGGGCAATCTGGAGTATGTGGTTGAGAAAATATTAGATTCTCGTTTTTCTAGACGGAAACTCCAGTATTTGGTTAAGTGGAGAGGTTATTGTCAGGAAGACAATTCTTGGGTGTTTGCTTCGGACATCCATGCTAGGAGGCTTATCCGTGCGTATCATAGAACTCATCCTGACCGACCTGCGTTGCTCAAGTGGGGTTCGGTGACCCCTCCTCAAGGGGGGGGTACTGTTGTGAATGGGCTTGAGATGAGTTCTGAGCAGAGGCTTCCTCTGGTGGTTACAAGCGGTGCTGGTCTGTCCAGTGGAGATTGTGAGGATTGGGAGTCAGGTGTTACTGACTGGTCTTATATAAGGGAGTCACCTTCCCATCAGGGTTGCCGGTGATCAATTGTTCTGGTCTCAATCCTTGAATCCTGTTTCCCTTGTAGCCTGCTGTGTCATGTCTGCATCTCCTGCTATCAGATAAGACATTTTCTTCTTTCTGTTTTTGTGCTTGATTTTTGCATTTTGTCCTGCACTTCTGTGGGGGCCTTCAGGGTCCCCTCTGGGGGCTTTTGCCCTCTCAGTTTAGTTCAGCCACTGATGTTTGTACTTTTGCTTTTTACAGTTTTTTCAGTGGCTGCTGTTTTGATTTTGTTACACCAGAGAACTAATTTAGGTGGTAGAGGTCGTGTGATCTCAGGTGTTTTTGAAATTAGTAGAGTTGGTGCTTTTCAGGGTTTTCTTGGATTGCAGTAAGTACCCTTCCTATCCTTTTCTATTTAGTTAGTTTGGACCCAGCGTTTGCTCATACTATTTTCTGTCTGTGTCAGTATTTCTTCTTGTCTAACCGCCATTACATGTCTGGGGGCTTTCTATTATCTTTGGGGTTCTGCTCCGGGGCAGATAGCTTTCCTATTTCTTTCTTTAGGTGTAATTAGTTTCTCAGGCTGTGACGAGGCGTCTTAGGACCAACGTAGGAACGCTCCACGGCTGCCTCTAGTTGTGGTGGTTAGTCAGGGTACTGCAATCTCATAGATTCCAACTGCTCTGGTGTATTGCCTTTTTACCTGCACTCCGAAACATAACACCACTGCCTCCAAATCCTCCCATTATAAAAGTATGGATGAGGATAATAGGCAGTGGCTAGAGGACAAGCGTAAACTCGGCACCAAAATGAAAAGAAAGAAGGGAGATCTCATCATCTCCCGCTCTGGCCAAGGTACTCAAGGAAGGAAAAACTGACTCCCCTCTGGTTGGTCTTTCTAACTGGTTCCAAGCCCTTGAGAACATCTCTTCCTCTGAGGAGGAAGCTGAAGGGGAGGTTCCGGCTTTTGCAAGGCTTACAGGGGGTGCCGAGTCTCCTTCTGGGAATGTCAGGTCCTTGGAGGAGGGACTGGCCCATAGTCCGGAGACAAGGACGATAAAAAGAAAAAACACGTGAGAATGAACACCTCTGTGTCGTTAAATAGGGGGAAGGATGCCTCCTCTAAGGCAGAGGACAAGGGGAGTGGGAAGAAGATAGCCGTCTAACTCAATCACCAATGATGGCCGTACCCACTCCTTTGATGCTGGCGTCCATTACTGTCGCCAGCATAAAGTCAAATACAGCTAGATTTGCGGCCTTTGATTTTCTCAGCCGGGTTGAAGCTGACAGTTTCTTTTTGCAAGAGACCAGGCTGAAAAACATGGCAGGCGTGTTTAAAGCTAAGAGGGAGTAGAGACTCGGGCCCTCCTATTGGTCTCATGCGGCCAAGCCGTATAGCGGAGTGGAAGTCCTTTTTACTGCACCAGTGGAATGCCGACGGGTTATTGAGTTAGAAATGGGAAGGTGCCTGATCTTAGATGTCCTCATGAAGGGACAAGATCTCCGGATCATTAACATCTATGATCCCCAATCTAAGTGGGACCGGAAGTGACTCTTTATGAGGATCAAGCCCTACCTTTTTACAAGTCGGCAGGTTGTCTTTGGAGGGGACTTCAATACTGTCACGAGGCCCCGAGATAGAGGAGGTTGCAGAGACAAGCTGACTTATGATAGCGTCGCCCTTAGGCCGGGGTCACACTACCGTTTAATACGGACGAGCGCGAGGCGATAAAAAATCGCATTGTGCTCGTCCCCCTGTTAATCTATGGGTCAGCTCGCATCATCCGATTTTTTATCGGACGTGTTGTACGTGCGAGTGAAATCGCAGCATGCTGCGATTGTACTCGTATGTCGGCCGAGAGTCGCCAATGCAAGTCTATGGGAGCGCAAAAAAAACGGATTGCACACGGACCATGCGTGTGAATTGCGATAAATACGCATGCATTGGGCAGGTGACAGGAAATTGCCTCAGACATCAAATCATGAAGGTTTCACATGCTAATTAGCCTGTGAAGGTCTTAAACCAGGAAGTAGCACGCCTGCACGGAGTCCAGCAAGATGGCTAGACAAATTAATGTGGAGCTCCTCATTGTTCTTGTTCAGGAGACCCCAGAACTGTGGGATGTCCGTGATGCACATTACGCAGACCGTTTGCGAAAAGATGCGTCCTGGAAGCGTATATGCCGCCAAATTTTTTCCCAACTATGCGGAAAGTTCACCTGAGGTACAGCAGGAAATGAGTAAGTGATAACCTTACTGCACCATTGTTGCAAACACGATCCTATGTCATAATCTGCTTGGTAGCGTGCATGTTTGGCATTTGGCACTTGTGAAATAGCATGCATTTAAAAAATACATGTCACAATGCTTATACTGTGATCCTAATGTCAAACCTTTGTTGCATTGCTTTGCAGTGGGTGATGTCACTAGACGCTGGCGGAGCTGCCGTGACCAGTTCCGCAGAGAGCGGCAGAATCGGGCCAGGAGTGGGTCAGAGAGACCCCAAAAGCGAAAATACATTTATTATGATCGCTTGAACTTTCTGGCACCAATTATGGATCTGCGTCCGTAAGTTCATGCTTCAACTCTGCACACCTTTGCCTACTTGCCTTAAGGTATGATTTTAATGTTAATTTTTTCCATGCTAAATAGAACTGAGTCCAATATAACCGAGCGGGAGACCGGCTCGGACTCAGAGGTCCACGTGGACCCAGTTGCTGATGCGGAAGAAGAGGCTGGTCCATCTTCCCAAACAGTTTCCAGCCAACAACCACCCCCAACAGCATGGTCTTCTGCAGGACAGGAGGCACAGGAAGAGGACGACCGTGCCCAGAGTAGTAGCCCAACCCTCCGCCTTGATACCTCACCATAGGCTGCAGTAGTGTCCCGACGGGGAAGCCGCCGAAGGGAAGCTGAACACCACTGGGACCAAACACCAAGTGGATACAGGGGTATTAAACTATCTGTCCCGCACGGCAAATGATGATGGGGAAGAGGCCTATGCAAGGAGTCTGGCTCGCTATCTACGCACTATCCCCCGAGAAGTAAGGCTGCGCGCCAGAGGTGCCATTCAAATAGTCATAGATGCTTGCACCCCACCCAATAACCCAACGCAGATCTTGGCTTATCTAGAAAGATGGCAACTGTCACGGGCAAACCGTCTCCAAATGCCTGTGCCACCTGATGATAATCCAAGACCTGAAAGTGATCCCCCTTCCACACGTAGTCCATCCCCACACCAACCTCAAGGTGTTAGTCAACACCGTCCACAACATGGTCAGATATATCCGCCAGCAGTACATCACCAGTATGGCCACTTGACCATACCCAGTGGAGGAGATTGGCCACTACATGGGTATGGTCGACATGGACATTCTGGGATGTATCCGCACATGGGCCCTGTCAATAGCCTTGATTATGTCCCTCATTACCAAAGTGGACAGTACCACCACGTTGCACCCCAAGTACCTTCCATGGTCTTTCATGGCACCTCAGCCACAACTCATGGGCAATTGCCGCAACAAAGTAACCAAGCCACTCAGCCTGATGCTCCTCCTTCTCCACCACATACATATCAGAATTTGTGAATACTTTTGTTTTTATATTAAGTTTTTATATGTTGTTTTTTTTCTTGAATGTGGGTTTGCCAATAAAGGCCATCATTGCCATATGATGCAAATATGGTATCTTATGGCCCAAAAGTGTTTCTAATAAAAAGCACAAACTCAAATTGTGATTGTTCAAATTTTTTATGTGTAACTGATGCTATCAATGTGTTATTTCACACATTATATTGCATTTTTCAAAAACGGTACATGTAAAATTAGTTTCAGGTTATCACGCACACATAATAAAATCATAACATAGCCAATGCATTTTTTTGCCAAGGAGTATATCCCTCTGGGGAAACAAAATAATTGGTAAACACGTCCCGCACTTTAAGTCCAGATGGTGGGCGACGTGGTTGATGTCCATGCGGAGTTGGGAGCACATTATTTGCATCTATAACATCATAACCCTCATTTGCAAGACAGTCATGTTTTCGGGTAAAATTGTGTAGTACCACACATGCTTTTATTACTTGATTAACATTTTGTTCCTTAGTTGTATTGCAGACTGCAGAACCCGCCATTTGGCTGTGAGTATGCCAAAGGCACACTCGACGAGGCGTCGTGCACGGAATAGGCGGAAATTAAAAATGCGCCGCCGGTTGTCCAGGGTTCGCCGTGGATAGGGCCTCATCAGGTTCCTGGTTAGCTGAAATGCCTCATCACCAACCATCACATAAGGCACTGGTTCCAGATGAGATCCTGGGAGCTGACGTGGGGGTGGGAGGTCCAACTGATTGCTCCGCATACGCCGACCCATAATTGAGGTATTAAACACTCTGGAGTCTCCTGTTCGCCCATAGGCCCCAATATCTACTATAGTAAACATGTAAGCACTGTCTACCAGGGCCAACAGAACAACTGAAAAATACTCTTTGTAATTATAGTATTGTGAGCCAGAGTTGGGGGGCTTACGTACACGAATGTGCTTCCCATCTAGTGCCCCTATACAGTTCGGAAACTGGCACGTCTCCTCAAACCCACTGGCTATACGCACCCAATCTGCTTGTTTTGGCACAGGCATCACCGAGTTATGTAGTCTTGACCAAATTTCAAGGCAGGTACAGCGGACAATACCACAAATAGTGGATTTACCGAGTAAAAACTCAAGGTGTAGGGCCGCATATGACAGGCCAGTGGACAGAAACCTAGAGGCAAAAAGGAAAATAAATATTAAGGCCTAAACACATAACATTTTCTGTATTACACCCACCATTAAGGTATATGACATACCGTAAAGTCAGTAGAAGACGCTCCTCCGCGGAAATAGACTTGCGCATCACCGTATCCTTATACGTGATCCCAGGGCGGACCGTCTCGAGAAGAATGTCAAAAAGTGGCCAGGCTCATACGACAATATTGATAGAATTTGTCGGGATGGCTGCGTAATGAAGCATAAAGACGGTGAAAATGTCCTTTTGTCACCCGGCGTCTCACAAGTGGATGAACCCACATTCTTCTACGCCTCCTCAGATCAAGAATGACAGGGTAAGGCTCCCCGAAACGCTGAGCCAAAACCCAGTGGAAAAGAACCTGCTCTGTGGTGTTAAAGGTGAGCCTGTATGACATGATGCACACAAGTCAGCTAAACAAACACAACAGGAAAGTAGTAGGAAGAGGAGAATTGCTTCTTAGCCAATAAATAGCCTTCAACATTAATTCCTAATTACTTTCACCTCCGAAATTCATAATATGCTCATTTTGCATTACTGCGATAAAATAACGCCATAACGGATGTCACACGGATCCTGACATGCGAGGAAATCGCATCATCACATTGAAAACGGATTACATACGGATCAACATACGGAGAACTGTTGTGCGATTATCGCATTACAAAATCGGACCGTTTTTTTAAACGTTCTGTGTGACTCCAGCCTTAATAGTATATCTAGTGAGTCTCGCCTGATGGATGTCCACATTGAGCACACACCAGGCCACAAGGGGTTCACCTATCATAGAGGTAACTGTAGGTCCAGAATAGATAGGTTTTAGATAGCGAAAACGCCCAATCCTGAGGGTCGCCGCACAACAGGGAGATGACAATTTTAACCTGCTGCACCGAGTTCCCTGAGGAATTAGGTTTCAAAGCAAAAAAACAATTTACAAATAGTCTTAACCCCTTTCTGCCATCAGACGTACTATTCCGTCCATAAAACCCGTGCCATTCTGCCCATGGACGGAATAGTACGTCATAAGCGATCAGCTGCGCTCCCGGGGGGAGCGCAGCTAATCGCCGCCGGGTGTCAGCTGATTATCACAGCTGACACCCGGGACTGTGTGTCAGGAGCGGTCACGGACCGCTCCCGGCACACTAACCCCTGGCACACCGCGATCAAACATGATCGCGGTGTACCGGGGGCACAGGGGAGGATCGCGCAGGGAGAGGGCTCCCTGCGCGCTCCACTGAGACCCTCAGAGCAGCGCGATGTGTCGCGCTGTTCCGAGGGTCCATCCTCCCTCCAGGTCCCCGGATCCAAGATGGCACCGGGGTCCTGCAGGGAGGCGGCTTCCTCAGTGCCTGCTGAGAGCAGGCACTGAGAAGCCTGCAGCGATGCCAGAGCGATCGCTGGTGTGACAGAGTGCTGTGCACACTGTCACACCAGCGATCTGATAAAATACTGTGATGTCCCACCCTGGGACAAAGTAAAAAAGTAAAAAAATAAAAATAAAAAGTGGTAAAAAAAATCATAAAAAAAAAAAAAAATATTCCCCAATAAATTCATTTTTTCCTGTAAATAAAAAAAACCAAAACAATAAAAGTACACATATTTGGTATCGCCGCGTCCGTAACGCCCCCCCTATAAAACTGTCCCACTAGTTAACCCCTTTAGTGAACCCCTTAAAAAAAAAAAAATAAGCAAAAAATCAATGCTTTATCATCATACCGCCGAACAAAAAGTGGAATAACACGCGATCAAAAAGACCGATATAAATAAACATGGTACCGCTGAAAACGTCATCTTGTCCCGCAAAAAACGAGCCATCATACAGCATCATCAGCTGTCTCGACCACGCACCACAATTGTGGGTTTCCAGGGATATGGGGTACTCGGAGCCGAGCCTGTAGATTTCTATAGGGGATGTCACTGGTAGTGTGGCTCGGTCCGTGTCCCTGGCGGTCAGGCGTTAAAGGGGAATTTATTTACAGGGGATTTGGTAGATAACAGTTCGTGACGCCACCTGTGGTTGTCTGATCACTAAGACCAGCGCTGCAGTAGATCTCTGAGGGGATGTTGTGGCAGCTAGATGACGGGTCCCCCACAGGTGGGACTGGTCCCTCAAAGTCTATGGTATTAACGATGTAGGGTGCAGATAAATGAATCAGTCTCACACCATCCAGCGTCTTTCCATACCTTTTACTTGTCAGATGTTAGGCAGGTCCCGGGGAGCTGGTCGGGGTGGAGAATGTGCTTCGAGATAACAGCTGAACAGGTTAGAGGCCTCCTTTACTTCCAATATGATGAGTCCAACTAGCATAGAGCTAAGTTAACTCCGAATACTCCAGCTAACTCCTTAGCTGTACTGCCCGGTCAGCATAGTGGTCGGAGCCTTCCAATTGATGGAACTAGGTTCTTGCTTTTGTCGTGCACAGACTCAAAGTCCCTATTCCACCTGACCCCTGTTACGTACCGACTCTCCGAGGGCTGCTTTCTGCGACCTAAGGTCCAGTAAGACTCTGGTTTTCCTGTCACTACGCCTGAAGCTGTAGCGACCCTTCGGTCCCCAGTGACCGGGTAAATTGTGCAGGTAATCCTATACCTAAGGCACTGCTCCAATTCCTTCCACTGCGCCCTTCGCCCTGTTCGCGCTCTTAACATAAGCACTCCGCACTTCCTAGGATAGTACAAGTCAATCCTTCCTTACTTCTTCCTTGGAGCTTGCTGACAGATTCTCAGTATTCTCCTAGTTCAGGATCACATCAACTGAACTTCACTGTCCTTGGGAAAGGCGACTGAAGTTTCTGCTGCAAACTTCCCTTTCTTCAAAAGCTGTCTCCGTCTGTCTGACTTTAGCTCACCCAGAGCTCTGACAGGAAATGCAATCTGATCTCCTCTCCTCCTGCACAGACTGCACACTGACTGACTCCTCTGTCCGAAGACAGGAAACTGACTGACTGCCCGGCTCTGCTGTATGTCACTACCTTATATACCCTATGGGTGTGTCCAAGTGTGTGATGGAGTGAATGGATATCGAGCATTAAAATGTTACCTCTCCGCACTTCCTCCAGGGTACTGTGTGCCTTACACACCAGGGCTACACATTCCCCCTTGGTAAAACACAGCACTCCCGGGCTGTGAAATACAAAAAGAAAGACATTTGTTTTGCATTTAAACATTAACATTTAACTCATCCCATCAGGGAGGTACGAATCACTTGAACGTTACATTATGTACAGTAAGAAAATACAAGAGAAGACACATCAATACGTTTGCAATATTCTTGTGAAGGACCCGCACCAAACCTTCAACGTGGGTCCTGGGTGGGCTGCAGGACTTCTGAATGCAGACCTCACTCAGTGCCACACAATACGGGTTTTCTGTTTAGAGGTAGTTGTGGTGGTTTCATGTAAAACCAAGGTAATGCACCTTAGTGCAACTATTTACAAGATACAGTTTTTGGGCTGGCTCAGTCCTCAGCCACGCAGTTCATTATGAGGCACATTTTCAACTAATTCACATTATATCAGATTCTGTTTACTCAACTAGAGTATCCCCTATAAACTTGGTGCAAATATGCAAACACTTATCACATAAATACCATAAAGTGCAAAAACTCTCTTTTTCTGCTTACCCAGCCGGGTGTTCTACTTTTACTTATGTAAAATATGTAAACCTCTTGTACATATACTCAAAATATAAATTTCTTTCACTTCTATTAATAACTTTATACAATTCAGGATGCGGTAAACCCTGTCTGGGTCCTACCAGTCTTTATCATTTACTAATTTCAATGACATCTTCCGCACCGGGTGCAGGAACAATGCGATGTCTTTAGAGCACATGACAAACAGGTCGTGACCTGCTATCAGGGTTTGTGTCGCTACAGTCCTCGTGCGAACCGCTTGGGGCGCAACGGGTATCTCTTCATTACAAGATGCTGATGGCATCGCTGCTGGTGCCGCCACGTCCGGCGGTATAATTTGTGATTTGAACGGGGTCGCGGGTTGCGATTTGGTGCGAGGCACTGGCAGAGCAGAATATGCCGGGGGCGCTTCAAACTGCAATGGACATTCAGGGGACGATGCCAGGGCACGGCCTGGTGCAGCGGGAGCTCGGGACTGTGACGCGCTGGCAATGGTGACGTTACCTGCGTCAGGGACGGGGTCACGGACGATTGTGACATTAAGGGCATACCATCCCTTCATACCCCAGTGCCGTGTGTAGGTGACTATGTCCCCATTAACCAGGTCCCTTCCCGGATGGCCTTGTGGTAGGTGGGACTCTACGTCGCGTCGGCTCACAAATACCCCTGGGTAAAGTCCCGGTTCCCGGATAAAACCCCAGCCCTTGCGGAACTGGAATTCGGTGACGCACCCCTGACGTCGTGGTTCCCTCCGGGTACCTTTATCGCGGCGAACGGTTTCCTTGTCCGCGATGAGCTCTTCATGCTGCCGCTGTCGGTTACGCTGGGCCTCCTGTTCTTCCTCCTGTCGGCGTTGCTGTTCCTCCTGACGTTGCTGCCACGCACTTTCCCATTTTACGGCATATGCGACGTCATCAAGACGCTCCATCGCGTCCCAGTCGACCTCCGGCAGCGACGGACAGGATCCCTCCGGTGTCCCTACCGGGGAACAATCATCTGCTGCGGCCTCCTGGCCGGGCGGGGCGTTCCGGAACGGGCTGGACCTCCGCAACCTCCTTCGCCTCCACCGCTCCATCGGTGGGATCAGGGTCGGTACTTTTGGGGGTAGCCTCCGGTCGTCCTTTAGCCTTTAGCAGCAGGGCCTTTGGAAGGTCGAGCCATGGAGTGAGGTCGGTGGTGTCGATGGGAGATAACACTGCGTCCCACAGCAGCCGCTGTTTCTAGGTACGCCAATGTCTCTCGGTTTCCTTCATTTCAGCTTGTCGCCTCAGCAATCTTTTTAGTTCGTTATTCTCTTCTTTGATCTCCAGCAACATCATCTGAAGGTCCCGGACTGAGGATAGGTCCGGTTCCGGTAGCAGCTTGGCTGGGGAACGGGGCCTAGGCTCCTCCGCTTCCCCGCACAACTGCTCACATCCTGCCTCCATCTCACTCCAAGTCCGTCTCTGGTCCTTTTCCAGAACAGTCTGGTCTCTTCCGTGGAGGCGGGGTTTGCGTCTCCTCCTCTTCGCAGGGAAGGTGAAGAGGAGGCGGATCTCTTTTGCTGTAGGGCAGGATCGCATATTGTAATAACACTTGGAGAGGGCGGGCCATTTCTTTCGCGCCACAGGGGGGTACACGCCCACGAAGGTACGCCCACCTTCTTCACCAGCGCCTCAGGGCGCGAATATGGCGGCAAATATGGCGGTATTTGGCGCCAAAAGTGCAAACAGTCCTTTTTCACTGAAACATTTCACAGGCACACAGGGCTCGCAATGCTGCAAGTTTCGGATCCTGTTCGTGACGCCAAGTATTTTGTCTCGACCACGCACCACAATTGTGGGTTTCCAGGGATATGGGGTACTCGGAGCCGAGCCTGTAGATTTCTATAGGGGATGTCACTGGTAGCGTGGCTCGGTCCGTGTCCCTGGCGGTCAGGCGTTAAAGGGGAATTTATTTACAGGGGATTTGGTAGATAACAGTTCGTGACGCCACCTGTGGTTGTCTGATCACTAAGACCAGCGCTGCAGTAGATCTCTGAGGGGATGTTGTGGCAGCTAGATGACGGGTCCCCCACAGGTGGGACTGGTCCCTCAAAGTCTATGGTATTAACGATGTAGGGTGCAGATAAATGAATCAGTCTCACACCATCCAGCGTCTTTCCATACCTTTTACTTGTCAGATGTTAGGCAGGTCCCGGGGAGCTGGTCGGGGTGGAGAATGTGCTTCGAGATAACAGCTGAACAGGTTAGAGGCCTCCTTTACTTCCAATATGATGAGTCCAACTAGCATAGAGCTAAGTTAACTCCGAATACTCCAGCTAACTCCTTAGCTGTACTGCCCGGTCAGCATAGTGGTCGGAGCCTTCCAATTGATGGAACTAGGTTCTTGCTTTTGTCGTGCACAGACTCAAAGTCCCTATTCCACCTGACCCCTGTTACGTACCGACTCTCCGAGGGCTGCTTTCTGCGACCTAAGGTCCAGTAAGACTCTGGTTTTCCTGTCACTACGCCTGAAGCTGTAGCGACCCTTCGGTCCCCAGTGACCGGGTAAATTGTGCAGGTAATCCTATACCTAAGGCACTGCTCCAATTCCTTCCACTGCGCCCTTCGCCCTGTTCGCGCTCTTAACATAAGCACTCCGCACTTCCTAGGATAGTACAAGTCAATCCTTCCTTACTTCTTCCTTGGAGCTTGCTGACAGATTCTCAGTATTCTCCTAGTTCAGGATCACATCAACTGAACTTCACTGTCCTTGGGAAAGGCGACTGAAGTTTCTGCTGCAAACTTCCCTTTCTTCAAAAGCTGTCTCCGTCTGTCTGACTTTAGCTCACCCAGAGCTCTGACAGGAAATGCAATCTGATCTCCTCTCCTCCTGCACAGACTGCACACTGACTGACTCCTCTGTCCGAAGACAGGAAACTGACTGACTGCCCGGCTCTGCTGTATGTCACTACCTTATATACCCTATGGGTGTGTCCAAGTGTGTGATGGAGTGAATGGATATCGAGCATTAAAATGTTACCTCTCCGCACTTCCTCCAGGGTACTGTGTGCCTTACACACCAGGGCTACACATTCCCCCTTGGTAAAACACAGCACTCCCGGGCTGTGAAATACAAAAAGAAAGACATTTGTTTTGCATTTAAACATTAACATTTAACTCATCCCATCAGGGAGGTACGAATCACTTGAACGTTACATTATGTACAGTAAGAAAATACAAGAGAAGACACATCAATACGTTTGCAATATTCTTGTGAAGGACCCGCACCAAACCTTCAACGTGGGTCCTGGGTGGGCTGCAGGACTTCTGAATGCAGACCTCACTCAGTGCCACACAATACGGGTTTTCTGTTTAGAGGTAGTTGTGGTGGTTTCATGTAAAACCAAGGTAATGCACCTTAGTGCAACTATTTACAAGATACAGTTTTTGGGCTGGCTCAGTCCTCAGCCACGCAGTTCATTATGAGGCACATTTTCAACTAATTCACATTATATCAGATTCTGTTTACTCAACTAGAGTATCCCCTATAAACTTGGTGCAAATATGCAAACACTTATCACATAAATACCATAAAGTGCAAAAACTCTCTTTTTCTGCTTACCCAGCCGGGTGTTCTACTTTTACTTATGTAAAATATGTAAACCTCTTGTACATATACTCAAAATATAAATTTCTTTCACTTCTATTAATAACTTTATACAATTCAGGATGCGGTAAACCCTGTCTGGGTCCTACCAGTCTTTATCATTTACTAATTTCAATGACATCTTCCGCACCGGGTGCAGGAACAATGCGATGCTCTTTAGAGCACATGACAAACAGGTCGTGACCTGCTATCAGGGTTTGTGTCGCTACAGTCCTCGTGCGAACCGCTTGGGGCGCAACGGGTATCTCTTCATTACAAGATGCTGATGGCATCGCTGCTGGTGCCGCCACGTCCGGCGGTATAATTTGTGATTTGAACGGGGTCGCGGGTTGCGATTTGGTGCGAGGCACTGGCAGAGCAGAATATGCCGGGGGCGCTTCAAACTGCAATGGACATTCAGGGGACGATGCCAGGGCACGGCCTGGTGCAGCGGGAGCTCGGGACTGTGACGCGCTGGCAATGGTGACGTTACCTGCGTCAGGGACGGGGTCACGGACGATTGTGACATTAAGGGCATACCATCCCTTCATACCCCAGTGCCGTGTGTAGGTGACTATGTCCCCATTAACCAGGTCCCTTCCCGGATGGCCTTGTGGTAGGTGGGACTCTACGTCGCGTCGGCTCACAAATACCCCTGGGTAAAGTCCCGGTTCCCGGATAAAACCCCAGCCCTTGCGGAACTGGAATTCGGTGACGCACCCCTGACGTCGTGGTTCCCTCCGGGTACCTTTATCGCGGCGAACGGTTTCCTTGTCCGCGATGAGCTCTTCATGCTGCCGCTGTCGGTTACGCTGGGCCTCCTGTTCTTCCTCCTGTCGGCGTTGCTGTTCCTCCTGACGTTGCTGCCACGCACTTTCCCATTTTACGGCATATGCGACGTCATCAAGACGCTCCATCGCGTCCCAGTCGACCTCCGGCAGCGACGGACAGGATCCCTCCGGTGTCCCTACCGGGGAACAATCATCTGCTGCGGCCTCCTGGCCGGGCGGGCGTTCCGGAACGGGCTGGACCTCCGCAACCTCCTTCGCCTCCACCGCTCCATCGGTGGGATCAGGGTCGGTACTTTTGGGGGTAGCCTCCGGTCGTCCTTTAGCCTTTAGCAGCAGGGCCTTTGGAAGGTCGAGCCATGGAGTGAGGTCGGTGGTGTCGATGGGAGATAACACTGCGTCCCACAGCAGCCGCTGTTTCTAGGTACGCCAATGTCTCTCGGTTTCCTTCATTTCAGCTTGTCGCCTCAGCAATCTTTTTAGTTCGTTATTCTCTTCTTTGATCTCCAGCAACATCATCTGAAGGTCCCGGACTGAGGATAGGTCCGGTTCCGGTAGCAGCTTGGCTGGGGAACGGGGCCTAGGCTCCTCCGCTTCCCCGCACAACTGCTCACATCCTGCCTCCATCTCACTCCAAGTCCGTCTCTGGTCCTTTTCCAGAACAGTCTGGTCTCTTCCGTGGAGGCGGGGTTTGCGTCTCCTCCTCTTCGCAGGGAAGGTGAAGAGGAGGCGGATCTCTTTTGCTGTAGGGCAGGATCGCATATTGTAATAACACTTGGAGAGGGCGGCCATTTCTTTCGCGCCACAGGGGGGTACACGCCCACGAAGGTACGCCCACCTTCTTCACCAGCGCCTCAGGGCGCGAATATGGCGGCAAATATGGCGGTATTTGGCGCCAAAAGTGCAAACAGTCCTTTTTCACTGAAACATTTCACAGGCACACAGGGCTCGCAATGCTGCAAGTTTCGGATCCTGTTCGTGACGCCAAGTATTTTGTCTCGACCACGCACCACAATTGTGGGTTTCCAGGGATATGGGGTACTCGGAGCCGAGCCTGTAGATTTCTATAGGGGATGTCACTGGTAGCGTGGCTCGGTCCGTGTCCCTGGCGGTCAGGCGTTAAAGGGGAATTTATTTACAGGGGATTTGGTAGATAACAGTTCGTGACGCCACCTGTGGTTGTCTGATCACTAAGACCAGCGCTGCAGTAGATCTCTGAGGGGATGTTGTGGCAGCTAGATGACGGGTCCCCCACAGGTGGGACTGGTCCCTCAAAGTCTATGGTATTAACGATGTAGGGTGCAGATAAATGAATCAGTCTCACACCATCCAGCGTCTTTCCATACCTTTTACTTGTCAGATGTTAGGCAGGTCCCGGGGAGCTGGTCGGGGTGGAGAATGTGCTTCGAGATAACAGCTGAACAGGTTAGAGGCCTCCTTTACTTCCAATATGATGAGTCCAACTAGCATAGAGCTAAGTTAACTCCGAATACTCCAGCTAACTCCTTAGCTGTACTGCCCGGTCAGCATAGTGGTCGGAGCCTTCCAATTGATGGAACTAGGTTCTTGCTTTTGTCGTGCACAGACTCAAAGTCCCTATTCCACCTGACCCCTGTTACGTACCGACTCTCCGAGGGCTGCTTTCTGCGACCTAAGGTCCAGTAAGACTCTGGTTTTCCTGTCACTACGCCTGAAGCTGTAGCGACCCTTCGGTCCCCAGTGACCGGGTAAATTGTGCAGGTAATCCTATACCTAAGGCACTGCTCCAATTCCTTCCACTGCGCCCTTCGCCCTGTTCGCGCTCTTAACATAAGCACTCCGCACTTCCTAGGATAGTACAAGTCAATCCTTCCTTACTTCTTCCTTGGAGCTTGCTGACAGATTCTCAGTATTCTCCTAGTTCAGGATCACATCAACTGAACTTCACTGTCCTTGGGAAAGGCGACTGAAGTTTCTGCTGCAAACTTCCCTTTCTTCAAAAGCTGTCTCCGTCTGTCTGACTTTAGCTCACCCAGAGCTCTGACAGGAAATGCAATCTGATCTCCTCTCCTCCTGCACAGACTGCACACTGACTGACTCCTCTGTCCGAAGACAGGAAACTGACTGACTGCCCGGCTCTGCTGTATGTCACTACCTTATATACCCTATGGGTGTGTCCAAGTGTGTGATGGAGTGAATGGATATCGAGCATTAAAATGTTACCTCTCCGCACTTCCTCCAGGGTACTGTGTGCCTTACACACCAGGGCTACACATTCCCCCTTGGTAAAACACAGCACTCCCGGGCTGTGAAATACAAAAAGAAAGACATTTGTTTTGCATTTAAACATTAACATTTAACTCATCCCATCAGGGAGGTACGAATCACTTGAACGTTACATTATGTACAGTAAGAAAATACAAGAGAAGACACATCAATACGTTTGCAATATTCTTGTGAAGGACCCGCACCAAACCTTCAACGTGGGTCCTGGGTGGGCTGCAGGACTTCTGAATGCAGACCTCACTCAGTGCCACACAATACGGGTTTTCTGTTTAGAGGTAGTTGTGGTGGTTTCATGTAAAACCAAGGTAATGCACCTTAGTGCAACTATTTACAAGATACAGTTTTTGGGCTGGCTCAGTCCTCAGCCACGCAGTTCATTATGAGGCACATTTTCAACTAATTCACATTATATCAGATTCTGTTTACTCAACTAGAGTATCCCCTATAAACTTGGTGCAAATATGCAAACACTTATCACATAAATACCATAAAGTGCAAAAACTCTCTTTTTCTGCTTACCCAGCCGGGTGTTCTACTTTTACTTATGTAAAATATGTAAACCTCTTGTACATATACTCAAAATATAAATTTCTTTCACTTCTATTAATAACTTTATACAATTCAGGATGCGGTAAACCCTGTCTGGGTCCTACCAGTCTTTATCATTTACTAATTTCAATGACATCTTCCGCACCGGGTGCAGGAACAATGCGATGCTCTTTAGAGCACATGACAAACAGGTCGTGACCTGCTATCAGGGTTTGTGTCGCTACAGTCCTCGTGCGAACCGCTTGGGGCGCAACGGGTATCTCTTCATTACAAGATGCTGATGGCATCGCTGCTGGTGCCGCCACGTCCGGCGGTATAATTTGTGATTTGAACGGGGTCGCGGGTTGCGATTTGGTGCGAGGCACTGGCAGAGCAGAATATGCCGGGGGCGCTTCAAACTGCAATGGACATTCAGGGGACGATGCCAGGGCACGGCCTGGTGCAGCGGGAGCTCGGGACTGTGACGCGCTGGCAATGGTGACGTTACCTGCGTCAGGGACGGGGTCACGGACGATTGTGACATTAAGGGCATACCATCCCTTCATACCCCAGTGCCGTGTGTAGGTGACTATGTCCCCATTAACCAGGTCCCTTCCCGGATGGCCTTGTGGTAGGTGGGACTCTACGTCGCGTCGGCTCACAAATACCCCTGGGTAAAGTCCCGGTTCCCGGATAAAACCCCAGCCCTTGCGGAACTGGAATTCGGTGACGCACCCCTGACGTCGTGGTTCCCTCCGGGTACCTTTATCGCGGCGAACGGTTTCCTTGTCCGCGATGAGCTCTTCATGCTGCCGCTGTCGGTTACGCTGGGCCTCCTGTTCTTCCTCCTGTCGGCGTTGCTGTTCCTCCTGACGTTGCTGCCACGCACTTTCCCATTTTACGGCATATGCGACGTCATCAAGACGCTCCATCGCGTCCCAGTCGACCTCCGGCAGCGACGGACAGGATCCCTCCGGTGTCCCTACCGGGGAACAATCATCTGCTGCGGCCTCCTGGCCGGGCGGGCGTTCCGGAACGGGCTGGACCTCCGCAACCTCCTTCGCCTCCACCGCTCCATCGGTGGGATCAGGGTCGGTACTTTTGGGGGTAGCCTCCGGTCGTCCTTTAGCCTTTAGCAGCAGGGCCTTTGGAAGGTCGAGCCATGGAGTGAGGTCGGTGGTGTCGATGGGAGATAACACTGCGTCCCACAGCAGCCGCTGTTTCTAGGTACGCCAATGTCTCTCGGTTTCCTTCATTTCAGCTTGTCGCCTCAGCAATCTTTTTAGTTCGTTATTCTCTTCTTTGATCTCCAGCAACATCATCTGAAGGTCCCGGACTGAGGATAGGTCCGGTTCCGGTAGCAGCTTGGCTGGGGAACGGGGCCTAGGCTCCTCCGCTTCCCCGCACAACTGCTCACATCCTGCCTCCATCTCACTCCAAGTCCGTCTCTGGTCCTTTTCCAGAACAGTCTGGTCTCTTCCGTGGAGGCGGGGTTTGCGTCTCCTCCTCTTCGCAGGGAAGGTGAAGAGGAGGCGGATCTCTTTTGCTGTAGGGCAGGATCGCATATTGTAATAACACTTGGAGAGGGCGGCCATTTCTTTCGCGCCACAGGGGGGTACACGCCCACGAAGGTACGCCCACCTTCTTCACCAGCGCCTCAGGGCGCGAATATGGCGGCAAATATGGCGGTATTTGGCGCCAAAAGTGCAAACAGTCCTTTTTCACTGAAACATTTCACAGGCACACAGGGCTCGCAATGCTGCAAGTTTCGGATCCTGTTCGTGACGCCAAGTATTTTGTCTCGACCACGCACCACAATTGTGGGTTTCCAGGGATATGGGGTACTCGGAGCCGAGCCTGTAGATTTCTATAGGGGATGTCACTGGTAGCGTGGCTCGGTCCGTGTCCCTGGCGGTCAGGCGTTAAAGGGGAATTTATTTACAGGGGATTTGGTAGATAACAGTTCGTGACGCCACCTGTGGTTGTCTGATCACTAAGACCAGCGCTGCAGTAGATCTCTGAGGGGATGTTGTGGCAGCTAGATGACGGGTCCCCCACAGGTGGGACTGGTCCCTCAAAGTCTATGGTATTAACGATGTAGGGTGCAGATAAATGAATCAGTCTCACACCATCCAGCGTCTTTCCATACCTTTTACTTGTCAGATGTTAGGCAGGTCCCGGGGAGCTGGTCGGGGTGGAGAATGTGCTTCGAGATAACAGCTGAACAGGTTAGAGGCCTCCTTTACTTCCAATATGATGAGTCCCAACTAGCATAGAGCTAAGTTAACTCCGAATACTCCAGCTAACTCCTTAGCTGTACTGCCCGGTCAGCATAGTGGTCGGAGCCTTCCAATTGATGGAACTAGGTTCTTGCTTTTGTCGTGCACAGACTCAAAGTCCCTATTCCACCTGACCCCTGTTACGTACCGACTCTCCGAGGGCTGCTTTCTGCGACCTAAGGTCCAGTAAGACTCTGGTTTTCCTGTCACTACGCCTGAAGCTGTAGCGACCCTTCGGTCCCCAGTGACCGGGTAAATTGTGCAGGTAATCCTATACCTAAGGCACTGCTCCAATTCCTTCCACTGCGCCCTTCGCCCTGTTCGCGCTCTTAACATAAGCACTCCGCACTTCCTAGGATAGTACAAGTCAATCCTTCCTTACTTCTTCCTTGGAGCTTGCTGACAGATTCTCAGTATTCTCCTAGTTCAGGATCACATCAACTGAACTTCACTGTCCTTGGGAAAGGCGACTGAAGTTTCTGCTGCAAACTTCCCTTTCTTCAAAAGCTGTCTCCGTCTGTCTGACTTTAGCTCACCCAGAGCTCTGACAGGAAATGCAATCTGATCTCCTCTCCTCCTGCACAGACTGCACACTGACTGACTCCTCTGTCCGAAGACAGGAAACTGACTGACTGCCCGGCTCTGCTGTATGTCACTACCTTATATACCCTATGGGTGTGTCCAAGTGTGTGATGGAGTGAATGGATATCGAGCATTAAAATGTTACCTCTCCGCACTTCCTCCAGGGTACTGTGTGCCTTACACACCAGGGCTACACATTCCCCCTTGGTAAAACACAGCACTCCCGGGCTGTGAAATACAAAAAGAAAGACATTTGTTTTGCATTTAAACATTAACATTTAACTCATCCCATCAGGGAGGTACGAATCACTTGAACGTTACATTATGTACAGTAAGAAAATACAAGAGAAGACACATCAATACGTTTGCAATATTCTTGTGAAGGACCCGCACCAAACCTTCAACGTGGGTCCTGGGTGGGCTGCAGGACTTCTGAATGCAGACCTCACTCAGTGCCACACAATACGGGTTTTCTGTTTAGAGGTAGTTGTGGTGGTTTCATGTAAAACCAAGGTAATGCACCTTAGTGCAACTATTTACAAGATACAGTTTTTGGGCTGGCTCAGTCCTCAGCCACGCAGTTCATTATGAGGCACATTTTCAACTAATTCACATTATATCAGATTCTGTTTACTCAACTAGAGTATCCCCTATAAACTTGGTGCAAATATGCAAACACTTATCACATAAATACCATAAAGTGCAAAAACTCTCTTTTTCTGCTTACCCAGCCGGGTGTTCTACTTTTACTTATGTAAAATATGTAAACCTCTTGTACATATACTCAAAATATAAATTTCTTTCACTTCTATTAATAACTTTATACAATTCAGGATGCGGTAAACCCTGTCTGGGTCCTACCAGTCTTTATCATTTACTAATTTCAATGACATCTTCCGCACCGGGTGCAGGAACAATGCGATGCTCTTTAGAGCACATGACAAACAGGTCGTGACCTGCTATCAGGGTTTGTGTCGCTACAGTCCTCGTGCGAACCGCTTGGGGCGCAACGGGTATCTCTTCATTACAAGATGCTGATGGCATCGCTGCTGGTGCCGCCACGTCCGGCGGTATAATTTGTGATTTGAACGGGGTCGCGGGTTGCGATTTGGTGCGAGGCACTGGCAGAGCAGAATATGCCGGGGGGCTTCAAACTGCAATGGACATTCAGGGGACGATGCCAGGGCACGGCCTGGTGCAGCGGGAGCTCGGGACTGTGACGCGCTGGCAATGGTGACGTTACCTGCGTCAGGGACGGGGTCACGGACGATTGTGACATTAAGGGCATACCATCCCTTCATACCCCAGTGCCGTGTGTAGGTGACTATGTCCCCATTAACCAGGTCCCTTCCCGGATGGCCTTGTGGTAGGTGGGACTCTACGTCGCGTCGGCTCACAAATACCCCTGGGTAAAGTCCCGGTTCCCGGATAAAACCCCAGCCCTTGCGGAACTGGAATTCGGTGACGCACCCCTGACGTCGTGGTTCCCTCCGGGTACCTTTATCGCGGCGAACGGTTTCCTTGTCCGCGATGAGCTCTGCATGCTGCCGCTGTCGGTTACGCTGGGCCTCCTGTTCTTCCTCCTGTCGGCGTTGCTGTTCCTCCTGACGTTGCTGCCACGCACTTTCCCATTTTACGGCATATGCGACGTCATCAAGACGCTCCATCGCGTCCCAGTCGACCTCCGGCAGCGACGGACAGGATCCCTCCGGTGTCCCTACCGGGGAACAATCATCTGCTGCGGCCTCCTGGCAGGGCGGGCGTTCCGGAACGGGCTGGACCTCCGCAACCTCCTTCGCCTCCACCGCTCCATCGGTGGGATCAGGGTCGGTACTTTTGGGGGTAGCCTCCGGTCGTCCTTTAGCCTTTAGCAGCAGGGCCTTTGGAAGGTCGAGCCATGGAGTGAGGTCGGTGGTGTCGATGGGAGATAACACTGCGTCCCACAGCAGCCGCTGTTTCTGGGTACGCCAATGTCTCTCGGTTTCCTTCATTTCAGCTTGTCGCCTCAGCAATCTTTTTAGTTCGTTATTCTCTTCTTTGATCTCCAGCAACATCATCTGAAGGTCCCGGACTGAGGATAGGTCCGGTTCCGGTAGCAGCTTGGCTGGGGAACGGGGCCTAGGCTCCTCCGCTTCCCCGCACAACTGCTCACATCCTGCCTCCATCTCACTCCAAGTCCGTCTCTGGTCCTTTTCCAGAACAGTCTGGTCTCTTCCGTGGAGGCGGGGTTTGCGTCTCCTCCTCTTCGCAGGGAAGGTGAAGAGGAGGCGGATCTCTTTTGCTGTAGGGCAGGATCGCATATTGTAATAACACTTGGAGAGGGCGGCCATTTCTTTCGCGCCACAGGGGGGTACACGCCCACGAAGGTACGCCCACCTTCTTCACCAGCGCCTCAGGGCGCGAATATGGCGGCAAATATGGCGGTATTTGGCGCCAAAAGTGCAAACAGTCCTTTTTCACTGAAACATTTCACAGGCACACAGGGCTCGCAATGCTGCAAGTTTCGGATCCTGTTCGTGACGCCAAGTATTTTGTCTCGACCACGCACCACAATTGTGGGTTTCCAGGGATATGGGGTACTCGGAGCCGAGCCTGTAGATTTCTATAGGGGATGTCACTGGTAGCGTGGCTCGGTCCGTGTCCCTGGCGGTCAGGCGTTAAAGGGGAATTTATTTACAGGGGATTTGGTAGATAACAGTTCGTGACGCCACCTGTGGTTGTCTGATCACTAAGACCAGCGCTGCAGTAGATCTCTGAGGGGATGTTGTGGCAGCTAGATGACGGGTCCCCCACAGGTGGGACTGGTCCCTCAAAGTCTATGGTATTAACGATGTAGGGTGCAGATAAATGAATCAGTCTCACACCATCCAGCGTCTTTCCATACCTTTTACTTGTCAGATGTTAGGCAGGTCCCGGGGAGCTGGTCGGGGTGGAGAATGTGCTTCGAGATAACAGCTGAACAGGTTAGAGGCCTCCTTTACTTCCAATATGATGAGTCCAACTAGCATAGAGCTAAGTTAACTCCGAATACTCCAGCTAACTCCTTAGCTGTACTGCCCGGTCAGCATAGTGGTCGGAGCCTTCCAATTGATGGAACTAGGTTCTTGCTTTTGTCGTGCACAGACTCAAAGTCCCTATTCCACCTGACCCCTGTTACGTACCGACTCTCCGAGGGCTGCTTTCTGCGACCTAAGGTCCAGTAAGACTCTGGTTTTCCTGTCACTACGCCTGAAGCTGTAGCGACCCTTCGGTCCCCAGTGACCGGGTAAATTGTGCAGGTAATCCTATACCTAAGGCACTGCTCCAATTCCTTCCACTGCGCCCTTCGCCCTGTTCGCGCTCTTAACATAAGCACTCCGCACTTCCTAGGATAGTACAAGTCAATCCTTCCTTACTTCTTCCTTGGAGCTTGCTGACAGATTCTCAGTATTCTCCTAGTTCAGGATCACATCAACTGAACTTCACTGTCCTTGGGAAAGGCGACTGAAGTTTCTGCTGCAAACTTCCCTTTCTTCAAAAGCTGTCTCCGTCTGTCTGACTTTAGCTCACCCAGAGCTCTGACAGGAAATGCAATCTGATCTCCTCTCCTCCTGCACAGACTGCACACTGACTGACTCCTCTGTCCGAAGACAGGAAACTGACTGACTGCCCGGCTCTGCTGTATGTCACTACCTTATATACCCTATGGGTGTGTCCAAGTGTGTGATGGAGTGAATGGATATCGAGCATTAAAATGTTACCTCTCCGCACTTCCTCCAGGGTACTGTGTGCCTTACACACCAGGGCTACACATTCCCCCTTGGTAAAACACAGCACTCCCGGGCTGTGAAATACAAAAAGAAAGACATTTGTTTTGCATTTAAACATTAACATTTAACTCATCCCATCAGGGAGGTACGAATCACTTGAACGTTACATTATGTACAGTAAGAAAATACAAGAGAAGACACATCAATACGTTTGCAATATTCTTGTGAAGGACCCGCACCAAACCTTCAACGTGGGTCCTGGGTGGGCTGCAGGACTTCTGAATGCAGACCTCACTCAGTGCCACACAATACGGGTTTTCTGTTTAGAGGTAGTTGTGGTGGTTTCATGTAAAACCAAGGTAATGCACCTTAGTGCAACTATTTACAAGATACAGTTTTTGGGCTGGCTCAGTCCTCAGCCACGCAGTTCATTATGAGGAACATTTTCAACTAATTCACATTATATCAGATTCTGTTTACTCAACTAGAGTATCCCCTATAAACTTGGTGCAAATATGCAAACACTTATCACATAAATACCATAAAGTGCAAAAACTCTCTTTTTCTGCTTACCCAGCCGGGTGTTCTACTTTTACTTATGTAAAATATGTAAACCTCTTGTACATATACTCAAAATATAAATTTCTTTCACTTCTATTAATAACTTTATACAATTCAGGATGCGGTAAACCCTGTCTGGGTCCTACCAGTCTTTATCATTTACTAATTTCAATGACATCTTCCGCACCGGGTGCAGGAACAATGCGATGCTCTTTAGAGCACATGACAAACAGGTCGTGACCTGCTATCAGGGTTTGTGTCGCTACAGTCCTCGTGCGAACCGCTTGGGGCGCAACGGGTATCTCTTCATTACAAGATGCTGATGGCATCGCTGCTGGTGCCGCCACGTCCGGCGGTATAATTTGTGATTTGAACGGGGTCGCGGGTTGCGATTTGGTGCGAGGCACTGGCAGAGCAGAATATGCCGGGGGCGCTTCAAACTGCAATGGACATTCAGGGGACGATGCCAGGGCACGGCCTGGTGCAGCGGGAGCTCGGGACTGTGACGCGCTGGCAATGGTGACGTTACCTGCGTCAGGGACGGGGTCACGGACGATTGTGACATTAAGGGCATACCATCCCTTCATACCCCAGTGCCGTGTGTAGGTGACTATGTCCCCATTAACCAGGTCCCTTCCCGGATGGCCTTGTGGTAGGTGGGACTCTACGTCGCGTCGGCTCACAAATACCCCTGGGTAAAGTCCCGGTTCCCGGATAAAACCCCAGCCCTTGCGGAACTGGAATTCGGTGACGCACCCCTGACGTCGTGGTTCCCTCCGGGTACCTTTATCGCGGCGAACGGTTTCCTTGTCCGCGATGAGCTCTGCATGCTGCCGCTGTCGGTTACGCTGGGCCTCCTGTTCTTCCTCCTGTCGGCGTTGCTGTTCCTCCTGACGTTGCTGCCACGCACTTTCCCATTTTACGGCATATGCGACGTCATCAAGACGCTCCATCGCGTCCCAGTCGACCCTCCGGCAGCGACGGACAGGATCCCTCCGGTGTCCCTACCGGGGAACAATCATCTGCTGCGGCCTCCTGGCAGGGCGGGCGTTCCGGAACGGGCTGGACCTCCGCAACCTCCTTCGCCTCCACCGCTCCATCGGTGGGATCAGGGTCGGTACTTTTGGGGGTAGCCTCCGGTCGTCCTTTAGCCTTTAGCAGCAGGGCCTTTGGAAGGTCGAGCCATGGAGTGAGGTCGGTGGTGTCGATGGGAGATAACACTGCGTCCCACAGCAGCCGCTGTTTCTGGGTACGCCAATGTCTCTCGGTTTCCTTCATTTCAGCTTGTCGCCTCAGCAATCTTTTTAGTTCGTTATTCTCTTCTTTGATCTCCAGCAACATCATCTGAAGGTCCCGGACTGAGGATAGGTCCGGTTCCGGTAGCAGCTTGGCTGGGGAACGGGGCCTAGGCTCCTCCGCTTCCCCGCACAACTGCTCACATCCTGCCTCCATCTCACTCCAAGTCCGTCTCTGGTCCTTTTCCAGAACAGTCTGGTCTCTTCCGTGGAGGCGGGGTTTGCGTCTCCTCCTCTTCGCAGGGAAGGTGAAGAGGAGGCGGATCTCTTTTGCTGTAGGGCAGGATCGCATATTGTAATAACACTTGGAGAGGGCGGCCATTTCTTTCGCGCCACAGGGGGGTACACGCCCACGAAGGTACGCCCACCTTCTTCACCAGCGCCTCAGGGCGCGAATATGGCGGCAAATATGGCGGTATTTGGCGCCAAAAGTGCAAACAGTCCTTTTTCACTGAAACATTTCACAGGCACACAGGGCTCGCAATGCTGCAAGTTTCGGATCCTGTTCGTGACGCCAAGTATTTTGTCTCGACCACGCACCACAATTGTGGGTTTCCAGGGATATGGGGTACTCGGAGCCGAGCCTGTAGATTTCTATAGGGGATGTCACTGGTAGCGTGGCTCGGTCCGTGTCCCTGGCGGTCAGGCGTTAAAGGGGAATTTATTTACAGGGGATTTGGTAGATAACAGTTCGTGACGCCACCTGTGGTTGTCTGATCACTAAGACCAGCGCTGCAGTAGATCTCTGAGGGGATGTTGTGGCAGCTAGATGACGGGTCCCCCACAGGTGGGACTGGTCCCTCAAAGTCTATGGTATTAACGATGTAGGGTGCAGATAAATGAATCAGTCTCACACCATCCAGCGTCTTTCCATACCTTTTACTTGTCAGATGTTAGGCAGGTCCCGGGGAGCTGGTCGGGGTGGAGAATGTGCTTCGAGATAACAGCTGAACAGGTTAGAGGCCTCCTTTACTTCCAATATGATGAGTCCAACTAGCATAGAGCTAAGTTAACTCCGAATACTCCAGCTAACTCCTTAGCTGTACTGCCCGGTCAGCATAGTGGTCGGAGCCTTCCAATTGATGGAACTAGGTTCTTGCTTTTGTCGTGCACAGACTCAAAGTCCCTATTCCACCTGACCCCTGTTACGTACCGACTCTCCGAGGGCTGCTTTCTGCGACCTAAGGTCCAGTAAGACTCTGGTTTTCCTGTCACTACGCCTGAAGCTGTAGCGACCCTTCGGTCCCCAGTGACCGGGTAAATTGTGCAGGTAATCCTATACCTAAGGCACTGCTCCAATTCCTTCCACTGCGCCCTTCGCCCTGTTCGCGCTCTTAACATAAGCACTCCGCACTTCCTAGGATAGTACAAGTCAATCCTTCCTTACTTCTTCCTTGGAGCTTGCTGACAGATTCTCAGTATTCTCCTAGTTCAGGATCACATCAACTGAACTTCACTGTCCTTGGGACAGGCGACTGAAGTTTCTGCTGCAAACTTCCCTTTCTTCAAAAGCTGTCTCCGTCTGTCTGACTTTAGCTCACCCAGAGCTCTGACAGGAAATGCAATCTGATCTCCTCTCCTCCTGCACAGACTGCACACTGACTGACTCCTCTGTCCGAAGACAGGAAACTGACTGACTGCCCGGCTCTGCTGTATGTCACTACCTTATATACCCTATGGGTGTGTCCAAGTGTGTGATGGAGTGAATGGATATCGAGCATTAAACTGTTACCTCTCCGCACTTCCTCCAGGGTACTGTGTGCCTTACACACCAGGGCTACACACAGCGAAAAAATTAAAAAAGTTATAGCTCGCAGAATAAAGCGATGCAAAAATAATAATTTTTTATATAAAATTGTTTTCATTCTATAAAAGCGCCAAAACATAAAAAAAATGATATAAATGAGGTATCGCCGTAATTGTACTAACCCGAAGAATAAAACTGCTTTATCAATTTTACCACACGCGGAACGGTATAAACGCCTCCCCCAAAAGAAATTCATGAATTGCTGATTTTTGTTCATTCTAACCTCCCAAAAATCGAAATAAAAAGCGATCAAAAAATGTCACGTGCTCAAAAATGGTACCAATAAAAACGTCACCTCGTCCCGCAAAAAATAAGACCTCAGATGACTCTGTGGGCCAAAATATGCAAAAATTATAGCTCTCAAATGTGGTGATGCAAAAAACTATTATTTGCAATAAAAAGCGTCTTTTAGCGTGACAGCTGCCAATCATAAAAACCCACTATAAATAGTAAATCAAACCCCCCTTTATCACCCCCATAGTTAGGGAAAAATAATAAAATTAAAAAAATGTATTTATTTCCATTTTCCCGTTAGGGTTAGGGTTGCGGCTAAAGTTAGGGTTAGGGTTGGCGCTAATGTTAGGATTAGGGTTAGGGTTGGGATTAGGGTTAGGGGTGTGTTAGGGTTAGGTTTGTGGTTAGGGTTGGGACTAGGGTTAGGGGTGTGTTGGGGTTAGGGTTGGAGTTAGAATTGGGGGGTTTCTGCTGTTTAGGCACATCAGGGGCTCTCCAAATGTGACATGGCATCTGAACTCAATTCCAGCCAATTCTGCGTTGAAAAAGTCAAACGGTGCTCCTTCACTTCTGAGCTCTGCCATGCGCTCAAACAGTAGTTTATCCCCGCATATGGGGTATCAGCGTACTCTGGACCACAAGAGTTATTGTGCAATTTGTCCTATTTCTTCTGTTACCCTTGGGAAAATAAAAAACTGGGGGTGACAAAATCATTTTTGTAAAAAAAAATGATTTTTTTTGTTTTTACGGCTGTATGTTATAAACTTCTGTGAAGCACTTGGGGCTTCATAGCGCTCACCACACATCTAGATAAGTTCCTTGTGGGGTCTATTTTCCAAAATGGGGTCACTTGTGGGGGGTTTCCACTGTTTAGGCGCATCAGGGGCTCTCCAAATGCGACATGACGCCCCCAGACCATTCCATCAAAGTCTGCAATCCAAAACGTCACTACTTCCCTTCCGAGCCCAGACGTGCACCCATACAGTCGTTTTCTCCCACATATTTGGTATCAGCGTACTCAGGACAAATTGGACAACAAACTTTGGGGTCCAATTTCTCCTGTTACGCTTGTGAAAATAAAATATTGGGGGCGAAAAAATCATTTTTGTAAAAAAAAAAGGATTTTTTATTTTTACGGCTGTACGTTATAAACTTCTGTGAAGCACTTCGGGGTTCAAAGTGCTCACCACACATCTAGATAAGTTCCTTGTGGGGTCTATTTTCCAAAATGGGGTCACTTGTGGGGGGTTTCCATTGTTTAGGCGCATCAGGGGCTCTCCAAATGCGACATGACGCCCCCAGACCATTCCATCAAAGTCTGTGTAATGTATGTAGTACAGTTCATATAGCGTCTTGTGCTTGGGTGCGATGAAAATACATGAGACACAGGTTTGATATAGAAAGTCTTGTATTACTTCATACAAGTTGGCAAAAATAGTCACACAGTTTGCAGACACAGAAGCAGGAGACACAGCAGGCCAGAGTAATCTAAGCTCAGCAATCACTCTCCACAACAGGTTCAGGATCTTCTTCTCTGTTACCGTAAGTCCATGCAAACGTGGGTCTTTCAAAGAGCAGGTTCAGAGTCCACAAGTGCTTCAGAGTTCCTCAGTAGGAATAGCTGGAGTACAAGGTCCAAGGCTTTAGGAGTCAGGTCACAGGTTCACTGCAGGATAGATTCTGAAGCACTGATTGCTCAGCTGTGGCTGCTTAAGAAGCAAAAGGAGAGAATCAGGGCGGGAACATGCAAGCTGGAAACTCCATTTTGACTGAGGGCAAGATAGCTGCAGCAAGACAGAAAGTAAAATGGCTGACGAACAAACTGAGTTTCAGGAACATGTACACAGAACCTTACATTACTCCCCCCTTAGGGACAACCTCCGGATGACCTCAGGCCAGGCTTGTGTGGGTACCTCTGATGAAACTGACGGAGCAAGCGAGGAGCATTAACGTTATTGACTGGTTCCCATGAGTTGTCCTCCACTGGGTAGCCCTGCCATTTAATCAGATATTGTAACTGATTTCTATACAACCTGGAATCTAAAATCCTTTCCACCACAAATTCTTCCTGACCATCGACTAGCACTGGGTCAGGGCAAGGAGAAGAACGTCCAGGAAACGTATTGGGTGTCGCAGCCTTTAGTAGGGATACATGAAAGACAGGGTGAATTCTCATAGTTCTGGGCAGTTGAAGACGACAAGCAACGGCACTTATAATTTTACTGATTTTATAGGGTCCAATGTACTTATGTCCCAACTTAGACGATGGAATCCTTAACTTAAGATTTCTGGTTGACAGCCAGACCAAGTCTCCTACCTTGAAAGCTGGTGCAGGTTTACGAAATTTATCTGCTGCTTTCTTGTACCTTTCCTGAGCCGATTCCAGATTCTCCTTTAGAAGATCCATATTCTTCTGTAAGACGTGATTCTTTCAGCCACTGCTGGTAAAGGCGTTTCTATGGGAAATCGTGGTAGAATGTTAGGATGATAACCTAGATTAGAGTAAAAAGGAGACTGCTTAGTGGAGGCACTCTGAGAGTTGTTATACGAGAACTCAGCTAATGGAAGTAGATCCACCCAATCATCCTGTAGGTGGCAGATAAAGCAGCGGAGATACTGCTCCAGGGTTTGATTGGTTCGTTCGGTTTGTCCATTAGTCTGGGGATGAAAAGCAGAAGAAAGGTTTACTTTAATGTCCAATGCTGCACAGAAATTTTGCCAAAACCTAGAAGTGAATTGCACCCCTCGATCCGAAATAACCTCATCCGGTACTCCATGTAAGCGAAACACATCTTTAATCATCAAATCTGATGTCTGTTTTGCAGTGGGTAAGCCGACACAAGGGATAAAATGAGCTGCCTTTGTTAGACGGTCAACCACCACTAGAATGGTGTTCTTCCCTTGAGAGGTTGGTAACTCCACAATGAAGTCCATAGAAATGGATCCCCACGGGCGGGACGGGGTGGGAAGAGGCTGTAACAGACCAGTTGGTGAGGAGCGAGGTGTTTTGCATCTTGCACAGACTTCACATGAAGTGACATAGTTTAAAACATCCTTCCTGCAAGTGGGCCACCAAAAGAAACGAGAGAGAAATTCCTGTGTCTTTAGAATTCCTCTATGCCCAGCTATCTTGGAATCGTGAATGAGTTGCAATACTCTCAATCTGACTGTTTCAGGAATATACAGGCGTTGTCCCTGAATCCACACACCATTCTTAAAGACAAGACTTACGTCCCTTGGGGGTTGTGCCAAAAAGGAATCCGCATGGTATGCTTCCTTGATGTCCTTAAGTAGGTCTTGATTATGAATTACTCCTAGGAATCTAGAGTCAGGAAGAATAGTCTTAGGAGGAGTAATTGGACGTGTCTCTGCTGAGTAAATCCTAGAGAGTGCATCAGCCTTTCCATTGCGCGATCCTGGTCTATAAGAAATGATAAAATTAAATTGGTTTAAGAAAAGATTCCAGCGAGCCTGGCGAGGAGTCAGGCACTTAGCCGACCTGATAAACTCAAGGTTTACGATGATCTGTCAGGACGACTATTTGCTGTGCAGCTCCCTGAAGAAGGTGTCTCCATTCTTTGAAGGCGGCAATAATGGCCAACAACTCTCTATTGCCCACATCGTAGTTCCTCTCAGCCGAAGACAACTGCTGGGAAAAGAAGGCACAGGGATGCAAGACATTCTTCTCACCTGTTCTCTGAGAGAGTATAGCTCCAACGGCACAGTCTGAAGCATCCACCTCTATTATGAAGGCAAGCTCGGGGTTGGGATGTACTAGGATAGGTGCAGTGGTAAATTTATCTTTTAGACGGGAAAATGCTTCCTGGGCTTGGGGAGTCCAGGAGAACCTAGACTCTTTCCGGGTATGTTGGGTGATAGGTGACACTACCTCAGAGAAATTTCTAATGAAACGTCTATAGAAGTTGGCAAACCCGATGAAGCGCTGTACCTCCTTCACATTTCTAGGACTTGGCCAATCCTTGATGGCTTGGGTTTTGCTTCCATCCATACTAATTCCTTGTGTAGACAGTACATACCCCAGAAATTGAATTTCGGTCCTATGGAATTCACACTTTTCAAGTTTGATGTAAAGATGATTTTGTCTTAGACGTTCCAAGACCATTCTCACATGTCCATGATGTTCCTCTGTGGATTAGAAAAAATTAGAATATCTTCCAAATAAATTACCACGAATGTATCTAGGAGATCCCTGAAGATGTCATTCACCAAGTGTTGGAAAGTGGCTGGGGCGGTACTCAGACCAAAAGGCATAACTAGATATTCAAAGTGTCCATAGCATGACCTGAATGCAGTCTTCCATTCATCCCCAGGTCTAATACGGACTAAGTTATAGGCCCCACGAAGATCTAGTTTAGAGAAAATTTTGGCATGTCGCACTCTCTCCAATAACTCAGGGATTAAAGGCAATGGATAACGGTTTCTAATAGTAACCTTATTGAGTTCCCTATAGTCTACGCATGGTCTAGAGATCCATCTTTCTTCTTTACAAAGAAGATGGGTGCACCTGCAGGAGATGAAGAGGGGCGTATGAAGCCCTTGGCTAGATTTTCGTCTATGTAATCCTTTAAAGCCTTTAGCTCGGGCCCCGCCAGGGGGTAGATCTTACCAAAAGGTATCTCTGCTCCAGGCAATAATTCAATTGGACAATCATATGGACGGTGAGGAGGAAGCTGGTCAGCGTTCTTCTTGTCACATAAATCCACATAGTCCTGGTATACAGCTGGTAGTTCAGGGACTGACATGGTTCCTTTAGGAACAGAGCAAGCTGAAACTTTTGGACTCATTGTTTCTCTGGAAAGTGTAATTCCTTGGTCTCCCAGTTAATGGTAGGATTCTGAGCCTGCAGCCATGGTAGCCCTAGAATAATGGGAAAGTGGGGAGAAGAGATAAGCATAAAGGACAGTTTCTCTTGATGATCTTTACCCATAAGAACCCTCAAAGGCTCTGTTTCCTGATCCACTGGTCCAGAGGTCAGCAGGGAGCCATTCACAGTTTCCATCTGTACTGGAGTAGCCTTCTTCACTGAACGTATCCCCTGTTTCAGAGCAAAGGAGACATCCATAAAATTTCCACTTGCCCCTGAGTCGATCATAGCAGAGCTAGACACCCAAGCTGAGTCAACCCAGAGTTTGATGGAAAGAAAGCAATGAGAATTGTTTTTCTTACAACTCAGCTGGGACACCGCTGAGGAAACTTGAAAAATGGCAGCGTTTACACAGTCAACGTCCTCAGAGGTAACGGAGTTTAAGTCCGAGAAATCAAGATCTGTTGCTGCAGATCTCTCTGGAGCCTGAGGCTCGGACCTGACAGATCCCCTCTCGCAACACTCACAATGAATGAGTGCTGCAGTAGTCTTACGAGAACGGCTGGGGCAGTTTATAATGAAGTGCCCTGACTTACCACAATAGAAACATAGATTTTCCTTAAAACGATGTTCCTTGCGTGCATCACTAACCCGTCGTTGTAAAGAGTCTACCTCCATGGGTTCAGGTTCAGGTTCCCGTGTAATCCTACTCAAAGGTTCCTTAGCTGGAGAGGAAGGTAGGAAAAGGTTAGTGCGATTGCTTTCGAACCATCTCTCTTGCCTGCGTTCAGTCAGACGAGTATCAATACGGATGCAGTAGTTAATAAAGTCACCTAACGCAGTGGGAGGGTCGGCACGAGCAAGTTCATCCTTAATCAGTGGAGATAACCCCTTTCGAAAAATATATTTTTTGGCGGAACTGTCCCAGGTGGTATCAAGGGCCCATCTCCTGAAATCCAAGGCATATTCAGCTACCGAGTGCTTACCTTGGCGCAAAGCTAACATGGCTGCTTCAGCTGTTGCACCTCGATTGGGGTCATCAAACACCTGCCCCATGGCTGAAATAAAAGCATCAAGGTGATTCAAACAATCATCCTCAGTCTCAATCAGAGGGTTTGCCCACATCAAAGCCTTGTTGGTAAGCAACATAATTATAGTAAGCACCTTAGATCGTTCAGTGGGAAATTGTGAAGCATGTGCAGAAAAAAAAAGATTGCATTGATTAATAAATCCCCTGAATTTCTCACGTTCACCGCCAAAACGAAAAGGGGGCAACTTGGGAATCCCAGAACTCGGGGCTACGGCAGGAGCCTGGACTCGCTCTTCTAGAACCTCAATCCTGGCTCGCAAATCCTGGGCAGTCTGTCCAAACACTTGCAAATTGTGATTAGTGAGGTCCTGTAGGCTTGAAAAACGGGTCTTTATATTCTGCAAATCTGCAAGGATATTATCAGTCACTCCGCAAAGTTCCTTTATGCGGGCCTCCATTTTCCAGATCTTTTAAGACAGGAGTACTGGAAGAAGAGGAGAGGAGAAAAAAAAAACAATAGTGTTTACCTGTGGTAACACTGCAGAGAGAAAAAAAATTAAGGGAACTGCTCACTTGGAATGGTTGTGAGAAGTCACAACCACTATCATCACAGAAAGTTCACCCGGACATCTGATATCCACAGTTACAGCAGACAAAAAAGAGAAAAGAGAAAAAAAAAAAACAATAGTGTTTACCTGTGGTAACACTGCAGAAAAAAAAACACTTAAGGGAATTGCTCACCTGGAATGGTTGTGAGAAGTCACAACCACTGTCATCACAGAAAGTACAACCGGACATCCGATATCCACAGTTACAGCAGACACAGCCTTTCCAGACCCAGCAGACACTAACGTTTTGGCTTCAGAATCTTGTAATGTATGTAGTACAGTTCATATAGCGTCTTGTGCTTGGGTGCGATGAAAATACATGAGACACAGGTTTGATATAGAAAGTCTTGTATTACTTCATACAAGTTGGCAAAAATAGTCACACAGTTTGCAGACACAGAAGCAGGAGACACAGCAGGCCAGAGTAATCTAAGCTCAGCAATCACTCTCCACAACAGGTTCAGGATCTTCTTCTCTGTTACCGTAAGTCCATGCAAACGTGGGTCTTTCAAAGAGCAGGGTTCAGAGTCCACAAGTGCTTCAGAGTTCCTCAGTAGGAATAGCTGGAGTACAAGGTCCAAGGCTTTAGGAGTCAGGTCACAGGTTCACTGCAGGCTAGATTCTGAAGCACTGATTGCTCAGCTGTGGCTGCTTAAGAAGCAAAAGGAGAGAATCAGGGCGGGAACATGCAAGCTGGAAACTCCATTTTGACTGAGGGCAAGATAGCTGCAGCAAGACAGAAAGTAAAATGGCTGACGAACAAACTGAGTTTCAGGAACATGTACACAGAACCTTACAGTCTGCAATCCAAAACGTCACTACTTCCCTTCCGAGCCCCGACGTGCGCCCATACAGTAGTTTACTCCTACATATTGGGTATCAGCGTACTCAGGACAAATTGGACAACAACTTTTGGGGTCCAATTTCTCCTGTTACCCTTGTGAAAATAAAATATTGGGGGCGAAAAAATCATTTTTGTTAAAAAAAAAAAGGATTTTTTATTTTACGGCTGTACGTTATAAACTTCTGTGAAGCACTTTGGGGTTCAAAATGCTCACCACACATCTAGATAAGTTCCTTGAGGGGTCTAGTTTCCAAAATGGTGTCATTTGTGGGGGGTTTCCACTGTTTAGGCAGATCAGGAGCTCTCCAAACACAACATGGCATCCAGCCAATTCTGTGTTGAAAAAGTCAAACTGCGCTCCTTCCCTTCCAAACTCTGCCATGCACCCAAACAGTGGTTTACCCCCACATATGGGGTATCAGCGTACTCAGGACAAATTGCACAATACCTTTTGGAGTCTTGTTACCTTGGGAAAATAAAAATTGGGGTGAAAAGATCAATTTTGTGGAAAAAAAAAGGATTTTTTAATTTTATGGCTCTACGATATAAACTTGTGTGAAGCACTTGGGGGTTCAAATTGCTCACCAAAGATCTAGATAAGTTCCTTAGGGGGTCTAGTTTCCCAAATGGGGTCACTTGTGGGGTGTTTCCACTGTTTAGGCACATCAGGGGCACTACAAACGGAATATGACCCCATCAATGTTTGCATTCCAAAACGTTGCTGCTTCTTTTCCAAGCCCTGCCGTGCGCCCAAACAGTTTCCCCCCACACATATGGGGTATCAGCGTACTCAGGACAAATTGGACAACAACTTTTGGGGTCCAATTTCCTTGGGAAAAATCAAAAATTTGGGACTAAAAAATCATTTTTGTGGAAAATTGTTTTGTTTTTTTTCACACCCAGGCATTATAAACTTTTGTGAAACACTTTGGGGTTCAAAGTGCTCACAACAGATCTAGATAAGTTCCTTAGGGGCCTAGTTTCCAAAATGGTGTCACTTGTAAGGGGTTTCCACTGTTTAGGCGTATCAGGGGCTCTCCAAACACGACATGGCGTCCAATCTCAACTCCAGTCAATTTTAGTTTGAAAAAGTCAAACGGCGCTCCTTCCCTTACGAGCTCTGCCGTATGCCCAAACAGTGGTTTTCCCCCACATATGGGGTATTGGCATACTCAGGAGAAATTGCACAACAACTTTATCTGCCCATTTTCTCCTTTTACCCTTGTGAAAATAAAAAAAAGTTTGTAAAAGATCATTTTTGTGGCTAAAAATTTTTTCCTTCCACGTTGCTTCAGCTCCTGTGAAGCACCTGAAGGGTTATTAAACTTCTTGAATGTGGTTTTGAGTACCTTGAGGGGTGCAGTTTTTAGAATGGTGTCACTTTTGGGTATTTTCTGCTATATAGACCCGTCAAAGTGCCTTCAAATGTGAGGTGGTCCCTAAAAAAATGGCTTTGTAAATTTTGTTGTAAAAATGAGAAATCGCTGGTCAACTTTTATCCCTTATAATTTCCTAACAAACAAAATTTTGGTTCCAAAATTGTGCTGATGTAAAGTAGACATGTGAGAAATGTTATTTGTTAACTATTTTGTGTGACATATTTCTCTGTTTTAAGGGAATAAAAATTCAAAGTTTAAAATTGCAAAATTTTCAAAATTTACGCCATATTTGCGTTTTTTTCAAAAATAAACGCAAGGTATATCGAAGAAATTTTACCACTAACATGAAGTACAATATGTCACGAGAAATCAATCTCAGAATCGCGAAGATCCGTTGAAGCGTTCCAGAGTTATAACCTCATAAAGAGACAGTGGTCAGAATTGTAAAAATTGACCCGGTCATTAACGTGCAAACCACCCTTGGGGGTTAAGGGGTTAAAGTTCAAGAATTTAGACCGATCCCCAAAAAATAAATCAGGAATAGGGATCTTAGGTTCTACAGCAGACAACTGAGTGAGATAGACAGAAATTCTACGAACTTCAGTAGCAAGCTGCTCAAAACGATCAACAAATGCTTAATTTCCATTGAAGAAAAAATCCCCCCACGGCCCCAGAAAAAAAAGAGGAAAAAATATATAAAAATTCTGACCTTTTTTTTTTTTTTTACTATTCTTTCCTTTTTTTGAGTACCATAGAATTTACAGTCAGGCCAGTGATTCTGTTATGATTCGGTAGCCGAGGAGGACAGTAGCCAAAATAGCCAAGGCAGCCTGACACCCAGAGAGGTTGGTAACAAGCAGATTGCAGACCCCTAAACTAACCGCACAACTAGAAGTAGCCGTGGGACGTACCTACAATGACCTAGACACCTCGTCATAGCAGGAGAGTTAACTAACCCTAAAGATAGAAAGGGGAAAACTAACTGCCCCGTAGAAGCGCCCCAAAGGAATAGGTAGCCCCCACACATATATTGGCAGAGAGACAAGATGAAATACAAACGCAGGCAGAAAATAGAGTAAGCAAATGCTGGGGCCCAAAACTATCTAGACAGGACAGGAAAGAATACTGTCTGCAATCCGGCAAAACCCTAGGAAAAATTCCAACAAGTCTGATTTCCAAAACTACTGAGACCACACGATCTCTCCCCCGCTAGATCAGAACTCTGGTGTGAACAGGTAGCTAACCAGCAGACACTGAAATAACAGGGACTGAACAAATAATTAATCAGTGGTAAATGAGAAACAGAGACCAACTCAGGCCCCAGCCGGGGAACCTGGCTGACCTTACTCCAGAAGGGCAGAAAAACAAAAGGAAAACAAAATCCAAAGAAACAAGCAGCAAATAAATTATCTGAAGGTTGCAGGAGACAGCAGGAAGCAAGATGACTTCCAAATGGGACTAGGAAGAACAAATCACCAGCGAGGATCATGGGAAGGTTGCTCACTTATATCTCCCCACTCAGCAACCACTAATTGCCATTCGTTCCCAGCTGATGGACCTCTGCTAGCTAAATCAGCTTCATTACTATCAGCAGCCACCAGAGGGAGCCCAGACTCAGAATTCAGATCCAAGGCATTCACAACAGGAGAGCCCTTGGGCAGCACCTATCGTTCTAGTTCAAAAAAAGGATGGAACCCTGCATTTTTGTGTTGACTACCGGCAACTGAATGCCTGCACAGACCGTGACTCTTATCCTCTACCAAGTATTGAGGAGTCATTGTCTGCTCTGGGAAAAGTTTAGTACTTCTCGTCATTAGATCTGGCCAGTGGATATTGGCAAGTGCCCATGGCAGAGCAAGACCGTCCGAAGACAGCATTCATACTGCCTATTGGGTTGTTCAAATTCAATCGGATGCCCTTCGGTCTCACCAACGCGTCCGGAACCTTTCAGCGACTGATGGAGTGATGTTTAGCAGACCTGAACTTTGAAGCTACTCTCATCTACCTGGATGACATCATTGTCTATGCAGCTACTTTTGAGGAACATCTCTAGTGGCTGGAGCAAGTGTTGAGTCGACTGCAGAAGCACAGCCTGAAAGTGAAACCTCAGAAATGCCATTTTTTCCGCAAGCAAATTGAATAACTCGGACATGTTGTATCCGCTGAGGGAGTGAGACCTGCGTATGAGAAGATAGCGGCAGTACAGGACTGGCCCACTCCAAAGAAAGTAAAGGACATGCCTACCTTTCTGGGGCTTACGGGGTACTATCGACGGTTTGTGAAGGACTTTACTCGTATTGTTAATCCACTGCTGGAGTTATTGAAGGGAGTGCCATCTGGAGCGAAGAATCAGATCATCCAGTGGGAGATAGCCAGGAAGAAGCTTTTTAAGCTCTGAAGATAGCCCTGACTGAAGTACCCATACTGGCCTATACAGACTTCTCTCAACCTTTCACCCTTCACACTGATGGAAGTCTCCAGGGATTAGGTGCTGTATTGTCACAGATACAGGACGGGAAGGAATGAGTGATTGCCTATGCGAGCCGATCTCTCCATGCCTCAGAACGAAACCCAGACAACTATAGTTCTTTCAAATTGGAGCTGCTGGCATTAGTGTGGGCGATGAATGAGAAGTTTGCCGAGTACCTGTCGGGATCCGAAGTCTTGGTGCGCACCGACAATCCCCTAGCCCACCTAGAAAACACGAAACTGGGGACCCTGGAGCAAAGATGGGTGGCCCGTATGGCAAAATATCGATACAAGATCGCATACAGAAAAGTAGCTGAGAATACACATGCCGATGCCCTGTCAAGAGTGACCCACGAGCGACCTTGTCGTGACCAAGATGAAGAGTTGGAGGCAGAAGAGATTTCTAAGTTCCGGAACCTTGCCAGGACGTTGACGACAACACGGGAACAGGTTGAAAGGGCGTCGGGAAAACATCTGTTAGGATGACCTCGAGATGACTGGGTGCAGCTTCAGCAGGAAGACAGAGAACTCGCTCAGTTGAGACAATGGGTGGCCCTGAAGCAACTTCCCAGCCATAGCGACCAAGACACCTTGTCCCCAGGAATGCATACAGATTCTCTGACAATAGGAGAGGCTCCAACTGGAAGACTGTTTGCTGTATCGTAAGTCACAGTTGGTTCGGGATTTGGGAGTCACCTGGCAAGTGGTACTCCCTGAAAAGGTGATCAGTGAGGTGGCCACGGAAGCTCATGTAAGAGGGGCTCACTTTGGTCCAGAGAAGAAGTTTCAGTGGTTGCAGAAGCTGGTCTATCTTCCCCGACTGAAGACTGCAGTGGAAGAGGCCTGTAAACAATGCCGAAACTGCGAATTGACTAAATCTCCTGAGCAGAGAGCCCCTACGTAGACCATTGTGACCTCCACTCCCCTGGAACTGCTAATGATCGACTACTTGACCGTGGGTCCTGCTCATCTCAGAAATGAACATTGTCTCGTCATGACCGATCATTTCACTAAGTTTGCTGTAGTGACTGCGACCCGGGATCACACGGCAGAGTCAGCTGCGCAGGCCATCTGTCGAGAATTTCATCCGGTTGTATGGATGCCCGAAAAGAATCCATTCTGACCAAGGTGCTTGCTTTCAAGGTCGAGTGATGGAGGAGCTCCACAGTCTGTATCGAATTGAGAAGTCCAGGGCGACACCATACCACCCGCAGAGAAATGGAGCCTGTGAACGTTTCAACCGGACGCTGATTCAGATGTAAAGAACATTGGAGGAAGACTGGAAAGTGCATTGGGCCGAGTATGTAGCTGAGCTGGTCTGGGTGTACAACAACCGAGTGCACAGTACAACTGGATACACGTCATACACCCTGCTGTTTGGTCGAAAAGGACGAGAGATTACTGAGTTGGAGTTGGACCCAGAAGAGGACTACCCGTGGACAGAGGTGTCTACCTGGGTCCGTGAACATTGCCATCGCTTGCAGACCTAACATCGACTGGTGCAGACCAAGTTTCGGGAACTTGAACACCATGAGATAACGCCCCTGCGAGGGACAGCTCTCAAGGTTGGAGACCGAGTATTGGTCCAAGACAAGCGACCTTGAGGCAAGTTGGAGCATCGATGGGAACAAACTCCATATCGGGTGAAACTCCGAATTGGAACCCCTACCCGAGTAGTCCACTGAAACATGCTACGTCCTTGCCTGTCACCAGGGCCGCAGCTATAATGAGGCGAGTTGAGCCTGTTGTCTCAGGTGGCGGCAGCTGGGGGGCGGCAGAGCGGAACTCATAACACGTGGTGTGGTGCTGGCTGGCTCTCCTTAATCCCTCACACAGTCACATCTGACCCCCCCCCTCCAGCTGTCCCGCTCTGGACACTATAATTCCCGCAGTGAGATGAGTCGCCACGCCCCCCATGCACCCATTCCTTGCCTTTACAGCTCAGCCTGTCACAGCTGTCAATGACGCTGCTATGCTGAACTCTTCTGTGCCCACAGGACCTGTGATGAGGTCACAGGAGGGGAGGAGTCAGGGGTCACGTGATCAGTGTCCTCGTGTGCAGGACTGCTGTGATGGTTGTCATGGTGCTGGATGACTGAGGGTAAGTTTGTATGTGGGGTCGGGACGGGTTTACAGTGTGGATGTAGCAGAGCTGTAGTGTGTACAAGTTGGATGTAGCAGAGCCATGTGTGTATGAGGTGTACGGAGCGGAGCCGTGTGTGTACGAGGTGTACGGAGCAGAGCCATGTGTGTACGAGGTGTACAGAGCGGAGCCGTGTGTATACGAGGTGTACGGAGCGGAGCCATGTGTGTACGAGGTGTACGGAGCGGAGCCGTGTGTGTACGAGGTGTACGGAGCGGAGCCGTGTGTGTACGAGGTGGATGTAGCAGTGCTGTACTGTGTATGAGGTGTATGGAGCGGAGCCGTGTGTGTACGAGGTGGATGTAGCAGTGCTGTACTGTGTATGAGGTGTATGGAGCAGAGATGTGTGTGTACGAGGTGTACGGAGCGGAGCCGTGTGTGTACGAGGTGAATGTAGCAGTGCTGTACTGTGTACGAGGTGTACAGAGCAGAGCTGTGTATGTACGAGGTGTAAGGAGCGGAGCCGTGTGTGTACGAGGTGTACGGAGCGGAGCCGTGTGTGTACGAAGTGGATGTAGCAGTGCTGTACTGTGTACGAGGTGTACGGAGCAGAGCTGTGTATGTACGAGATGTACTGAGCGGAGCCGTGTGAGTACGAGGTGTACGGAGCAGAGCCGTGTGTGTACGAGGTGGATGTAGCAGTGCTGTACTGTGTACGAGGTGTACGGAGCGAAGCCGGTACGAGGTGTACGGAGCGGAGCCGTGTGTGTACGAGGTGGATGTAGCAATGCTGTACTGTGTACGAGGTGTACGGAGCAGAGCCGTGTGTGTACGAGTTGTACGTAGCGGAGCCGTGTGTGTACAAGGTGGATGTAGCAGTGCTGTACTGTGTACGAGGTGTACGGAGCGGAGCCGTGTGTGTACGAGGTGTACGGAGCAGAGCCGTGTGTGTACGAGGTGTACGGAGCGGAGCCGTGTGTGTACGAGGTGGATGTAGCAGTGCTGTACTGTGTACGAGGTGTACGGAGCAGAGCTGTGTATGTACGAGATGTACTGAGCGGAGCCGTGTGAGTACGAGGTGTACGGAGCAGAGCCGTGTGTGTACGAGGTGGATGTAGCAGTGCTGTACTGTGTACGAGGTGTACGGAGCGGAGCCGTGTGTGTACGAGGTGTACGGAGCGGAGCCGTGTGTGTACGAGGTGGATGTAGCAGTGCTGTACTGTGTACGAGGTGTACGGAGCAGAGCCGTGTGTGTACGAGTTGTACGTAGTGGAGCCGTGTGTGTACAAGGTGGATGTAGCAGTGCTGTACTGTGTACGAAGTGTACGGAGCGGAGCCGTGTGTGTACGAGGTGTACGTAGCGGAGCCTTGTGTGTACGAGTTGGATGGAGCGGAGCCGTGTGTTTGTATGAGGATTACGGAGCCGAGCTGCTCGTGTACGAGGTTTACGGAGCGGAGCCTTGTGTACGAGGTGGATATAGCAGTGCTGTGTGTGTACGAAACGGAGCCCTGTGTGTGCAAAGTGTACGGAGTTGAGCCGCTCAGCTCCGTACACACAGGGCTCCGTGCTTGAGCCGTGTGTGTACAGAGCGGAGCAGATCCATGTGTGTATGGAGTGGAGCCTTGTGTGTATGTAGCGGAGCCGCGTGTGTACAAGGTGTACGGAGCAGAACCACGTGTGTACGAGGTGTATGCTGCAAAGCCGCATGTATACATGGTTTACGGAGTGGAGTCGTGTGTGTACAAGGTGTACAAAGCGTGGCTGCGTGTGTATAAGGTGTACGGAGTGGAGCCATGTCTATACTGAGTGGAGCCTTGTGTGTGCGAGGTGGACGGAGCGGAGCCGTGTGTGTACGAGGCATACAAAGCGGAACCGTGTGTGTATGAGGTGTGCAGAGCCGTGCGTGTACAAGGTGTATGGTGGGGAGCATTCATAGCTCCCAAGCATCCTGAATTCAGCGGGACACTACCGATTTTGAGAGTCTGCCCCGCTGTCCCGGCCGGGAGCTTTTCCCGTGGACACAGGAGTACATGCAGGAGCCCCGAGGAGTACTTTAAAACTCGCACGTCATGTTCCACCAGAAGTGACGTGCTGGAAGATGACCAGAAATGAGGTAATTTCGGGAGGAGATTGTGGCGGAACCATGAGGCACTTCAGGGAATGCTTTAGATCCATCATTGTGTCCTCCTCCGACAGCACGGACAGTGGGATCGCCTTGGAATCGGGGATGTCGGGGCGTGGCCTAAAATTTGCCGCGGCGTGCCGCAACCTTTCTCCCTCAAATTGGGGGGCGCCGTTTTGCAGTTCGCCTCAGGCAGCACAGAGGCTAGGTTCAACCCTGCCTGTCACGAGATCCAGAAAAAGAAGAGCGCTAAGTGTTCCCGAGGTGTCCCCTCCAGCGACGTTTGCTTGTGATGAAGAAGAACCCGTCTCACTCTCTCATTCCAGGGAAAGTGCGAGAACCTGAAACTCCTGAGATGGCTGCTCCATTGAACCCGCACTCGTCCCGGTCCACAATTGCCCAACCCCGACTCGACCACCCAACCTGACTTACACCGTACCTTACGAACGACAGCTGGAATACCCCAAATTGTTATGAGCAAGACCAGTTTATTTGGCAGCGGATCATTCACGAGATGGAGGAATGTCAACGTATACTGCAAGAACTCTCGCCCATGGAATGGCGAGCTAAAGAAGAGGGGAAGTGTAAGGCCGGCGTCACACTACAGAGGAATACGGACGAGTGAGAGGCGTGAAAATCACGCATTACACTCGGACCAATATTTCTCTATGGGGCAGCTCTGATCATGCATATATTTCTCGGGCGTATGTTACGGTGCGAGACACTCGCAGCATGCTGCGATTGTCATCGTATTACGTCCGTTGTACGCCAATGAAAGTCTATGGGTGCGAGAAAAATACGGATTATACACGGACCACACGTGTGACTTGCGAGAAATACGCAAGACTTCTGCAGCTCACAGGAAATGGTGCAAGACATGAATCAGGAAGCTGACACATGCAAATTAGCTCAAAAAGAGCTCCAGACATCCCGGAAGAACGCCTCCATGGAGTCAGCCATAATGTCTACTCACATAAATGTGGAGATGTTGATAGTGTTGGTCCAGGAGGGCCCAAAATTTGGGACCAACGGGATGCACACTATGCAGACCGCGCAAGAAAAAGGCGGCATGGAGGCGCATCTGTGGGCAGATGTTTCCCCACTTTGGGGACAGCCCACGTAAGGAGCAGCAGCGAATGAGTAAGTTACCTGATTTTTTAGCAAATATCTTCACGGGCAGAACGTCATAATTGCAATGAGTTTCCCTAAAATCGACTTTAGTATGTTCAATTTTTTTTTTTAGCGCCAAAATGTTAGGATACTCACATCCGACTAGGCCCCCATGACTATGTGAAGTGTATGTAGAACAATTTGGCATTGTGCAGCTAGGTAAATGATGAAATTATATGTCACATTGCAGTGGATGATGTCATGAGAAGATGAAGAAGCATCCGCGACCAGTACCGGCGGGAACGGCAGCAGAGGTCAAGGAGCGGGTCTGTAGCACTGACAAAGAGAAAATATGTCTACTATGACCGCCTTGGCTTTCTGGCTCCTATTCTGGATCTGAGACCATAAGTACATACATCACACCACATAACACATATGCAGTTTAGGCTGACCTCTCCAACATGTTCTAATCCCATTTAATTTCCTAAAATAACTCATTCCTACCTCACTGAGAGGGAGACAGGCTCAGACTCAGAGGCAGGGGCGGACCTACCGCCTGTGCAGCCCGTTCATTGAACGGGGGCCCCAGGGGAGAGGGGGCCCCTCCAGCCTCCATCACCGCATGGCTAATTATTTACCTATTCAAATTAGCCATGTGGTGCACTACGCAGCCGAGGCACAAGGAGAAGAGCAGCGCTGCGGGAGGCAGGGCCGGCGTCAGCACCCGGCACACCCGGGCAAGTGCCGGGGCCCTGAGCAGGCGGGGGGTCCACTGGCAGTCTGGCACCCCCGAGCCCGTTAGCGGTGTCAGCGCCGCCACTGGGGCCCCCCCCGCTTGCTCAGGGCCCCGGCATCAGCTGGCACAATACTTACCTCTCCCGTGCCTCCGCTGCCGCAGCTCCGGGCTCCAGGGGGCGCCGGCGCTTCCTCTCACAGCAGCGCTGCTGAATGACGTCATCATTCAGCGGCCGGCTGTGGCAGAGAGCGTGGACGCTGGACAGGTAAGACGTGTGTGTGTGTGTCTCTGTGTATGTAGTGCGGTGCTGTGTGTGTGTGTGTGTGTGTGTGTATGTCTGTATGTGAGAGAGTGCTTGTGTGCTGTGGTGCTGTCTGTGTGTGATGATGTGCAGGCATTGCTGATAATGGGGAGGCATTGATGATGATGATGGGGAGAAGATGATGATAATGGGCAGGCATTGATAAAAATGGGCAGGCATTGATGATGGGGAGAAGATGATGATGGGCAGGCATTGCTGATAATGGGGAGGCATTGATGATGATGAGGAGAAGATATGATAATGGGCAGGCATTGATGATAATGGGCAGGCATTGATGATGGGGAGAAGATGATGATGGGCAGGCATTGATGATGATGGGGAGGAGATGATGATGGGCAGGCATTGCTGATAATGGGGAGGCATTGATGATGATGGGGAGAAGATGATGATAATGGGCAGGCATTGATGATAATGGGCAGGCATTGATGATGGGGAGAAGATGATGATGGGCAGGCATTGATGATAATGGGGAGGCCATGATGATGATGGGGAGGCAATGATGATGATAAGGAGGCAATGATGATAATGGGGAGGCAATCATGATGATAATGGGGAGTCTTTCCACAGCGCCCTTTCCTGAGCCGTAACAGTGCAGAACGCAGTACAGCGCAGAGGAGAGCTCCATATTTTGTATGGAGCATTATATTGGGTCCAGTATTCTGTATGGAGCATTATATGGGGACCAGTATCCTGTATGGAGCATTATATTGGGTCCAGTATTCTGTATGGAGCATTATTTTGGGTCCAGTATTCTGTATGGAGCATTATATGGGGGGTGACATCCTGCATGGGGTATTATATGGGTGATGAGGGGGAGACTGTGGTGCCCATAATATTGTATGGAGGACTGTACTGTCCAGTCTGTTCTGTGCGCTGTGAGGATTTGGCGGTTTTTGAGCTATTGTAGAATTTACAATAGATATCACTCATGTAATGGAAGAAGTGAAGTATTTGGCATTGTACTGTACCCATATTTCTCTGCTGTATCTGTGCATCATGAATCGTGGTCTGTGTTAAAGGGGCCCACTGAGGTTTGTGACTGACCTATGCAAGTGGTAGGTAGAACGGGCAGGTAGGTATCATCTATCTCCCTATTAGTTTTTATGATCATATTAAACAACTTTACTATTTAGATTTGATAGTTGCGTTCTAAATAAATATTACAATCTATATGATTACATAACTTTGTTGCCCTATAAAGTGCGGGGGGGGGGCCCGAAAAATTTCTTGCACAGGGGCCCACTACAGTCTGTGTCCGCCCCTGCTCAGAGGCAATTATAGACCCAGTTGGGGGAGGTGAAGAGGTGGCTGGCCCATCTTGTGACCCTCCCATCAGCATCCCCCAAGCTTCCCAAGCACCAGCTGCACCTCTACCTGTACCAGAGCCACCAGCTGCAGCAGCATCCGCCATTGTTGATGAAGCAGCAAACAGCAGCAGCCCCACTGTACCTCTGGGGGCTCCCCCCAGCCTACTGCAATATCCCGCTGTGTGGGAAGACAGCGAGACATCACAGCCTCTGATACACGGAGGCATGTGGACACTGGGGTACTCAATTACCTTTCAAGGGCAGCTGTGGATGAGGGTGAGGAGGCGTATTCACGTAGCCTTGCCCGCTACCTTCGTCCCCTACCCCGTGAGGTCAGGCTCCGTGTGCGAGGATCAATTCAGATCCTAATTGATGCATGCACACCCCCGATACCCCATATGAGGTGTTTGAATTCCTTGAGAGGTGGCAGCTCTAACCCCGTAAACTTCTGCGCCTTACCCCTGTAAGGTTCTTTGTCTCTTTTGACATGTTCCTTGAAACTCAGTTTTCCGTCGGCCATTTTGCTTTCTGTCTTTCTGCAGCTCTTGCCCTCAGTTAATATGGAGTTTCCAGTTTTCATGTTCCCGCCCTGATTCTCTCCCTCTTGCTTCTTAAGCAGCCTCAGCTGAACAATCAGTGCTCCTGAATCAAGCCTCAGTCAGCCTGTGACCTGACTCCTGGAAACCTAGGATTTTGGACTCCAGCTATTTCCTACTGAGGAACTTTGGAACACTTTTGGACTTTGGAAACCTGCTGTCTGGTGAATCCATGTTTGCAGAGGAATTACGGTACAGAGAAGAGATCCTGAACCTGCTTGGAGAGTTATTGTAGAGCTTGAAGTTACTCTGGCCTGCTGTGTTCTCCTGCCTCTGTTCCTGCAAACTGTGTGACCTTTTCTGCATGCTTGTATGAAGTAATACAAGTCATTTCATATCAACCTATGTCTCATGTGTTTTCCTCGCACCCAAGCACAAGACGCTATAGGAACTGTACACTATACATGACAAGATTCAGGAGCCAATGTTTAGTGTCTGCTGGGTCTGGGAAAGCCGTGTCTGCTGTGACTGTGGATATCAGATGTCCGTTTAATACCTTCTGTGATGCAGTGGTTGTGACTTCTCACAACCATTCCAGGTGAGCGCATTCCCTTAAATGTTACTCTGGAGTGTTACCACAGGTAAACACTATTGTTTTTTTTGTTTTTTTTTTTTTTTTTTTTTCCCTTTCCTCTTCTCCTTCCAGCACTTCTGCCTTAAAAGATCTGGAAGATGGAGGCCCGCATAAAGGAGCTTTGCGGAGTGACTGATACAATCCTTGCAGATATACAGACTATAAAGACCCGTTTTGCAAGCCTACAGGACCTCACTAATCATAATTTGCAAGTGTTTGGACAAACTACTCAGGAATTACGAGCCAGGATTGAGGCTCTAGAGGAACGAGTCCAGGCTCCTGCCATAACCCCGAGTTCTGGGATCCCCAAGTTACCTCCTTTTCGTTTTGGCGGTGAACGTGAGAAATTCAGGGGATTTATTAACCAATGCAATCTATTTTTCTCTGCACATGCTTCACAATTTCCACTGAACGATCCAAAGTGCTTACTATAATCATGTTGCTTACCAATAAGGCTTTGATGTGGGCAAACCCTCTGATTGAGACTGAGGATGATTGTTTGAATCACCTTGATGCTTTTATTTCAGCCATGGGGCAGGTGTTTGATGACCCCAATCGAGGTGCAACAGCTGAAGCAGCCATGTTAACTTTGCGCCAAGGTAAGCGTTCAGTAGCCGAATATGCCTTGGATTTCAGGAGATGGGCTCTTGATACCACTTGGGACACTTCCGCCAAAAAATCTATTTTTCGGAAAGGGTTGTCTCCACTGATTAAGGATGAACTTGCTCGTGCCGACCCTCCCACTGCGTTAGGTGACTTTATTAACTATTGTATCCGTATTGATGCTCGTCTGACTGAACGCAGACAAGAGAGATGGTTCGAAAATAATCGCACTAACCTTTTCCTACCTCCCTCCTCAGCTAAGGAACCTTTGAGTAGGATCACAAGGGAACCAGAACCTGAACCCATGCAGGTGGACTCTTTACAAAGACGGGTTAGTGATGCACGCAAAGAACATCGTATAAAGGAAAATCTATGTTTTTACTGTGGTAAGTCAGGGCACTTCATTATAAACTGCCCCAGCCGTTCTCGTAAGACTACTGCAGCAGTCATTCACTGTGAGTGTTGCGAGAGGAGCTCTGTCATGTCCGAGCCTCAGACTCCAGAGAGATCTGCTGCAAGAGATCTTGATTTTTCGGACTTAAACTCTGTTAGTTCTGGGGACAATGACGGTATAAACGCTGCAATTTTTCAAGTTTCCTCAGCGGTGTCCCAGCTGAGTTGTAAAAGAAATCAATTCTCATTGCTTCCTTTCCATCAAACTCTGGGTGGACTCAGTCTGGTGTCTAGCTCTGCTATGATCGACTCAGGAGCAAGTGGAAATTTTATGGATATCTCCTTTGCTCTGAAACAGGGGATACGTTCAGTGAAGAAGGCTACTCCAGTACAGATGGAGACTGTGGATGGCTCCCTGCTGACCTCTGGACCAGTGGATCAGGAAACAGAGCCTTTGAGGGTCCTTATGGGTAAAGATCATCAGGAGAAAATGTCTTTTATGCTTATCTCTTCTCCCCACTTTCCCATTATTCTAGGGCTACCATGGCTGCAGGCGCAGAATCCTACGATTAACTGGGAGACCAAGGAATTACACTTTCCGGAGAAACAGATGAGTCAAGGAGTTTCAGCTTGCTCTGTTCCTAAAGGAACCATGTCAGTCCCTGAACTACCAGCTGTATACCAGGACTATGTGGATTTATGTGACAAGAAGAACGCTGATCAGCTTCCTCCTCACCGTCCATATGATTGTCCAATCGAATTATTGCCTGGAGCCGAGATACCTTTTGGTAAGATCTACCCCCTAGCGGGGCCCGAGCTAAAAGCTTTGAAGGACTACATAGATGAAAATCTAGCCAAAGGCTTCATACGCCCCTCTTCATCTCCCGCAGGTGCACCCATCTTCTTTGTGAAGAAGAAAGATGGATCTCTGAGACCCTGCATAGACTATAGGGAACTCAATAAGGTTACTATTAGAAACCGTTATCCATTGCCTTTAATCCCTGAGTTGTTGGAGAGAGTGCGGCACGCCAAAATTTTCTCTAAACTGGATCTCCGTGGGGCCTATAACTTGGTCCGTATTAGACCTGGGGATGAATGGAAGACTGCATTCAGGTCACGCTATGGACACTTCGAATATCTAGTTATGCCTTTTGGTCTGAGTACCGCCCCAGCCACTTTCCAACACTTGGTGAATGACATCTTCAGGGATCTCCTAGATACATTTGTGGTGATTTATCTGGATGATATTCTAATTTTTTCTAACTCCACAGAGGAACATCATGGACATGTGAGAATGGTCTTAGAACGCCTAAGACAAAACCATCTCTACATCAAACTTGAAAAGTGTGAATTCCATAGGACCGAAATTCAATTTCTGGGGTATGTACTATCTACGCAAGGGATTAGTATGGATGGAAGCAAGACCCAAGCCATCAAGGATTGGCCAATTCCTAGAAATGTGAAGGAGGTGCAGCGCTTCATCGGGTTTGCCAACTTCTATAGACGTTTCATTAGGAATTTCTCTAAGGTAGTGTCACCTATCACCCAACTTACCCGGAAACAGTCTAGGTTCTCCTGGACCCCGCAAGCTCAGGAAGCATTTTCCTGTTTAAAAGATAAATTTACCACCGCATCTATCTTAGTACATCCCAACCCCGAGCTTGCCTTCATAATAGAGGTGGATGCTTCAGACTGTGCCGTTGGAGCTATACTCTCTCAGAGAACAGGTGAGAAGAATGTCTTGCATCCCTGTGCTTCTTTTCCCAGCAGTTGTCTTCGGCTGAGAGGAACTACGATGTGGGCAATAGAGAATTGTTGGCCATTATTGCCGCCTTCAAGGAATGGAGACACCTTCTTCAGGGAGCTGCACAGCAAATAGTCGTCCTGACAGACCATCGTAACCTTGAATTTATCAGGTCGGCTAAGTGCCTGACTCCTCGCCAGGCTCGCTGGAATCTTTTCCTAAACCAATTTAATTTTGTAATTTCTTATAGACCAGGATCGCGCAATGGAAAGGCTGATGCACTCTCTAGGATTCATTCAGCAGAGACACGTCCACTTACTCCTCCTAAGACTATTCTTCCTGACTCTAGATTCCTGGGAGTGATTCATAATCAAGACCTACTTAAGGACATCAAGGAAGCATACTATGCGGATTCTTTGTTGGCTCAACCCCCAAGGGACGTAAGTCTTGTCTTTAAGAATGGTGTGTGGATTCAGGGACAACGTCTGTATATACCTGAAACAGTCAGATTGAGAGTATTGCAACTCATCCACGATTCCAAGATAGCCGGGCATAGGGGAATTCTAAAGACACAAGAATTTCTTTCTCGTTTCTTTTGGTGGCCCACTTACAGGAAAGATGTTTTAAACTATGTCACTTCATGTGAAGTCTGTGCAAGATACAAAACACCTCGCTCCTCACCAACTGGTCTGTTACAACCTCTTCCCACCCCGTCCCGCCCTTGGGGATCCATTTCTATGGACTTCATTGTGGAGTTACCAACCTCTCAAGGGAAGAACACCATTCTAGTGGTGGTTGATCGTCTAACAAAGGCAGCTCATTTTATCCCTTGTGTCGGCTTACCCACTGCAAAACAGACATCAGACTTGATGATTAAGAATGTGTTTCGCTTACATGGAGTACCGGATGAGGTCATTTCGGATCGAGGGGTGCAATTCACTTCAAGGTTTTGGCAAAATTTCTGTGCCGCATTGGACATTAAAGTAAACCTTTCTTCTGCTTTTCATCCCCAGACTAATGGACAGACAGAACGAACCAATCAACCCTGGAGCAGTATCTCCGCTGCTTTATCTGCCACCTACAAGATTGGGTGGATCTACTTCCACTGGCTGAGTTCTCTTATAATAACTCTCAGAGCGCCTCCACTAAGCAGTCTCCTTTTTACTCCAATCTAGGTTATCATCCTAACATTCTTCCTCGATTTCCCATAGATACGCCCTTGCCGGCAGTGGCTGAAAGAATCACTTCTTTACAAATTATGGATCTTCTAAAGGAAAATCTAGAATTGGCTCAGGAAAGGTACAAAAAAGCAGCAATAAATTTCGTAAACCTGCACCAGCTTTCAAGATAGGAGATTTGGTCTGGCTGTCAACCAGAAATCTTAAAATAAAGATTCCATCATCTAAATTGGGACATAAGTACATTGGACCTTATAAGATCAGTAAGATTATAAGTGCTGTTGCTTGTCGTCTTCAACTGCCCAGAACTATGAGAATCCACCCTGTCTTTCATGTATCCCTACTAAAGGCTGCAACACCCAATACGTTTCCTGGACGCTCTTCTCCTTGCCCTGACCCAGTGCTGGTCGATGGTCAGGAAGAATTTATGGTGGAAAGGATTCTAGATTCCAGGTTGTACAGAAATCAGTTGCAATATTTGATTAAATGGCAGGGCTACCCAGTGGAGGACAACTCATGGGAACCAGTCAATAATGTAAATGCTCCTCGCCTGCTCCGCCACTTTCATCAGAGGTACCCTGACAAGCCTGGTCTGAGGTCAACCGGAGGTTGTCCTTAAGGGGGGAGTAATGTAAGGTTCTTTGTCTCTTTTGACATGTTCCTTGAAACTCAGTTTTCCGTCTGCCATTTTGCTTTCTGTCTTTCTGCAGCTCTTGCCCTCAGTTAATATGGAGTTTCCAGTTTTCATGTTCCCGCCCTGATTCTCTCCCTCTTGCTTCTTAAGCAGCCTCAGCTGAACAATCAGTGCTCCTGAATCAAGCCTCAGTCAGCCTGTGACCTGACTCCTGGAAACCTAGGATTTTGGACTCCAGCTATTTCCTACTGAGGAACTTTGGAACACTTTTGGACTTTGGAAACCTGCTGTCTGGTGAATCCATGTTTGCAGAGGAATTACGGTACAGAGAAGAGATCCTGAACCTGCTTGGAGAGTTATTGTAGAGCTTGAAGTTACTCTGGCCTGCTATGTTCTCCTGCCTCTGTTCCTGCAAATTGTGTGACCTTTTCTGCATGCTTGTATGAAGTAATACAAGTCATTTCATATCAACCTATGTCTCATGTGTTTTCCTCGCACCCAAGCACAAGACGCTATAGGAACTGTACACTATACATGACAACCCCCCACCAAAATGTGCATGCTAAATTAGGATCTGAGGATCCTCTTGCACGTGCGCCTACACCTCAACCCATTCCCCCACAAAACCAACCTTGGCAACAACAGGGTCAAATGGCAGGCTATAACCCTACTTCCCAATATGGCCACTTGTACAGATCCAGTGTTGGAGGCTGGTCCCAACCTGGATTTGGTCAACATGGTCATATTGGGGGGTATGACTCTCGTGGGTACCAGCTTCCCCAGGAGTATAATCTCCATTATCTTTATGGCAATGTGCCCACAGACCAACCTGACCGTGGCCATATGTCAGCTAAGGGCCCTGAAAACCCACGCCAACAGGGTGATGGTCAAGGTGTTCAACAAAGCCAACAACACAGAGATGCTGGTCACCTGCCTACCCTACAACCCCCATACCACCAACTCTGATTTATTATTTTTCTTAAATATTATTATTTGAAACACAGTTTATTTTTTATATTTATTTTTACAACGTGTTGTGCAAAGCATATTTGCACTAATCTGAAAGCCTCAAAATACCATATGGTACAGATATGGTGTTCAGTGGGCTAAGTGAAAGTTTGTTATTTTAATTTTCTCTTATTATTTAGATCAATGTTTGTTATTTTTTTAGATTTACTTTTGCTCCATGTTGTCTATTGCATATTTGCAGTAGTCTAATTTTGTCAACCAAACATATGGGTAACATATGGTCTTCACTAGACATAGTGAAAGTTTGTTATTTTCTTTATATACTATTATTTATACCAATGTTTGCTGTTTTTTTATATTTACTTTTACTCCAAGTCGTCAAATGCATATTTGCAGTTGTCTAATCTTACCAATCCAACATATGGGTCACATATGATGAGCACTAGGCATAGTGACAGTTTGTTATTTTCTTTATATACTATTATTTATGGAAATGTTTGTTATTTTTTTATGACTTATTTTGGTACTTGTTGTGTAAGAATGCACACTTACACTATTGTGCTTTGAAGACATATACCATATGAATCAAATATGGTAGTCACTACCTCAAGTGGCAGTTTGCACATATAAAGATCTATTTTTATATAATGTTTGGACTCTTTTTTCATACGTTATTTGTAATCAACCACCAACACATCTGTTATGAACATTAATACCAGACACAAAGAGTATGTCAGAAACCAAAAAAATTTATGTATACACACAAAACTACATTACAGCAAATCAACCTTGTGGGAAAACACATCATCAACAGACAGTATGTAGATGAGGAATACATACTCTAACATCAGAAGTCGCTCCTCTGCAGAGATAGCTTTGCGCATCCTGGTGTCCTGGTAGGTGATTCCAGGGCGCACGATCTCCAACAAAACATCAGATGTGGGAATGCTCATCCGACAATAGAGAAAAAACTTGTCGGGATGAGTCCGCAGAGATGCATAAAGGCAGTGAAAATGGCCTTTAGTGAGGCGTTGCCTCAAATGCGGATACACCCACTTGCGCCTCGCCCTCGGGGGAGCAACGATCACTGGGTATGGCTGCCCAAAGCGGCGGGACAAAACCCAGTTGTACAAAACTCGATCAGTTGGGGTGAACTGAAGACTGTCAGACATGTTGGCAACCAAGCAGCAGTACTCCAACACAAGCACAGCACCAAAATGGCCAGATTGGGGGCTGCCACCTGATGCAGATCCAATAAATAGCCTTGCTGATGATGGTTTGAATGATTTTCAGGCCTAAAAAAACGTTAAATGTCCATTTTGCAAGGCTACGAGGAAAAAATGCTATTCGGATGCCATACGAATGACATACGGATGCTTACATGCGCAAAATACGCAGCCACACCTTGATGTCAAGGTAAAATATAATTTTATACTACTATACTTTTATATTCATAGTGTGTATATGTATTTTATAAACACGAAGTTTTCCTTAAAAGAATAATAAGATAATGTTAGTATCTGCTGGTGTTTGTCTCCATCTTGTGTCCTATCACTGTATTACACTCTACTGAAATACCCCCACCTTTGGAGAATTGAGGACATACATGATACGTGAGAACAATAGAATCTTTCTTCAAGAAACGAAACTGAGGATGACAACATATCAAGGAGGACTTAGAAGAAGATCTAAGGACCAATTAGGATGACTCAGTTTATCTCTTTCTCCTCAATCCCGCCTTTACTCCACCCCAATATTCTGTGTATGTAATCTTATGTACGTGAATAAAGAGTTCAGTGCTTACTGGAGATGGCCGCCTAATAGCACCATTTTCTTTAGGGCACGTTCTGAAGTCTGAACCAGCGTATTGTCTGATTCATTCTCGGTCGACCCGTGCTCCTAGTCTAATCTGGGGTGACTGGAGGACGAGTGGTTTATCATTTTGATTCCGACAATTGGCGCCTAATAACGTGGGGCCGTGGATCGCCGCCTGTCTGGACCCATCCTGAGGACTTTACTGTGGTGCCCGCGGTGACTGAATTCGAGGACTGATCACCCTCCATCGAACACGGTAAGTTGAGATCATATATTTTATATGCGTCCCACTTGCCTGTGTGTCAGTCACTGTTTGGTCCTGTCGTATTGTCCATTTGGGTCTGGATGGGTGACTGGTTAAGTGGTGAGACCAGAGGCGATCCCACGCCACGAACCAGCAAGTCTGACCGAGTGACGTTGCTTCCTGCACGTTCTCGTGAGAATTACCACGTTCCTCCTCCTCCGGTCATTGTACCTTTATACAGATAGTTGCCTCCCGTGATTATTTGGTAGTGTCTAAATTTCTAGTATTGTATAGAGAATTGTGGTAGGGGTGCGCATATCCAAATTTCCTTAGGAGACGAATAGAGGAGGACTCTTCGTCTGAGAAAGTGACAAATAGAGGAGGACTCTTTGTCCAACCGGGAAGTCTCATTAGGAGAAGCCCAGGTGTCAGCATATGGAGGGGGACTCTGTGCTGTGTAGAGTGTCACGGTTACTGCGCTTTAAAGTCACCATCCATAGTTAGGGAAAAAGACAGAATTGAGGAGGACTCTTTTGTCTTGTCACAGCATTGAGGAGGACTCTGCAGTGACGGGTGGTGACCTGCGAGTGACGCCGGTGGTCTGAGTCGCGACAGATCATTACACTCTGTTAATATTATGATGCGCATGTTTAAATCAAACAAAACCCACAAGTTAGAGGGTGGTGCTTTGGGAGTGGTTGAATTGATGGAATCACGTGGAGGCAAGAAGGCTGTTAAGAGAGTCAGGAGTTTGTATAAAATAATGAGCTTGCCAAGTACAGGCAGGCTTCAGCCTTCAGTGTGGAAGGACTTTGTCGCACAGAATGAGGGAAAGTTGAGAGATCAGGGGCTCTTGTATCAAGCCCAAGCACATTTAAGAGTAGTAAATGATTTGAAAGTTGAGGGTTGGAAAGAGGTAGATGGAATAAGGAGGTTCGGAAAGTGCTGAGCCTTTGTTCGGATATGTAAAATGCTCTGCATATGATCTTGTTGATGTAACTAAAATGGCCGCTCCAAGCCCTCGGCCACCGCCCTATAATGGTGCCGATCTTAGAACAAAGGGAGGTTGGACCTGTCATGTGTGTGGTGAACAGAATCCGCCCTGGGCGGAGACCTGCCGTGTTTGTGGGGCGGGTCGCTCCTGGTGTAATGCCCAGTCCATCGCCCCTCCCACACCCAGCGGCCATTTTGGTAAACCCAGTGGCCATCTTAATACACCCGGAAATGACCAACACCCCATCTCCTCCGGTGGCCATCTTGAGACACCCAAGCACACCCAGTCAGGCCTATATCCCTTGCTGATACCAACCAGGGCCTACTACCAGCCCCCGCCCGCACCTGTGCAGGCCACAGTTCCCAATATGGCACCAGATGCAACACCATTGTTCCCTTTCACACACCCCAACCCGGCCATTGCTGCAATGCATAAATCTTCAGCTTTCCAGACAATGATCAGAAGCCGCCGCCATGATATTATGGGATCTAACGAAGGGGAGGAGGATCAGGAGAGAGAAGAGGGGTGGGCCCCTTAACAGCCACCACTATCCCCAGCAGCACCAGTATCTTTTCTTCCCTCCTCCATTCCCCCACCACCATTGTTAACCCCTGGTCCTAGGGCCTATTCCACCCCTACTTCAGAGATAAAGCACCTTCCTCTCCTTCACAAATCCTTAGAGAGGACAGTCGCTCTGTAAGATTCACGGAAACCCCGGTCAGGCCCCAGCTCCCGGTTTTACTTGAAAACTGGTATCCCTGCCATTCACAGCATTACACAGACCGCAACTGAAATCCAGTGACATTGTCCGTAGGGTACGGTGATATCCTGACACATCAAGTTGGTGCTATAGTTAGTCCTGCCAACTCCAACTGCTCCAACAAAGGGGGCTTGGCTCTGCTGATAGCCCAAGCCGGTGGTCCCATTGTTACTGCGGAATGCATGGCTCATATACACACTCATGGTCCCTTGTCACCTGGACAAACTCTGACTACTCATGCAGGGGACCTTCCCGCTGATATTATCATTCATGCAGTAGGTCCAGTCCATGATCCTCTAAATTCAAATGAGTCACGGGCCACCCTTCGGGCCACCATACATTCAATACTCCATCATGCTGGTATGTTAAAAACAGAAGACATTAGGCACCAGGAATTATTTGAAACCAATGATAAAGTAGTAAATTTGTGATTGCTTTGTCTAAAGAGTTAACTAACACCCACTCTACAGTGTCTGCTTCTCTCCCAGAATTTACAGGTGACACGGTGCATGATTTCTCGCCTGATGACCTTATATATATATAAAAATTTATGGAAAGAGACTGTCTCCAGCCCAGATTTGAGGGTCCCTACACTGTGATCCTGTCCACCCCTACTGCCCGAAGCTCGAGGGCAAGAGCACCTGGATTCACGCCTCCCACTGCAAGAAGGACAAGATTAATCAGCAGTCATGAAGTTTCTGATCTACATATCCTTTTGAGCTATATCCTGATCTCCAGTAGTGCCAGTATGCCCACCTTCTGGGTTAATACTACAACCCCTGTGGTTATCTTTAAGTTCGATTTCTATCAAATATTCAACTGTGATAGGAATGATTTCAAGGGATCAATATATTAAACTTAGGGGAAAAGGGATATTTTATCTCTATGTCATCCGCCCAGGGAATGAAAACTGTTATGATTGGTCAGATGTGGGATAGAAAACAGAAAAAGGGAAAATTGGCAGATGAAGCTAGATACAATAGATTGATAAATGAGATATACAAGTATTATATTTGTAGGAACGGATCTAAGAATGCAGGAGTCAGTGACAGCAAGCAAAGGTATAAGGGAGGGAGGAAGTGCTGGTAGCAGCGAGATGGTATTTTGCTGTACACCAAGGTCATTCTACAGATAAGGAAGCTGAAGGCTGAGGGAGAGCACACTAACAAACTGCGCAGCGACCCGACTTACCCCTCCCATCAGGCATTCAGCATAGAGACGCAGAGCAAGAGTGCAACAATTTTCAAATTTTGTTGAATAGGTTTTTGGAATAGACACAATACGTAAGAATAGAAGGTCAGAGTATGTAAGAAGCAAATAGACAGGCAGAGAAAGGAAGTTACACTAAAAGACAGAGTTCAGGAAAGAGCCAAAGGATTATTTCTGGACTCTAAGGAAAACTTGGGTGGAAATGGGTTTTGTCAAAGAAAACAAGACTAGTGAGAAAGTTCTAGCAAGGTTTATATGAATGGCATAAAAAAAAAAAAAAAAAAAAAAAAAAAAAAAGTGACAAGGAAAAACTGAAAGTAAATAGACCAGATTGGAGATCAGTTAAAACAGAGGATCTAGCCAGAATAGCACAGGGGACACAACATGATTTAGTGCAGGCAAAAAGAGGTAGCTTGCACATGAACCCCCTTGTCTCCTTACCCCCCACTCCTAATTGCACAGTACAGGTGAACCAACCGGGGGGACATGAGGTTGAGTTCCAAGTGGACACGGGGGCAGACAATTCAGTAATTACAGAAGAGGACTGGCCATTTGGGAAAAGTGATTTCTCCCACCATGTTATAGCGACTCCTTATAACTCTCCATCTATCCTGCTCCCCGTCACTAAAAAGATTCCCCTGCAAATTCAAGGAACCACTGTGCACACACGGTTGGTGATATCACCACGGGGTCAATGTGATCTTTTAGGATGTGATGTGTTGTTACAATTACAAGCACGTATTGAGTATTATCCAGTTGGAACTGTCACTATGACACCAGGATTGAAGCAGAGCATTCTTTGTAAAATCATGTCGCTAGACGTTGCTAGTACACAGAGGAAAGAGAAGATTTTCAGGAAATATATTCCAATGTTATTCCTGGACCCCACTGTCATGATGTACTCTTTAGGATAAGGACAGGGGATTTTACGAAACAACATGTTGGGGTCATAGTAAATGCTGCAAATAATCAACTCCACTATGCTGGAGGACTGGCCGCAACAATTTCACAGAAAGGAGGACCCATGATACAGGACAAATCTAATTCGTATATACAAACGTGTGGTCAGGTAGAAGTAGGACAGGTCCCAGCAACCAGAGCAGGACAGCTGCCGTGTCAATATGCAATATATGTAATGAAATCACGATATACTTCTACTAATATGCCTAGGTCCCAACAATTACTTACTGAAGCTGTCCAGAATGTAATCCTGTATGTTTTCCCTGTCCACTCCGAACAATCATTTTGCAAGCAGGCAGCTGCAGGTCCAAGGACAGTTCTTATCAGTGCCCACATAGCAAACTCCAGCCCCCCTTCAACTTAACCCTGTGTACGGGTTGGTACAAAAATTATGGGCAGTTAATGCAGCTACTGATCTGGAAACTCCAGTGGTGTCTAATATATATATATACACTTTTGTTCCAGATATCTCAGGATGCTGCTTAGTTTACAGTTATTGATTTTGCCAATGTTATTTTTATAATATGTTGATGATTTACTGATTTGTGTTCCTCCAGGAAACAGTGTCGTATTGCAACAATATTACTTATGTTGTTTTTGTACCAAGCAGGTTGTAAAGCGTTGAAGGATAAACTGCAATTTTGTAAATCTTCAGTTATCTTTTTGGGACATTGCATTATACCGGGGGAAACGACATCGGACCAGCGCTCGCAAAGAAGCTGTACAGAATTTTCCTATTCCTGTTGATGTTGCCGCTCTTAGGATATTTCTTAGACTGAATTTCTGCTGCAGGCAGTGGATACATGCTGTGTCAATCCTCATGCAACCTCTCTATAACTGTATCACCATTGTGCTTTTTAAACTAACTCCTGAAGGTATAGACGGTTTTTATTTTTCTCTCAAAAACAGGATTGTGGCAGCTCCAGCGCTAGGAACCCTCAACTATGAACTACTATTCACCCTGTATCTCCATGAACAGCAGGGACACGCAGCAGGGGTATTGACTCAGTTATATGGTGACAATCAAAGGCCTGTAGCCTATTTCAGTGGAAGACTAGATGCAGTGGCTAGAGTGCCCCGTCCTGTGTACGGGCAGTACATGCTGTAGGACTATTGCTCCACAAATCATCAGATATCGTTCTTGATTATCCACTGACAGCACTTACACCTCATGATGTATATACCATACTGAACCAGGTGCAGCCGGCACACCTTTCAGCTGCACGTCACCTTCGATTGCAATGTGCACTTTTAATGCCTCCAAATGTTTCTTTGCAGAGATGTACCACACTTAATCCTGCCATATTGTTACCTCTCTCGGATCTAGGGGGGAGGTCAGGTATTGTACGGTATTGTACAAAGAAGATCCAAGAGAGGAGATTCCTTATGATTATGTTCAGCTTATGGCACAGGAAACAGCAGGCCTACCCACAGTGTTTAAAACTGAAAGACGTAATGTTGACTTTAAATTTTTTTTTGTAGAACTCGCTACCAAGATGACTCAGGTACCTTCCACACCAGGTATGCCATCGTCTCCCTGAATGCAGTAATCAAAGCAGAACCAATGCTCCCATATCAGTCGGCCCAGGAGGCTGAATTTAAGGCTCTGACCGAGGCCTGTAAGATAGCTGAAGGTAGAATTGTTAACACCTACACAGATTCTAGATAAGCATTCGGTATAGCTCATGATTTGGGTCCAATTTGGAAGTCTAGAGGATTCCTGATGGCAGCAGGACATCCCATTAAAAATGCTGACGCAGTCCAGCAGTTAATTGATGCATTACAATTACCAAAAGAAGTAGTTGTCAAAAGTTAAAGCACATACCAGATGCACTGATCAGGTGAGTAAAGGAAACGCAATGGCCGATGCAGCAGCAAAAACAGCAGCCAGTAGACCACTCCAAGGGGTAACGATGCACCAGGTAAGCGCTCCCAAAAATCCCTTTGTGTCGGAGGATGCCTTAGCCCAGATGCAGGCTCAGGTGCGCCAGGAGGAAGTAGAAAAGTGGGAAAAAGAAGGTGCATGTCTGAATGCAGCAACTGGGGTATGGGGAAGAGGGATGCGCCGATGCCTTCCAAGAGCGTTGTACCCTGCGGTCGCCCAGATGTTACATGGGCCAACCCACCAGTCCAAAACTGCTGTGATGAGCGTGATGCAGAAGCATTGGGCGGCACCAGGCTTTTCCACCTGTATAGAAGGTTTGATCCAGGGATGCATGGTATGTGCTACACATAATAAGAGAAGGGTAGTTAAGACACCACCCAAACATGCCCCTCGGCCCTTCTATTATTTCCAGAGACTGCAGATTGATTATATTCAGCTGCCAAAAATCAGGTTCATGGGAGTATGTGTTGGTGTGTTTTTGATTTATTCTCAGGTTGGCCGGAGGCTTTCCCGATTGCCAAGGCTACGGCTGCGGCAACCGCAAAGAAGCTGCTTGCGGAGGTGGTGTGCAGGTATGGAGTACCAGAGGTGATCGAAAGTGACAGAGGTACACATTTCACAGGTGAAATAATGAATGAAGTCTTGACAGCGCTGGGAATTCAACAAGTTTTCCACACCCCATATTACCACAAAGCGGTGTAAAAGTAAAAGGACTAAATATGATATTGAAGTTAAAAATCTAAAAGGCCATGGCTGAAACAGGGAAATCTTGGCCTGAATGTTTACCATTAGCCCTATACTCAGTAAGGTACACTCCAAGTAGGAAAAACTGGACTTTCTCCGTATAAAGTACTATTTGGCAAAGTGCTTAGTTTAGGATGTTTCTTTTCCCAAGCATTGGAAATAAGTGACCATGTATTAAGCTCATATGTAAGGGATTTGTATAAAAGACTTAAGAAAGTATATGATAATGTTTTCAGTTCTCTTCCAGATCCGAACCAGGATCCTGGGAGTCACAGCCTGCAGCCTGGAGACTAGGTAGTCATTAAAAGACACGTGAGAAAGAGTCTGGATCCGAGAATATAGCTCCACTGATATCCAGAAAAAGAAGGAGTCTGGGTCAGCTGCACACCGGTTATGCTGAGGATCCCAAAGTTTATATGGATCCCATAGGTGTTCCTAGGGGGGTCCCAGACGAATACAAAGCTCAGAATCAGATCCTGGCAGGTTTCCGTTCTCTCCTCCCAATGTACAGATCAATTACAATGTAGATTGGATAAATTATATATACTACACCGAGCAAAGATTTATCAATTTTAGTCAAGATGCTTTCCAGGGTATAGTTGAGGAACTGGGCCCCAACACAAGAATGACTCTTCAAAATAGACTGGCCATTGATATGATCCTAGCTGAGAAAGGTGGAGTTTGTGGGATGATAGGGGAAGAATGTTGTACTTATATTCCTCAGAATTCTGGAATCAATGGTAAAACTATAGTGGCCCTTACAGAGATTAAAAATCTGGCTCAGGAAATAAAAGCCAATGCAGAAGTAGATACCTCTTTCTTCTTAAGATGGCTTGGAGGACTTAAAGAATTTCTCCAACAAGCCTGCTTAGTGGTAACAGGGCTTTTGGTGCTAGGATTGATAATTCTATGTTGTGTGATATCTATGTATAGGAAAGCTGTGACCAATGCAACCGCCTCCTCAGGTACTTTCCTTCATCAGGAAGTTGTGTCGCTACTATATGAAGACACTGATAATGGTGATATGAAGAAATATACTCCGCAGGATAAACCTGATAAAACCCCCTATAACAAAATACAAATGGAAATAAGAGATTTAGTTTAGGGATAGTGGGAGAACTCCATGTGCAGGTTTGGTAGGGACTTGGTTGTTTGGGGGCAGTCCATAAGGGGCTAGCTTCTAAAATGACCAAGCGAAGAAATCCACTACCCCTGTCCCCACACATGGACAGTCTCGAAGGCCGCATAAATTAAGGGAAAAACTTAGTGTTTAGGGGGGATTGTCAAGGTAAAATATAATTTTATACTACTATACTTTTATATTCATAGTGTGTATATGTATTTTATAAACACGAAGTTTTCCTTAAAAGAATAATAAGATAATGTTAGTATCTGCTGGTGTTTGTCTCCATCTTGTGTCCTATCACTGTATTACACTCTACTGAAATACCCCCACCTTTGGAGAATTGAGGACATACATGATACGTGAGAACAATAGAATCTTTCTTCAAGAAACGAAACTGAGGATGACAACATATCAAGGAGGACTTAGAAGAAGATCTAAGGACCAATTAGGATGACTCAGTTTATCTCTTTCTCCTCAATCCCGCCTTTACTCCACCCCAATATTCTGTGTATGTAATCTTATGTACGTGAATAAAGAGTTCAGTGCTTACTGGAGATGGCCGCCTAATAGCACCATTTTCTTTAGGGCACGTTCTGAAGTCTGAACCAGCGTATTGTCTGATTCATTCTCGGTCGACCCGTGCTCCTAGTCTAATCTGGGGTGACTGGAGGACGAGTGGTTTATCATTTTGATTCCGACATTGACAACAGATGAAATACGGATAACTGTGCCGGCAACATTTCTGCGTATTACGGCCGTACAATACGGTCCGTATTTTTATACGTTTAGTGTGAATCCAGCCTAAGGAAGAGGATGGGGCTGCAGGTACCTGTACCGAGCCGGGTCTGGAACTGTTGAGGCTGCCTCCCTGTTGCCTGGGGGAAGAAATGAGGAGCCGGACCAACCTCATGGCCCAGGGAGGTGGCGTGCTATAAAAGAAAAAGCGCGAGCAGCAGCGGGCAGTTTGGCGCCAACCAGCAGCAGCACACAGCCAGATGTGCAGCGCGCTCCTTCCCCTGAGTGCTGGCGCCGTATCAGGCCACATTGTTTGCTCCCCGCCATCCACAGTGAGACCACTGTGCGCAATGCAACTACCAGAGAGAGAGGTGCTGTGCGCTCTGCAGTTGCCAGGGCGAGAAACGCTGTGCTCTCAGTGACTGTGAGTACCGCGCAAGTGACAAGGCAGGAGGGTCGGGTACCGGACAGACTCTTGCGGCCTTCCCAGTCACTTGCTCCACGCCAGTTCCCGTTGGACTCTAAAGGTGGTGCGGCTTTGTTTGTTCCGGCTGCTTCTGCCTACGGACTAGAGGCTCAGCGGAAGGTACCGGAGACCGACCGCTGCCGCCAGAAGATGGACTACCGTTTAAGGGACCCCTGGGGGATCATCTTCTACAGGGAATCACACAGGACATGATAAGTTCTTTCATTGGACTACTCTTGTTTTACATTTATTGTTCTTACCATCCTCCCTTTAACCGTTTACCTCCCTGCGAGAAGTGAAAACCCTGTTCAATTAAATTGTTACATTTTGCTAACCCTTGCTCTGCCTCCCGCCTGTCACTGCATCCCGCAACCTTACACGGTAACCAGAAGGTGAAAGTAGTAATTATTAGTTATTATTCTGTATATATAATATGTGTGTGAGGAGAGAATGAGCGGCTGGACCAGTGTTCATTTTACTGATTATTTTCTGGCTTATAGTTCTGTTTTGTTTCCGTTATTATTATTGTTATGTTTTTCATGTTTATAATAAAAGATCATCAGGATGTAACTCAGGATCAGTAAAGGATCAGGAATGTAATGTATGTACACAGTGACTGCACCAGCAGAATAGTGAGTGCAGCTCTGGAGTATAATACAGGATGTAACTCAGGATCAGTAATGTAATGTATGTACACAGTGACTCCACCAGCAGAATAGTGAGAGCAGCTCTGGAGTATAATACAGGATGTAACTCAGGATCAGTAATGTAATGTATGTACACAGTGACTGCACCAGCAGAATAGTGAGTGCAGCTCTGGAGTATAATACAGGATGTAACTCAGGATCAGTAATGTAATGTATGTACACAGTGACTGCACCAGCAGAATAGTGAGAGCAGCTCTGGAGTATAATACAGGATGTAACTCAGGATCAGTAATGTAATGTATGTACACAGTGACTGTACCTGCAGAATAGTCAGTGCAGCTCTGTTCAGCTGTTGCTTGCTGTGGTGATTGTGGGTGTGTTCCCTGCTGATCCTGCTGTGTGCTCCTGAGAGATTACACCTCTCCACCTGGGGACATGCTTTCTCTCTCACCCAGGGAGTGAGTGGGTTTCCCGGGATGAGTGAAGGAGCCAAGTCCCAGAAGTTCCACGGACCAGGATGACGGGGCACAGAAGAAACCAGCAACCGGCCTCCACATCAGAGGACTCGGGGGTGAGATGATCCAACAGGGGTCGCAGCAATGTGGTTCCTACTACCCCCGTGTCAGCGGAGACCCAGAGAAGCCATAAGGCTTCAAACATAAAGGAGAACCCTGCCAGCGTGCGTGATGGCGGTCTTTCCGGAGGAAAGCTGAATACTCACAGAGGTGAGGCCGACCTCACTGAGTAAGGTTGGGGGCTGCAGAGACCCCGGGAGTCTGTGTCCACCTATGGCCCCGGGTCATGAGCAACCTCCGTGAGTATGAAGAAACAAGCAAAACCATCAGGAGGCTCCGGGAGGAGCTGCACTGCACAAGCACCAAAGCTCAGGTGCTTCCAAAACAAGGAAGTCCCAACACCAGGTGGAGGTAAAAATACTAAAACATGAAATAAATGAGCTTGAGATAAGGTAAGCCTTTCAAGGAATGAGTGGCCCTTTCAAGGAAAAGCTTATGAATGAAGACCAATTCAGAGATATGGCTGATAACAGAGAGCAAAGGCAGATGGAGCTGCAGCCTGAGAGCCAGGTGGATGAGGATTGAGGATGATGAGGAGGATGATGACCAGCAGAAAGCCCCTCCTGGAGGCCTGCAAAGTCACCCGCAGGCCACGAGCAGCGAGCTCCCTGCAGGACAGGCAATGTTGTCATCTGGGCGTAACTCAACTGGTAGAGTGGAGAGTACACGTAAGACCAGGCGTGAGGTCATCTCCAGTTCTGTGGAGGAGACTGAGCTCATTATGGCTGATGATGCAAAGGTCAAAATGTCACCCCTGTTGTCACTGGTCCAGCAGGTGGTGGGTGTGAATGAGGAAAATTCTGTGTCTAGTGGTGTGTTTGCTGGTTTGATGGAGGGTGAGGGGGTTATGGAGGTGGGCAATAGTATGACTGTTGGAGTTGATGTGGTCATTGGTCTGGTTGCCCCTCCCCCGGTGGTGGCAGCACTTGTCAGGAGATAAGCAGCTGTCATCTCCAAGGGAAATAGGGAGTCCTCCTTGTCTCCGGGCTCTGGGGATAACATACTGCAGTGGCATCTCCTGGAGGCTCTAAAGAAGGGGGAGAGATCACTAATGATAGAAGGTCAAGAGGTTGATCTATCCTTCTGGAGAGGCATGGCCTCGGGGCCTTCCAAGAGCAAAAGGGGGGATACAGCAGGGGCGTATCTAGGGGGGGGCGCAGCCGGCAGGGGGGTGCAGTCGGGCCACCTAATGTGGCGGTCCGCAGTGTCTCTCCCGCGGCTGCATTCTGCAGCCCCCGGTCTGGGAGTTGGCCGTTCTCTGTGCCGGCTGTCAAGCTGACAACCGGCGCAGAGAAGCTGCCGTGTGCCGGCTCCCAGGGATCTATATAGACGCCAGTACAACTGAAGCTCTGACCGCCGGGTCAGAGCGACGCCAGCAGCGTGATCAGGTCATGTGATCACGCTGCTGACGTCACTCGCCGGCAGCTCCCAGAAGGGTGAAGACTGGTGGTAAGTGTGCTCCACTGTGGAGCTGAAGAACCACCGAACATTAACGGGGGGACATAATGTGTGAGTGTGTGTGTATGGGGGGGAATTTAGAGTGGAGATGGGGGATACTTTGTGTGTGGGGGGATTTGGAGTGGGGATGGGGGGTTATTTTATGTGTGGGGGCTTTGGAGTGGGGATGGGGGGTACTTAATGTGTGTGGGGTATTTGGAGTGGGGATGGGGGTACTTAATGTGTGTTGGGGATTTGGAGTGGGGATAGGGCATACTTAATGTGTGTGGGGGATTTGGAGTGGGGATGGGGGATTTAATGTGTGTGGGGGGGATTTGGAGTGGGGATAGGGGATACTTAATGTGTGTGGGGGATTTGGAGTGGGAATGGGGGATTTAATTTGTGTGGGGGGATTTGGAGTGGGGATGGGGGCATTTAATATGTGTGGGGGGATTTGAGGGTACTGAAGAGTATGTATGTATGAGGACATGTATGAGGAAACAGTATGGGGGATGGTTGCAGACAGTATGGGGAGCGAACGGATGAATGTATGTGGACACAGTATGGGGAGTGACGGTGATGGGATGTGTGCAGACACAGTATGGGGAGTGAGGGGTATGTGTGAGCAGACAGTATAGAGAGTGAAGGGGTAAATATATGAGGAGACAGTATGGTGAACAGGGGGGATGTGAAAGGAGACAGTGTGAGGAGGGAGGGGAATAGTGTGAGGTGACAGTATATTGCAGATATTTTTATTTAGGAGCATTATAATGACTCTTCTGTCTTTAACCCCTCTCTGCCATCAGACGTACTATTCCGTCCATGTGACCCTGGACCTAATTCCCATGGACGGAATAGTACGTCATAGGCGATCAGCTGCGCTCCCGGGGGGAGCGTAGCTGATCGCCGCCGGGTGTCAGCTGTATATGACAGCTGACACCCAGCACTATGTGTCAGGAGCGGTCACGGACCGCTCCCGGCACATTAACCCCTAGCACACCGTGATCAAACATGATCGCGGTGTGCCCGGGGCACAGGGGAGGATCGCGCAGGGTGGGGGCTCCCTGATGGCGCCGGGGTCCTGCAGGGAGTCGGCTTCCTCAGTGCCTAGTGAGAGCAGGCGCAGAGGAAGCCTGCAGCGATGCCAGAGCGATCGCTGGTGTGACAGAGTGCTGTGCACACTGTCACACCAGCGATCTGCTAAAATACAGTGATGTCCCACCCTGGGACAAAGTAAAAAAGTAAAAAAAATAAAAATAAAAAGTGGTAAAAAAAATCATAAAAAAAAAAAAATATTCCCCAATAAATTCATTTCTTCCTGTAAATAAAAAAAACAAAACAATAAAAGTACACATATTTGGTATCGCCGCGTCCGTAACTACCCCCCTATAAAACTGTCCCACTAGTTAACCCTTTAGTGAACCCCTTAAAAAAAAAAAACTAAGCAAAAAATCAATGCTTTATCATCATACCGCCGAACAAAAAGTGGAATAACACGCGATCAAAAAGACAGATATAAATAAACATGGTACCGCTGAAAACGTCATCTTGTCCCGCAAAAAACGAGCCGTCATACAGCATCATTCTATAAAAGCGCCAAAACATAAAAAAATGATATAAATGAGGTATCGCCATAATCGTACTGACCCGAAGAATAAAACTGCTTTATCAATTTTACCACACGCGGAACGGTATAAACGCCTCCCCCAAAAGAAATTCATGAATTGCTGATTTTTGTTCATTCTAACCTCCCAAAAATCGAAATAAAAAGCGATCAAAAAATGTCACATGCTCAAAAATGGTACCAATAAAAACGTCACCTCGTCCCGCAAAAAATAAGACCTCACATGACTCTGTGGGCCAAAATATGCAAAAATTATAGCTCTCAAAATGTGGTGATGCAAAAAAACTACTTTTTGCAATAAAAAGCGTCTTTTAGCGTGATAGCTGCCAATCACAAAAACCCGCTATAAATAGTAAATCAAACCCCCCTCTATCACCCCCTTAGTTAGGGAAAAATAATAAAATTAAAAAAATGTATTTATTTCCATTTTCCCATTAGGGTTAGTGTTGCGGCTAAAGTTAGGGTTAGGATTGGCGCTAAAGTTAGTATTAGGGTTATGGTTGGGATTAGGGTTAGGGGTGTGTTAGGGTTAGGTTTGTGGTTAGGGTTGGGACTAGGGTTAGGGGTATGTTGGGGTTAGGTTTGGAGTTAGAATTGGGGGGTTTCTGCTGTTTAGGCACATCAGGGGCTCTCCAAATGTGACATGGCGTCTGATCTCAATTCCAGCCAATTCTGCGTTGAAAAAGTCAAACGGTGCTCCTTCACTTCTGAGCCCTGCCATGCGCCCAAACAGTAGTTTACCCCGCATATGGGGTATCAGCATACTCTGGACCACAAGAGTTATTGTGCAATTTGTCCTATTTCTTCTGTTACCCTTGGGAAAATAAAAAACTGGGGGCGACAAAATCATTTTTGTAAAAAAAAAATGATTTTTTTGTTTTTACGGCTGTATGTTATAAATTTTCTGTGAAGCACTTGGGGCTTCATAGCGCTCACCACACTTCTAGATAAGTTCCTTGTGGGGTCTATTTTCCAAAATGGGTCACTTGTGGGGAGTTTCCACTGTTTAGGCGCATCAGGGGCTCTCCAAATGCGACATGACGCCCCCAGACCATTCCATCAAAGTCTGCAATCCAAAATGTCACTACTTCCCTTCCGAGCCCAGACGTGCACCCATACAGTCGTTTTCTCACACATGTTGGGTATCAGCGTACTCAGGAAAAATTGGACAACAACTTTTGGGGTCCAATTTCTCCTGTTACCCTTGTGAAAATAAAATTGGGGGCGAAAAAAATCATTTTTGTAAAAAAAAAAGGATTTTTTATTTTTACAGCTGTACGTTATAAACTTCTGTGAAGCACTTCGGGGTTCAAAGTGCTCAACATACTTCTAGATAAGTTCCTTGTGGGTCTATTTTCCAAAATGGGGTCACTTGTGGGGGGTTTCCACTGTTTAGGCGCATCAGGGGCTCTCCAAATGCGACATGACGCCCCCAGACCATTCCATCAAAGTCTGCAATCCAAAACGTCACTACTTCCCTTCCGAGCCCAGACGTGCACCCATACAGTCGTTTTCTCACACATGTTGGATATCAGCGTACTCAGGACAAATTGGACAACAACTTTTGGGGTCCAATTTCTCCTGTTACCCTTGTGAAAATAAAATATTGGGGGCGAAAAAATCATTTTTGTAAAAAAAAAAGGATTTTTTATTTTTACGGCTGTACGTTATAAACTTCTGGGAAGCACTTCGGGGGTCAAAGTGCTCACCACACATCTAGATAAGTTCCTTGTGGGGTCTATTTTCCAAAATGGGGTCACTTGTGGGGGGTTTCCACTGTTTAGGCACATCAGGGACTCTCCAAATGCGACATGACGCCCCCAGACCATTCCATCAAAGTCTGCAATCCAAAACGTCACTACTTCCCTTCCGAGCCCCGACGTGCGCCCATACAGTAGTTTACTCCCACATATTGGGTATCAGCGTACTCACGACAAATTGGACAACAACTTTTGGGGTCCAATTTCTCCTGTTACCCTTGTGAAAATAAAATATTGGGGGCGAAAAAATCATTTTTGTAAAAAAAAAAAAAAAAGATTTTTTATTTTACGGCTGTACGTTATAAACTTCTGTGAAGCACTTTGGGGTTCAAAGTGCTCACCACACATCTAGATAAGTTCCTTGAGGGGTCTTGTTTCCAAAATGGTGTCATTTATGGGGGGATTCCACTGTTTAGGCAGATCAGGAGCTCTCCAAACACAACATGGCATCCAGCCAATTCTGCGTTGAAAAAGTCAAACTGCGCTCCTTCCCTTCCAAACTCTGCCATGCACCCAAACAGTGGTTTACCCCCACATATGGGGTGTCAGCGTACTCAGGACAAATTGCACAATAACTTTTGGAGTCTTGTTACCCTTGGGAAAATAAAAATTGGGGTGAAAAGATCAATTTTGTGGAAAAAATATGATTTTTTAATTTTACGGCTCTACGTTATAAACTTGTGTGAAGCACTTGGGGGTTCAAATTGCTCACCAAAGATCTAGATAAGTTCCTTAGGGGGTCTAGTTTCCCAAATGGGGTCACTTGTGGGGGGTTTCCACTGTTTAGGGACTCTCCAAATGCAACATTGCGTCCAATCTCAATTCCAGCCAATTTTGGTTGGAAACAGTCAAATGGTGCTACTTCCATTCCGAGCTCTGCCATGCGCCCAAACAGTGGTTCCCCCCCACATATGGGGTATCAGCGTACTCAGGAAAAAATTGGACAACAACTTTTGAGGTCCAATTTCTCCTGTTACCTATGGGAAAATAAAAAATTAGTGACTAAGAGATAATTTTTGTGGGAAAAAAATAGGATTTTTTATTTTCATGCCCGGGCATTATAAACTTGTGTGAAGCACTTGGGGTTCAAAGTGCTCAACAAAGATCTAGATAAGTTCCTTAGGGGGTCTAGCTTCCAAAATGGGGTCACTTGTGGGGGGTTTCCACTGTTTAGGCTCATCTGGGGCACTACAAACGGAACATGACCCCCATCAATGTTTGCATTCCAAAACGTTACTGCTTCCTTTCCAAGCCCTGCCGTGCGCCCAAACAGTTTCCCCTTCCCCACATATGGGGTATCAGCGTACTCAGGACAAATTGGAAAACAACTTTTGGGGTCCAATTTCCTTGGGAAAAATCAAAAATTTGGGACTAAAAAATCATTTTTGTGGAAAATTGTTTATTTTTTTTTCACACCCAGGCATTATAAACTTTTGTGAAACACTTTGGGGTTCAAAGTGCTCACAACAGATCTAGATAAGTTCCTTAGGGGGTCTAGTTTCCAAAATGGTGTCACTTGTGGGGGTTTCCACTGTTTAGGCGCATCAGTGGCTCTCCAAACACGACATGGCGTCCAACCTCAACTCCAGCCAATTTTAGTTTGAAAAAGTCAAACGGCGCTCCTTCCCTTACGAGCTCTGCCGTGTGCCCAAACAGTGTTTTTCCCCCACATATAGGGTATTGGTGTACTCAGGAGAAATTGCACAACAACTTTATCTGCCCATTTTCTCCTTTTACCCTTGTCAAAATAAAAAAAAGTTTGTAAAAGATCATTTTTGTGGCTAAAAAGTTAAATATTAATTTTTTCCTTCCACGTTGCTTCAGCTCCTGTGAAGCACCTGAAGGGTTAATAAACTTCTTGAATGTGGTTTTGAGTACCTTGAGGGGTGCAGTTTTTAGAATGGTGTCACTTTTTGGTATTTTCTGCTATATAGACCCGTCAAAGTGACTTCAAATGTGAGGTGGTCCCTAAAAAAATGGCTTTGTAAATTTTGTTGTAAAAATGAGAAATCACTGGTCAACTTTTAACCCTTATAATTTCCTAACAAAAAAAAATTTTGGTTCCAAAATTGTGCTGATGTAAAGTAGACATGTGGGAAATGTTATTTCTTAACTATTTTGTGTGACATATTTCTCTGTTTTAAGGGAAAAAAAATTCAAAGTTTGAAAATTGCAAAATTTTCAAAATTTTCGCCATATTTGTGTTTTTTTCAAAAATAAACGCAAGTTATATCGAAGAAATTATACTTCTAACGTGAAGTACAATATGTCACGAGAAAACAATCTCAGAATCGCGAAGATCCGTTGAAGCGTTCCAGAGTTATAACCTCATAAAGAGACAGTGGTCAGAATTGTAAAAATTGGCCCGGTCATTAACGTGCAAACCACCCTTGGGGTTAAGGGCATCGTGTGGAGAGTTGATGCAGAAGAGCAAAGAAGATGGAAATCTGCAGAGACGGCTGTTGATGAGAAAACTCATCATGGGATCTGGACAAGAAGAAGAAGAAAAGGAGAACGACTCCAGAGACAACGTCATCTATAAGGTACCTGGATGTAAATATTATTTGTGAAATTGACTAATTCTCATGTTTTTATCTGTTAGGAGCATTAAAGGGGTTCTCCAGGTCTGTGTCACATAGAATGACTGCAGACTCAGCACAAACCTGGACAAACCCTTTAATGCTCCTAACATAAATAAAAACATGAGAATTAGTCAATTTCAGAATTCTCACAGTGCTCACTGCAAGCTGTTAGGATTCTCTCGTGCCGGTAATTTACATACAAGCGGTTATATGCTGACTAGACATGTGTGGCCTCACTCAATGAAAATGAACGGAGCGAGGCCGGGCACCAGTAGCGTAGCTACTGGGGGGGCAGAGGGGGCCATTGCCCCGGGCCCGTCACATGCAGGGGCCCACTGGGAGACATGGCCACTTACATCATGAGGCCGTGTCTGAGGTGCAGGGAGAGCAGCACAATGCCGGCTCCCCTGTCTGTCCCCTCAGTCCCTGCAGTGTGCTGCATTCTCACCCCAGAAGCTCCTTCCTGGCTGCAGCAGCTGCAGTTACTTTCTGTGCAGAGTCTGATGGGCTCAGGCACGCTGGGTCCTAGTGTCCTCCTCACATGGACACTTCCTGGTCCTGCCTCACTGTGTGCCTGCAAGCTTTATCAGTAAATGGGGATGGAATTGATTACATTTGTTTAGTTTGGACATCTCATGGTCACTGTGGGTTGAAATGTGAGAGGATGGGGGGTATTGTGGGGGAGAGGAGACGGCACTGGGGGTGAATGTGAGAGGATGGGGGTGTTGTTGGGACTAGGGCAGTGGGGGGTTAATTTGTGAGGATGGAGGTATTGTGGGGGCTAGGGCAGTGGGGGGTTAATGTGTGAGGATGGAGGTATTGTGGGGGCTAGGGCACTGGGGGGTTAATGTAAGAGGATGGGGCTAAGGCACTGGAGGGGTTAATGTGAGAGGATGGGGAGAGGAGACAGGACACTGGGGGTGAATGTAAGATGATGAGGGTATTAAGGGGAGAGGAGACAGGGTACTGGGGGTGTATGAGAGGATGGGGGTATTGTGGGGGCTCGGGCACTGGGGGGTGAATGTGAGAGGATGGTGGTATTATGGGAGAGAGGAGACAGGGCACTGGAGGGTTAATGTGAGAGGATGGGGTTAATATCTAAGTATTAGTATAACCAGGATAAGTATAAGGGCTCCTTTCCACTTGTGAGAAATACATCCGATTCTCGCATGTGAAATCCCAGCTCTGGTCCCGACACTCGGGAGTGGAGTGTGCGGCTGCATGTATTTGTATGCAGCTGCTCGCTACACTCCCGAATGCCGGCCCCAGAGCTGGGATCTGGACAAGAAGAAGAAGAAAAGGAGAACGACTCCAGAGACAACGTCATCTATAAGGTACCTGGATGTAAATATTATTTGTGAAATTGACTAATTCTCATGTTTTTATCTGTTAGGAGCATTAAAGGGGTTCTCCAGGTCTGTGCTGCGTCTGCAGTCACATAGAATGACTGCAGACTCAGCACAAACCTGGACAAACCCTTTAATGCTCCTAACATAAATAAAAACATGAGAATTAGTCAATTTCAGAATTCTCACAGTGCTCACTGCAAGCTGTTAGGATTCTCTCGTGCCGGTAATTTACATACAAGCGGTTATATGCTGACTAGACATGTGTGGCCTCACTCAATGAAAATGAACGGAGCGAGGCCGGGCACCAGTAGCGTAGCTACTGGGGGGCAGAGGGGCCATTGCCCCGGGCCCGTCACATGCAGGGGCCCACTGGGAGACATGGCCACTTACATCATGAGGCCGTGTCTGAGGTGCAGGGAGAGCAGCACAATGCCGGCTCCCCTGTCTGTCCCCTCAGTCCCTGCAGTGTGCTGCATTCTCACCCCAGAAGCTCCTTCCTGGCTGCAGCAGCTGCAGTTACTTTCTGTGCAGAGTCTGATGGGCTCAGGCACGCTGGGTCCTAGTGCCCTCCTCACATGGACACTTCCTGGTCCTGCCTCACTGTGTGCCTGCAAGCTTTATCAGTAAGTGGGGATGGAATTGATTACATTTGTTTAGTTTGGACATCTCATGGTCACTGTGGGTTGAAATGTGAGAGGATGGGGGGTATTGTGGGGGAGAGGAGACGGCACTGGGGGTGAATGTGAGAGGATGGGGGTGTTGTTGGGACTAGGGCAGTGGGGGTTAATGTGTGAGGATGGAGGTATTGTGGGGGCTAGGGCAGTGGGGGTTAATGTGTGAGGATGGAGGTATTGTGGGGGCTAGGGCACTGGGGGGTTAATGTAAGAGGATGGGGCTAAGGCACTGGAGGGGGTTAATGTGAGAGGATGGGGAGAGGAGACAGGACACTGGGAGTGAATGTAAGATGATGAGGGTATTAAGGGGAGAGGAGACAGGGTACTGGGGGTGTATGAGAGGATGGGGGTATTGTGGGGGCTAGGGCACTGGGGGGTGAATGTGAGAGGATGGTGGTATTATGGGAGAGAGGAGACAGGGCACTGGAGGGTTAATGTGAGAGGATGGGGTTAATATCTAAGTATTAGTATAACCAGGATAAGTATAAGGGCTCCTTTCCACTTGTGAGAAATACATCCGATTCTCGCATGTGAAATCCCAGCTTTGGTCCCGACACTCGGGAGTGGAGTGTGTGGCTGCATGTATTTGTAAGCAGCTGCTCGCTACACTCCCGAATGCCGGCCCTAAAGCTGGGATTTCACATGCGAGAATCGGACGTATTTCTCGCAAGTGGAAAAGAGCCCTAAGGCCGGGGTCACACTTGCGAGTGTGATGCGAGAAACTCGAGCATCAACACCCAGCGCTGCCGCCGGCACTCGCCGCCGGCATAGAAAAACATGCAGCCGCACACTCCTCTCCCGAGTACCGGTGGCAGTGCCGGGTGTTGAGGTGCTAGACTCGTGCGAGTTTCTCGCAAGTGTGACCCCGGCCTTAGCATAAGGGTGCAGGCAGATGGCCGTATAACTCATGCGAGGATCACTTCGCAATCCTCGGACTGGCCGCTGCCGCTCCTGACATGAGCGTGACAGTGTGATGGATTAGTATGCAGCTGTTACATTCAGGTCAGGAGAGCCAACTGTCAGTCCGAGGATGGCGATACGATCCTCGCAAGAGAAATATGTCCGTGTGTTGGCCCCTTTACAAGAGTAGCCACGAGCTGCATTCTAGTTAATAATTTCATAATTCATTTATTATTATAAAGTTATTAAAGGCTAGGGATAATTGTCTACAGTCACTCTGAGACTACAGACGGCCTAATCATGATTTGGTGCACCTGCTGTCATGAGACCCCAAGACCACTGGTGAGATCAGGCGTTCATGTGACCACATTTGCTATTTGCACGTGTTGACTAGATAAGTTTGACTTCTCTCAATAGAAGATAATTGGAAGAAGCCGAAAGAGTCATCACACGACCCCCTGCTCACATCAGTGATGCTGGGGCCATTACAACTGTGCATGGGCGGACTCAGTTAATTATTATGTGGGCACTTAAGAAGCATTATTATTTATAGGGGCACCAGTAGAGTAGTTACTGGGTGGGAGACGGTGCTGAGCCGGCTGTCAGTTAGTGCCGGGGTGCTGTTACAGCCGTCACTTTCTGTACACAGAGCGGTGACTGAAAAAGTGCCAGCGCAGCCCCTATGACTGGAAGAGCAAGGCTGCCGGGAGAAATAAAGTTAATTTCCTCCTGGCAGAGGGGCTCTCAGTGCAGGCGCCGCAGTGTCAGAACACTATTAACGATTATACTGTGTATTGGTGGAGCAGTGGGGACATCATTCTATATATAGGGAAACTCTGGGGGACATTATACTGTATGTACGGGAGCTGCGGGCCCATCATACTGTATATAAGGGAGCTGTGTGCCTACCATACTGTGTATAGGGGAGCTGTGGGATCATCATACAGTGTATAGGGGAGCTGTGGGAGCATCATAGTGTGTATTGAGGAGCTGTGGGAGCATCTTATTGTGTATAGGGGAGCTGTGGGATCATCATACAGTGTATAGGGGAGCTGTGGGAGCATCATAGTGTGTATGGGGGAGCTGTGGGAGCATCATAGTGTGTATGGGGGAGCTGTGGGAGCATTAGAGTGTGTATAGGGGAGCTGTGGGATCATCATGCTGTGTATAGGGGAGCTCTGGGATCATCATACTGTGTATAGGGGAGCTGTGGGATCATCATACTGTGTATAGGGGAGCTATGGGATCATCATACGGTGTATAGGGGAGCTGTGGGATCATCATACGGTGTATACGGGAGCTGTGGGATCATCATACTGTGTATGAGGGAGCTGGAGCTGTGGGATCATCATATGGTGTAGAGGGGAGCTGTGGGCCCACCATACTGTGTATAGGGGAGTTGTACATGGGGAATGTAAGGGACATAATTAAATGATAAGTGGGCACTTAAACATTATTGCTATAGGGGCTTTCAGTATTGTGACCATCAAAGTTGCACATGGAGTATTATTACTTTCTAGGGACAAAATGTGGAGGGCACATGCACAGGAAATTAATATTGGCAATTTTACCATCTAGAGAGCACAAAGGAGGCATTATTACGGTCTATGGTGCACAGTGGGGGTATTATTATGTGGGGCACTAGGAGGAGCTCTGTTTTTGTACCACACAGCAGGTGCAGTAATAGGGTCCCATACGGCAGCAGCGGCTCAGTATTGAGGTATCAGCAGGATGAGGAGTTGGTGCAGGTTGGGAATACATTGTGGAAACACAAGAAGCAATGGGATGAAACTGAAAGGGAGAAGATACAGATTAGATAATAGAAAAAAACTTTTTGACAGGGTGATCAATGAGTGGAACAGGCTGCCACAAGAGGTGGTGAGTTCTCCTTCAATGGAGGTCTTCACACATAGGCTGGACAGACATCTGTCTGAGATGGTTTAGTGAATCCAGCATTGAGCTGGGAGTTGGACATGAGGATTATGATTCTACATGTGAACGGTGCTGGAAATGTGAGAAGTCAGATGTGTCTTTGTTGTAATCTGTGCAGATGAGCCCTGGCTGGAGAAGTCGACATGTCAGTCTGGGCCAGATGGAAAAGACGGGAAAAGTGAATGACTGCACCTGAAAGGCCGTCCTCTGTAAGTCACCATCTATAACTGTACTGTAATCTCTTATATCTTCTGTAGGACTGGTATCTACCATTATATGTCACCATAAGGCGGTAATATCAGTGCTGGTGTATGTATGGAGATTTATTTTCAATGACAGTGCGGTCATCTTTTGAGGTTCCCCATAGCTATAATCATGATTACCTGGTTAGGGGCCACAAGGAGACACAGACAGAAAGGGCCCCTGTGCAAGAACAATATATGGGCGCTTTTCAGCCCAAGTGCTCCTAAAAATGCAAAATTGCACCTTCTTTGGAGGAATATATGGGCCCCCTTACCTCTTGCACCCATGTGCAGTTGCGCAGGTTGCTCCAATGATATGTCCTACTGTTAGGGGCCCACTCAGATGTTTCGCCCCCCCTGAGCTGAACCCCTAGCTACGCCTCTGCCGGGCACGTCTAGTCGGAATGTGGCCAGAAGTATATAAATCACATGCTTGTGCTGACATGACCGTCCACAGGTAAGGGAGAATCCTAAAAGTGTGCAGTGCATTCGTTGTGAGAATTCAGAAGCTGCCTTGTCAGGATTCAGCTCTGCAGGTTCCAGCAGTCGTCACATGGACACTTCACACATATGCGACTCTCATACTTATGGTCCAGTGACAACGAGCTTCTCTTCCTGCTTCTCTCAATTTTTCACTGAATATAGAGAGCATTAGGGAGAGCAGCTCGTCGGTACATGACTGAGTGTGCAAATCGCATGTGTTCTTTGGGCAGGGGGGGGGGGCGCCGAACCAAAGTCTTGCCCAGGGTGCCAGCTATGATTGATATATTTATTTGGGATCTACTTAGATGTGCATGTATTGACATCAGATCGTTTGTCAAGTTGGTATTGGCCTTTATGTTTTTGCTGTTAGACCATTGAAGGTACATAGGTATACAGTACTACTTACCTTATATCATCTGGTGATCGATATTTTTTATTATAAACATTGGGTTTAGGGGTCTCGAAGTGCCAGTATTTTGTGTTAGTATCATAATATAACATAATATATATCGTGCATCTGTGTCCACATTCAATGAGGTTGTGTGTATGTAGAGCCCAGCTGCGCTTGGAATCTCATTTCCCAGAGGGATGCACCAAAGGTAATGACCACTAGAGGACCCAATATGCATACACACACCTTCACCAATCCTTAGAGCCACCAGAGGGAGCCTTTTTAGAGTATATAAGGATGGTGAAGCCACAGAGTTTAGTTTAGTTCTCTCAGAGTAGTAGTCTGGGGGCTGCAGCCTGCAGTGTCACCTCAGAAAGTTGAGAAGAGAGTTGTTAGTTATCTGGAGAGAAGCAAGTAGAGAGTGAGCTCTAGGAGCGAGCACAGATCAGTTAGTCTGCAAAGCCAGGTGCAGGACAGACGGAGAAGACTGATAGCCGTTCCAGTCAGAGCTTGGAAGTAAGAGAGAGAGAGAACAGCAGTTGTTGAAAGAACCTGAAATCTGCAGTTCTAAGCTTAGTTCAATGTGTGGAGGCTAGTACAAGTGGAAGGATAGCCACTCCAGCCTAGTCAGAACTGAGTCAACTGAGTTCAGTTCAGTGAGCAAGCGTGCTGACGCTTTGAGAGCGGTGAAGAAAGAAGCAGCAACCTACAGCCAGAGTGTACTTATGTGAGGGTCGAGTAGGACGAAAGGTGAGTGGAAGAGAAGAAGAGAGTGCCAGAGGTTGAAATAGCATTGATAGCTTACCTCTACTCTGAATAACCGGACACCGGGTCCGAGCTTGCTAGAATCTACACGACTAGTAGGAGATACCGGAGACCCTGCGGGACTTCAAGTCGCAGGGGCCCACAAGTGTTGATACGTAACCGGGGTCAGGAAGACAGGAGTCTGGGCAGGATCCGCCATTAGAGACACTGTTCTATCCAAGAGAAGGCCCTACCACAAAGTCAGCCGGGCGTGTAAAGTTGAAGACAGAGTTAGGCCTTGTTTCATACAGGTTAGAGACTCACATTACAGGAGTAAGGAGGCCCTACACCTACTCAGTGGGAAGAACTGGACGTGCATCCTTCACCCTGCCAGCACCCCGGGACGTGCCTGCCATTCCATCAGTAAAGGTACAGAAAGAGACTTTTGTGTGTGTCTACCTTATTACTCCTACGGCTGAATTCCCTTCCTCCATTCTGCACCCCTGCACCCCGTTTACCCTGAAGGACCCCAGCCTTGCCTGTGGAAGGCTTAACACCTTGCTGCCCAACACCAACCCTTCAGCGGATCTGTATAGCAGCGCTGGTCACCCTGACCAGGTACCACAGGTGGCATCACGAATTTCTACAAACCTTATAATCCCCTGTAAATATCCCCTTTTTCAGTGAGCGCCAAGGGCCACGGACCGAGCTGTGTCGCCGTGACATCCCCCATAGAAGTGAACGGGATCGGTGCCGAGTACCCCACGGCCCTGGCGGGCGACTCATGTATATATATATATACTGTATATATACCTAATAATTGTTATTGTGTGCTTTTATATGTATTTTGTAGAGTATGGGGCTCTATATGTATCTTTTTGCCCTGTTATTCTATTTTGTTAGCCACTTTATTCCATCTATATACCATCTGGAGACCGTTGTTTGGGTACACATAATGATCGATTTCTATTGCTGGAGATTATGTTGCCTCTAATTACTATGCACATATACCTGAATGGATGCGATATGTGTGCGGCGTCTTTAAATTCATGTGGTCGCTGCAGCGCAGGTCTGTTAGGTATTTCCGGTTTCTGTCTGCATCTTGTCGGAGGCGTCTGTTTCCATGGGGCCCCATGAGTCTCGGTGCCTTCCGGTTTGATGACGGTGGATCCGGTTACCATGACAACCTGCCGGGCCGCTCCGCCTTCTATTCACGTCTGTTTGGGACTTCTTACAGCTTTTACCATCCTGTGCTGGAGACGCTTACGTCCATAGGGCCCGATGTGTCGCTGCGTTCCCCTGGCTGGATGATAGGATGCCTGATTGCCCCATAGACATGATGAAACTAGGAAATATGCCAGGGCCCTGCATCGGCCTATACCGCGGACGCTATAGCTTGTCTCTATGACAACAGGGTAATTGGCATATTTCAATTTCCGGTCTGGTGTGTATTTAGACACGGTCTTTTCAGTTGCAACCTCACCCCCTGAGGAAGGAACAATCCGAAACGCGCGCTGGCGTAGCGGGGGCAGTGTGTATGTGATCATTTCTATCCTTTTGGTACGTATGTCATCTTTATTTATCTATTTACATATGGTGGCTACAAATGGATGATTTGATTAGGATGACTGTATTTTTACCTTTGTAAGGTTTACCTTATGTTTGACTACTATTATATGATATGTTCACATACATAGTCCCCTGCTTAGTTTTGGTATATGTTTCTAGGTGGCACTTTTTTTTCTGTTAAACTGCTGTGCTCTTAATCCTTGTGATATTGAATAAAGATTTTTCTACTTTTCTCATAAATTGACCTTATGACTGTTTTTTCTAATGTTGCATGTGCTACCTGGGTGCCAGAAAGCCTAGATACACCTCTGGGATACAGGGTGTTCCCTCTCAACAGCCGGGCCGAGTAGTGTGCGTAGAAATGTGGTCCGTCTTCGGTGGAGGGGCAGTGATGCATGTCCTCCAAGGTCTAAAGGGTATGCCACACTAAACAAGAACGCTAACGAGATCGCTAAAAAACGTCACTATTTAGCGATCTCGTTAGTGACGTTGTTGTGTGTGGCATATAGCAACGACGTGGCCCCTGCTGTGATCTCGCTGATCGTTCACTAGAGTTCTGGACCGTATTTTGATCGTTGGCGTCCCGCTGGTGAGCGCTATATCGCTGTGTCTGGCACCTTTTGTGAACGATGTGCGCTGTTTTTTACATCGCAATGACCGCCAAAGTCGTTAAGGAGATCGCTAACCGCTTATGCGTCATTAACGAGATCGTTAAGTTTTGGCAGCTACTAGCGACATTAAAACGATCACAAAAACGATCGCATTAGTATGCGTCGTTATCGTGATCGTTAGCGGGAGCGTTTAGTGTGGCAGTACCTTAAGGATGTGGAGCTCCTGCTGAAGATGGGCTTCAAGGCGATTGACAGCTATGCTTTGGTGCATCCTTATTCTATGCTTGAGTTTGATGTCAGCTTTGTCCGGCTGGAGGGGCTTGAGCTCTTCTGGTCAAATTATGAGTTGACAAAAAATGAGCCTGGCTGACGAGACTGCCATTCAGGCGATATCTCGCCAAAACTAAGTCAAAAAAGTTACCGTGTTGACTTGTAATGAGTCACTTTCTTGTTATGACATAATGACGTAGCTTGGCTGGTATGGAGAGGTGGTGGAGATGCCAAAGACCGTGACGAGTTTGGTATCTGGTCAGGGGCCTGCACATTTATGGTAAAACTTAAGCGTTTAGGTGGTACAGTTGCCCACATTCCATCATCTGCCTTCCTTGGTAGGGATCATATCCTGATCTTCTACCAGGGGCAACCAAAGCTCTGTCACAGGTACGGCGACCCAACACACTTCAGTGCAAACTGCACTGTGCAGAAATGTGCATTGTGTGGGGATATCGGCCATTTTGCTGCATCTTTTGTGGAGATTAGGTGCCACCTGTGTGGTGAGTTAGGTCACCCATTCAGCCATTGTCCTCGCTCCTTCGCTAATGCAGTCGTGACTCCGGTGGGAGAAAGCTGTGAGGCAATAAAAAGATGCCTGTCTAGCTGAGCTGTCTAGACAAGTGCAGACAGGAGCGGGAGCTGGGCAAGCCCTGGGCTACTGGGGCTGCCTCTGTCCTAGATGCTAGTCTTGCTGCTGAGGCCCCGAGGAATGATGAGTTGGATGAGGAGGTCAGGAGGATCCACAGGGAGGAAAGTGCCATTTCCTCAGAATCCTCCCATTATGAAAGTATGGATGAGGATAATAGGCAGTGGCTAGAGGACAAGCGTAAGCTCTGCACCAAAAAGAAAAGAAAGAAGGGAGATAAAACATCATCTCCCGCTCTGGCCAAGGTACCCAAGGAAGGAAAAACTGACTCCCCTCTGGTTGGTCTTTCTAACTGGTTCGAAGCCCTTGAGAACATTTCTTCCTCAAAGGAGGAAGCTGAGGGTGAGGTTCCGGAGGGGCTTACAGGGGTGCCGAGTCTCCTTCTTCTTGGAGGGAGGGACTGTCCCAGAGTCCAGAGACGAGAACGATAAAAGGAAAAAACATGTGGGAATGGACACCTCTGTTTCATTAAAGAGGGAGAAGGATTCCTTCTCTGAGGCAGAGGATAAGGGGAGTGGAAAGAAGAAGGCTATCTAACTCAATCACCGTTGATGCTGGCGTCCATTACTGTTGCCAGCATAAAGTCAAATACAGCCGAATTTGCGACCTTTGATTTTCTCTGCTGGGTTGAAGCTGACATTTACTTTTTGCAAGAGACCAGGCTGCCAAACATGGCAGACGTGTTTAAAGCTAAGAGGGAGTGGAGACTTGGGCCCTCCTACTGGTCTCTTGCCACAGAGCTGTATAGCAGAGTGGAGGTCCTTTTTCCGGTGGAATGAGATAAAAATGGGCAAGTACCTGATCTTAAATGTCCTCATGAAGGGACAAGAGCTACTGCTTATTAACATCTATGGTTGGACTGTAAGTGTCTCTTTATGAGGATCAAGCCCTACCTTTTTACAAGTTGGCAGGTTATCTTTGGAGGGAACTTCAATATTGTCACGAGGCCCCTAGATAGAGGAGGTTCCAGAGACAACCTGACTTATGATTGAGTCACCCTTAATAGTATCGCTAGTGAGGCTAACCTGGTGAATGTCCACATTCAGCACACCCCAGGCCACAAGGGGTTCACCTGTCATAGAGGTAACTGTAGGTAAACAATAGACAGATTTATTTAAAGGAGGAAGCTGTCTCTTCATTAGTGTCTGCTTTTGAGGTGGAGTTCTCCAACCACTGTTTAATTTTGTTTTCTCTGAATGTTACAGAGACCCACCCCAAATGGGTAGAGGCTTTTGGAGGCTCAATTCATCTCTCCTGGAAGAAGTGCAGATAAGGCTAATTTCACATTTGCGTCTTTAGCTCAGCGCTTCGTGCGCTACCGAAAAAGTGTGCAAAAACGCAAACAAGCGCATTCAAGCGCATGTTTTTTTTAACGCATCAAAGTACGCATAACGACAAAAAAACGTAGCTTTTACATGCATTTATATAGCGTTTTCCATGCGTTTGTGTTTTTTGGACACAAGAGGAAAATCCTTGAAACAGACTCCACCAATGGGACACAAGTGGGGGAGTGTCATGGGATTTCTTTAAATAGACCCTGTTCAACTGAATTCTTCAGATTTTGCTGGTGTTCCCTGTGTCCCCATGGATCTGCGCTGGGAGAGTTTTCGCATAAACTTGGATATGGACATTGCGCTGTTTCAAGCTTTTGCTTGCCAGCAACAAAGGGAAAGAGAGAGAGAGAGCGAAGACGGCAGCGGCGTTGTTTTTGGAGACATCCGATTATTGAAGTCATGGAGAGCCGTGGAGCATACCACACCCTCTTCAGCGAGCTCCAGGCAAACCCGGCTAAATTTTCGGACTATACACGAATGTCCCAAGAAAGTTTTAGGGATTTGCTTTCTCGTGTTGAAGGAGCCATCCGGAGACAGGACACACAGCTCTGTCGTGCAATTCCTCCGGAGTCACGGCTCCTCGTCACATTACGGTACGTAATATTAAACAAATGCGTGTATTGTTTTTGTTCTGCCATTTACTAAAAGCATGCTGAATTATATTTCTGCAATTAATAGTAATTTTTTTCATGACAGTGTTTTGACAAATTCTGGACAATCACAATTTTTTTTCATCTGTTTTGCAGCTTCCTGGCTTCTGGCGAGACCCTCTCTTCACTTCACTTTCAGTACCGGATTGGAATCTCCACCTTGTCCGGAATAGTTGCGGGCTTTGTGGGACGTTCTATGTGCTGAATTTATGCCCCTGCCCACCGCGGAAAAGTGGATGGATATTGCAGAAAAATTCTTGACAGTCTGCAATTTCCCCAACTGTTTGGGAGCGGTGGATGGGAAACACATCCGGATAACAAAACCCCCAAGAAGTGGCTCTGAGTACTTTAATTATAAAAAGTACTTTTCTACAGTACTCATGGCCATTGCAGATGCAGACTGCAGGTTTATTGCGGTGGACATTGGGGCATTTGGCCGGGGCAATGACTCACAGACCTTTAATAAATTCGGACATGGGCCGTAGGTTGTATGGCAACCATTTTAATTTCCCCGTGCCACGGCCTCTTCCCACACCGAATGTGCACAAACCTGTTGAAATGTGCACAAATGTGAACAAACCTGTTGAAACCCTACTCCAGCCGGTACTTGGACCACAGCAAAAAATATTTAATTACAGACTGACCAGGGCCCGAAGAACTGTCGAGTGTGCCATTGGGATTCTTGTGTCCAGATGGTGCATTTTAGGCACAGCCATCATCTTAAACTAGAAACTGTGGATGAGGTGGTGAAAGCCTGCGTGGTTCTTCACAATTTTAAGATGGCTAAAGACCACCCTACCTTTGAAAAAGATGAACCACCTGTCTGTCAACCTATTGCCTGAATTCACTCAGCATCCTCTCAGTAGGCCAAATGAGGGACCAATTTGCGGCCTACTTTCTATCTGATGTAGGACGTGTGGAATGGCAAGATCAAATGGTGTAATAAAATTATGTTCTTGTGTTGTTGTTATTAAAAAACCTGTTTTGATACCTGTACTGAGTGCACTCTGTTTTTATACACTCCAATACAATAATCACCTGCCCAGGTGTCCCAGTGAAGTCAGGATGCTGGAAGCAGGGGTGGAGGGCCAGGACGAAGTCCAAACAGGAGCAGCGCTTGGCATCGTGATGGCGGGGGAGTGTCCAGCTGCACTGTGACTGTGTGTGGTGTAGTGTGGTCCAGCATGGCTTGGAATGCTGGTGGCCGTGCAGTGGTATGCAGCAGAAGTCGGTAGTGCGGTGAAGCGAGTCAGTGGTGGAACGGCTAGGAAAGGCACCACTGGCTGCTGCACGTACCGACTCTGCTGCATAGCCTGCGTGTAAGCATTGTTGCAGGCATGCATCACAGTCAGCTGGAGATCAGGAGTAAGGTATTCCGCCATGCCCCGTTCAATTTGTTGGACAAAATGGTGCGCTGGTCTTTTGAGCTCGGCTTCAAGACAGTCAAGGCGACACTCGACAGAATGGATGCGTTGGCCCACTAGTGCCAAACCGCTATCCACTCTGTCGCCCAACGCCTTGTGGCTATCTTGAAAAACCGTGCTCAAATGTAAAAACTCAGGCATGAGATTCCTGTCAGAGGCCTTCTGCTGTGGGCAGGAAGTACCCGCATAACCTGTGGCAGAGACCTGTGACAGGGGAAGACCCGATGGACCAGCTTCCTGATCTCCAGCTGTCTGTGTTACCGGCCTGCAAGGTGCTACTTGGCTGATGGATGGCTGGGACGGGTCCGAGGCAGCTCTCTGAAGGACCGCTTCAGGACCAGGTTGCAGGGTGGTGCTCCAGGTGCTGTGAAAAAAAACAAAAAAAAAACAATTACTATCATGCATTTACAAACGCCAACTCCTGTGGAATAGAAAAACACAGATTCAACACAATACAACAACAACAACAAAATACTTACGCTCTGGTGGCAAGGACCGGTCTTAAGAAAGCCAAAGCCGATGATAGCTATACTTTCTTGGGGTCTTTGCCGCAGCACCACTGGCAACCCGGTTCTCCAGCCTCAGGTCCCTGTTGAAGGGGTCCTTCATCGAGTGCCAACGGGTTCAGACCTTGTTCACTGTGGAAAAAAAAAATATTTAGAAAATGCACTGTAGGCCGGGATCACACAACTGTGTGGGATGCTAGAATCTCACAGGAGTTACTAGCATCCCACACAGTTGTGTGATCCCGGCCAAGGTGACTGCATCACACAGATAAATACTTACTAAACTCCTTGCGGACTCGAGGAGAGGCGTTGTCCCAGCCATTCATCAGCCCTGCAGCCACCTCATTCCAGAGCCGCCGGATCACCACGTTGTCACAGTGCAGTGGATTACCACAACGGGCCTCGCTCCTGGACCAACTGGATCAGGGCGTCATTATCCAGGGCGAGTTCCTCATCCCGTTGTGGAGCCTAGAAAAGAAAGCAAAACATTAATTTTGTCAACATTTGTTGATGAAAAAGATGGAAAACAAGAGAGAAGAAAGATTGAGAATATAAGCAAGATTGAATAGGAAAAACAGTCAAGAAAAAAGTCATGGGCAAAACAAAAAAAAAAATCAGTGACTCTATACTTACAGGCCGCCTCCCCGCCTGCACTCGGACAGGCTGCTCCCGCTCTTCCTCCGCTGCTGTGGACGATGTGGACTGAAAAAGAAAAAAAAAAAATTGCCACATGTGTCCATGCAACAGCAAATACTTACCAATCAGTATGGAAGGAAGGTACTCACTTCACCCACTGCTTGGGCCAGTTCACCAGGAGCCGGCACATATTCTTCTCCTGAAGACATGCTGCAATAAAAACATAGACATTAGTACATAAGAAATTGAGAAAAAAAGGAAAGAAAGACATTAGGTTTTATACTCACATTATCCAAGTTTCCAGGCAGTCCAATACAATTCTTGAATAGCTGCTGTCTCTGTCTTGCTCTGTCTTCATCTGTATCTGGCTGTAGAGTAGTGGACTGAAGTGCCAACACCTTATCTTATATACACTACCCCCATACAATGTTTCTTTATTTAGTGGGTGGTTTCAACCAGTGTCTAGACATGTGTTATCTCTAACAACGCATGCGTTGTAGAACGCTGACCTGCGCCTGACCCAGCGCACGTCTGCGATCACATAGACTGTAATGTGTTGTTTGGGCACTTTCCGTGCGCGTTGCGAGTGCATGCGCCTTTTTAACGAATTTGGGCGGACCCAAAAATGCAACATGTTGCATTGTGTGCACCAAGTCGCTCACGTCAAAATAACGCAAGCGCACAAAAACGCTGAAAATCGCATGCTAACGCTAAACCATGCACCCCTCCTGTTAAAGATAGGGGCGCATGGCGCATGCGATCGGATCAGCACCATGGGCTGCGCTAAAAAACGCCAATGTGAAATCAGCTTTAGGCAGTCCTTTGTGAATTTTCTTCAGAGCCAGGTACCCTTACTAGATCTTTGTAGTAGTAAGTCAGAGTGGTGGGAGATTTTCAAAAAAAGGGTGGCGAGATTTTTCTGCCAGCTCTCGAGCCTTAGGAGTCTGAGCAGGTACCACCTGTACCAAGACCTGAGGAAGAAACTTGAGCATCTTGTCTTAACTGGAGTTAGCCACGAGGAGATTTCCAGAGTGAAATCTTTACTTACACACGTGGTCAAAATTGTTGGTACCCCTCGTTTAATGACAGAAAAACCCACAATGGTCACAGAAATAACTTGAATCTGACAAAAGTAACAATAATAAATAAAAAATCTATGAAAATGAACAAATAAAAGTCAGACATTGCTTTTCAACCATGCTTCCACAGAATAAAAAAAAAAATAAAACTCATGAAATAGGCCTGGACAGAAATTATGGTACCCCTGAAAATAATGTGTCAAAAGGGACGTTAAATCAAGGTGAGTCCAGTAATTAGCATCACAGGTGTCTACAATCTTGGAATCAGTGAGTGGGCCTGTATAGAGGGCTACAGATACTCACTGTGCTGTTTGGTGACATGGTGTGTATCACACTCAACATGGACCAGAGGAAGCGAAGGAAAGAGTTGTCTCAGGAGATTAGAAAGACAATTATAGACAACCATGTTAAAGGTAAAATTTATAAGACCATCTCCAAGCAGCTTTATGTTCCTGTGACTACATTTGCACATATTATTCAGAAATTTAAGCTCCATGGGACTGTAGCCTATCTCCCTGGATGTGGCCGCAGGAGGAAAATTGATGACAAATCAAAGAGACGGATAATACAATTGGTAACAAAAGAGCCCAGAAAAACTTCTAAACAGATTAAATGTGAGCTTCAAGCTCAAGGAACATCAGTGTCAGATCGCACCATCCGTCGTTGTGTAAGCCAAAGTGAACTTCATTGGAGATAACCATTGTTGAAAAAAAATCATAAAAAAGCCAGACTGGAATTTGCCAAACTACATGTTGACAAGCCACAAAGATTCTAGGAGAATGTCCTATGGACAGATGAGACAAAAATTGAACTTTTTGGCAAGGCACATCAGCTCTATGTTAACAGACGGAAAAATGAAGCAAATCATTATCATATCACTGTCCCTACTGTGAAACATGGAGGAGGCTCTGTTATGTTCTGGGGCTGCTTTTCTGTATCTGGCACAGGGTGTCTCGAATCTGTGCAGGGTACAATGAAATCTCAAAACTATCAAGGGATTCTAGAGAGAAATGTGCTGCCCAGTGTAAGAAAGTTTGGACTCTGTCACAGGTCATAGGTCTTGCAACAGGATAATGACCCAAAACACACAGCTAAAAACACCCAAGAATGGCTAAGAGGAAAACATTGGACTATTCTGAAGTGGCCTTCTATGAGCCCTGACCTAAATCCTATTGAGCATCTTTGGAAAGAGCTGAAACATACTGTCTGGAAAAGGCAACGTTCAAACACGAGACAACTTAAGCAGTTTGCTCTTGAGGTTGACAGTTACAGGAATTGTTTGATTGCCGTGATTGCCTCAAGAGGTTGTGCAACAAAATATTAAGTTAAGGGTACCATCATTTCTGTCCAGGCCTATTTCATGAGTTTTATTTTTTTAAAAATTCTGTGGAAGCATGGTTGAAAAGCAATGTCTGACTTTCATTTTTTCATTTTCATAGATTTTTGATTTATTACTTTTGTCAGATTCAAGTTATTTCTGTCACCATTGTAGGTTTTTCTGTCATTAAACGGGAGTACCAACAATTTTGACCACATGTGTATATGGGGAGCCAGGATGGTTTTATGGATGGGAGCAGTACAAAGGACCAGCATGCATATATATGGGGGGGCCAGGATGCATATATATGGCGGGCAAGTATGTATATATGGAGAATCTAGGATTCATATATGGGGTGGCCAGGATGGATATATATGGGGGGCCAGGATGAATATATGAGAGGTTGAATGGATATAGGGGGGCAGAATAGATATATATGAGGGGCCAGAATGAATTTATGGGGGGCCAGGATGGATATATGGGGCGGGCAGGACAAGGGACCAGGATGGATATATGGGGAGCCAGGATGCATATATATGGTACAGGAAGGATGCACATATATTTGGGCGGCCAAGATGGATTTATGGGGGAGGAGGGTACGACAAGGGACCAGGATGCATATATGGTGGGCCAGGATGCATATATGGGGGGACAGGATGGATATATGGGGAGGGGCCAGGATGGATATATATGGGGGGCCAGGTTGCATATATGGGGGAGCCAGGATAGATATATGGGGGGTAGGACAAGAGACCGGGAAGCATATATATGGGGGGACAGGATGCATATATATGGGGGCAGGATGGATATATGGGGGAGCTAGTACAAGGGACCAGGAAAGATATATGGGTGTACAGAAGAGATATATTGGGGTGCAGGACAAGGGACATGACAGTCAGTATGTATAGCTGGGGGCAGGATGGATATCTGCTGGCCAGGCTGGATAAGGGACACAGGGGGCCAAGCTGGGGCATATTATAAAATAAAAGGGACCAGGCTGGGGCATATTATAAAAGAAAAGGGGCCAGGCTGGGTGAGATTATTAAATAAAGGGGGCCAGGATTAGGGACTTAATAACTGTTTGAGGGCCATAATGAGGAACATGGTATATTAGTTTATGGTGACAAGTGGGGAACATAATTTCTTTAGAGTCCAATTAGGGACATTATTACTACTGTAATATAATTTACATTTTAGGAAACAATTTTCCATAGGAGGTACTGTTACTGTGCAGGGCGGCACTACGTCACTTTTTTTCTTCATCTGACATAGTATAGAAGTCAGGGAAAAAGTGGGGAATGTGCTCTGGCATAGCAATCAGCTATTGATGACTGTGTGTTATTTTTTGCAGAGACGAGTCCTGGCTGGAAGAAGTGATGGTGGTCTGTGCAGGTTGAAGAAGAAGAGCTAAGATGAAGGACTTCAACTACAGACATCACTGGTGAGTCAGTGTATTACACTGACTCACCAGTGAACACTATACACTATATACTTGTATAGCGGTCCTGTGTATAAAGTCACTGGTGATCACTGTATTACCTGTTCCCTGACACTATATACAGAGCTACTGCGTATAATGTCACTGGTGATCACTGTATTACCTGTACACTGACACTATATACAGAGCTCCTGTGTATAATGTCACTGATGATCACTGTAGTACCTGTACACTGACACTATATACAGAGCTCTTGTGTTTAATGTCATAGGTGATCACTGTATTACCTGTACACTGATACTATATACAGAGCTCCTGTGTAAAATGTCACTGGTGAGCCCTGTATTACCTGTACACTGACACTATATATAGAGGTACTGTGTATAATGTCACTGGTGGTAATAACCGTGTTGTTAGTATTGTGGTTTGTATTTATGATCAGTATTCTAGTATTTGGTCACTATGTGGTGGTAATTTGTGGTCTGGTAACGGTGTGGAGGTATTTCTCCTTGCATATGGTATTATTTGGTCCCTATATGCTGGTAATGTCATATTATTCGGTCACTATGTGGTGGTAATATGTGGTCTGGTCATAGTATGGTGGTATTTGTCCCTTGTATGTAGTATTATTCGGTCACTATGTGGTCTGGTCATGGTGTGGTGGAATTTCTTCCTTGTATGTGGTATTATTGGTCTTGGTATAGTGGATTGTGTTGTATATGGCGGTCATTTGTTCTCTCTGATAGTGTTGAGCATTCCGATACCGCAAGTATCAGGTATCGGCCGATATTCGCTGTATCGGAATTCCGATACTTAGTTCCGATATTTTTCCTATATCTTATACCGGAATCGGAAGTTCCCATAATTCTTTGAGAGGCAGTGTGATTTTAGTCAGCCAATGAGGAATCCTACGAAGTGTGGGCACATCTGTAATGCTGCGGTCATCTTAACTAATGGCATGGCTGTGATTGGCTGCTGAAATGATGTCAGAATGCACTATAAAAGGCGCCGCCGCCATTTTAGCGTCACTGTGCTGTGAACTCAGTTAGGGACAGAACGCTGCTCTGCTGACTCAGAGGGACAGTTAGAGATTGCGATTTTGTGTACTTTGCTTTAGGCAGGCTAGTTTACCAACCGCTGTGTAAAGCTTCCTTTTGCCTTGCAGTGTTGTTTTAACAGCTCTGTGCAAGGTGTGTGTGTGAGAGTGCAGGTGACGCTGCAGTTTGCTCTGCATCCAACGCTGTCTGTAGGCATCTGCACGTGTCACTCACAGACTCTTTTTTTTTTCTTTAGTGTAATTCTAGCTGCTCCATTCAATAGAAATTATAGTGTGATGCGCTTCCATCCGTATACAATACATTGGTTGCAAACACTATAGAAGTACAGAAAGGAGCCTTTCACAGATAGTGACCAGTTGTGTTTCAGTGTTCACTGCAGTCTGTGAGGTATTTTTTTTTTAAATGCAGATCACGCTCCAGTTACTTCTTCAACTAATGCTGCGTGTACTCTGCTGAGTGTCTGTCACTGGCTCATCCTTGTCATTTTTCTAAAATTGGTGCTGCTTTATTCTATTTTCAATTTACTAAAATCTATTAGTGTGACGCTCTTCCATCAAAATACAATACATTGCTTGCAAACATAATAGAAGTCCACAAAAAGGCCTTTCACAGCAAGTGAACAGTTGTGTTCACTGTTCACTCTAGTCTGAGGTTTAAATTTTTGGTAGGAGTGTAGATCCCGCTCCACTTACTTCAACCACCGCTGCATGTACTCTGCTGAGTGTCTGTCACTGGCTCATCCTTGTGATTTTTCTAAAATTGGTGCTGCTTTATTCTATTTTCAATTTACTAAAATCTATTAGTGTGACGCTCTTCCATCAAAATACAATACATTGCTTGCAAACATAATAGAAGTCCACAAAAAGGCCTTTCACAGCAAGTGAACAGTTGTGTTCACTGTTCACTCTAGTCTGAGGTTTAAATTTTTGGTAGGAGTGTAGATCCGCTCCACTTACTTCAACCACCGCTGCGTGTACTCTGCTGAGTGTCTGTCACTGGCTCATCCTTGTCATTTTTCTAAAATTGGTGCTGCTTTATTCTATTTTCAATTTACTAAAATCTATTAGTGTGACGCTCTTCCATCAAAATACAATACATTGCTTGCAAACATAATAGAAGTCCACAAAAAGGCCTTTCACAGCAAGTGAACAGTTGTGTTCACTGTTCACTCTAGTCTGAGGTTTAAATTTTTGGTAGGAGTGTAGATCCCGCTCCACTTACTTCAACCACCGCTGCGTGTACTCTGCTGAGTGTCTGTCACTGGCTCATCCTTGTCATTTTTCTAAAATTGGTGCTGCTTTATTCTATTTTCAATTTACTAAAATCTATTAGTGTGACGCTCTTCCATCAAAATTCAATACATTGCTTGCAAACATAATAGAAGTCCACAAAAAGGCCTTTCACAGCAAGTGAACAGTTGTGTTCACTGTTCACTCTAGTCTGAGGTTTAAATTTTTGGTAGGAGTGTAGATCCCGCTCCACTTACTTCAACCACCGCTGCGTGTACTCTGCTGAGTGTCTGTCACTGGCTCATCCTTGTCATTTTTCTAAAATTGGTGCTGCTTTATTCTATTTTCAATTTACTAAAATCTATTAGTGTGACGCTCTTCCATCAAAATACAATACATTGCTTGCAAACATAATAGAAGTCCACAAAAAGGCCTTTCACAGCAAGTGAACAGTTGTGTTCACTGTTCACTCTAGTCTGAGGTTTAAATTTTTGGTAGGAGTGTAGATCCCGCTCCACTTACTTCAACCACCGCTGCGTGTACTCTGCTGAGTGTCTGTCACTGGCTCATCCTTGTCATTTTTCTAAAATTGGTGCTGCTTTATTCTATTTTCAATTTACTAAAATCTATTAGTGTGACGCTCTTCCATCAAAATACAATACATTGCTTGCAAACATAATAGAAGTCCACAAAAAGGCCTTTCACAGCAAGTGAACAGTTGTGTTCACTGTTCACTCTAGTCTGAGGTTTAAATTTTTGGTAGGAGTGTAGATCCCGCTCCACTTACTTCAACCACCGCTGCGTGTACTCTGCTGAGTGTCTATCACTGGCTCATCCTTGTCATTTTTCTAAAATTGGTGCTGCTTTATTCTATTTTCAATTTACTAAAATCTATTAGTGTGACGCTCTTCCATCAAAATACAATACATTGCTTGCAAACATAATAGAAGTCCACAAAAAGGCCTTTCACAGCTACTGAACAGTTGTGTGCACTGTTTACTGTAGTCAGAGGTTTTCATTTTTGGAGTGCAGATCCCGCTCCAGTTAGTTCTTCAACCACTGTTGCTTGTACTCTGCTGAGCGTGTCTCACTGCCTCATCCTTCACATTTTTCTCGAATTGGTGCTGCTGCATTCTATTTCAAATAATTCAAATCTATTACTGTGACGTGCTTCCATCCGTATACAATACATTGGTTTCAAACACTATAGAAGTACACAAAGGGGCCTTTCACAGCTAGTGAACATGGGTTGTTAATTTTTAACTAAAATATGTATTTTTTCAAATGACACAAATATAAGTAATGTTGAAGAGGAATAGTCCTACATCCATTGTTTGCACAATATTACAGGTGTACATCACGTCCCTTAATCAACAATGTATTATTAATTTACTTGTATGCTTTTATTTAAAAGCCAAGAACACAGAAGGATAACCTTCGCACTGCAGCTGTTGTCAAAGTTCAACCCACATTATGCACTTCCAACATTGCAGCATTTGAGGCATGATGTGAGTTGGATTTGTCAAAGTTATGGAGTGAGAAGGTTCACCATCAGTACCCTATAGCATAAGTATGCTTTTGTGTTAGCATTTGTGTTAGACATGTGGATATCTGCCATAATATGTCACAATTATTTTGTTACAGATTTGTTGCCAATAGTGTTGAGCGATACGATAATGCAAATATCGGCTATCGGCCGATAATAGCTCTATCGGCCTTTCGATAATTCGTTTCGATATTTTCGTCTTATCGAATACCGGAATCGGATTTGTCACTGTCACTGTCTGTGTCCGTCGGTCGGGTCTGTCACTGTCAGTGTCCGTCGGTCGGGTCTGTCAGGAGTCAGCGGCACTTACCTGGCAGAAGATCTCCGGCGGTCACATCCCGGACTGCTTAATGGCCGCCATCCTCTTCTCCCCGGCGGTCACATGCAGTTTCTCGCGATAACTGCAGTGACTGCTGGGTAATCCCGGCCGTAAAGCAGTCAGTCCGATGACGTCACCGCCGGGGAAGCAGGTAATCAGCTGTGCTGCGCCGGAATGACAGGCTCATTGCGATGTAGCAGAGCTGGATCGTCGTGGGACTGTCGTTATGGACTGCGTCGGACAGGTGGTATACTGTTGGTTTGTTTTTTTTCTTTTTTTACAGGAGATCGATGGCGTCGCAGGAATGAGAGTACAATAAAAGAAATGAAAACTGTGTTGTCTCTTTTATTTCATTAAAATACTTTTTTCTTGCTTTGTCTTTTTTTTATGCATTTAATAACTTTGGGATTAATAATGGATCGGTGTCTTATTGACGCCTCTCCATTATTAACCGGGCTTATTGTCACCGTGCAATCAACGGTGACATTAACCCCTTATTACCCCGCTTGCCACCGCTACAGGGCAAGTGGGAAGAGCCGGGTAAAGTGCCACAATTGGCACATCTTTTGATGCGCCAAATGTGGGGCTGCTGTAGCCTGGTATTATCAGGCTGTTGAGGGCCAAAATCCATGGGCCTTGACAGTCTTTTAATACCAGGCCGCAGCAGTCTGCATTTTACTTGGCTGGTTAACAAAAATAGGGGGACCCCTACGCCGTTTTTTTTTCGAGGGGATCCCCTATTTTTGTTAACCAGCCAAGCTAAGCAGACTGCTGTGGCCTGGTATTATCAGGCTTGCAAGGTCCATGGATATTGGATCCTTACCAGCCTGAAAAACCAGGCCTCAGCGGTCTGCTTCATCTGGCTGGTTAACAAAAATAGGGGGGACCCCACGCCAATTTTTTTCGAGGGGATCCCCTATTTTTGTTAATCAGCCAAGATATGCAGACTGCTGTGGCCTGGTATTATCAGGCTGGCAAGGTCCATGGATCTTGGTTCCTTAACAGCCTGAAAATCCAGGCCTCAGCGGTCTGCTTCATCTGGCTGGTTAACAAAAATAGGGGGGACCCCACGCCAATTTTTTTCGAGGGGATCCCCTATTTTTGTTAACCAGTTCCCTCTGACGTCACTGATTGTGTCCCTGGCTGACCTGAAGTGAAAGTGGAAAGCAATCAATTAAGCTTTCCACTTCCTCTCCTGTCAGCCAGGAGAGGAACTCATTCATTTGGGGGTTTACTGTGAGGCTGCAGCATTAGCTGCGGTCCCTGCAGTAAACATTAACCCTTTCTGAAGGATTACACCGTGGGACCTGACTGTACATCGGATTGGTAAGAATAATTTTGCTTTATTATTTTATTTTTATTACAGGAAATGGTTTTAGCAGGAAAATAAAATATGGTCAAAAACTGTGTGATTATTTCATTAAACTTCTTTTTTATTAAAGTGTGTGTGTTTGATTTTTCTTTCATACAATAGGATTAATAATTGATAGTTGTCTAATTGACAGCTCTCAATTATTATATACAAAAAAAGGCTGCACTCAAGCATACTAAAGCATGACAATATGGAATACATGAAATTTAGAATAGCAATATGGCTTTGGAATATAAGGAAAAATTTGAGACGCTTAGTATAAACATTTGGCCAAACATTTTAAAGCCCACCAACCATCGTCAAGGTGGTCTCAATACTGGTGAGTCCCTGACCTAATGTGAACATACCTCTATTAGGCTGATATCTGAATTTCTGGGTGAATATGCACCTCTGTCAGCAATGCCTGCATTTATGGGTAAAGTTACTTTACCCATAAATGCAGGCATTGCTGACAGAGGTGCATATTCACCCAGAAATTCAGATATCAGCCTAATAGAGGTATGTTCACATTAGGTCAGGGACTCACCAGTATTGAGACCACCTTGACGATGGTTGGTGGGCTTTAAAATGTTTGGCCAAATGTTTATACTAAGCGTCTCAAATTTTTCCTTATATTCCAAAGCCATATTGCTATTCTAAATTTCATGTATTCCATATTGTCATGCTTTAGTATGCTTGAGTGCAGCCTTTTTTTGTATGTTTTACATGGGGGTAGCTTCCCTTGGTTTGCACCTAGTTCACATTAGTCTGGATGTGCCAGTCAGGTTTTTTTGTCTATTGAAGCTCTCAATTATTAACCTGGCTTAAAGTGACCTTTCAATTGCAAGGTCATTTTAACCCCTTATTAACCCATTCGCCACCGCTACAGGGCAATGGGAATAGACGGGCAAAGTGCCAGAAAGGGCAAATCTAATTAGAGATTTGCCCTTTCTGGGGTGTCTGGGGGCAGATGTTAGTAGCCGGGGGGGGGGCAAAAATAATGGTCCCTCTCTGGGCTATTATTATCTGCCCCACTCACTAGCTTTGTCTGTCTGGTTGCGAAAATAGGGCGGGAGCCCACGCATTTTTTTTCAGCAATTTTACACCTCATATATATATATACATGTCATTAAATTTGTGACACATATATATATATATTTATAGTTCATACACTTCTACATAGTATAATAGCCGCTAATTCAATTGCCGGCTTTTGTGAAAATGCAGAACCCGACATGAAATGACACTTGGTTTACATAGAGTTAACCATGTCTTTTCATGTAGTTTGATATCTGATTTGCACAAACAATTACATGAGTGTAAGTGTGCAAAATTTCACACCTGTAGGGGTTAATTAAAGGTGTAAATTCGTAGCAAAAAAGTCCGTTTTTTTTACAACGAATTTACACCTTTAATTAACCACTACAGGTGTGAAATTTTGCACACATAGACTGATGTAATTGTTTGTGCAAATCAGATTGCAAACGACATGAAAAGACATGGTTAACCCTATGTACACCAAGTGTCATTTCATGTCGGGTGCTTCTGTCTTTTCACAGAAGCCGGCTTTACCCGGCAATTGAATCAGAGGATATTTTACTATGTAGAAGTGTATAAACTATACATATATGTATATATATATATGTCACAATGACATGTATATATATATATATATATATGTATTCTATGTGTGTATATTTAGTGTTTACAAGGAAATAAAGGTTTTTTTTAGTTGCGATATTTTTTTCCCATAGACTTACATTGGACTTCCGCAATCGGAATCGAATATCGACGATATTTAGTGCTATCGGCGATACAATTTCGATACGATATTTTTAGATATCGAGCAATATCGCTCAACACTAGTTGCCAACACTAATCATTGAATGGTTTTAAATGTGACGTTTGACTTGTTTACAGCTTAGAAATAAGGGTGTAGCCTGATATCTATGTGTAGCACTAGCCACTTTAACATGTCATGTTTTTTTCAACATGTGTAGCTAGGTAGCAGTAATTTTTGCCGGACACACAGCAGGGGAACAGCAGGCGTTACTGAACCCCACAAACACATCATCGATTGTTTTGATTTGTGCATCCAACACTTCTGAGCCCAGGGTCAAGGAGGGTGTAGGCTGAGGCCTAGTATGAGATGTTTGAACTTTAATTTGAACTTTAATTTGGAGTTAGCAGCATTAATTTTTGTCAGACACACAGCAGGGGAACAGCAGGCGTTACTGAACCCCACTATCACTATAGCTTGTGTATTGGTCTGTGGACACGACACTTCTGAGCAGCAACTGGCAGTGTTGTAGCCCAGGGAGTATAGTTCAGGTGATAGAAAGATGAACATAACAGGAGACATGGAAAACGTTGCCAACCAGTTAGTTAATCTGAAACCGGACAGGCAAATTCAGGCGAGATCCATGCCTAGTTCATTTTCAGAAAAGTAAGCCGTTCTACATTATCGGAGGATAGTCGCATGCAACGGTCTGTTAGTACACCACCTGCAGCAGTAAAGACGCGCTCCGATAATACACTGGCAGCAGGGCAAGCCAGCACCTCCAATGCATACTGGCTAAGCTCTGGCCATGTATCCAGCTTAGAGACACCAAACTTGAATGGGGAAGAGCCATCTGGGAGTACACTGAGAGGGCAAGACATGTAGTCTGTCACCATCTTACGGAAATGTTGCCTCCTGCTGACTGGAGCCGTCTCGGATGGTGTAGACATTGGTGGCGCTGCCACAAAACTTCGCCACATTTGGAACATACTGTTCTTGCCCTGTGCAGAGGCGCTGCTTGTGCTCCCTCTTGTTGCAGAGCTGTCTCCACTGCCTCGACGCACAGAGCTGCTTTGTAAAGCAGTAGCAGCAGCAGTGCTCTCGGCTGGAATGGAGAACATTATGGATGGCACCAGTGTGTCTTGTTACTTCCGCATTTTACGCTCCCGGTTCAACGGTGTGATGAGGCTTTGTAAGTTGTCCCGGTAGCGAGGGTCTAGGAGGGTGTACACCCAATAATCAGACGTGGTGTGAATGTGTTTGATGCGGCGGTCGTTTCTCAGGCACTGCAGCATGAAATCAACCATGTGCTGCAGACTCCCAACTGGCCAAGAAACGTTGTCCTCTGCAAGAGGCGTCATCTCTGCCTGCTGTGCATCACCCCACCCTTGCTCTACATACTGACTAGAGCGTTGTCTACCTCCCTCTGGAGCGATGTCTTCCTCCTCCATTGACTCCTCCTCATCCTCCTCACAAAGTCCTTCAAATACATAAAAATTTACAAAATTTAAAACTCATAAAATTTAAAAACATTGTATCATAATTCTGTAACATCACTTTATGGAAACACAATAGCATTACAAAAGGATAGACAAAAACTGTACATTATGTGCTTTGTAAATACATTAAAAGTTTGGAATGGTTATGAAAATATAGACAGCGACTCTGGAGGTTCAATTGTTGATACAGCATGGTACTTTGAAAGTCCTTCAGCCCTTTGTGAGGAACCACGTTGCGCTGACTGTCCAGAAGGTGATGGAATTTGTGACTCCTCATCCTCCACCTCTTCCTAAACCTCATGCCTTAGTGCTTGCAGTGTTTTTTGAAGCAGGCAGATAAGGGGGACTGTCAGGCTGACTAGTGCATCATCTGCACTCGCCATCCGCATTGACTCATCAAACGCACGCAAAACGTGGCAGATGTCCTTCATAGAGTCCTTCGCCACTCATTACACTGGCTGCCCATTCATTATAGGATCCAATTCTAATTACTGGTTCTCACCAACAAAGCTCTCCACAGTGCAGCACCCCCCTACATCTCCTCCCTCATTTATATTTATCGGCCTAACCGACTGCTGCACTCTGCAAACGACCTTCGACTAACCTCTGCACTAATCCGTACCTCCCACTCCCAACTCCAAGACTTCTCCCGCGCTGCGCCAATCCTCTGGAATGCTCTACCCCAAGAAATTAGGACTATCCGCAATTTGGATGGTTTCAGGCGCTCCCTCAAAACACATTTGTTCACAGTGGCCTATCACATTCACTAATCAAAGTCATTCTATGTGTAAGTCTGTGTGTGTAGCCCATTCACTATCTCCATGCATCCCTCACTCCCTTAAAATGGCTGGACCATCATTGTAAAAACACCATTGTATATAAACACCTGTACTTTGTTACTCCCCCACCTCATTGTAGATTGTAAGCTTTCACCAGCAGGGGCAGCTGATTTTGCTTTAATTATTGTATTGTTAACGTTGTTACTTATGACTTGTGTTTTGAAA
>JARQOD010000001.1:386480371-386544760 GCA_033576555.1 Oophaga sylvatica | reverse complement strand
GTTCTCCCCCCGTCCCTTTTGGGCCCTAGGTCCCCTCATCTCGGTACCAAGTTTCAGCAACGTTGCGGGTTTTTGGGGTGTTTTGGAAAACAGGTCCTACGTTAGAAAACCGGTCCCATAACGTAGCTCCCCCGGGGTTTGTGCCCATTGGCTTTTTTTTTTGTGCCCCGGGGTTTTCCAGAAAAGTCAGCTGGTCCTCTTTACTTGCTTGGCTCTTCCCCCTTCTGCCCCCGCCCGGGCCCGGACCGCCCAATGGTTTCCGCAGTGCCTTTGGTAGGTGCCCCCTTTTCGGTATCCGGGTTTTCCCAAAGGAAAACGTCTGGGGGTTTGGGGTATGCTTTGGAGCACAGGTCCCCTGTTTTGAAAACCGTGCCCCAAACGTCGTTTGGTTGGGTTGTGCCTTGGTTTTTTCCTTCTGCTGCCCCCCGGGTTCCAGAAAAGTCAGTGGTCTCGTTACTTTTTTTGGGGTTTTTTTAACCTTGCTACATTTACAAATTGAAGTTTTTTTAAAATTTTTTTTTGGGGGAAATCACTCTGGATCTCCAACATAAAGACGCAAATCCTGATGACACCCGAAGAAATGAGGGACAAAAGGGACGCGAGCATCCCCCCAAAACCAGCAAAAAACCCATCACAAAGAAGAAAAAAAAAGATTCCCCAACAGGCTAAAAGGTTAAAACAAACTACAAGACCCAGAACAAGAAAATGAAAGAACAAAAAGCAGAGATCAAAAAGCAAAGAACATAAATTTTAAACCCCCAAAAAAATAAAGAGCAAAATATATGTCTAAATTAAAGCAAAGGAAGACTAAGCAGTTTTGGGGGGGTGGTCCGTTCCCCCTCGTGGTGCCCCAAAAAAATGCTGCTGCTGAGGCTAAACTGAACACGGAAAAATACTTTTGTAATTTAAATCTTTTGTGACAGCAAGAAGGGGAAAGGGTGAAAATTCATATTTTTAAAAATTTTCCCCAAAGTAAAAAAAAATCTTGTCCAAAAAAGAATATGGGGGGAAAAATGAATAAAAAATAAAGAAGAAAAATAGTTTTTAAGAAGTAATGATAATGTGTTTTGTGTGCATCGCCCAAAGATCGTGTGGTTGACATTTGACTTCTAAAAGTGGTTGCTGTTTCTTTTTTTTTTATTTGGGGGGGTTTAATTCTGTCTGTGCTCAGTTTGGGGGGGGGGGGTTTTCCCCTTCCCGGGGGGGGAATTTTTTATTTGTTGAGGGGGTTTTTTAAAAACTGGGGTTGTCTGTGTTGGGTTTGCCAGTAAAAAATTCTTCATGCGGGGACCACAGAAGGATTGTATTGTATAAAATTTAAAGTTAAAGACTCCTTATTTTTTTTAAAAGCTCCCTACGGGGGTTTTAAATTACCCCAGATCATTTTTTTTTCCCTTCCCGTGTTTGAGTGTGTATAAAGCTGTTTTTCCCCCAGTCGTTTTTTAGTCTAATCTGTGTATTTAGCGGACCCCCCCCAACCCCCCTTTGGGGGTAATAAACCCCCTTTTCTTGGGAAATGATTACAGGGTTCGGGGGAAGATAGGAAAAGGGGTTAGGCGGGAGACTTGGCCTCTGAACCTTTATGTCCCCCAAAATGGGGGGGTTTTGTTAGGCCCCATTTTGGGGGGTCGGGGTTAGCCCCCTGTCCCTCCCCTGGACGTGTATAAGTCCTCTTTTTAAAACCCCTGGTTAAAAGGTTCGTGGGGGGTAAATTTTTTTTTATTTACATGTGTTTTTGGCAAATCTTTATTTTGTATAAGTGTTTGTTCTTTTAAAAGAATAGTTTTACTAAAATCGTACACATTTTATAAGACCGCGTGACATTTTCACTGGCCTTAAAATTTTCCCCCCTTCCCGGGGAAAAAGTAACCCCGCTGGCTTCAGTTGAGGATTACCCGGGGGGGGTTGGACTTAAAATCCAAAATTTTGTCTCCTCGGGGAAAAAAATTTTTTAACCAAAAGGTTTTTTTTTCCCCGGACAGGTTTGGGGGGCGAGACAAATTTTTTTACCTTCGGGAAGCATGTAATTGTTTTTTTGGGGTTCGCCCGATCATTTGGGATAAAAAGCAGAGAGTGGGAATTTTTCTCGCCCCTACGGGGGGGCCCTCTTTTTTCCGGGCCCCTTTCCCCCTTTCCCCCGGGGGGCCCCCTCACTTTATAGAAACGAATTTTTTAATTCCCCCGGGTTTGGTATTTTGGACCAGTTTGGGTCTCTCTTGCCGAGAAAAAAATTTTGTAAAAATACGCAGGGAAAGTCGGCGGGGGGAAATTTTCTTCTTTCCCCTAGAGGGGCAAAATTATCATGGAAAAAAACCCACTCTTTTGGGGCCATTTTTTTTCAGGGGGTTTTGATAAAAAAAGGGTTTTTGGGTAATATGGTTCCCCTTCTTGGAGGTGCTATTGGGTTTAGCTATCCGTTTCTGATTTGGGGGGCCCCCGGGGGGGGTGCGAGGAACTCCGCCCCTTTGTTTCTCCCCCTTAAACCCCCCTTTTTTGGGGTTTCCCCTTGTTGTTCGGAGGACCAAAGCATTTGGGGGGGGACATCATTTCGTAGGAGGGGATTGGGGGTTCGCCCCAGGATTTAAAAATTTTTCTTCTGCGGAAAGAGGGACTTTTTTTGGGGGATGTCCACCCCCTGCCTTGTTGAGCAAAAAACCCCGGGGAAAAATGTTAATCCCGGTTGGTGGGGGGACGAAAAACCGGGGTATGTATTTGTCCGCTATTCTTCTCATTTTCCCCCGTACCAGTGGAGGTGGTGGTTGGTACGAGAGTGGAGAGATTTTCTGTTCTTCTTGATAGTGGGTCCGGGGCTAATCTGGTTGACGCTCAGTTTGCTCAGGCTCAAGGTATGCATCTGAGTGTATTGGTCAAACCGATCCCTATATTCTCCATTGACGCCAGGCCTCTCGGCCAAGGTAGCTTTGTTCGTGAGGTTCATAACATTGACCTTCGGGTAGGGGCAATACATAGGGAACTATTATCTTGTTATGTGTTGGAGGGTCTACCTACTCCTATTGTGTTGGGACTTCCTTGGTTGGTTAAACATAACCCTGTGATTAATTGGCAGTCCAGAGATATAAGCCAATGGGGGGAGTTTTGCAAAAGTAACTGCATGAACACAGTCATCAGTGCGGTCGTGCCTAGTACTTTGCCTCCTTTTTTGGAGGACTTTGGGGATGTGTTCTCTGAGGAGGGGTGTCAGGAGTTGCCTCCTCATCGCGTGTATGACTGCTCTATTAATTTACTTCCTGATGCTAAGTTACCTAAAGCTAGGTTATATAACCTTTCTGGTCCTGAGAGGCAGGCTATGAAAGATTATATTTCGGAAAGTCTGGCCAAAGGGCATATTAGACCTTCATCTTCCCCAGTGGCCGCGGGGTTCTTCTTTGTGAAGAAAAAAGATGGAGGCCTACGCCCTTGCTTGGATTTCCGCGAACTTAATCGGATTACTGTTCGAGATCCGTATCCACTCCCTCTGATTCCTGATCTCTTCAATCAAATTGTTGGCGCCAAATGGTTCTCTAAATTGGATCTCAGGGGGCGTATAATCTGATTAGGATAAAAGAGGGGGATGAGTGGAAAACGGCGTTTAACACGCCGGAGGGACATTATGAGAACCTTGTCATGCCTTTTGGTCTGACTACTGCACCAGCAGTATTCCAACATTTTGTTAATGACATTTTTCGTCATCTGGTGGGGCTGTTTGTGGTCGTATATTTGGATGACATTTTAATTTACTCACCAGATCTTGTGTCTCACCAGGAGCATGTGAGACAGGTGTTGCAGATCTTGCGAGACAATAAACTATACGCCAAACTGGAAAAGTGTGTTTTCGCCGTACAGGAACTTCAGTTTTTTGGGTTTCTTGGTGTCAGCCTCCGGTTTCCGTATGGACCCTGAAAAGGTGAGAGCAGTGCTTGAATGGGATCAGCCAGAGGATCTTAAGGCTCTGCAGCGTTTTCTGGGGTTTGCTAACTACTACCGGAAATTTATTTGTAATTTCTCATCTGTTGTCAAACCTCTCACTGACATGACAAGAAAAGGGACGGATTTTTCTAAATGGTCGGACAAAGCTTGCCAAGCTTTTTCCTCTTTGAAAAAATGTTTTGCTTCGGCACCCGTTCTCATCCAACCAGATGCATCACAGCCGTTCGTTGTGGAGGTGGACGCGTCTGACGTAGGGGTGGGTGCAATATTGTCCCAGGGTCCGTCCCCTGGTAAATGGCATCCGTGCGCTTTCTTTTCTAAAAAATTGTCGTCCGCCGAAAGGAATTATGATATCGGCAATAGGGAACTTTTGGCCATTAAGTTGGCTTTTGAAGAATGGCGTCACTTTTTGGAGGGGGCAGTCCACCCGGTCACCGTCATTACTGATCACAAGAACCTGCTGTATTTGGAATCTGCTAAGCGTCTGAATTCCAGACAAGCTCGATGGTCGTTGTTTTTTACCAGGTTTAATTTTGTTGTCACTTATCGCCCTGGATCTAAGAATGTTAAGGCGGATGCCTTGTCTCGCAGTTTCCCAGGGGCCGGGAAAATGGATGACCCGATTCCTATCCTTCAGGAGGGGTTGGTAGTGTCGGCTGTATGTTCTGAGCTTGAGGAGGAGGTGTTAGAGGCTCAGGGGACGCCCCTGCAGGACCTCCAGGGAGACTGTTTGTCCCAAATCAGTTGAGACAAAAGGTTATTGAGGCACATCATAATTCTGCTTTAGCAGGACATCCAGGGAGTAAGGCTACTTTAGATCTCCTTTCTCGCCGGTTTTGGTGGCCTAACGTTAATAAAGATGTTTTAACTTTTGTCGCGTCCTGTGGGGTTTGTGCTCGCTCTAAGACCCCTCATACCCGTCCGTCTGGGACCCTCTTACCCTTGAAACTTCCGGAGCGTCCATGGACTCATTTGTCTATGGACTTCATCACGGACCTTCCTCAGTCGTCAGGGAAGACTGTCATACTGGTGGTTGTTGACAGGTTCAGTAAGATGGCACATTTCATTGCTCTTCCTGCCCTCCCTAATGCTAAAACTCTGGCGCAGGTGTTCATTGGGGAGATTGTGAGACTTCATGGGTTGCCTTCTGATGTGGTGTCAGATAGGGGTCTCAGTTTGTGTCCAAGTTTTGGAGGGCATTTTGTTTACGTCGGGGGATGCAATTGTCATTTTCCTCGGCTTTTCATCCGCAGACCAATGGTCAGACAGAGCGTCTGAATCAAAGCCTAGAGACTTATCTTCGGTGTTTTGTCTCAGAGAACCAGGAGGACTGGTCTTCTTTCTTGCCTCTGGCAGAGTTCGCTCTTAACAACAGGCGGAGCGAGTCCACTGGTAAGTCCCTGTTTTTTGGGGCATATGGTTTTCATCCCCAGTTTTGTACTTTCAATGGGGGGGGCCCTTCTGGGGTTCCTGAGGAGGAGCGTTTCTCGTCGTCACTTGCTTCAGTGTGGAGAGGTGTATTGAATAATCTGAGTGCTATGGGGAACCGTTATAAACGTATGGCTGATAGGAGGAGAGTTTCTGGTCCAGATCTTAATGTGAACGATCTGGTATGGTTGTCTACCAGGAATATAAAACTTAAAGTTCCCTCCTGGAAGCTGGGCCCCAGATTCATCGGGCCGTACAGGATCAGTTCCATAATTAATCCTGTGGCATTTCGTCTGGACCTCCCTCCTACGTTTAAAATTCATAATGTGTTCCACAAGTCATTACTTAAGAGGTACGTGGCACCAGTCATACCATCACCTCTACCTCCTCCTCCAGTGGTGGTCAATGGTAACTTGGAGTTTCAAGTGTCAAAGATCATTGACTCACGTCTGAATCGCCGGTCCCTTCAGTACTTGGTGCATTGGAAGGGGTATGGTCCAGAGGAGAGGACGTGGGTTCCTGCGTCTGACATTAACGCAGATCGTTTGGTGCGGACCTTCCACAGAACTCACCCGGGCAAACCTGGCCCTGAGGGTCCGGAGGCCCCTCGTAGAAGGGGGGGTACTGTCATGTGTGCATCGCCACGAAGATCGTCGTGGTTGCACATTCTGACTTCTCACAGCTGAGTTGCTGTTTCTTTGTGTTTGGCAGTTAGGGAGTTAATTCTGTCTGTGCTCAGTTCTGGGACTGGGTGCAGTTTCTTCCGGCTGCAATTAATTATTTGTTGATTGGTTTCCTTTAAATCTCTGGTTGTCTGTGTTGGGAGTTGCCAGTGAAATTCTTCATGCAGACCACAGATAGGATTGTATCTGTATAGACTTAAGTTAAAGAGCTCCTTAGTTGTTTTAAGCTCACCTAGCTTAGAGTTTAATATCCCAGATCATTTATGTTCCTTCTGTGTTTGAGTGTGTATGCAAGTCTGTGTTTTCTCCAGTCTGTCTTATATGTCTAATCTGTGTATTTAGCAGAGATCAGCCCATATCCCTTTGGTGGTAATCAGAATCCTTCTTAGGACTGATTACAGGGTTCAGGGACTGATAGGAGACAGGGTTAGGCTGGAGACTTGGACCTCTGAACCATTATCAGTACCTCCAAGGTGAGGGATTAGTTAGGACCCCAGTTTAGGGTCAGGTTAGACCCCCTGTCCTCCTCTTTCCTGTGACAGTGTATCAAGTCCTCAAGATTAACCCTGAGTTCAACGGATATCGTGTCAGGTAAATCTATTCTATATTTACATGCTGATGTTGCTAATCTATATGTTGTATAGAGTGTTGTTCTTTTAAGAATAGTTTACTGACATCGTACACATATCATAAGACCGCGTGACATAATGTTAACAAAAAGATGAATAGCAAGAAGTTTAAGAAGAAGATAAAGAAGGTGAAGATGAAGAATAATTTGATGAAAAAGATGATGCTGCTGAAGATTATGAAGGAGAAAGTGTGTCAAAAGTTAAAAAGGTGAAGAGCATGGAAGTTGTGAAATATACATATTTGCCAAAATAGAAAAAAACGTTAACAACATTGTCAATTTCTTCGTCAATCCGAACATCTTTAAAAAAAAAATATTTATGCTATTCCATTTGATTGGGTTAAACATCTATGCCTTTAATGTCTCCTCAACCTTCCCCAATACATTCTACATTACTCTTTGTTGTTTTCCTTCATGTACAATTAACCAACAAGGCAAGAATGGGGTTTTTTTAATTCCGATATTTTGTTCCCATAGACTTACATTGGATTTCCGGTATCGGGTATCGCCGATATTTTTTGGGTATCGGCGATACTATTCCGATTCTGATACTTTTGGATATCGGAAAGTATCGCTCAACTCTACTCTCTGATATTAATTAGGAAAAGATCCTTTATTTCCATTAGTGATTAAATACTTGGAACACAGTGGCAGAGATACACTTATAGGGGTTTTCCTGTGAAAAAAAGAAATCACCTCTCCACAGGATAAGTGATAACGTATTAATTGGTGGGGGTCTGACTACTTGGACCCATTCAGCAAAATGTGTAACTTTTTATCCCCATTAGACTGGAGTGGCATGTCCGATTTGACCACTGATCCATTCAATCCCTCAGTGGCTGCACTTGTTTTTTTCTAGAAGCCCCAAAGAGAATGAATGGAGCTGCGGTCAGATATCCCACCTGCCGCTCCATTTTAAAATGAGGATAAGTGTCCTATCAACGATATAACTTCCTCATTCTTCTGATCAGTTCAGTTTCTAATGGTCGGACCTAAGCCATCACCTATCCTGTGGAGCTTATGGATCGGTGATTACTTGTTTAACCAAAGAACCCTATTCATGTAAACTACCATAATTATACATCCCAGTTATGGGAGTTCACAGTAGATGTGCAGGAGCCGCCTGTGTTCTACAGCTGATGCTCCACTATAATGGGGATAACGACTGACAGATATTTGTATATAGCTGTAGGGTGGGCCCCTAGAGTCCATTCCACCTGTGTGACCCAGACACCCAAGTCCGATCCTGAATGTACAGTATGTACACAGTGACTGCACCAGCAGAATAGTGAGTGCAGCTCTGGAGTATATTACAGGATGTAACTCAGGATCAGTAATGTAATGTATGTACACAGTGACTGCACCAGCAGAATAGTGAGTGCAGCTCTGGGGTATAATACAGGATTTAACTCAGGATCAGTACGGGATCAGTAATGTATGTACACAGTGACTGTAAAAGCAGAATAGTGAGTGCAGCCCTGAAGTATAATACAGGATGTGACTCAGGATCAGTAATGTAATGTATGTACACAGTGACTGCACCAGCAGAATAGTGAGTGCAGCTCTTGAGTATAATACAGGATGTAACTCAGGATCAGTACAGGATCAGTAATATAATGTATATACACAATGACTGCACCAGCAGAATAGTGAATGCAGCTCTGGAGTATAATACAGGATGTAACTCAGGATCAGTAATGTAATGTACACAGTGACTGCACCAGCAGAATAGTGAGTGCAGCTCTGGAGTATAATACAATATGTAACTCAGGATCAGTACAGGATCAGTAATGTATGTACACAGTGACTGCACCAGCAGAATAGTGAGTGCAGCTCTGGAGTATAATACAGGATGTAACTCAGGATCAGTAATGTAATGTATGTACACAGTGACTGCACCAGCAGAATAGTGAATGCAGCTCTGGAGTATAATACAGGATGTAACTCAGGATCAGTAATGTAATGTATTACACAGTGACTGCACCAGCAGAATAGTGAATGCAGCTCTGGAGTATAATACAGGATGTAACTCAGGATCAGTAATGTAATGTATGTACACAGTGACTGCACCAGCAGAATAGTGAGTGCAGCTCTAGTGTATAATATAGGATGTAACTCAGGATCAGTAATGTAATGTATGTACACAGTGACTGCACCAGCAGAATAGTGAGTGCAGCTCTGGGTATAATACAGGATGTAACTCAGGATCAGTAATGTAATGTATGTACACAGTGACTGCACCAGCAGAATAGTGAATGCAGCTCTGGAGTATAATACAGGATGTAACTCAGGATCAGTAATATAATGTATATACACAGTGACTGCACCAGCAGAATAGTGAGTGCAGCTCTGAGGTATAATACATTACTCAGGATCAGTAATGTAATGTATGTACACAGTGACTGCACCAGCAGAATAGTGAAGTGGAGCTCTGGGTATAATACAGGATGTAACTCAGGATCAGTAATGTAATGTATGTACACAGTGACTGCACCAGCAGAATAGTGAGTGGAGCTCTGGGTATAATACAGGATGTAACTCAGGATCAGTAATGTATGTACACAGTGAATGCACCAGCAGAATAGTGAGCGAAGCTCAGGAGTATAATACAGGATGTAACTCAGGATCAGTAATGTATGTACACAGTGACTGCACCAGCAGAATAGTGAGTGCAGCTCTGGAGGATATATATCAGTACCATCTTTATGCTGATGACACCCTACTATACACATCGTCTCCTGACATCACACCTGTATTACTACAGATACCAGTGATTGTCTTACCGCTGTCTCTAACATCATGTCCTCCCTCTATCTATAACTGAATCTGACAAAAATTGAACTCCTCATGTTTCCTCGTCCGCTATCGTACCTATGCCCGACATTGCCATTTCCGTGTGTGGTTCCACCATTACTCCCCTGCAGGACGCTCACTGTCTTGTCTTTAATTCTTTGATATTTGATATTTTCTTCTCCCATTACATCTGATCACTCGTTCTTGTTATCTTCATCTTAAAAATGTCTCAAGAATTTGAACTTTTCTTACCTTTGACTCCCCAAAAAACTCTTACTGTAGCTCAGATCCATTCTCATCTGGACTATTGACTCTTTTCTGATCGGTCTCCCTCTTACCAACTCTCCCCTCCAATCTGTCCTGGATGCAGCAGCCAGGATTGTATTTCTATCCTGCTCCAGTCGTTGCACTGGATACCCATCTGCTACAGGGTCCAATATAATTTATCACTATGACCCACCAAGCGCTCCACGGTTCAGCACCGTCCTACGTCTCCTCCGTCGCCTCAGTCTACCACCATACCACCACAAATACAATCCAATAAAAAATAAGATTGCGTTCGGACTAATGTTATTCAATAGGCTTTTCTTCAGCTCAAATCGGACTGATAAGAAATCTCAGCTTGCTGAAAGTGGATGTAAATTTCGTAATCGACAATCCAAGTCAACTGGTGCGAGGAAAAAAATCACACAGCACATGGACCATGGGAGTGCCGTCCAATTTTTACACATCCATCTCAGAAAACCCGACATTTCATCTGCCGAGTACAGTAAAATCAAAGCGTGACCCGTCAGAATAGATATATACATATAGATTAGAAATATAGCTGGCAGTGACATATACAATTAATGCAGTGTGTGTACAGCTTACTGTACATGGATTTAATAAATCAATAAAGAAAAAAATGGCGTGGGCTCCGGCAAAGTTTTGTTAACCAGCAGAGTGAAAGCAGACGGCTGGGGGCCAATGTTTATAGCCTAGGAAGGGGGTAATACCTATGGAGCTTCCCAGGCTGTTAATATCAGCTCACAACTGTATACTTAGCCTTTACTGGTTATTAAAATGGGGGACCCCCAAAAAATGACGTGGAATACCCTTATAATTAATAACCAGCAAAAGCTATGCAGACGGCTGTGGATGATATTAATAGCCTAGGAAGGGGCCATGGATATTGGCCCCTCCCATACTAAAAATATCAGTTCTCAGAGATGGAACATCTTATGGATGCATCATTTCTGGCACTTAGCCTCACTCTTCACACTTGCCCTGTGGCCACTGCAAGTGGGGTGATTGTTGGGTGGTTGATGTCACCTTTGTATTGGCCGCTGAGGTTAGCAATGGAGAGACGTCTATAAAATGCCCCCATTACTAATCCCATAGTCATATAGTAAATAAAAAAAATTCCCAGAATAAATTCCTTTAATTGAAATAGACTCTTGACACCTTTTACTTTAATGAAAAAAAAAACCAAAATTTATACTCACTTTGTCGCCCAATCCACTGAAGCCCACGTCCCATGTAAAAGAATTAATATCATAAACCAACATATCCCTGACCTGTCCGACATGAAGATAATCCTCCGAAGTCCTTGTCCCGTCAAAAAGTTAAAAAAAAAATAAACAACCATTTTCCTCGCCTGTCCGATGAGAAGATAAGTTGTTCCTCGACAAGTTTTGCTCTGCTTTATGTACTTGGCACACTGAACGCTGGCATGATGCGAGTGTTCATTCTGTAGCCAGCAGAGACACTGAGCTTTGTGATAGCCTACAGTGAGGTGATTGGAGGTCATTGGGTATGAACTCCGCTCAACTTTCTCATGACACCGTGAGGCAGAGCTGAGCTATCAGGCGCAGCTCAGTGTCTCTGCTGGCTGGCAGGATGTACGCTCGCATCATGCCGACATTCAGTGTGCCAAATACATAAAGCAGAGAGACTCGTCAAGGGACAAAAGTATTATCTTCTCTTTGGACAGGCGAGGAATATGGTTGTTTATTTTTTAATTCATTTACAGGGGACAAGGGCTTCACAAGATTATCTTCTCATCAGAAAAGCAAGGAATATGGTTGTTTATTTTTTTTTAAATTCTTGTACAGGGGACAAGGGCTTTGAAGGATTATCATCACTTCGGACAGGTGAGGGATATGGTGGTTTATATATATTAAAGTATATTTACTTTAAACACTATGTGTCAATGACAGAATTACTCTGTGTAACAGCTCATATTAAAATCGCATTGTGCACGCAAGAAAAGCACATGCCACTTGCATGACACTCGTCTGATTTTTCAGGAACAACATGGTAGCAATTTTCTGAACACCAGTGTCTCCGTGCTCAAATATCATCTTCCATAAGCTGGCCCTGCTGCTCCCAAGACTTCTCTCATGCTGCAGCAGTTTTTTGGAATGAACTACCCAGGACAATTCAATTAATTCACTAACATATTTCTTTAGACTTGTTTCATCCCTGGAAAGATCTTGAAAAGCTGAAGAACCATTTATTATCATTTATTCTCAGAATCTGCCCTTTTGTTACTTGCTCATTCCTGCACCGTTGTGGATTAACCCTCTGCACTCGGTTTCCGCTGTCGCACATCACCGCCGGTTACATCATAGAAGCCGCACGCAGCAAAACAACTGCGGCATCTCCGGGCCGCACCATGTGAGTACAGGGGACGCAGCCGTCACGCCCCCTCCTGACTTTACTTGTGTTATAGGTGAACACTAAGCATTCACCCCTCTTACTCCAGCAGAGTTGTACAGTCTAGAATCGCATTTCCAGTGCTTTGTCTAGAAGATACCATTAATGTGCAGAGGGTGGTATTTACACTAGAAAGTACAGAACACGGGTATTATGGTATATTTTTCAGTGTTCGGTTGGATTTAAAATGCGACTATAGATGTTGTCTGCGTTTTCATGTAATAGAAGGAAGAACCTATGAAGCATTTATTTATGTACCCCATAATAAATGAATAGTGGTTCGACCTCACTGTACAGTTGCTCAATCTGGAATATACCATGTTTTACAGAGGGGAGATGTGGTCAGTCGGAAATGACGGATTAGTGAAGGGGTCAGGTCGCCTGTGCTGTGGGAGCTTTGTCTTCCTCTGGTCTTTCAGTGTCCGCCTCATATCAGCAGTCAGTACAGAGGTCTCGGCCTGTGCTTCCGCCTCCCCCCGGGGCAGTGTTGTGATACATTCCGCAGCGCAGTGTCAGCTGTCCCCGCCCTCTCCTTCACCTCCGCTTGTTGTTCCCCGAGGTCCGGAGAGGACAGTTGGCCACAGGCGGCGCTCGTCTCTCGGTGTCCTCCATGGCTCTGTGCGGGGATGCCGGAGCCTCATCCCTCCCCAGCGAGCTGGTCGTGCACATCTTCTCGTTCCTGCCGGCGCCGGACCGGCTGCGGGCCTCGGCCGCCTGCTCGCATTGGCGGGACTGCCTGTTCTACCCGGCGCTGTGGCCGGAGCTGCGACTGAGCCTGCAGGCGTCCCTGGCCGAGCGGCCGCGGCTCGAGTTCCTCATGCGGAAATGCGGCTGCTTCGTGCGGGAGCTGCGGGTGGAGTTCGCGGCCGAGAATTATCTGTCCGGATCGGCGGAGGCCGGCGGCGCCTCTCCCCCTCTTGCTCCGCGCAGGACGCCGCGGACGGGGAGGCGCAGCCCTCGGGGAGGTGGATGGAGGTGCTGAGGACCTACCTGGAGCTGGTGCTGTGCGTGCTGGGCTGCGTGCGGGGCAACAGGTGAGCGGGGCCAGAGGGTGCGGTACTGGGGTGACGGTGTGTGGTACAGGGGGGTGACAGTGTGTGGTACAGGGGCCCAACATCCACAGTGCTAGGAAAACAGGTGAGCGGGGCCAGAGTGTGCGGACTGGGGTGACGGTGGTGTGGTACAGGGGCCCAACATCCACAGTGCTAGGAAAACAGGTGAGCGGGGCCAGAGTGTGCGGTACTGGGGCTGACAGTGTGTGGTACAGGGGCCCAACATCCACAGTGCTAGGAAAACAGGTGAGCGGGGCCAGAGTGTGCGGTACTGGGGGTGACGGTGTGTGGTACAGGGGCCCAACATCCACAGTGCTAGGAAAACAGGTGAGCGGGCCAGAGTGTGCGGTACTGGGGGGTGACGGTGTGTGGTACAGGGGCCCAACATCCACAGTGCTAGGAAAACAGGTGAGCGGGGCCAATGTGTGCGGTACTGGGGTGACGGTGTGTGGTACAGGGGCCCAACATCCACAGTGCTAGGAAAACAGGTGAGCGGGGCCAGATGTGCGGTACTGGGGTGACGGTGTGTGGTACAGGGGCCCAACATCCACAGTGCTAGGAAAACAGGTGAGCGGGGCCAGAGTGTGCGGTACTGGGGTGACGGTGTGTGGTACAGGGGCCCAACATCCCAGTGCTAGGAAAACAGGTGAGCGGGGCCAGAGTGTGCGGTACTGGGGTGACGGTGTGTGGTACAGGGGCCCAACATCCACAGTGCTAGGAAAACAGGTGAGCGGGGCCAATGTGTGCGGTACTGGGGTGACGGTGTGTGGTACAGGGGCCCAACATCCACAGTGCTAGGAAAACAGGTGAGCGGGGCCAGAGTGTGCGGTACTGGGGTGACGGTGTGTGGTACAGGGGCCCAACATCCACAGTGCTAGGAAAACAGGTGAGCGGGGCCAATGTGTGCGGTACTGGGGTGACGGTGTGTGGTAAGGGGCCCAACATCCACAGTGCTAGGAAAACAGGGTGAGCGGGGCCAGAGTGTGCGGTACTGGGGTGGGTGACGGTGTGTGGTACAGGGCCCAACATCCACAGTGCTAGGAAAACAGGTGAGCGGGGCCAGAGTGTGTGGTACTGGGGTGACGTGTGTGGTACAGGGGCCCAACATCCACAGTGCTAGGAAAACAGGTGAGCGGGGCCAGAGTGTGCGGTACTGGGGTGACGGTGTGTGGTACAGGGGCCCAACATCCACAGTGCTAGGAAAACAGGTGAGCGGGGCCAGAGTGTGCGGTACTGGGGTGACGGTGTGTGGTACAGGGGCCCAACATCCTCAGTGCTAGGAAAACAGGTGAGCGGGGCCAGAGTGTGCGGTACTGGGGTGACGGTGTGTGGTACAGGGGCCCAACATCCACAGTGCTAGGAAAACAGGTGAGCGGGGCCAATGTGTGCGGTACTGGGGTGACGGTGTGTGGTACAGGGGCCCAACATCCACAGTGCTAGGAAAACGGGTGAGCGGGGCCAGAGTGTGCGGTACTGGGTGGGGTGACGGTGTGTGGTACAGGGGCCCAACATCCTCAGTGCTAGGAAAACAGGTGAGCGGGGCCAGAGTGTGCGGTACTGGGGTGACGGTGTGTGGTACAGGGGCCCAACATCCACAGTGCTAGGAAAACAGGTGAGCGGGGCCAATGTGTGCGGTACTGGGGTGACGGTGTGTGGTATAGGGGCCCAACATCCACAGTGCTAGGAAAACGGGTGAGCGGGGCCAGAGTGTGCGGTACTGGGGTGGGGTGACGGTGTGTGGTACAGGAGCCCAACATCCACAGTGCTAGGAAAACAGGTGAGCGGGGCCAGAGTGTGTGGTACTGGGGTGACGGTGTGTGGTACAGGGGCCCAACATCCACAGTGCTAGGAAAACAGGTGAGCGGGGCCAGAGTGTGCGGTACTGGGGTGACGGTGTGTGGTACAGGGGCCCAACATCCACAGTGCTAGGAAAACAGGTGAGCGGGGCCAATGTGTGCGGTACTGGGGTGACGGTGTGTGGTACAGGGGCCCAACATCCACAGTGCTAGGAAAACAGGTGAGCGGGGCCAGAGTGTGCGGTACTGGGGTGACGGTGTGTGGTACAGGGGCCCAACATCCACAGTGCTAGGAAAACAGGTGAGCGGGGCCAGAGTGTGCGGTACTGGGTGACGGTGTGTGGTACAGGGGCCCAACATCCTCAGTGCTAGGAAAACAGGTGAGCGGGGCCAGAGTGTGCGGTACTGGGGTGACGGTGTGTGGTACAGGGGCCCAACATCCACAGTGCTAGGAAAACAGGTGAGCGGGGCCAATGTGTGCGGTACTGGGGTGACGGTGTGTGGTACAGGGGCCCAACATCCACAGTGCTAGGAAAACGGGTGAGCGGGGCCAGAGTGTGCGGTACTGGGGTGGGGTGACGGTGTGTGGTACAGGGGCCCAACATCCTCAGTGCTAGGAAAACAGGTGAGCGGGGCCAGAGTGTGCGGTACTGGGGTGACGGTGTGTGGTACAGGGGCCCAACATCCACAGTGCTAGGAAAACAGGTGAGCGGGGCCAATGTGTGCGGTACTGGGGTGACGGTGTGTGGTATAGGGGCCCAACATCCACAGTGCTAGGAAAACGGGTGAGCGGGGCCAGAGTGTGCGGTACTGGGGTGGGTGACGGTGTGTGGTACAGGAGCCCAACATCCACAGTGCTAGGAAAACAGGTGAGCGGGGCCAGAGTGTGTGGTACTGGGGTGACGGTGTGTGGTACAGGGGCCCAACATCCACAGTGCTAGGAAAACAGGTGAGCGGGGCCAGAGTGTGTGGTACTGGGGTGACGGTGTGTGGTACAGGGGCCCAACATCCACAGTGCTAGGAAAACAGGTGAGCGGGGTCAGAGTGTGCGGTACTGGGGTGACGGTGTGTGGTACAGGGGCCCAACATCCACAGTGCTAGGAAAACAGGTGAGCGGGGCCAGAGTGTGCGGTACTGGGGGTGACGGTGTGTGGTACAGGGGCCCAACATCCTCAGTGCTAGGAAAACAGGTGAGCGGGGCCAGAGTGTCGGTACTGGGGGGTGACGGTGTGTGGTACAGGAGCCCAACATCCACAGTGCTAGGAAAACAGGTGAGCGGGGCCAGAGTGTGTGGTACTGGGGTGACGGTGTTGGTACAGGGGCCCAACATCCACAGTGCTAGGAAAACAGGTGAGCGGGGCCAGAGTGTCGGTACTGGGGTGACGGTGTGTGGTACAGGGGCCCAACATCCACAGTGCTAGGAAAACAGGTGAGCGGGGCCAATGTGTGCGGTACTGGGGTGACGGTGTGTGGTACAGGGGCCCAACATCCACAGTGCTAGGAAAACAGGTGAGCGGGGCCAGAGTGTGCGGTACTGGGGTGACGGTGTGTGGTACAGGGGCCCAACATCCACAGTGCTAGGAAAACAGGTGAGCGGGGCCAGAGTGTGCGGTACTGGGTGACGTGTGTGTGGTACAGGGGCCCAACATCCTCAGTGCTAGGAAAACAGGTGAGCGGGGCCAGAGTGTGCGGTACTGGGGTGACGGTGTGTGGTACAGGGGCCCAACATCCACAGTGCTAGGAAAACAGGTGAGCGGGGCCAAGTGTGCGGTACTGGGGTGACGGTGTGTGGTACTAGGGGCCCAACATCCACAGTGCTAGGAAAACGGTGAGCGGGGCCAGAGTGTGCGGTATTGGGGTGACGGTGTGTGGTACAGGGCCCAACATCCCAGTGCTAGGAAAACAGGTGAGCGGGGCCAGAGTGTGCGGTACTGGGGTGACGGTGTGTGGTACAGGGGCCCAACATCCACAGTGCTAGGAAAACAGGTGAGCGGGGCCAGAGTGTGCGGTACTGGGGTGACGGTGTGTGGTACAGGGGCCCAACATCCACAGTGCTAGGAAAACAGGTGAGCGGGGCCAGAGTGTGCTACTGGGGTGACGGTGTGTGGTACAGGGGCCCAACATCCTCAGTGCTAGGAAAACGGTGAGCGGGGCCAGAGTGTGCGGTACTGGGGTGACGGTGTGTGGTACAGGGGCCCAACATCCACAGTGCTAGGAAAACAGGTGAGCGGGGCCAGAGTGTGCGGTACTGGGGTGACGGTGTGTGGTACAGGGGCCCAACATCCACAGTGCTAGGAAAACAGGTGAGCGGGGCCAGAGTGTGCGGTACTGGGGTGACGGTGTGTGGTACAGGAGCCCAACATCCACAGTGCTAGGAAAACGGTGAGCGGGGCCAGAGTGTGCGGTACTGGGGTGACGTGTGTGGTACAGGGCCCAACATCCACAGTGCTAGGAAAACAGGTGAGCGGGGCCAGAGTGTGCGGTACTGGGGTGACGTGTGTGGTACAGGGCCCAACATCCACAGTGCTAGGAAAACAGGTGAGCGGGGCCAGAGTGTGCGGTTACTGGGGTGACGGTGTGTGGTACAGGGGCCCAACATCCACAGTGCTAGGAAAACAGGTGAGCGGGGCCAGAGTGTGCGGTACTGGGGTGACGGTGTTTTGTACAGGGGCCCAACATCCACAGTGCTAGGAAAACGGGTGAGCGGGGCCAGAGTGTGCGGTACTGGGTGGTGAGGTGTGTGTACAGGGCCCAACATCCACAGTGCTAGGAAAACAGGTGAGCGGGCCAGAGTGTGCGGTACTGGGTGGCGCGTGTGTGGTACAGGGCCCAACATCCACAGTGCTAGGAAAACAGGTGAGCGGGGCCAATGTGTGCGGTACTGGGGTGCAGTGTGTGGTACAGGGCCCAACATCCACAGTGCTAGGAAAACAGGTGAGCGGGGCCAGAGTGTGCGGTACTGGGGCTGCAGTGTGTGGTACAGGGGCCCAACATCCACAGTGCTAGGAAAACAGGTGAGCGGGGCCAGAGTGTGCGGTACTGGGGTGACGGTGTGTGGTACAGGGGCCCAACATCCACAGTGCTAGGAAAACAGGTGAGCGGGGCAAGTGTGCGGTACTGGGTGACGGTGTGTGGTACAGGGGCCCAACATCCACAGTGCTAGGAAAACAGGTGAGCGGGCCAGAGTGTGCGGTACTGGGGTGCGGTGTGTGGTACAGGGGCCCAACATCCACAGTGCTAGGAAAACAGGTGAGCGGGGCCAGAGTGTGCGGTACTGGGGCTGCAGTGTGTGGTACAGGGCCCAACATCCACAGTGCTAGGAAAACAGGTGAGCGGGGCCAGAGTGTGCGGTACTGGGGCTGCAGTGTGTGGTACAGGGGCCCAACATCCACAGTGCTAGGTAAACAGGTGAGCGGGGCCAGAGTGTGCGGTACTGGGGTGACGGTGTGTGGTACAGGGGCCCAACATCCACAGTGCTAGGAAAACAGGTGAGCGGGGCCAGAGTGTGCGGTACTGGGGTGCAGTGTGTGGTACAGGGGCCAACATCCACAGTGCTAGGTAAAACAGGTGAGCGGGGCCAGAGTGTGCGGTACTGGGGTGACGGGTGTGGTACAGGGGCCCAACATCCACAGTGCTAGGAAAACAGGTGAGCTGGGCCAGAGTGTGCGGTACTGGGGCTGCAGTGTGTGGTACAGGGCCCAACATCCACAGTGCTAGGAAAACAGGTGAGCGGGGCCAGAGTGTGCGGTACTGGGGTGAGGTGTGGGTAGGATACAGTGAGGACAACAGTGCACAGGCCAGAGGTGCGTATGGTGTGACATTGGAGGGCCCAACATCCACAGTGCTAGGAAAACAGGTGAGCGGGGCCAAGTGTGCGGTACTGGGGTGACGTGTGTGGCACAGGGAACCAGTGTGTGTGGTACTGAGGCAACAGGTGAGCGGGGCCAAGTGTTCGGTACTGGGGTGACGGGTGTGTGGTACAGGGGCCCAACATCCACAGTGCAGATATGCATGCAGTATGTGTGACACTGGGGCCCAACATCACAGTGCTAGGAAAACAGGTGAGCGGGGCCAAAGTGTTCGGTACTGGGGTGACTGTGTGTGGTACAGGGGCCCAACATCCACAGTGCAGATGCTGCAGTATGTGTGACACTGGGGCCCAACATCCACAGTGCTAGGAAAACAGGTGAGCGGGGCCAGAGTGTGCGGTACTGGGCCCGCAGTGTGTGCACGGGGGCCAATATCCATAGTGGGGGGGTTGCAGTGTGTGCTACTGAGGCAACAGGTGAGTGGGGCCAAAGTGTGCAGTACGGGGCCCAGAATCCAGTATGCAGGGCCACACTGTGCACGGGACCAATGTGAGCGATACTTTTCAAACAGGAGAGCGGGGCCGCACTGTACGCAGAGCCAATGTGTGCGGTACAGGGGTCTAACATCCACACTACAGGGGCCAGTGTGTGGAGTGGCACCGTGTGTACAGGGGCTGAAGTGTACTGGGCAACAAATGAGCGGGCCGCACTTTATGTACAGAGGCAGCAGGTGATATTCAGGGGCCAATGTGTCCAGTAAGTGTGCAGTAGGTGAGCGCGGGCTGCAGTGTGTACAGGAGCCAATGTGTGCGGGAAATGGGTGAGATCTGGAGGCCGCAGTGTGTGGACAGGGTCTCAGCATCCGCAGTACAGGCGCCATAATATGTACACCTGCAGATGTGCGGGGGCTGCAGTGTGTACAGAGGCTAATGTGTGTGGGATCCAGGGGCCGCACTGTACAGGAGGGACGTAGTGCGTATAGGGGCCTAATATTCACTCTGGGGGCCAACATGTGCGAGGCAACAGGTGAGCAGGGGGCCACAGTGTATGTCGACCTCCATTGGTGAGGAGGGCCCCTATTTTCAAAGCTTTTTTGAGTACTGCACCTCTATTTCTGCATCTGTCCCCCAATCCAGTCCTTCCCTGCACTCTCTAATGTACATAGGCTGGCCTCTAGTACCCCCATAACTGCAAAACACCCCCATAGCACAGGTGACCCCTAAACCTTTGCAGGGAGACCCGAGGATCACAGCCCCTCCCCCATCTCATAGGTGACCCCTATACCTGTGCAGGGAGACCCTAGAAATACGGTCCCTTCCCCCATCTCCACTCTTGGAGCCTTTGACTTTCCAGCTGCTTCAGGCTGTATGGGTATGCTGGGAGTTGTAGTTCTTCCACTGGTTTGGTATGACCTTTCTATGAGCGTTCTGTAAACTGGTGGCTGGTCTCCCTGATGCTGGGTTACAGGGCTTTGCTGGAGAACGATAGTCATGTTTTTGGGTCTCCTCCCTGGTCAGGTTTCTTCAGGGAGGTGTCGTGTGTGAACATCTCCATGACAGTGGAGGATGCGGAGCTCGTCAGCTCCGTCCCAGGTGAACCTAACCTCATTGGCGCAGCCTCTTGTGGAGTCTTGATACCCGGGAGGAGGCTGCATTGTGCCTGGTTGCCATGAGATCAGGGACGTGATCCAGGAGCTTCTGCCCGGACAGCCGTGACCTTCACTGGCCGAGACCAGCAGAAACCTGAAATCACAGAAAGAGGCCACCTGTAAGGTGACAGAAAGCTGCAGTCCTGCATGTACCCTCTGTAGTGCCCTGCCAGGACCTTCCAGCCTTGTGAAGATGTCCCCATAGAGCTCACGGTGAGAAGCCGCCATCATTATTATTGTGCGTTAGATCGAAGAGAAAAGGGGTGAAGATCCTGTGGGTGCAATGAAAGCTTGATGGGGTGGCCAGTCTATAAATGTCATCTCTCTTCTTTTGATAGGTGGTGGGTCAGTGGAACTAGTGGGCGTGTGGACGGGAGACTTGAGATGGCGGCTGGTTACACTCCCCTTTCCTTACAAAGGATTTCACAATGTATTGCAAGAAGCGTTCTTGGATGGGTGGTGAGCTGCATTCACCGTCTCCTGACCACAGGGACCGCCACTAATTATGAGACTTGTGTCCCTTTTGGCCAGGAGATACTCAGAAGCAGTGTGACGTGGCAGAGGCATGCACCACCACTCGCTTCATGCAGGACAGAGATTCGCCCCACGTTCTGGTGATCCGTACCAGCATTAAGTTATCGCTTTTTTTGTAGACTGAAATACCCCTTTGAGACCCCCATCCTCTGCTTATCACCTTTTATTTTTTTTTCTCCATCTTTGCAGGAATCTCCAGAAGCTGAGCCTTTTTGGCGACATCAGTATTTTGCAGCAGAACGGCACCATAACAAGCACTTACCTAAATAAAGCGGATCCAGGCGGCAAAAAGATGCAACAGTAAGTGGAGCCAGTGAGGGGGCACCAGTCCTGTAATCAGTCACTGCTCCCTAAGGGTCCTTATTATGGGGGTCTCCAGCTGCTGGGGAAGGGTTGAGGGCGTCATTCCTAATTTTGCAGCACCCGTTTGCTAACTTAGGTCTCTGTTCACAGGATCCAACAGCTCTTCGAGGAGATCCTGGCAAACAGCCGGCACCTGAAGTGGCTCTCCTGCGGTTTCATGCTTGAGATCGTGACCCCAACCTCTCTGTCATCCTTGTCAAATCCAGTGGCCAACACCATCGAGCACCTGAGCCTCCTGGACAACCACACATCTGCCGATACCACCCTGCTGACGGCCATCGAGCTGGAGCGCTTCGTCAACCTGCGCTCACTGGCTCTGGACTTCTGCGACTTCACGGCAGAAATGACGCGGGTGTTGGCGAATAATAACCACGTGCCTTTGCATCGCCTCTCGCTCCTGGTCCACAGCACCTCGCTCAAGAGCAAAACCCTGGTCAAGATGCCGGAGGACGAGGACTGGAGGGCACTGACGCGGAACAGCGCCAACCTCCGGGTGTACATGATGGCGTTTGATGTGAAGAGCGACGACATGTTACGAATACTCAAGCCCGGCATCCCTCTAGAGAGGATTCACTTCGACAGCTACATCACCTGCGTTTCTGGGGCGGTGGTGGACCTCATCTCCCGGCAGTACGACACATTCCTCACCCACTTCATCCTTATGAACGATGTCAACGACACGTCCGGCTTCCCGGATCTCAGCGACAACAGGAACGAAGACCCACTGGTCCTCTTGGCTTGGAGGTGCATGAGGCTGTCGCTGCTGGCGATCCATGGTAAGGGGTCTCATGAGGGTGACACTGCATGGAACCATGCCGTATGGACACTTAGGGGGCGTACGCCATGCTCCAGAGTGCAGCGCTAAACCATTGAGGACCCGTCCTGTCCTGCATTACACAGGCAGCTTATTGATGTGAATGGACAGTGTAGTTCTTATTTTTCTCAGTGGTGGCGCCACCAAGAAACTGATCACTTACTGTCAGGATGACCCTTTCCTGCCCCATAACATCTCGCAGGGCAGGTGTCAGCTCTTAGACATTCAGCCCCTGTGACCGGTCTCTGATCGCAGCTGTATCTGCTGCTATTTGAAATTGATAGCAGCGTTTAAAAGGGTCGTCAGACCGGACATATTTATTCATAAGATTCCGATTGCTTTAGGCTATGTGTGCACGTTGCGTGTTTGCTTGCAGAAATTTCTGCATCTCTTGGCAGAAAAACACAGCAGAAAATACGTGCGTTTTTGCATGTGTTTTTTTTTTCTTGACCATTCAATGGGTTAAAAACGCAAAAAGAATTGACATGCAGAAAATAAAACGCTGCAAATATGGATGGAAACTCACTGATCATGTGCACAACTCTTCAGGATTGTCATTGAATTACCTTGCATAAGTAATAGTAATCCATTGCGTTTTTAGAGCATTTACGCGTGTAAAAAAAGGCAAATGCGCAATGTGGGCACATAGCCTTAGAATAAACGGAGGCATACTCTCCTTACAGCGACCCCGGCGGAACCAGCGCAGGTCACTTCAGAGGTCTCTGCCAGAATAGAGAGTGCCACTACAGTGGTGAAGTGACCAGGAGGGCGCGTGATTGGATATTTCTGATGACGCGCTCCTTCAGTGAATTGACGGTGCTGTAACTTATGATTGGATCCGACTGTTTATGGAGGGAATGGAGACTTCTAAAGTGACCAGTGCTGGAAGGCGGGTCTGCCTCCTTTTCTTAGTCCATGCCTAAAAAAAAAGTTTATTTAAATTTTATTATAGATATATAATAAAATGTAAATACAAATATTTACATGTATTTTTATTCTTAAATTCTACTGTCAGCTCTTTGACAGGGTAGAGTTTGTTTTTCTTTCCCTTTAAGCGATTGGAGAAAACTAACGTTTACTGTCACTAAAGGGTTAATCACAGCTGATCGCTGATGGTCCCCGCACTTTGTGATCATCTTATAGCCAACAGCTTTTGTAGCATAATATATCCGATAAATACAGGCCTAGCTTAATGGCACTTCCTACCATATACACAAATCCAAAAAAGCTTTGGAAGCGTATTGCCATAAAATTAACACTTTATTGAAAAACAAATCACAAAAAATCACATAAAAAATACTTAAAATGGGATGTATATCCAATATGCTCCCATAAGGTACGTGAATATGTATATTTAAACCACTCTCCAATAACATTCAATATATGTGTTTGTATGCACATGCCCAAATATACAATCCAACAGCGCACAAAGTGGATGCATAAATCAACAAATATATATAGGCATCAATCCAAAAATATCTTAATGATAGGAACCACACTGCACTGCAAGGAGTGCATACATGGGCTATGAATGATAATGCATACACACGACCATGGTATTAGATGGTACACAGTAATTAGCAAAATTGCCACTAAATAAACACATTATGGCATAAAGATCTCAAAAATGAATGAAAGGAGAGGCATATAACAAGGAGATTCAAGATATCGCCAAGTAAAGTGCTGCAGTGCAAACATATCCAGTGTATAAATAACTACTGAGATTCTCCAATTATATGTGCATGTATAAATACAATAGTAGGAACATATACGACCTTATGGTAGAGCCTGGATTCCCCGACGTGCGTTTCGCGTTAGCTTCGTCTTGGGGGGGTGTGTAGAGCTTTTGTAGCATGTAGGGAATGTTGGGGCGGACGGCCCCTATAAATTGGATATCCACTGCCCTCCCTCTCCCCGAGTGTCTCAATAGTGGGAAAACCTTCGAATAGAACTCAAAATTTGGAGGCAAATCCTGGATCCGGCCTCTGATGGCAGGGCCAATCTCAGAGGTGCAAGAAGACTTGTTCTTGATGCCGGCAGGTTGTAGGGATTCTCTGCAGATCACTGCTCCCTGTATTGTGCCGCAGCCACTGATGGAATAGGATTACACACACATTGGTGCTTCCTTGTCGTATTGCTGTATATTTTTTAAAAAAAATACCGCACTGTGATTCAGTGTCGCACATTTTACCACTCCCATCATGCTCTATTCGAATTATATGGCAAGGAATCGGACTTCAGTTCCTTACCTAAAGGGAATCTGTCGGCAGGTTTTTGCTATGTGATGTGAGAGCAGCATGATGTAGCTGATTCCAGCAATGTGTCACTGACAAGGCTGCTTGCTGCATTTTTAGAGCAATCAGTATTTTATCAGCAGAAGATTATCAGTAGTGGCTCAGCTTTCAGAGATCTGCAGCAGAGAAAACAGGAATTTATCAAAACTGCAGCAAGCAGTCCAGTAAGTGAATATTGCTGCAATTCCCCCCAATAACTTGGTCTTCCTCTCCCGCAGGTTACACCATCTGGGCCCACAACCTGATCGCCATCGCCCGTCTCCGAGGACCAGACCTGAAAGTCCTGGAAGTGACGGAGGAAAGCATAGACTTTGACCAAAGCGAGCTGGCCGACCAGGACGTGGACCCGGTGCACAACCTGATAGAGCAGGTGTCCATCGGCCTGGCCCGGCCCTGGCGCGCTGTCATGGACATCGAGCTGCTCAGCGTCTTCACCGAGCCGGCCCGCCACTTTTACCGTGAGATGCAAAACTTCAGTGAAGGCATTTAATTATTTATTTTCTTTTTTTTTTTTTTTATTCAGTTTTTTTTTTCATTTTTTCTCCCTCCTTGTGGTTACAATATGCAATTAGGGTCTTATCATGTTTCCTCGGTAGAGTGAGTTAACCCTTTGTACCGTGTTTAATCAGTATTAGCGCTATATATATATAGAAAATAAGAAATGGTGCGTGTACGTACTGATGGGACTGAGGAACGTCAGCTCTTGGTTCAGAAGCTGAAAGTGACGCCAGTGTTTTGGGTCTTTTTTTCACGGTTAGAAGCGATTCTCTCGGACTCCGGAGCTCGGCAGGTCATGGGCAAACAGTAGAGAATTTCCCGCGTCGGAAACTATCAAGCAATTACAGCAGAAACTTCTCGTGCAGAACTGAACTTTTTTGGGTCTATGTTTTTTTTGTTTCTTTTTATATCCCTTCGTAGATGAATTTTGCCATTGAGTCCTGTGTATGGATGACGGGCCAAAAGGGCATTCCCCCCCCCCCCCGGAGGTCAAAAAGACCGCCGATCAAAAAGGTCATCAATTATAGCAGGACCTGAGTGAAAATATCGGGGACTTTTTGATTTCGGGAGGTAAATGCCCTTTCAGGCAGTGTTCACATGATGCGTTTCCAATGTGTTTTTTTTTTTCTTGCCAACGTGCAAAAAAAGCATCATGTGAACATTGCCTTAGGGGTTTGTGTTGTGTATGATATACTTTGTGCTTTTTTTGGGCTTTAGTTTGTGTTTCCATATATTTCTGTGCCAGCTATTCTGTATATAATGTGCGCTAATCGTTTTGTAACTGACTTGGAGCTTCAGAAGGGGGGATCCCGATGTGCCTGGAGGGTCGGTGGTTACTCTGTGCGCTGATAGGTCACGTGATCCTTATTTTTTTCTGTTTTTTGGGTCATGCGTTAGGTATATTTTTTGTTTCTTCCTTTTGGGGCCTCTCGGTGCAGTCACTCCAAAACCCGAAAGGTCTCGAGCCGGGAGGCGATCACTTTTGCACTGGCCCAAGTTTTCTGTTTTTTTTTTTTTTTTTTTTTTTTGTCTTTTTTTTCTTTTTCTCTCCACTTATATATAATCGTCTTTTTATGTCCACAGTTAGACGCTCGCAAGCTTTTAGTCGTGAGATACCTGACGACGGTCACTGGATTTTCTCTGTCAGCGCCTGTTTCAGCTGCCAAAGAATAGATTAAAGTAAATAAACTTTTAAGAAGTGCCCACATGCTGGCAGAAAAGGGAGGGGGTGGACTGTGCCACCGTCATGGGTGGCCGTCAGCCGCGACACTGCTAGATTGTAATATAAAAAAAACACAAAGGTCGGGTTTCGACCTGCGGTACGCAGCTGTGCTGTGGTTCAGTGTGAACAACGCCTAAGAATTCTTAAAGAAACACACACCTGTTTTCACTGTGACTAGCGAATGTAAAAAAAAAAAAACGAGAAGAGATATCGCTGGTGTGAGCTGCTATCATGCGTTACTACCAAGAGAAAACATTCCATAACGTTTGTTTTAATATCTCGTTCTATCCGAGAGGCTTTTACAAGCCGCCTTTATCTCGTTTCAGGGCAACCGCGGTACGGACGTGGTCTCTGTGAGACTTCCATCTGACCCCAGTTTTAAGTGGTACGAATGTTGTGCATTTAACGATAATATTATATATATATATTTATGGACGGTCTGCAATAATGAACCAATAGCCGACGAAGTGTGTGCGCGATAGGGGGGGTGTCCAGCAGAGCTTGACCGCACCCGGACCGCGACTTCGAAAAAAAAATCCCGACCATCTACGTTTAACAGATGTCCGGATGCGAATTCTATTTATGGAGATATATTAAGAAAAAGAAAAAAAAAAGTTTCTATGTGTTTTACAAAGTAAAAAAAAAAATGGTTTTACCATCTTATATTTAAGGACGCTGCTCTCGGACAGGTGTGCGCTGCGTTTTTTCCAGCACACGCCGTGCGGATTATTTTATATGATGTACATCAGTGTAGAGGAGCCACGGGCGTGCTGTGCGGGGGGGGGGGGGGGAGGACAACATACAGGCCAGATGTGGCAGCAACGATGGCGGCGTTTTATCAACGAGGTCAGAATCAAACGTGGGAGATGAATTCGGAAACTCCTGACAGGGGAATGACAGAAATGAGGAAACAGCCGAATGTTAGCGACGACTGATGTTGTTTGGTTTATGTTCAATGTATCTTCTTTTAATCGATGAATAAAGCATTAAAATACTGCAGCCGCCTCTGCTGGTCACTCGCCGCTCCCGGTGATGGTGTCCAATGTCGCCACGTTATCGTGTGGAGTTTACTTTCCTGGGGTTGAGGTGGGGGAGGGGAGCGGAGAGGAGACCTGGACAACTTCTATTTCATTTACTTTGTACATTTTCTTTAGTAACCCCCCACGACAGCACACCTGGAGGATGTTACCCCTTTCCTAATAGAGACAGGAAATGACAGAGGTTAAATAAACCCTCACATCCACCCCTTCTTTTCTTTTCTGTCCCTACTAGGGATGAAGAGGTGCATCCACATTGTGCTGTGCCAGCCACAGTCACCGGGGGGAAAAGAGATTCAGGCCGGGGAGCAGACTTACCTCTCCTCCCCGAGCGCTGTTACCGTCTCCATCCTGGACTTGGGACCCCCACTCCAGTCCACACCTTCTGGTAAGGTCTGTGGGGGAGTGTGCTGCTGGAGGCCTCTCTGAGCTCCCCAGCCACATCTCATCCTAAGGCGTTGTGGATCCAGAGCAGCGTGTCACGCGAAGACTTCCAGGTCTGAAGTTCGGCAGCAGGATGTGACGTCACACGCCGGTCGGCTTCAGCATACAGAGAGGATTTGTGCGTTCCGTGCTGTAATGCATAGGCAAATTACAGCGCAGATGGCGTCGGCGGGCCCCTCCCCACCCCCCCACAACTGGACATCGGAGGGAGGAGGTCCTCTAATCAGAGGACAGGTGCTGGAGTCCAGTCGCCAACATAAGGAGCCCCGGACAAGGAAGACATCTAAGGTAGGACCATTGTCTGGTAAACAGCATGGAGATGTCAGGTTCCTCTCACTCTGCGTCTGCAGATCCCAGCACCCTCCCGGTTCCGGTGAGTACTCTACCATGGGGTGTCCATTCCTTGTGTGCAGGTTTAGAGCCTTATTATTCCTTCTCCCCTTTCTTGTAGGGGGACAAGGAACCTGCACCAGGAAGCAAGTTCAAGACTTCACGGAGGTGTGCAGTTTGCACAAAGAAGCTGGCCTCTTCGAATAAGACATTATGCAAAGAGTGCACTGAAAAAGTCATCAGGGAAGAGCAACCATTCTTGATGGAAGAGATTAAGGGCCTAGTCCACCAGGAGATAAAAACCTTCCTGGCTGCCTTTCCCCAGCCCGCACTCTCTCCCAGTGTCCCTCCAGAAGCAAAAAGGAGGAAACTTAAATTAGAGGAGGAAAGGGATGAAGACTACCAGGATGGAGCTTTAATCCCAGACAAACCTCTGGAAGAAGGCAAATTAATCCTGGACCCAGAGGTTTCACAACAGGAAAGATTTATCCTCAGGTGATATAGAGGAACTCCTCACGGCAGTACGGAGGACCATGGAAATTGAGGAGTAGAAGACTGCCCAGACGGTACAGGAAGAAATGTTCGGGGTCTCAGTTCCAGAAAGAAGCGGGTATTTCCCATTCACAAAAACATCCGGGTCCTGGTCCTAGAAGAATGGGAACCCCCAGAAAACAGGCTAACCATTCAAGCGGAGATGGACAGGTTCCCTGTGAACGACGAGACAGCATCATGCTGGTCAGAGATTCCAAAGGTTCAACCAGAGATTGCTTAGGTAGCTAAAAAGAACACACTACCATTTGAGAATGCCTCACAGGTGAAGGACCCTCTGGAACGCAAGATGGATGAGCTACTGAGGAAATCATAGGAAACCTCGGCATCTTTACTGAATACCAACGCCGTATCTACATATGTGGCCCGATCGATGTACCGTTGGCGGAGGCTGCTGGAGGAACACCTGTCCACAGGTACTCCCAGAGAGGGCATCCTAGCTTCTCTACCTTTCCTCCAGAAGGCAACAGAGTTCCTAGCAGATGCCTCTGCAGAATCTGTGAGTGGCAGCAAGATCGCCAGGGTTGTCAAACTCTGTGAGATGAGCACTGGGCTGAGATCTTGGAGTGGGGACATGACTTCAGAAATGAAGCTATGTTCTATCCCCTTCAAAGGGAAATACATGTCTGGTCCTGCCCTCGATGAGCTGTTAGAGAAGGCTTCGGACAAAAAGACCTTACTGGAACCTAGGAAGACTAGGAAAAGACCCTTCTGCCCCCCAGCAAGAGCATACACCTCAGTACAAGGGGAAGGGCAAGTCGGGTCATTGGAGCTACCCGAAAGGGGAAAAGACAAATCTTTTTCTTCCCCAATCTCAGACAAAAGAAGCCATGATGCCAACACGGTAGGCTGTCGCATTTCAGACTTCCTTCCACAGTGGCACAAGATCTGCTCAAATTAATTGACTCTTAGGGTCCCGTTACACTCTTCAATGTCCCAGCGATCATACGAACGATCCGACGTGGATGGGATCGCTGGGACATCGTTAGCTGATCGCTGGTGAGCTGTCACATGGGCAGACTCACCAGCGATCAAGACCAGCAAACACGCTGGTATCCAATGTACACATCGGGTAACTAAGGGCTGCGCGGCGCCTAGTTACCCAATATGTACCCTGGATACCGGCTCCCAGCTTCTGTAGAGCGCTAAGAGCTGGTATCCAATGTACACATCTGGTAACTAAGCGCTGTGTCGCGCCTAGTTACCCGATATGTACCCTGGATACCGGCTCTTAGCGCTCTACAGCAGAAGCTGGGAGCCGGTATCCATGGTACATATCGAGTAACTAGGCGCCACGCAGCCCTTAGTTTACCCGATGTGCACATTGGATACCGGCTCGCTGATCGTTGGTCTCCCGCTGTCACACGCAGCGATGCGCACTGGCCAGCGGGAGACCAACGAAAAAAATGGTCCAGGCCATTCGACAACGATCAGCGATACCCAGCAGGGGGGGGCTGGTCGTCGCTGCGTGTCACGCTAAGCGAGATTGCTGGCTAGGTCGCCGTTGCGTCACAAAATCGGTGACGCTTCAGCGATCTCGCTTAGTGTGACGGGGGCTTTAACATCAGTCAGGGAAGGAATAAAGATTGAGGTTGCCTCGTATCCTCCAGAAATGATAAAGACTACACAACTCTCCTCTCTAGAGCTACAATTGACCTTGATAGCGGGAGTAAAAAAAACTATTATCCACAAAGGTAGTCTCCATAGTCCCGGAAAGGGACAGGGGACATTACTCAAACCTGTGCCTCAAAGAAACCAAACTGGTCTCATCGGGTTATAATCAATCTGAAACACCTGAATCGTTATATAACATACAGAAGATTCAAGATGGAATCTGTCAGGTCAACAGTTCCTCTGATTTGGCAGGATTTTGTCATGGCGACAATAGACCTACAGGATGCATATTATCACATCCCAGTCCTTCCAACTGATCAGAGATTCTTTAAGATTCGCAATTGCCCAGGGAGAGCACACAGACCATTATCGGTTCAATGTCCTCCAATTCGGTCTATCCTCTGCCCCATGGATCTTCACAGAGGTCATGGCACACATTAGAGGTCCGCACATAAGCATAGTTTCATACCTTGACGACCTCTAGGCTCCTTCAGTACCCATGCTCCAGGAACATCTACAGATGAATAGTGAACCTCAAAAACTCAGATATGGTTCCTTCAACAACCAAGACATTCTTAGGAGTCCTACTAGACTCACACAGCCAAACATCTTTCTTGCCCAAACAAAAACAAATCTTGTTATAATCAAAGATAAATATACTACAGAGCAAGAAAGTGGTGTCATTAAGGTGGGCCATGTCAGTTCTCGGATCTATGACATCCTGCATCCAGATGGTAGCATAGGCACAAGCACACATCATAACACTTCAGAACCATATCCTGGCAAACTTTGATGGAACTCCCGAATCCTTGGACAAGAAGATCCAGCTGCCGCCTCGTGTAAAGACCTCATTGCCATGGTGGCTTAAAACAGAAAACTTGAGCAGAGTGGTTCCCTGGATGCAAGACCCAGCAATCACCATAAAAGACGCCAGCGGGAAAGGATGGGGAGCCATGGTATCCCAACACGTATTCCAGGGATGCTGGTCAGACAAGATAAGCCGACGATCTTCAGATTTCAGAGAACTGAAGGCGGTAGAGGAGGTCCTCAAGACTGCAGTAATCCTAGTCCAGGATACCCATGTCATAATATACTCAGACAATATGACAACAATTGCCCACCTTCGTCATCAAGGAAGTACAAAACACAAGGACCTGAAGGCAATGTCAGCCAGAATATTCTCATGGTCCGAAGAACACCTCTCCCTGTCCGCTCTGCACATAAAGGATGCTGTAAACATACAGGCTGATTTTCTGAGCAGAACTGAAATCCATCCAGGGGAATGGAATCTAGATGCAGAGGTCTTTCTGATACTGAATAGAAGGTGGGGCCATCCACAGGTAGATCTATTTGCAAGTGGACAGAACACAAAAGTCGATCAGTATTCACTAAATCCAGCTGATCCCTGCTTAGGTGTAGATGCATTAGCCCACTCATGGACATTCAGACTGCTCTATGCCTTCTTTCCATTACCAATCATAACAAGGGTTCTACAAAAGATAAGAGTGGAAAGGGTCTAGGTAATCTTGGTAGCACCATTCTGGCCCAAAAGAAGCTGGTTCGGGACCCTTGCCAACCTCAGGATAGAAGGACCAGTAGAGCTACCCCCAGTCAGAAGCCTCCTCCACCAGGGGCCAATATTTCATCTGAATCCCGGTTACATCAGAGTGCCTGGCTTCTGAGTTCTCAATCCAGAAGACCAGAGGATTGTCAGGGTCATTAGGACACTGCAGAAAAGTCAAAAGGCAGTAACAAACTCCATATACCAGAAGATATGGAAGACCTTTATCTCATGGAGTGCACCCGAATGGCCTAACCCACACAAGCCAAACTTGGCTCGGATCCTGGATTTTCTGCAAGAAGGGCTAGAGAAGGGTTTCAAATCTAGCACCCTCAAAATACAAGTGGCGGCCCTAAGCTCATATTTTGACCAGACGTTAGCCGACCACCAATGGATTAAAAGGTTTACGACAGCAGCATCTCGCATATGTCCAATAGCTATGAACTTAGTTCCATCCTGGGACCTCAATGTGGTCTTGAAGGGGCTCACACTACCACCTTTCGAGCCCTTGTTATCCTTAGACGTAGAAAGACTTTCCTGGAAAGCAGCCTTCCTGGTAGCAATAACTACAGCCAGGAGAATGGGCGAATTACAAGCTCTCAACGAACCCTACATGAAGATCTTGCAGGATCGACTTATTCTGCGGTTGGATCTGTCATTTGTTCCCAAAGTAGTCTCAAAATTTCACAAGTCTCAGGAGATAATTCTTCCCTCCTATCAAGAGCCGGGAATTAAGGAAGAAGAACAGTTCCACACTTTGGAGGTCCGGAAAATGGTACTCCATTACCTTCAGGTGATGGAAAAAAAACTAGGAAGGACTAAAAACTGTTTGTTCACCTTCGAGGCCAGAATAAGGGGAAGAAAATTTCCAGATCCATGATCGCCAACTGGATCAAGAGCGCAATCTCTGAGGCATTACATGTCCAGAGCCTTCCACCTCCAGAGAAATTTACGGCTCACTCTACCAGAGCAACATCTGTCTCCTGGGCCGAGAAAGCCTGTGCTTCCATCGAGCAGATATGCAGAGCTGCTACCTGGTCCTCGGTCCATACGTTCTCCAAGCATTCCTGGCTGGACCTGATGTCAGAAGAGGACTTTGCCTTTGGGAGAAAAGTCCTCCAATCTATAGTCCCTCCCTAAAACATTACTATTGGGTACTGCTCCAGGTATGCTGTTGTGTGGGGTTACTAGAGAAAATAGAATTAGACTTACCGGTAATTCGGTTTCTAGTAACCCACCATGACATCATGGGTAATTCCTCCCTTTGTTAATTTTCGTTCTTTAAAGAGACTATAATTTTGAAGCATTCCTTCTCCTGTGGTACTTTATAATAACATTGTGGGAGGGGTTATTTAACCTCTTTATCATTTCCTGTCCCTATTAGGAAAGGGGTAACATCTTCCAGGTGTGCTGTCGTGTTGGGTTACTACAGTCATGGCCAAAAGTTTTGAGAATGACACAAATATTAATTTTTACAAAGTCTACTGTTTCACTTTTTCTAATGGCAATTTGCATATACTCCAGAATGTTATAAAGAGTGATCAGCTTAACAGCAATTACTTGCAAAGTCAATATTTGGCTAGAAAATGAACTTTATCCCCCAAAACACATTTCAACATCATTGCAGCCCTGCCTTAAAAGGACCAGCTAACCTCTTTTCAGTGATTGCTCCATTAACACAGGTGTGGGTGTTGATGAGGACATGGCTGGAGATCAATCTGTCATGATTAAGTAAGAATGACACCACTGGACACTTTAAAAGGAGGCTGGTGCTTGGCATTATTGTTTCTCTTCTGTTAACCATGGTTATCTCTAAAGAAACACATGCAGTCATCATTGCAATGCACAAAAATGGCCTAACAGGGAAGAGTATCGCAGCTAGAAAGATTGCACCTCAGTCAACAATCTATCGCATCATCAAGAACTTCAAGGAGAGAGGATCCATTGTTGCCAAAAAGGCTTCAGGGCGCCCAAGAAAGACCAGCAAGCGCCAGGACCGACTCTTTAAACTGTTTCAGCTGCGGGATCGGGCTACCAGCAGTGCAGAGCTTGCTCAGGAATGGCAGCAGGCAGGTGTGAGTGCATCTGCACGCACTGTGAGGCGGAGACTCTTGGAGCAAGGCCTGGTCTCAAGGAGGGCAGCAAAGAAGCCACTTCTCTCCAGAAAAAACATCATGGACAGACTGATATTCTGCAAAAGGTACAGGCAGTGGAGTGCTGAGGACTGGGGTAAAGTTATTTTCTCTGATGAATCCCCTTTTCGATTGTTTGGGACATCAGGAAAACGCCTCATTCGGAGAAGACAAGGTGAGCGCTACCACCAGTCTTGTCTCATGCCAACTGTTAAGCATCCTGAAACCATTCATGTGTGGGGTTGCTTCTCAGCCAAGGGAATTGGCTCTCTCACAGTCTTGCCTAATAACACAGCCATGAATAAAGAATGGTACCAGAATTGCAGAGGTCCTGAAGAAGAAGGGTCAACACTGCAAATATTGACTTGCTGCATTAACTCATTCTAACTGTCAAATAAGCTTTTGTTACTCATATGTTTGCAATTATTATATTTCTGTCTGTGATAAAAACATCTGTCAAACACATAAAAACCAGAGGGCAGCAGATCATGTGAAAATATAATATTTGTGTCATTCTCAAAACTTTTGGCCATGACTGTAGAAGGTAAGTCTAATTCTATTTTTTTTAATTGAAATTTTATCTGCTTTCTCCCCCGGCCTGCCTCTTGACTTGCTCCTCCCCTCATGGAACACCTCTGCCTACACCCATCTGGCCACTGCCTTCACCTACCTCTGCTCTGACCCCCCCCCCCCCCGGGCCACTCTGCTTTGGCCTGCCTCTGGCCTCTGCTTTGGCCAGCCTCTGCTCTGGCCCAGCTCTGGCCACTGCCTCCCCCCGGCTCTCCTGTGGCCTCCAGCTCTTCCTGCCTCCCCCGCCTGCCTCTGGCCTGTGCCTCTCCCTCCCCCACCTCTGCCTCCCGCCACTGCCTTGACCCACCTCTGCTCTGGCCAGTAACTTTCCCGGCCCACCTCTGGCCTTTGCCTCTCTTTCTCCCCCCCAACCCACCTTTGCCTCCCTCCCCCCACCTTCCTCTGGCCTCAAGCTCTTCCTGCCTCCCCTGGCCTTTGCCTCGCTTCCCTCGCCTGAATTTGGCCTCTACCTCTCTTCCACCCCCCCACCTCTGGCCTCTGCATCCCCTTCCTCCCCACCTGGCTCGCCTCAGGCCGCTACCTCTCCTCTCTTTCCTCCACCTCGGGCCTCTGCTTTGCCCTGCCTCTTGCACCTGCCTCCCGATTCAACTCTGTCCTCTGCATGTCTTATCAAAGCCCACCTCTGGCTTTAGGCTCTCACCCCCAAACCCACACCTCGGCCTTCCTCTGGCATCTGCCCCATGCCGCGGCCCAGCTCTGGCCACTGCCTCCCCGCCTCTGGCCTCTCTTCCCTCTGGTCTCTGCTCCCCTCCATTCCGGCCTTCTTATCCCCCCCTCGGCCCGCCTCTGCTTCCCCCGTTACGGCTCTGGCCTCTGTTTTCCCTCCAGGCTGTCCTCTGCTTTGGCCTGCCTCTGGCCACTGCTCCCCTCCCAGGTCAGCTTCTGGCTGCTGCCAACCCCCCCACCTCTTTGGCATGCCTTTGGCCTCTCCCCCTCTCCCATTTGTATAGCTGAAACAACAAAATTCATTTACTAGTTTACTTTATCCTCTTTTAAGGAAAACTTGGACCTGCATTGCAGCACAGTGACTCAGTGGTTAATATTGATAACTTGCAGCACTGAGGTCCTGGGTTCAAATCTCATCAAATGCAAAAGCTAAAAGGTTATTTCTAGAAAGCAATTAAATCTTAGCACCATCGGTTGTTTTGTTACTTGTTCTATATAAAAGAAATGACATACTCAGCCCTAAGCAGAAGCGTGGCTCAGTGGTCAGTACAAATGCTTCACAGCAGCGAGATCCTGGGTTCAAATCCCACCAAGGACAAAAATTAGGAGCATGTTTGGTTTTCTTTGACGTTATATACAAGAAACTAAAATAACCTCTTTAAGATAGCATGGTGGATCAGTGGTTAGTGCTGCAGCTTTGCAACATTGTTATTCTGGATTGGCAGTACAAGGACAACAGCTGCAACGAGTTTGTATATTTTTTTTATCAATTTTTCAAAAGGAGAACATTTAAATCTATGTTTGCAAAACATACACTGCTCAAAAAAAATAAAGGGAACACTCAACACATCCTAGATCTGAATGAATGAAATACTCTCATTGAATACGTTGTTCTGTCCAAAGTTGAATGTGCTGACAACACAATCACACAAAAATCATCAATGGAAATCAAATTTATTAACCAATGGAGGCCTGGATTTGGAGTCACACAAAATTAAAGTGGAATGTAATGTCCTTAAAACAAGTGTGTGTGGCCTCCACGTGCCTGTATGACCTCCCTACAACGCCTGGGCATGCTCCTGATGAGGTGGTAGATGGTCTCCTGAGGGATCTCCTCCCAGACCAGGACTAAAGCATCCGTCAACTCCTGGACAGTCTGTGGAGCAACATGATGTTGGTGGATAGAGCGAGACATGATGTCCCAGATGTGCTCAATTGGATTCAGGTCTGGGGAATGGGCAGGCCAGTCCATAGCTTCAATGCCTTCATCTTGCAGTAACTGCTGACACACTCCAGCCACATGAGGTCTGGCATTGTCCTGCATTAGGAGGAACCCAGGGCCAACCACACCAGCATATGGTCTGAGGATCTCATATCGGTACCTAATGCCAGTCAGGCTACCTCTGGCAAGCACATGGAGGGCTATGTGGCCCTCCAAAAAAATGCCACCCCACACCATTGGTGACCCACTGCCAAATTGGTCATGCTGAAGGATGTTGCAGGCAGCAGATCGCTTTTCACGACATCTCCAGACTCTGTCACGTCTGTCACATGTGCTGAGTGTGAATCTGCTTTCATCTGTGAAGAGCACAGGGCACCAGTGGTGAATTTGCCAATCCTGGTGTTCTGTGGCAAAATGCCAAGCATCCTGCACGGTGTTGGGCTGTGAGCACAACCTCCATCTGTGGACGTCGGGCATTCAGACCATCCTCATGGAGTCGGTTTCTAACCGTTTGTGCAGACACATGCATATTTGTGGTCTGCTGGAGGTCATTTTGGAAGGCTCTGGCGGTGCTCCTCCTGGCACAAAGGCGGAAGTAGCGGTCCTGCTGTTGGATTGTTGCCCTCCTAAGTTCCCCTCCACGTCTGCTGGTGTCCTGTCTCCTGGTAGCGCCTCCAGCCTCTGGACACAACGCTGACGGACATAGCAAACCTTGCCACAGCTCGCATTGATGTGCCATCCTGGATGAGCTGCACTACCTGAGCCACTTCTGTGGGTTGTAGAGTCTGTCTCATGCTACCACGAGTGTGAAAGCACAACCAACATTCAAAAGTGACCAAAACATCAGCCAGAAAGCATTGGTACTGAGATGTGGTCTGTGGTCCCCACCTGCAGAACCACTCCTTTATTGAGTGTGTCTTGATAATTGCCAATAATTTCCATCTTTTGTCTTTTCCATTTGCACAACAGCATGTGAAATTGATTGTCAATCAGTGTTGCTTCCTAAGTGGACAGTTTGATTTCACAGAAGTTTGATTTACTTGGAGTTATATTCTGTTGTTTAAGTGTTCCCTTTATTTTTTTGAGCAGTGTATATAAATTTTGATGGTTTTATATTTCACTATGTAGAAGAAATTAAAATTTGCTGTTTTCCAGCGGGGTGGCTCAGTGGTTCACACTGTCATTTTGCAGCGGTGGCGTCGTGAATTCTAGTCTGACCAAGAACAACATCTCAATGAATGTCGGGCCATTTCAATCTACTGTGATATTATATATGCAGTATTCTATTATATAGAAGTGACTTGTTTCCTATAGTGGCTTAGTGGTTAGCAATGGTATCTTGCAACTCTGAGGTCCAGGTTTCAAATCCCAACAAGGACAATAACTGAAAGGAGGTCAGGTTGAAGTTGATAGTTTCAAGGTTGAAAGAAGACTCAAATCAGTCATTTAGTTTAGACTTAAACCAGCTATGACTTGAGTGTTTGTTACATAGTGTCATAATGACAGCATGGTGGCTCAGTAGTTAGCACTTGCTGTATTGTAGCGCTGGGATCCTATATTCTAACCCCACCAAGAATATGAACTAAAAGGCTATTTCTGAAAAAATAATTGACTTTTGAACCTGCGATGGTTTCATCACTTGTGCTATATACCAGTTGTATTTCATAGAATAAATGACTTCCACCTTCCTAGGCAGCAGAGTGACTCAGTGGGTAGCATTGATCTTTTAGGGTACTGAGGTCCTGGGTTCAAATCCCACCAAGGAAAAAATTAAAAAGGTAATTTCTGGAAAGAAATTATAGTATAGACTCTTGGACCAGTGGCGATTTCATTACGATCTATTTTTACTATTCTATCTAAAAAAAATATATTCTTTTCTCTAGGCAGCAGAGTGGCTCAGTGGTCAGTACTGATGGTTTACAGTAGTGAGGTCCTGAGTTCACATTGCAACAACTACAAACCATGTTAATTTTTTTTCTTTGACATTTTATTAAAGAAGCTTAACCTACTTGTGGCGGCTCAGTGGTTAGCAGTGTAGGTTTGCAGTGTTGGTTTTCTGTGTTCACAATCCACCAAGAGCAACATCTGCAACAAATTTTTATTTTCTTCCTTGTGATATGAAAGAAATGTCATTGTACTATTCAGGGCGGCTCATTGGTTAGCACCATTTTTTTTTTGCAGCACTGAGCTCAGAAAGAACAACATCTAAATAAGTTCTCAAGACAACATGGTGGCTCAGTGGTTCGCACTGTTTTTTTTTTTTTGTAGTTTTGGAGTCCTGGATCCAAATCCCTCCAAGGAAAACATCTAAAAGAGAAAAGGAGCCCATGTTGCAGCTGCCGGACTCCTGTATTCTGACAACCTTGACACAATACATTTCTTTGTCATTAGGAGAAGAGGGGGTTAATTTGCTTGGGAAAAAAACTATTCTTTTACTATCTTACTTTTTCCCCCTTTTAGAGGAAACTTGGATCTTCAGTGATTTGATTGCGTGTTCTATATCTGGTAGAAATTACATCTTTATGACTCATGGCAGCCTTGTGGATCAGTGGTTAAAATACTGCTGGTTTGTCGTGTTGAGGTTGTGCATTCTAATCTCATCAGGAAATACTGTTGAGTAATTTCTTTGTGTAGAAGAAACAATTGTCTCTTACCTGGGGCTGCACAGTAGCTCAGTGGTCAAATCCCACCAAGTTTGCTGCATTCAACACGGCAATGTTTCCTTAAAGCTATATTTGTATTTCTTTGTCAAAAAAAGGTCATTTAAATGAAAAAAAAAATCATGCAGTGGTTTGGTTACTAGGAAATCAATCATTTGTTCTAGCACGATGGCTCAGTGGTACGCACTGACTTTTTGCAGCTGTGTTGGGTTCTAACCTGACCAAGAACAACATTTGCTTTATGTAAACCTACTGCGGTAGATTGATAACTTATATGCCATATTGTCTTACGTAAAAGAAATTTCATGGTGGCTCAGTGGTTAGCACTCACCTTTTGCAACACTCAGGTCCTGGGTTCACATCTCACAAATGAACTAAAAGGAGAACAGGTTGAAATTGATAGATAATATGTATCTTTCAACTTTGAAACGGTTTCTTTATCAATGGGAGAAGTTTTATTTTTTTCTTTTAATGTTTAGACTTTTTACCCTTTTAGGGAAGACTTGAACCCGAAATGATTTAATAATGTGTTACTCATTATCGACCTGGTGGCTCAGTGGTTATCACTTGCTATATTATAGCACTGGGGTCCTGTGTTCTCATCCCACCAAGAACAACCAGTAAGGATGAGTGGCTATTTCTAAAAGAATAATCTTTGACTTTTGAACCTGTGATAATTTCATTACTTATCCTATACACCAATGGCCATATTGTATTACACAGAATAAATTACTTCCTCCCGCCCTCGCCAGGTAGCATCATGGCTCAGTGGTTAGTATTGATGGTTTTCAGCACTGAGGTCCTGTGTTCAAGTTGCAAAATAAACTCTGAAAGGAAATCAGGTTATTTTTTCAGCACATAGAGAGTTCTTTGCATCTACTCTTGAAAAATAAGTTACTTGTGATTGTGCTAGCTATATACTGAAATATAGCACAGCATATTCTGCTAGGTGGCTCAGTGGTTAGCACTCATAAAGCACTAAGGGCTTAGGATCAAGTCTCACAAAAACTTTTTGTATCTGTGGTCAGTTCTTCTACATTATATAGATGAAATGACCTCAAAACTTTGTTTCCTTGTCAATATGAAGAGTTATTTGAAATGTTTTTATTAATTTTCCTTTTACACATTCTATATTCTGCGGTGTGGTATAATATATATACAGTGTGGTGGATTAGTGATTCGTATTAAGGTTTTGCGGCCCTGGGTTCAAATCCCAACAAGGACAACATAAAGGAGGTCAGGTTGAAGTTGATCGACTTGAAACTTAGTTTTTTTTTGTCAATGGGGAGTGATAGGGAATTCAGGGTGCAAGGCGTCCAGAGACAAACTACAATTTTGTCAACTAAAAGTTGTATTTTTGGGACATTGCATATCACAAGGAGCACGCCACTTGACAGAGGATAGGAAGAAGGCAATTGAACAGCTACAACCACCGGCAGGGGTTCAACACCTACGCACCTTCTTGGGGCTAGCATCATATTGTAGGCCTTGGATTCGCTCTGCATCCATTCTCATGCAGCCTCTCTATGATTGTCTGCCCACACAACCCTTCCAGCTCCATCAGGAAGCACTAGACAGTTTCTACTCACTAAAACTTGCAATTGTCTCTGCTCCAGCACTTGGCACCCCAGACTACGCAAAACTGTTTCTGCTCTACTGTACAGAAATGATGGGACATGCTACAGGGGTCCTAGCCCAAAAACATGGCCAACACAACAGGCCTGTGGCTTACTACTCTGCTCGTTTAGATCCTGTTGCACGAGGAGCTCCATCATGTGTCCGCGCAGTGGCAGCTGTTTCACTCTTATTAGACAAGGCCTCAGAGATTGTACTGGACTATCAAATCACTGTCTACACTCCACATGACCTGCACAGCATCCTCAGCCAGGTCCAACCCAAGACATCTTAAGCTTCAGTGTGCCTTCCTAATGCCTCCCAATGTCACTTTGAAACGGTGTATGACTTTGAATCCAGCTACCCTTATTCCAATCAATGTAGCAGATTCAAAAGGGGGAGAAGGGGGGGATGGGCAAGGAAAACAACTGTTTTTGCAAAATCTGTCAGAAGATGAATTGTTTGATGCATACCATGAGCGTGACTGTATAGCCCTTATGGCTCAAGAGTAGGGTTGAGCATTCCGATACTTGAAATCCAATGTAAGTCTATGGGAACAAAATATCGGAAGTACTTCCGATACTTCCGATATTTTGCTCCCATAGACTTACATTGGATTTCAGGTATCGGAAGTATCGGAATGCTCAACCCTACTCAAGAGACTGCAGGGTTTTCACATGTTTCTGATGTACCTCTCACTAATCCTGAGGTTGAGCTTTTTGTAGATGGTTCAAGAAGCATCGGTGAAGATGGACGGTTCTATACTGGATATGCAGTGGTCACACAGCATGAGGTAGTAAAAGCAGAACCACTCCCTCCTCACATGTCGGCACAAGAGGCGGAGTTGACGGCACTCATTGAAGCGCTTAAAGGGGTGACAGGTAAACACTGTAACATCTACACAGATTCAAGCTATGCTTTCGGTATAGCCCATGACTATGGTCCCATATGGAGGGCGAGAGACTTTCTTACATCAGCAGGTACCCCTGTAAAACATGGGAACCTTATCAAACAACTACTGGAGGCACTTCTGCTCCCGAAGGAAGTTGCCATAGTTAAGGTAAGAGCACACACAAAACTCTCTACCAACGAAGCAAGAGGCAATGAGAAGGCGGACAAGGCAGCCAAGGAAGCCGCACGAAAGCCGAGGCTTCGACCAGGCCTCTGGGGTACCCCCACTGATCATGGTAAGCACTGAGTGTCAGCAATTAGATCTTAATATCTTACAGGCTCTGACTCGGCAGACAACCGGGGAAAAGAAGAGGGTATGGTCAAAAGCTAGAGCTCAGGAGCATGAAGGTTTGTGGATGGTGGGTCAGAAAGTCTGCCTACCGAGGGCCTTGTACCCCATGATGGCTCAGGCGGCTCATGGCCCAACGCATTTGTCCAAAAACGCCATGTGTGCTTTAGTAGAGAGACAATGGATCGCCCCTGGTTTCACAACAGTTGCTACTAGATTTACACAGGCATGTCTAACATGTGCACAACACAATCCAGGAAGTGTAGTGAAAGTACCACAGAAACACACGTCTAAGCCCCTCTATCCGTTTCAACGACTGCAGATAGATTTCATACAACTCCCAAGAATAGGAATGTATGAATTCGTGCTCGTGTGTGTTGACCTCTTTTCAGGCTGGCCAGAAGCCTTCCTGATGCCAAAAGCTACTGCAAGAGCCACTGCAAAGAAGTTGTTGTCAGAAGTCTTCTGCAGGTTCGGACTACCTGAAACCATAGAGTCCGACAGAGGTACCCATTTCACCGGACAGGTAATGCAGGAGACCATGCAAATGTTAGGGGTGACACAGGCTTTTCACACCCCATACAGACCCCAAGCGAGTGGGAAGGTTGAACGGCTAAATGGTACCCTTAAGCTAAAAATTCAGAAAGCAAGTGAGGAATTGGGAAAACCTTGGACAGAATGTCTGCCTTTAGCTCTCTTTTCTATTAGGTACACGCCCAATAGGAAGACTAAGCTCTCACCATTTGAGGTTTTGTTTGGGTCAGCCCCTAGGTTAGGACTGTATTTTCCACAGTTACTGCAACTGCAGTGTGACACTCTCACCTCTTATGTCCAGGGCCTGCAAAAGAGGCTCTCTTCTGTGCATAAACAAGTGTTTGACTCTATTCCAGACCCAGAGTGTCAAGAAGGAGCCCATTCTCTACAGCCTGGAGACTGGGTGGTGGTAAAAAGACACACAAGGAAACCATTGGAGCCAAGGTTTGATGGTCCCTTTCAAGTCCTCCTCACTACAGCCACGTCAGTAAAGCTTGAAGGAAGACCAAATTGGATCCATGCCAGCCATTGCAAAGTTGTGGACCGAAAGAAGAATGATCCTGCTTCTGATGATACTGCCAATCTTACCCTACAAAGGACAGACGGCTCGGACGAGTCGAAGTGACACTTTTAGGACTGTAATTCATATTAGATTTGATTTTGAGAAAAATGTGGACTGGATGAAGTACATTGATTATAATCAACAAAGATTCATAAAATATGATAGAGGTGCACTACAAGAAATAATAGCTCAGCAAATACACCACGAACAGTAGAAGACATAACGTAGCACCAAATGATTAACACATGTACTTGCTAGTATAATCATGCACATATAATTGAGATTCTTTTCTTTCACATAACAAACCAATGAAGTTGAGAAAAAGATATGATCTCCCTCACCTATGGGGAATTCGGCCGAAGAAATGGTTAGGAAGTCCGACACTGGCACTAGGCCTTTGACATACCTGTGGGTTCAGGGTAGAGTCATATCTATTCTCAAAAAGGGGGAACTGATAGGGAATTCAGGAGACCCTTCTATATTCTGATACCCTTTTATATATTCTCATACAATAATCACTTTAAGAAATCACTTCTCTATATTCCACTAAGACATTATTTGCTGACTGAACTAGCAACATGACACGACATGTACCAAAGGTTAGCCAACGAGACATATTCTTGTGGACTATGAGATAATTGGAATAATATCACCTTAATGATGGGAATAGCAAATAATGAGCATAGGTGAATGACGATCAAACCTACAATCAGACAGTTTGGGGGTCCATCAAAGGATAGACATGATGACTAGTGAATTCCTTAGATAGATAATTAGTTGGTCAACTTGACATGGACTATGGTACGTGACAAAATGTATTTACTGTAATAAATGATTTGCTAATATGTTTCTGGAAAACACCATTACCTAATGCACATATACGCCCTCTAACAGGGTATATAAGATGGACCCTAAGACTCAATAAACCATGCCTGGTAACTTGTATACAGTTGCTTGTCTTCTGTTTCATTACTAGCATCACTTGCCTCGATCGAAGCTCCATCCAATCAGGCAATCATCTGATATCCTAGAAGGCCTGTTTAGGCCTAAACCTCACAGGAGGTAATTTAAATATATATTTTTTAATTAATTTAATTTTTTTACCTTTTCACCCCTTTAAGAGAAGACTTTAACCTTTAATGATTTGATCTTGCATTCCTTAATCTTATAGTGGCTTAGTGGGTAGCACACCTGCTTTGCAGCAACAAAATCTTGGGAATGAATCTCACTAAGGGTGAAAACTACCTGAATGGTTGTTTTTCTCCCAGAAATAAACAATCTAACTTTTGATTTGTTGGTTGTTTCATCACCTGTTCTATATTAAAGAAATTACGGAACTTCTACCTTCCTAATCAGCAGAGTGACTCAGTGGTTAATACTCGTGTTTTAAGGAAGTAATGTCCAGCTTTCAAATCTTCAGGTTTTGGCTTAAAATTTTAGTTAAGGCATCAACAAAAAGAGTGTGTGATTATTTATTTGGTATTTTACAAGTTAAGGATAACTCAGCTACAGGGTGGCTCAGTGGTTAGTGCAGCATTCCATGATCTGCAGCGCTGAGGTTCTGAGTTCTAATCCTGCATCTGAGGTTCTCAAAGTTACTTAGATAATTTGATCTCTTGTTCTAGCTCCTGCTATTTTCATTATATTTAAGAAGTGACCATCTCCTACTAACAGCATATCATGGAGCAGTGGTTATGGTGGAACGAAGTTCCTTTTTGCAGCACGGAGGTTCTGGGTTCAAATCCCACTATAGACAACAACTAAACGCATGTGCAGTTATATCATTGACATGATATAGAAGAAACAATAATCAGTTACTTAGAGCAGCATGGTGGCTCAGTGGAAAGCACTGGTGCTCTGTAGCACGGCGGTCCTGGGTTCAATTCTGTCCAATGAGATTCCGCCTTGTATGATTTGGCTGCAAATGCCCCTCTTTTTCCTGATCTTCCCATAGCATACCTCCCAACTTTGAAGATGGGAAAGAGGGACAGAGGTTGCGGCGCGCATAGTGCGCCGCGGAAAATTTTAGACCACACCCATTTCACAACTAATCACACCCATGTCCACGCCCCAACTACACCCATTTAGCACTGCTGATCACATGGACTGGTACTGAGGGCACAGTGGCTGGCATTATGGGATCAGTGGCTGGTACTGTGCGCACACTGACTGGTACTGAGGAAAAGAAAGAAAGAGCAGAGTTTTAAAGTGCTCCTCGGGGCTCCGCCGTGTACTCCTGTGTCCACGGGGAAAGTAAGCTGCCAGCCGGGACAGCGGGGCAGACCCTCTCTCAAAATCGGGACTGTTGGGAGGTATGAATGCTCCCCACCATACACCTTGTACATGCACGGCTCCGCACACCTCATACACACATGGTTCCCCTCTGTACACCTCGCGCACACACGGCTCCGCTCTTTACACGGCTCCACTCCGTACACCTCGCGCACACATGGCTCCACTCAGTACACACACGGCTTCACTCCGTAAACCTTGTACATACGCAGCCACGCTCCGTAAACCTTGTACACATGTGGCTTTGTACCATACACCTCGTATACATGCAGTTCCGCTCCGTACACCTCGTACACATGCGTTTCCGCTCCGTACACCTCGTAGTAAAACAGTAGTGACACTGGCAGAATACATAAATGGCAGATGGAATAATAAAAAACAAAGAATGACCTATGTTTAGATGCCAATACACGAATGCCTAATGGACTATAAGAGACCAACTGCTAAATAGAATGTACAAAACAAACAAAGACACGCACTGCAGTCAATAGGTCAATGAAAAATTATTATAAATTTATTGTATAAATTATTAACAATAGACACGATGAAATGGAACCATATGGGACAAATGGCATCACAATGTGCGCATGATGAATGGGCTATCACGACAGCAAGGCACCGCATATGTATATATGTGATAATGCAATAGAAAAGAACCAAAACAAAGGATAATACCTTTGTCTTATGTCCATACTCTGAATAGTTAATATATCAACTAATCTAACTAGCACATGCTATAATATATAAAGACAAATGTCACATTAACATTAACATCAGAGCAGAAAATAACAATAGGTGGCATATAGTTACCAGCGTTAGTATAGTCAATGCAGATGCCTGTCGCCCGACAGCCCTCCCCCTCGTACACACGCGGTAACGCTCCATACACACGCGGCTGCACTTCTCTACACCCCGTACACACACGGCTCTGCTCCGCTCCGTACACACACGGCTCTGCTCCGCTCCGTACACGGCTCTGCTCCGCTCCGTACACGGCTCCACTCCGTAAACCTCGTACATACGCAGCCACGCTCCGTAAACCTTGTACACATGTGGCTTTGCACCATACACCTCGTATACATGCAGTTCCGCTCCGTACACCTCGTACACATGCGTTTCCGTGTGTACCTGTGTGTACGGAGCCCTGTGTGTACGGAGATGAGCGGCTCAGCTCCGTACACTTCGTACACACAAGGCTCCGTTTTGTACGCCCCGCACACACACAACACTGCTACAACCACCTCGTACACACACAGCTCCGCTCCATACACCTCGCACACATGCGGTTCCGCTCCGTACACCTTGTACACACGCGGTTCCGCTTCATACACACGCGGCTCCACTTCTCTACACCCCGTACACACACGGTTCTGCTCCGTACACACACGGCTCAAGCACAGAGCCCTGTGTGTACGGAGATGAGCGGCTCAGCTCCGTACACACACTGCACTGCTACAGCCACCTCGTACACACACAGCTCTGCTCCATACACCTCATACACACACGGCTCCGCTCCGTACACCTCGTACACACACGGCTCCGCTCCGTACACCTCGTACACACACGGCTACGCTCCATACACTTTTCACACACGGCTCCGCTCCGTACACCTCGTACACACACGACTCTGCTACATCCACACTGTAAATCCCTCCTGACCCCTCACATAAACTTACCCTCAGCCACTGCAGCCAGCACCCATGACAACCAGCACAGAAAACTTGTACACGGAGGAGCCTGGCCATGTGACACCCAACTCCTCCCCTCCTGTGACCTCATCACAGGTCCTGTGTGCTCACAGAGGAGTACTGCCCAGCAGGTCATTGCTCTGCTGTGAGAAGCTAAAGTGCAGCACTGGAAGGCAACTATAGGGTGTATGGGGGGCGTGGCGGCTCAGCTCACTGCGGGACACATAGTGTCCCGCCGGGACAGCGGGAGGAGGGGGTCAGAATCGGGACTGTCCCGGCCAAATCGGGACGGTTGGGAGGTATGCCATAGGCGCTGGAAGTCATACTGATGACTTACCCAGAGATTATCTTTTGAGCAGCATGGTTGCTCAGTGGAAAGCACTGGTTCTTTGCATCATGGGAGTCCTGGGTTCAAATCCCACCCATGAATGACATCTACAAGGAGTTTGTATGTTTTCCCTGTGCTTGAGTGGGTTTCCACCCATGCTCCAAAGACATACAGGTAGGGACCAGTGATGGAAGTGCTATGGCTAATGATGGTGATAACTGTATAAAGGGCACATGCAGCAGCTAGCGGGACATAGCTGCTATGGGGCTGCTTGCCTGTCCACTTCTTTGGGCAAGTATCCTGAGTAATGTCTGTCCTCATTGGATGAATGTCCTGATACAAGCGGTCAGGGCTGCCACTAGGAATTTTGGGGCCCCATACTGGCAAAATTTATGGGGCCCCCCTTTAAGCTCCACCCCAAGTTCCGCCTCCACCCTAGCTCCTCCTCCACCACGCGAACTATCCAAAATCCCTCCGCCTTTTCTTGGAAAAACTCCACTTCTGCACCACGCCCTCACCAATGACACATTAACATCAAATCACATGCATAGCCATCAGCTTTTGTTTTGACCAAAAGATTTTTTTAAGCCACCACCACGACAAGGTAATATGGGTGAAATGGTGTGCACTCAAGTCTAGTGTACAGGAGATGCTGGTGAATTGGTCCTAAGCGGCACCAACAAATATAGGAAGAGCAAAATTCACCGCACACTACAATTGATTACTATGCAGAAAAATATTTTTATTTGAAAAATTATCCAATCCAAAAGAAGAAAGTGCCAGTGCCGTAATAATAATATGTACAATATACAGATACCCAACGTTTCGACCCTCCCGGATCTTAATCATAGGGTACTAGAGAAAAATAGAAGAAACATAGTGTGAGGCAATTATATACAGTGATTTACATATATAACATATATACAGATATGGGCTGGATCATATATAATTGATTGCGAAAAATGTCATGTAGATAATAATCCAGAAAGTAGAATATATCGTTAAAGAACATAAGGAGCCTCATTATACAATCTCAACATGGAGATATATAGAGTAACGATTTATATAATCATAGTAGAACAAAAGCACAATGATATAAGAAACAAAGAAGTAGCGCATTTCTACCTTGTAAAATTAGTACAACAGAGATATGGCACATAGTAGAGGCAATAAATTCCTTGTAAATTCCCTTATAGCAGAGCCAGATGCTGCAGATAATATCAAAATGATTAAATATAGGGAAATAGGGGTCACCATCATTGAAATGTCAGAGATTACCTGCTGTGTAAAAGAGCAGGAGTTAAATGTATCCAGAATAGGGTAAAGTCTGTCCTGAGTGGTGTCCTGATAGCCTGTACAGGGCAAATGGAACACAAATTATAGCCCATTATAGTGGCAGATGGAGTGGACTATTTACATGAAAACATACCTTTGGAGGTGGATGAAATGAAAATATAGGCGGCGCACCTGCGCCCTGCTGTGTACAGAAAGTAGGGGTTAAATGTGCCCTGGATGGGGTTAAAACATGTCCTGGATGGCGTCCACAGAGCCTACATGGGGTAAATGTGGCATAAGTTGCAGCCCAGAGTGATGGCAGATGGGGTGAACAGCTTTGAATCAAAGACATACCTTAAGAAGCGAATGTACAGGTTTACAGGCGGCGCTCCTGCGCCCTGCCTTGTCTGCTGGGTGACCAGGTGTATGGGAAGGGAGCAAATGGGAGTTTAAATGCGGCGCCGTGTAAAGCCGGACTGGAAGTGCGTCATCCGGACCGGAAGTGACACGGCGCCACATGCAGGCATCTAGTCTCCTCCCCCTATATTTTGTCTCCTATACAGATTAGTGTCTCTCATAGTCCTGCTTATATTTGCCTTTTCCCACCGAAAAGATGGCGGCTGCTACCGCTATCGCGCATGCGCGATTACATCAGATCATGTTGCGCCGTGTCACTTCCTGTCCGGATGACGCACTTCTGGTCCAGCGGTACACGGCATACAAAATACCTCCCATATAATGCTCCATAAAGGTTAATAATGGCCCCATAAGATGCTCCATAGAATAATATGGCCCATATGCTGCTCCATAAAAGTTATGCCCCCATAAGATGCTCCATATATTTTATGTCCCATATGATGCCCCATAGATTTTATACCCCCATATGATGCCCCTTAGATTTTATACCCCCATATGATGCTCCATAGATTTTATGCCCTATATGATGCTCCATAGATTATGCCGCCATATGATGCTCCATAGATAATGCCGCCATATGATGCTCCATAGATGTATATTCTCCCATATGATGCTCCATAAATTTTCTGCCCCATATGAAGCTCCATAGATTATGCCGCCATATGATGCTCCATAGATGTATATTCCCCCATATGATGCTCCATAGATTTTATGCCCCCATATGAAGCTCCATAGATTATGCCGTCATATGATGCTCCATAGATTATGCCGCCATATGATGCTCCATAGATTATGCCGCCATATAATGCCCCATAGATTATGCTGCCATATGATGCCCCATAGATTATGCCGCCATATGATGCTCCATAGATTATGCCGCCATATGATGCTCCATAGATTATGCCGCCATATGATGCCCCATAGATTATGCCGCCATATGATGCCCCATAGATTATGCCGCCATATGATGCTCCATAGATGAATATTCCCCATATGATGCTCCATGGATTTTATGCCCACATATGATGCCCCATAGATTATGCCGCCATATGATGCTCCAAAGATTATGCCGCCATATGATGCCCCATAGATTATGCCGCCATATGATGCTCCAAAGATTATGCCCCATATGATGCCCCATAGATTATGCCGCCATATGATGCTCCAAAGATTATGCCCCATATGATGCTCCAAAGATTATGCCGTCATATGATGCCCCATAGATTATGCCGCCATATGATGCTCCAAAGATTATGCCGCCATATGATGCCCCATAGATTATGCCGCCATATGATGCTCCAAAGATTATGCCCCATATGATGCTCCAAAGATTATGCCGCCATATGATGCCCCATAGATTATGCCGCCATATGATGCTCCAAAGATTATGCCGCCATATGATGCCCCATAGATTATGCCGCCATATGATGCTCCAAAGATTATGCCCCATATGATGCTCAAAAGATTATGCCGCCATATGATGCCCCATAGATTATGCTGCCATATGATGCTCCAAAGATTATGCCACCAAATGATGCTACAATAGATTATGCCGCCATATGATGCTCCAAAGATTATGCCGCCATATGATGCTCCAAAGATTATGCCGCCATATGATCCTCCAAAGATTATGCCGCCATATGATGCCCCATAGATTATGCCGCCATATGATGCTCCAAAGATTATGCCGCCATATGATGCTCCATAGATTTTATGCACCCATATGATGAGCAGGCGGGGGGGGGGGCCGCACGCAGCAATCCAACAGGGCCCCAGCCCAGGGCAGGCAGGAGGGGCCCGCAGCATCCAGCAACAGGGTCCCCAGGCCCCCTGTTGCTGGATGCTGCGCCTGCGGGCCCCCCCCCGCCTGCCCTGGGGGCCTTTTGGTGGATGCTGGGCCCCCCCTTCCTGCCTTGGGCCCTGTTGGTGGTGCGTGGTGGATGCTGGCGCTGTGGCTGTCCTGGCCGGGCCCCCCCTGCGACAGACTACTCACCCTGCAGTGCTGAGCTTGCCTGCCGCCTGCACCCGGTCCGGTCCGCCGCTCCCAGCCACTTGGCAGTGTGTGTCAGGCACAGCACACCGACGTGACACGCTGCTCGCTCTGCTCCAGAATGAGGAAGTGGAGCAGAGCAGCGTGTGACGTCACGGCTGGACCATGATGCATCAGGGCGGGCTGTAGCTTAAAGCTACAGTGCCTGCCCATTTAATTTACCAGCCAGGAGGTCAGGACTGGGGACAGTGGGGAATATAAAGCAGCGAAGTGCTGCGCCTGCTGCCGGACCGTGCTGCCAGTGTGCTGGGGCGGCGGGCCCCCCTAAAGCACCGGGCCCCATACATTAGTAAGGGCTGTAATGCCCTGATGGCGGCCCTGCAAGCGGTAGCCAAATATCAGTAAGCAACAGATGGTTATATGCTCGGTTCCTGCAACTGAGCTGTGAAAAGTCATTTTTGTCCATATCTAAAAGTTTTTACACCTCTAATTTCATCCCCCTAAACCCAGATATTCATCCAATGATTACTACCAACTCTCAGAAACACAGGATGGCAGCTGTGTCCCTCCTTGATGCAGCTAACACAATCATTAACCACAGCACTTCTATCAGTGGCCTCTTACCTGTACAGTCATGGCCAAAAGTTTTGAGAATGACACAAATATTATATTTTCACATGATCTGCTGCCCTCTGGTTTTTATGTGTGTTTGACAGATGTTTTTATCACAGACAGAAATTTAATTGCAAACATATGAGTAACAAAAGCTTATATTGACAGTTAGAATGAGTTAATGCAGCAAGTCAATATTTGCAGTGTTGACCCTTCTTCTTCAGGACCTCTGCAATTCTCCCTGGCATGCTCTCAATCAACTTCTGGACCAAATCCTGACTGATAGCAGTCCATTCTTGCACAATCAATGCTTTCATTTTGTCAGAATTTTTAGGTTTTTGTTTGTCCACCCGTCTCTTGATGATTGACCACAAGTTCTCAATGGGATTACGATCTGGGGAGTTTCCAGGCCATGGACCCAAAATCTCTATGTTTTGTTCCCTGAGCCATTTAGTTATCACCTTTGCTTTATGGCAAGGTGCTCCATCATGCTGGAAAAGGCATTGTTGATCGCCAAACTGCTCTTGGAGGGTTGGGAGAAGTTGCTCTTGGAGGACATTCTGGTACCATTCTTTATTCATGGCTGTGTTTTTAGGCAAGACTGTGAGAGAGCCGATTCCCTTGGCTGAGAAGCAACCCCACACATGAATGGTTTCAGGATGCTTAACAGTTGGCATGAGACAAGACTGGTGGTAGCGCTCACCTTGTCTTCTCCGAATGAGGCGTTTTCCTGATGTCCCAAACAATCGAAAAGGGGATTCATCAGAGAAAATAACTTTACCCCAGTAATCAGCAGTCCACTGCCTGTACCTTTTGCAGAATATCAGTCTGTCCATGATGTTTTTTCTGGAGAGAAGTGGCTTCTTTGCTCCAAGAGTCTCCGCCTCACAGTGCGTGCCGATGCACTCACACCTGCCTGCTGCCATTCCTAAGCAAGCTCTGCACTGCTGGTAGCCCGATCCCGCAGCTGAAACACTTTTAAGAGACGGTCCTGGCGCTTGCTGGTCTTTCTTGGGCGCCCTGGAGCCTTTTTGGCAACAATGGAACCTCTCTCCTTGAAGTTCTTGATGATGCGATAGATTGTTGACTGAGGTGCAATCTTTCTAGCTGCGATACTCTTCCCTGTTAGGTCATTTTTGTGCATTGCAATGATGACTGCACGTGTTTCTTTAGAGATAACCATGGTTAACAGAAGAGAAACAATGATGCCAAGCACCAGCCTCCTTTTAAAGTGTCCAGTGGTGTCATTCTTACTAAATCATGACAGATTGATCTCCAGCCATGTCCTCATCAACACCCACACCTGTGTTAATGGAGTAATCACTGAAAAGAGGTTAGCTGGTCCTTTTAAGGCAGGGCTGCAATGATGTTGAAATGTGTTTTGGGGGATAAAGTTCATTTTCTAGCCAAATATTGACTTTGCAAGTAATTGCTGTTAAGCTGATCACTCTTTATAACATTCTGGAGTATATGCAAATTGCCATTAGAAAAAGTGAAGCAGTAGACTTTGTAAAAATTAATATTTGTGTCATTCTCAAAACTTTTGGCCATGACTGTACATCTTTGGAGCCTGGGTGGACACCCAGCTGAGCAAAGACAAACTCCTGGCAGATGTCATCCATGGTGGGATTTGAACCCAGGACTCCCATGCTGCAAAGCACCAGTGCTCTGGGTAAGTCATCAATATTACTACCATCATCTATGGGAAGATCAGGAAAAAGTGGAGCAGAGTTTAGTTGAAGTTAGTGACACTAACCCTTAAGAGGTGGAATCTCATTGGCCTCAGCCAGAATTGAACCACTAGTGCTTTCCACTGAGCCACCATGATGCTCTGAGAAACTGGTTATTGTTTCCTCTATACAACGTCAATGACATAACCTGACATGCTTTTAGTTGTCTTTGGTGGGATTTGAACCCAGAACCTCCGTGCTGCAAAAAGGAACAACTGCCAAACATAACCACTGCTCTACAATCTGATATAGATAGGATATGGTCACTTCTTCCATATAATGCAAAAGTGCAGGAGATAAAACAAGAGATCAAATTGTCACAAATAACTTTAAAGAACCTCAGGTGCAGGATTAGAACCTCAGCATTGTAAATCATTGAATGCTGCACTAACCACTGAGCCAACCTGCAGCTGAGTAATGTTTAAACTTTAAAATGCCAAAGAAATAACCACACATGCTTTATGTTCATGCCTTAACTAAGATTTCAACCCAGAACCGGAAGATTTGAAAGCTGGACATCAGTTCTTTAAAAACATGTATTATTAACCACTGAGTCACTCTGCTGCTTAGGAAGAAAGAAGTTCCGTATGTAATTTCTTTAATATAGATCAGGTGATGAAATAACCAACAAATCAAAAGTTAAAGATTGTTTTCCGCCCAGAAATAAGCAAACATTCAAGTAGTTTTCACCCTTGGTGGGATTTAATCCCAAGATCTTGTTGGTGCAAAGCAGGTGTGCTACTCACTAAGCCACTATGAGATTAAGGAATACAAGAACAAATCATTAAAGGTTCAAGCCTTCTCTTAAAGGGGTAAAAGGTAAAAAAAGTAAATGAATTAAAAAAAATATATTTAAATAACCTCTCCATTGACAAAAAAATCAAAGTTTCAAGTCGATCAACTTCAACCTGACCGCCTCTCTGTTGTTCTTGTTGAGATTTGAACCCAGGGCCTCAAAACATCATCACTAATAACTAATCATCACTAATATACCATGCTGTGTATGTTATACCACACTGCAGGATATAGAATGAGTAATAAAAGGAAAATTACCGTAATAAAAACAATATTAACAAAGTTTCAAGGTCATTCCATCTTTATAATGTCAATGACATAACCGCACATGCTTATAGTTGTTGCCAGTGGTGGGATTTGAACCCAGAACCTCATGCTGCAAAAATCTACCACAACTAACCATTACCACAATCTGCGTGAGTTTTTATCAACTTTTGTGTTGGGTTTTGCTTTCATTATTTTGCACTTATGTGTTCTAACTGAATTCATGCAATGAAATGTAACTTTTTAAATGATTCTTCTGATATACTTCATCCCAGGCACAAACTTTTTCTTTCTTTGGTTATTTTCTTTAATGTTTATAGAACAAGTCAAAAGGTCCCAAGTAAAAAAGAAAATCTTTTTTTTTTTCCAGAAAAACTGTACTTCCTTTTAGTCGTTGTGAGCCACTGTGCTGCCCTTGATGGTAGAGTGCCATTTCTTCTATAGCAGTCCATGGTGGGTTTCTTTCCTCCAGGAACTCTATAGACTTACAGGTAGGGAGAGATGGATCCACTGGCACCCAGTGATTGGGTTACAGTAGTGTAGGAAATACTATCTGTCCAATATGTCTAACCAGATTAATCACCGTTTTTGGTATAAATTATATCACGTCACACAATTTACCAGTTGGTGCAGTAGATTCTTAGAAAACCCCCAGACTCCGCATTCATGATCTGCAGGTTTCTGAGTCTGTGTATTAGAATAATTAATTGAAAGGGGAAAGTGTTCAGAATAACAGCAGCATGGAGATCAATCAGTGAGGTCAATCATTCTGTGAAGAAACAGGTATGAATCAGGGGCCCTTATCTAAGGGTGAAGCCAGGACATGTACACGCATTTCTCCTTGAAAACCTGAGAAATATGGGTCGTTCGAGACATTATTCAGAAGAACAGCATACTGTGATTAAAAAGTTGATTGGAAAGGGTAAAAACTTATAAAGAAGTGCAGACAATGATCGGCTGTTCAGCTAAAATAATCTCCAATGCTTTATAATGGAAAGCCAAACCAGAGAGACGTGGAAGAAAACGGAAGACTACCATTCTTCGGTGGCTCAGTGGATAGCACTGTTGCTTTGCAGTGCTGGAGTCCTGGGTTCAAATCCCACCAAGGACAACATCAGCAAGGAGTTTGTATGTTTCTCCCCGTGTTTGCGTGCATTTCCTCCGGGTACTCTGGTTTCCTCCCACACTCCAAAGACATACTGCTAGGGAATCTAGATTATGAGCCCCATCTCGGACAGTGACGATAATGTGTGCAAATTGTAAAGCGCTGTGGAATATGTTAGCGCTATATAAAAAAGATTATTCTAATGGATGGAAGAATAGCCAGAATAGCAAAGGCTCAGCCAATGATTAGCTCCACAATGATCACAGTCCGAGTCACGTTAGGCTAGTTTCACATAAGCATCTTTGTGCACTGTGCATCGTGCGCAGTAAAAAACGCATGTAAGTGCATGTTTTTTTAACGCATCAATGTGCGCATAACTACAAAAAAACGCGTTTGCATGCGTTTTCAAGAGTTTTTACATGCGTTAGCGTTTTTTAGGGGCATGCGTTCTCTAAAGTGTCACCTTTCACAGGAGGAAAATCCTTAAACAGACTCCACCAATGGGAGTCTTTTTGCAATGTTCTACGTCTGACACAGCGGTTCCTTGCTCTGATTCCTGGTATGCTGCACTGGTGAGCTGGACTTTCATTTCTATCCACCAATGGGACACCAGTGGGCGAGTGTCATGGGACTTGTTTATATAGACCTTGTTACAGCTGAATTCTTCAGATTTTGCTGCTGTTTCCTGTGTCACCATGGATCTCCGTTGGGAGAGTTTTCGCTTCAACTTGGATATGGACATCGCGCTGTTTCAGGCTTTTGCATTTGCTTGCCAGCAACAAAGGCAGAGAGACAGCGAAGACAACAGTGGCGGCATTTTTGGAGACATCCGATTATTTAAGTCAGGGAGAGCCGTGGAGCATACCACACCCTCTTCAGCGAGCTCCAGGCAAACCCGTTGAAATATAACCTCTTTACCCCCAAGGGTGGTTTGAACGTTAATGACAGGCCAATTTTTACAATTCTGACCACTGTCTCTTTATGAGGTTATAACTCTGGAACGCTTCAACGGATTTTCGCAATTCTGAGATTGTTTTCTCGTGACATATTGTACTTCACGTTAGAAGTAAAATTTCTTCGATATAACTTGCGTTTATTTTTGAAAAAAACGCAAATATGGCGAAAATTTTGCTATTTTCAAACTTTGAATTTTTATTCCCTTAAAACAGAGAAATATGTCACACAAAATAGTTAATAAATAACATTTCCCACATATCTACTTTACATCAGCACAATTTTGGAACCCAAAATTTTTTTTTTTTTTAGGAAATTATAAGGGTTAAAATTTGACCAGCGATTTCTCATTTTTACAACAAAATTTACAAAGCCATTTTTTTTAGGGACCACCTCACATTTGAAGTCACTTTGAGGGGTCTATATGGCAGAAAATACCCAAAAGTGACACCATTCTAAAAACTGCACCCCTCAAGGTACTCAAAACCACATTCAAGAAGATTATTAACCCTTCAGGTGCTTCACAGGATCTGAAGCAACGTGGAAGGAAAAAATGAACATTTAACTTTTTTGTCACAAAAATGATCTTTTACAAACTTTTTTTTATTTTCACAAGGGTAAAAGGGAAAATGGACAGATAAAGTTGTTGTGCAATTTCTCCTGAGTATGCCGATAACCCATTTGTGGGGTAAAACCACTGTCTGGGCACATGGCAGAGCTCGTAAGGGAAGGAGCGCCATTTGACTTTTTCAAACCAAAATTGTCTGGAATTGAGATTGGACGCCTTGTCGTGTTTGGAGAGCCCCTGATACGCCTAAACAGTGGAAACCCCCAAGTGACACCATTTTGGAAACTAGACCCCCTATGGAACTTATCTAGGTTTGTTGTGAGCACTTTGAACCTCCGAGTGTTTCACAAAAGTTTATAATGCCTGGGTGTGAAAAAAAAAAAATTTCCACAAAAATGATTTTTTAGTCCCAAATTTTTGATTTTTCCCGAGGAAATTGGACCCCAAAAGTTGTCCAATTTGTCCTGAGTATGCTGATACCCCACATGTGGGGGGGAAACTGGGCACACGGCAGGGCTTGGAAAGGAAGTAATAACGTTTTGGAATGCAGACGTTGATGGGTGTCATGTTCCGTTTACAGTGCCCCAGATGTGCCTAAACAGTGGAAAACCCCCACAAGTGACCCCATTTTGGAAACTAGACCCCCTAAGGAACTTATCTAGATCTGTGGTGAGCACTTTGAACCCCCAAGTGCTTCACACAAGTTTATAATGCCCGGGCATGAAAATAAAAAATCCTATATTTTTCCCACAAAAATTTGTTGTCCAATTTGTCCTGAGTACGCTGATACCCCATATGTGGGGGGAACCACTGTTTGGGCGCACGGCACAGCTCGGAATGGAAGGAGCGCCATTTGACTTTTTCCAACCAAAATTGGCTGGAATTGAGATTGGACGCCATGTTGCATTTGGAGAGCCCTTGATGTGCCTAAACATTGGAAACCCCCCACAAGTGACCCCATTTTGGAAACTAGACCCCCTAAGGAACTTATCTAGATCTGTGGAGAGCAATTTGAACCCCCAAGTGCTTCACACAAGTTTATAACGTAGAGCCGTAAAATTAAAAAATCATTTTTTTCCACAAAAATGATCTTTTCACCCCAATTTTTATTTTCCCAAGGGTAACAAGAACCCAAAATTTATTGTGCAATTTGCCCTGAGTACGCTGATACCCCATATGTGGGGGTAAACTACTGTTTGGGCGCATGGCAGAGCTCAGAAATGAAGGAGCACCGTTTGACTTTTTCAATGCAGAATTGGCTGGAATTGAGATCAGATGCCATGTCCCATTTGGAGAGCCCCTGATGTGCCTAAACAGTGGAAACCCCCCAATTCTAACTCCAACCCTAACCCCAACACACCCCTAACCCTAGTCCCAACCCTAACCACAAACCTAACCCTAACACACCCCAAATCCCAACCCTAACCCTAACTTTAGCCCCAACCCTAACTTTAGCCGCAACCCTAACCCTAATGGGAAAATGGAAATAAATACATTTTTTTAATTTTATTATTTTTCCCTAAGGGGGTAATAAAGGGGGGTTTGATTTACAATTTATAGCGGGTTTTATGTTTGGCAGCGGTCACGCTAGAAGACGCTTTTTTTGCCAAAAATAGTTTTTGCATCACCACATTTTGAGAGCTATAATTTTTGCATATTTTGTCCCACAGAGTCATGTGAGATCTTATTTTTTGCGGTACGAGTTGACGTTTTTATTGGTACCATTTTTGGGAACGTGACATTTTTTGATCGCTTTTTATATTGATTTTTGGGAGGTTAGAATGAACAAAAACCAGCAATTCATGAATTCCTTTTGGGGGGGGCGTTTATACCATTCCGCATGTGGTAAAATTAATAAAGCAGTTTTATTCTTCGGGTTAGTACGATTACGGCAATACCTCATATCATTTTTTTATGTTTTGGCGCTTTTATACAATAAAAACAATTTTACATAAAAAATAATTATTTTTGCATCGCTTTATTCTGCGAGCTATAAATTTTTTATTTTTTTGCTGATGATGCTGTATGGCAGCTTGTTTTTTGCGGGACAAGATGACGTTTTCAGCGGTACCATGTTTATTTATATCCGTCTTTTTGATTGCGTGTTATTCCACTTTTTGTTCGGTGGTATGATGATAAGCATTGTTTTTTGCTTTGTTTTTTTTTAAGGGGTTCACTAAAGGGGTTAACTAGTGGGACAGTTCTATAGGGCGGGTTGTTACGGACGCGGTGATACCAAATATGTGTACTTTTATTGTTTTGTTTTTTTTATTTACATGAAAAAATTTATTGGGGAATTTTTTTTTTCTTTTCCTTTATTTTGGATTTTTTTTTTTTACACGTTATTTTCATTTTTTTAAACTTTTTTACTTTGTCCCAGGGTGGGACATCACTGTATAAAGTCAGATCGTTGGTCTGACAGTGTGCACAGCACTCTGTGAGACCAGCGATCTCACTTGCAGTGCTGCAGGCTTTCTCAGCAGGCACTGAGGAAGCCGCCTCCCTGCAGGACCCCGCGGCCATCTTGGATCCGGGGTCCTGCAGAGAGGAGGGTCCCTCGGAACAGCGCGATACATCTCACGGTTCTGAGGGTCTCACGGAAGCATGCAGGGAGCCCCCTCCCTGCGCGATGCTTCCCTGTGCCCCGCTACACCGCGATCATGTTTGATCGCGGTGTGCCAGGGGTTAATGTGCCGGGAGCGGTCAAATCGCATGTTACGTACTATCCCGTCCATAATCAGATTGGCCCAGGTCACATGGACGGGATAGTACGTCCGATGGCAGAAAGGGGTTAATGACTGTACCCGGATGTCCCAAGAAAGCTTCATGTATTTGCTTGGTCGCGTTGAAGGAGCCATCCGGAGACAGGACACACAGCTCCGTCGTGCGATTCCACCTGAGGAACGGCTCCAGGTCACATTACGGTACGTAATATTAAGCCAATGCGTGTATTGTTTTTGTTCTGCCATTTACTAATCCAAAGCCTGCAGAATTATTGTTCTGCCGTGTACTTAAATTTTTTTCATGTCAGTGTTTTGCCAAAGCCTAGACAAAAATATTAAAATTTTTCTTTCTCTGTTTTGCAGATTCCTGGCTTCTGGAGAGACCCTCTCTTCACTCCACTTTCAGTACCGGATTGGAATCTCCACCTTGTGGGGAATAGTTGCGGACACCTGTCAGGTTTTGTGGGACGTTCTCTGTCCTGAATTTATGCCCCTGCCCACCGCGGAAAAGTGGATTGAAATATCTGAACAATTCTTGACAGTCTGCAATTTCCCCAACTGTTTGGGAGCGGTGGATGGGAAACACATCAGGATAATCAAACCCGCAAAAAGTGGATCGGAGTACTAATACTATAAATAGTACTTTTCTACAGTACTCATGGCCATTGCGGATGCAGACTGTCATTTTATTGCGGTGGACATTGGGGCTTTTGGCCGGGGCAGTGACTCACAGACTTTTAAGAACTCGAACATGTGCCGTAGGTTGTATGGCAACCATTTTAATTTTCCCCTGCCACGGCCTCTTCCCCACACCGAAGGTCCGCCACTGCCATTTGTAATGGTTGGGGATGAGGCCTTTCAAATGTGCACAAACCTGCTGAAACCCTACTCCAGCCAGGACTTGGACCACGCAAGAAAAATCTTTAATTACAGACTGACCAGGGCCAGAAGAACTGTCGAGTGTGCCATTGGGATTCTTGTGTCCAGATGGCGCATTCTCGGCATAGCCATTAATCTTAAACTGGAAACAGTGGATGAGGTGGTGAAAGCGTGTGTGGTTCTTCACAATTTTGTTTTGGCTAAAGAGCGCCCTAACTTTGAACTAGATGAACCAGCTGCCAACCCATTGCCTGATTTCACTCAGCACCCTCTCAGGTCATCAGTTGAAGTTGGCCAAATGAGGGACCAATTTGCGGCATACTTTATATCTGATGTGGGAAGTGTGGCATGGCAAGATCAAATGGTGTAAAACATTTTTATGGTGTGTATGTAAATAAAAAACCTGTTTTCATACCTGTACTAAGTGCACTCTGTCTTTATACACTCCAATACAATAATCACCTGCCCAGGTGTCCTAGTGAAGTCAGGATGCTGTGTTTTGTGCATCCTGACTTTACTAGGACTCCTACCAGGTGAGTCTACAGGGAAAAGTTGTATGACCTTCATCATCTCTCCAGTCTGTGTTCAATAAGGCAGACTGCAGCGATGGTGGAGATACAACTAATATTTATCACCTGGCCTGATGTTACAAATAGTGATTTTGGGATGCACTAGCATCCTTCTCTCTTTTTGACACCTGACCATATGAGTATAAATATTATTTGTAGTATCTCCACTGTGGCTTCAGTATGCACGCAGACTGGAGAGATGATAAAGTATATACAACTTCTACAATCCCCTGGCCTGGTGTCATGCTGAAGTGAGGATGCCCCAAAAACCGCATCCTGACTTCAGAATTTTATGACACCTGGGCAGGTGAATACACATATGAGTAACCTCCAGCATCTCTCCCGTCTGCGTGCAATAGATAATGCAGACTGAAGCGACGCTGCAGATGACAACTCATAGGTGTAGTCACCTGGCCAAGTGTTATAAATAGTTATGATACCAGGTGACGGGATTGTAGATATGACGTGTATTTTCTCAATCATCTCTTCAGTCTATTCGCCACAGACTGAATAGATGATGTGGTTACTTCAAAGGTTTATCTAGAATCCCCTGGCCTTGTATTACAAAGAGTGAAATGTTAATGGGCAAAACACACCATCCTCAATTCACTCTTTATGATACCTGGCAAGGTGAGAATAGATATGCCTTGCACTCCCCATCATCCTCTATTCAGTCTGACCAATATTTGCAGACTGAATAGACTGGTGGGGAAAATACAAATCATATATTTATGTTTTTGACAACACATAGCTCCAGGACTGACACAAGAAGCATGTGTCAGTACTGGACCTATGTGGTGGCAAAATCACAAAGTGTACGGCGCAGTGTGTGTAGGTGGCGAAAGACACAAACCAAACAGTTGGGGAAAAACAAAATGACATTTATTGACAAACAAAAAATAAATTACCGGGAGCGACGTTTGGGGAAGATGGTGGGAACTTGGGGGTGTGGAGGGACGAGGAATGACTTAAGGAAGGCGACGAAGAGGTTCTAGGGGAAGGGGCGACGAAAGTTGTGGGGGAAGGGAGCAGGTTAGACACAGTGGGAGGTGAGGGGGGAGGGAGAACAAAAGATTTTTTTTTTTTGTAATCTGCGGCCAGACTTTGTACTGTCCTTCTTGGACCTCCTTGAGCTGGCTGACCGCCTGGAACTGGGGAACCTCCTGCCAGGGTCCGTGGTCCCGAATAACGAGTGTGGGTCCCCCAGCTGCTGCTCGGTGGTGATGGCAGTCCTGGAGGTGGAGGAGGTCCAAGCACGGGTGGAGCTGGTTGAGGTCCAAGCAGGGGTGGAGGATGTCCAAGCAGGAGCAGCGCTTGGCATGGTGGTGGTGGGGGAGTGTCCAGCTGCACTGGGACTTGCTGTCGTGGTGTCCAGCATGGCTTGGAATGCTGGTGGCCATGCAGTGGTATGCAGCAGAAGTCGGTAGTGAGGTGAAGCGAGTCAGTGGTTGGAAAAGGCACCACTGGCTGCTGCGCGTACCGACTCTGCTGCATAGCCTGCATGTAAGCAGTGTTGCAGGCCTGCATCACAGTCAGCTGGAGATCAGGACTAAGGTGTTCCACCATGCCCCGTTCAATTTGGTGGAAGTAATGATGCGCTGGTCTTTGAGGTCGGCTTCCAGATGGTCAAGGTGACGCTCAACAGACTGGAAGAGTGTTTCCATTAGGGTAAAACCGCTTTCCAGTCTGTTTCTCAGCGCCTTGAGGCCATTCTGAAAAACGGTGCTCAAGTGATTGAACTCGGGCATGAGATTCCTGTCCGAGGCCTTCTGCTGCTGGCGGGAAATGCCTGCTAAACCAGTGGCAGAGACCTGGGACGGGGAACACCTGATGGACCAGCTTCCTGGTCTCCAGCTGTCTGTGTTGCCGACCCACTAGCTGCTTCTTGGCTGGTGGATGGCTGGAAGGGTCCAAGGCAGCTCTCTGAAGGACCGCTCCAGGACCAGGATGCAGGGTGCTGCTCCAGGTACTGTGAAAAGAAAAACATAAGTATCATGCATTTACAATAGTCAAAGCGCCAGCTCCTGTGGAATAGAAAAACACAGAATACAACACAAGACAAAACAACAACAAAATACTTATGATCTGGTGGCAAAGACTGGTCTTAGGAAGGCCAACACCCGATGGTAATGATATTTGGTGGAGGTCCTTGCCGCAGCACCACTGGCAACCTGGTTCTCCTGCCTCAGGTCCCTGTTGAAGCGGTCCTTCATCGAGCGCCAACGGGTTCTGACTTTGTTCACTGTGGGGAAAAAAAAAAGTTATACAATGCACTGTAGGCCGGGATAACACAAATGTGTGTGATGATGGAAACTGACAGGAGTTACTAGCATCACATACAGTTGTGTGATCCCGGCCAAGGTCACTGCCGCATCATACAGCATTGAAATACTTACTAAAATCCTTGCGGACCCGAGGAGAGGCGTTGTCCCAGCCATCCATCAGCGCTGCGTCCACCTCATTCCAGAGCCGCCGGATCACCACGTTGTCACAGTGCATTGGATGACGGCTGTCCACAACGGGCCTCGCTCCTGGACTAACTGGATCAGGGCGTCATTATCCAGGGCGAGTTCCTCATCCCGTTGTGGAGCCTAGAAAAGAAAGAAAAACATTAATCTTGGAAATGTAAAAGATAGAAAACAAGACAGAATAGAACAAAGATTGAGAATAGAAGCAAGATTGAATAGAAAAAACTCAAGGGAAAAAGAGTACAATCAGTCAGTCTATACTTACAGGCCGTCTCCCCGCCTGCACACGGACTGGCTGCTCCCGCTCTTCATCCGCTGCCGTGGACTATGAGGTCTGAAGAAGTAAAAAAAATTATTTGCCACATGTGTCCATGCAACAGCAAATACTTAGGCTACTTTCACACTTCAGGCTTTTTGTGTCAGGCATAATCCGTCCTATGCCTGACAGGACGGATCCGGCGCTGATTTTAAAAAACTGATGCAACTGATCAGGTTTTTTGCCGGATCCGTCCTGACCTTTTCAACCCGGAAACATAAAATTTCCATGTTCAAAATGCAGTTATCAATGCCTGGACCAAGGGGGGGGGGGGAGAGAGAGAGAGAGAGAGACCTTGGATTCCGGATCAGTTTTCTGACGGATTTGTCAAAAGACTGGTCCGGCTCCATACACTTGCATTGTTTCCGGCCGCCTGAAGTGCCGATTCAGACACTATCAGGCGGCTCCGGAAAAAAAAAAAAGTTGCAGCCAGCGTCTTGTCCGGCCGCCAGAATGTACATTTCCGACGGATCC
>JARQOD010000001.1:386397815-386480271 GCA_033576555.1 Oophaga sylvatica | reverse complement strand
CCCTGGGGGCTGTGGCTAGTCCGAACGGCAAAGCTGTGAACTGGAAGTGAAGGCTGCCGATGGCAAACCGAAGAAACCTCTGATGAGGAGGAAATATGGGGATGTGAAGATAGGCATCCTGAATGTCTATTGATGCTAGAAATTCCTCCTTTTCCATGGCTGCAATAACCGATCGTAGAGACTCCATTCGAAACCGTCGAATTCTGACAAATTGATTCAGTCGTTTTAGATCCAAAATGGGTCTGACAGAGCCGTCCTTCTTGGGTACTATGAACAGATTGGAGTAAAACCCCTGACCCCTTTCGACCTCTGGAACAGGAACAATGACCCCGCTGCGCCGAAGCGATTCGACCGCCTTGAATAAGGCGTGAACACGGGATTCTTTTTTGGGAAGGCGTGAAAGAAAAAATCGATTTGACGGACGATTGATGAATTCTATTTTGTACCCCGAGGAAACTAACTCCCTGACCCACTTGTCGTGAGTAATTGATAGCCAAGCGGGGCGAAACCAGAGTAAGCGGCCGCCTACTCTGGATAAATTGACCGGATTCTGCCTCCAGTCATTTATCCGAAAATCTTTGGGATTTAGACCCTCTAGATCTTGGCTGTTGAGATCGCATTCTTCCCAAAGGGTTGGTCTTGTAGGAGACTTGGCGATCTCTGGCCTGATTAGGTCGACCTGAGCCGCTGGAGGTGGCTGGCGCGGTCCAACCTGGGTTACGAAAGGCCCTAAAGCGAGGCTGAAGCTGTCGGCGAAAAGGCTGTCTAATCCTCTGCTGAGGAAGGAAACTGCTCTTTCCTCCTGTCGCATCAGATATTAGCTGATCCAACTTCTCGCCAAATAATCGGCCGCTCTGATAGGGTAAGGACGTAAGTGATTTCTTTGAGGTTGAATCCGCTCGCCAAGTCCTCAACCACAAAGCTCTCCTGATAGCAATCGCATTAGCTGCAGCTAATGCCGCGCAATTTGCCGCATCCATAGAAGCGTTAATTAAAAAATCACCTGCAAGAGCTATCTGATTGGAGATTTCCGTTACCTCAGAAGGCACCTCTATACCGTGAAGGGCTCTATTTAGAGACTCCGACCAAGATATCATGGCCTTAGCAACCCAAGTCGCTGCAAAAGAAGGAGAGAGTGCAGAGCCTGATGCCTCAAACACTGAGCGGGCCAAACTTTCAACCAGACGATCCGTTGGATCCTTGATCGAGGAACCATTAGGAAGGGAGAGAAGCGTTTTAGACGCTAAACGCGATACAGGAGGATCGACTGTAGGAGATTCTGCCCACACCTTTAGAAGTTCGGGAGCAAAAGGATATCTGGTATTAAGGGCTTTTTGTCCTGCAAAGCGCTTGTCCGGTTTTTCTCGGTGGCGCTGCACCAGCTCCTCAAACTCAGGATGAGCACCAAAAACCTTATGAGTTTGTCTGGCTCGTTTGAAAGACACCTTATGACCAGAGGCCAAGGTGGATTCATCCTCTATCCCCAGGGATTGATTGACAGCTTCAATCAGACTGTCAATTGTCTCCTGACAATACGGTGCCTCTAGATTGAGAGACCCTTCAGAATCAGAATCTGAATACTGATCACTTGCCTCCAAAGGAGAGGGAGAGCGAGAAACTGAGCTAAAAGATGCCGAGGCCCCGGACGGCATAGGCGACGCAGTATGGGTTCGCTTCCATGCGTCTGCCTGGTAAGAGCGCGGCCCCTGCAGGCCGGAGGTTCCTGAGGCGTAATGAAGCCGGGTGAACCACTGTCCCTGCTCCTATCGGGAGCTTGAAGGGACTCAATTGCTCTGGTTAATGACGCCACAGATTGAGAAAGAGACAAGGCCCATTCCGGAGGACCTGACGCACTAGGCTCGGTTATAGGTAAGGACTCCTGAGCCCGTTCGGAGTCACAGGCTTCGCAGACCCGATTAGTCTGGGCGTGCGGAAAAGGGGATCTACAGGCAATGCATGCAGTATAAAACACCGTGTGGGTCTTAGCCCTTCTGGAAATACTGGATCTGTCACAGATTTCTCCTGTCAGAATAATTTGGATGTGGCGGTGCGGGTAGTAGCGGTGCGGAGCGCAGCAAAAAAAACGGAGCAACCAGGCTGGAGGTAGTAGCACTTACCCCAGTCCTGTTCCCCGAACGTCCTTGAACGATTTTCCACCTCACTTACTGGACCGTGTGGCGTAAAAAGGAAGATGGAAGCTCCAGACTTCCAAAAAACGCGCTCCCCTTTCAGGGAGGCGTTCCTAAATAGCCGAGCCCTAGGGGGAGGGGTCGCGGGGCGCGGCCTAGCGCCGGCAGAAGCCGGGGACCTAATTTCCAGCCGCGGCCTAGTCTCCGGCCGAAGCCGGGGGCTAAATTTCAGGCCGCGGCCTAGCGCTGGCCGAAGCCGCGGCCTAAATTTTCGGCGGCGCCCACTCGGGATCAGGGGGGCGGGCCCGCCGGAAGTGCCGCTGCTGGGGGAGGAGCCCGAGAACGCGCCCATCTCTGGAACGCCGAATTACCCCCACACTGCCTGACCCTCGGCAGAAACCGAGGGCCAGATCCCAGCCCGCGGCCCAGCGCCGGCACGAAGCCGGGATGTAAATTTTTGGAGGCGGCCGCCCCTGTGTCGGAGAGCAGGCTGCCGGATACAGGGGGAGGGGTATGGGGAACTCAGCCATGGACTTGCCCGCTTTTGCTTTGAAGCTGCTCCACACCAGACCGCTCTGCCTTTTGCTCCTCTTCCGACCGAAGATCCTGATTAAAAGGTGGGTTCCCGGCCTGATCCACTGGAGCATATGTAGTCCAAAAAAAAAAAAGTCCCAGCGTCTCTCAGCCGCAGTGGTTAGAGAGGGGCTTCCCAGAAAAAAAGGGGGTGAGGATGGTGCAGGCACCCTAACTCCATCACCCCTTCAGGGGGTGAGGAGAGGGACCATCCGCCTCCTTGCAGCACCGCGGTCTTGCCTTGGTGGTGCAGTGGGGGCCGCACGGACTATTTACTGCCTCTGTACAGCCTAGGGTTTCGATACCTTAGGGTGGTCAGGGCTGAGTCCGGCATTAGTGTCCCACGTCGCGGGAGAGGATACGTGGAGGCTTTACTCCACGTGCTCGCCCGTTGATGTTTTGGGGAGATCGGACCCTTTCAATAGGGTCCGTCGCCCCTGTCAAATCTTCGTGGGAAAATAGAGAAAAAAAAAAAAAAAAAAAGTGGTCTGGAAGGAACCAGACGTGTGCCTCCAACAGACACTAAGCATGAACTGGGTTTGCCTGCGGCCAGTGCTGAGGTGTATACGGCGGAGGAGGAGCTAACCTTTTTTATGTTTACTTAGTGTCAGCCTCCTAGCGGCAGTAGCATACACCCACAGTCCTGTGTCCCCCAATGAGACGAAGGAGAAATATGTAAAGTATCACTCTACCTGCCAACTGTTCTTTGGCCTTCTTTTCATCGGAAAGATTATCACACAAATGCTTCTTCTCTGATTCCACACTTTTCAAAGACGCATTTAGCTACAACACAAAAACGAGAATTAACATATAAACTAAGATTCCAAGAGAAGCCACCATTAGGGGGAGCTCCCTGTATGAAGAGATATATGATAAGATCCTGTCTGCAGCCACCACTAGGGGAGCTCCCTGTATACAGAGATACATGATAAGATCATGTCTGCAGCCACCACTAGGGGGAGCTCCCTGTATACTGATATAGATGATAAGATCCTGTCTGCAGTCACCACTAGAGGGAGCTCCCTGTATACAGATACATGATAAGACTCTGTCTGCAGCCACCACTACGGGGAGCTCTTTGTATACAGATACACATGATAAGATTCTGTCTGCAGCCACCACTAGGGAGAGCTCCCTGTATACAGAGATACATGATAAGATCCTGTCTGCAGTCACCACTATGGGGGAGCTCCCTGTATACAGATACATGATAAGACTCTGTCTGCAGCCACCACTAGGGGGAGCTCCCTGTATACAGAGATACATGATAAGATCCTGTCTGCAGTCACCACTAGGGGAGCTCACTGTATACAGAGATACATGATAAGATCCTGTCTGCAGTCACCACTATGGGGAGCTCCCTGTATACAGATACATAAGACTCTGTCTGCAGTCACCACTAGGGGAGCTCTTTGTATACAGATACACATGATAAGATCCTGTCTGCAGCCACAACTAGGGGGAGCTCCCTGTATACAGAGATACATGGTAAGATCCTGTCTGCAGTCATCACTAGGGGAGCTCCCTGTATACAGATATACATGATAAGATCCTGTCTGCAGTCACCACTAGGGGGAGCTCCCTGCATATAGAGATACATGATAAGATCCTGTCTGCAGTCATCACTAGGAGGAGCTCCCTGTATACAGATACATGATAAGACTCTATCTGCAGGCACAACTAGGGGAGCTCTTTGTATACAGATACACATGATAAGATTCTGTCTGCAGCCACCACTAGGGGGAGCTCCTTGTATACAGAGATACATGATAAGATACTGTCTACAGTCATCACTAGGGGGAGCTCCCTCTATACAGATATACATGATAAGATCCTGTCTGCAGTCACCACTAGGGGAGCTCCCTGTATACAGATACATGATGATTCTGTCTGCAGCCACCACTAGAGGGAGCTCCCTGTATATAAATACATGATAAGATTCTGTCTGCAGCCACCACTAGAGGGAGCTCCCTGTATACAGAGATACATGATAAGATTCTGTCTGCAGCCACCACTAGAGGGAGCTCCCTGTACACAGAGATACATGATAAGATCCTGTCTGCAGCCACCACTAGAGGGAGCTCCCTGTATACAGAGATACATGATAAGATCCTGTATGCAGCCACCACTAGAGGGAGCTCCCTCTATACAGAGATACATGATAACACCTAGACCACCTACCATGGCAGCATAAATCAGCTTTTTAATCCTTTGTTTCTGGGGATCCCCTGAAAATAAAAGAAAATAAAGATTAATTAAAATATTTTCCCTGCTATACACTATGTTCCAAATTATTATGCAAATGATATTTTTCTCTGATTTTCCTAAGTGGTCGGTGCAAATGACAATCAGTCTAATAAAAGTCATTACCCATTAGAGTATACATCGAATTTTATTAAAGAAACCTCCCAATGATAACAGTATAATCTCCAAAATGGAAAAAAAACTTAAAATGCACTGTTCCAAACATCCTAACAGGCCAAGTTACATGTTGACATAGGAACCCTTCTTTGATATCACCTTCACAATTCTTGCACCCATTGAACTTGAGAGTTTTTGGAGAGTTTCTGCTTGTATTTCTTTGCATGAAGTCAGAATAGCCTCCCAGATCTGCGGTTTTGATCTTTTGCTTGATGATACTCCAAAGGTTCTCTATAGGGTTGAGGTCAGGGGAGTTTATCTCCTTCTATGCCCATAGCAGCCAATGACTCCAAGGTATTCTTTGCAGCATGAGATGGTGCATTGTCATGAATGAAGATGATTTTGCTCCTGAAGGCACGTTTTTGCTTTTTATACCATGGAAGAAAGTTGTCAGTCAGAAACTCTATATACTTTGCAGAGGTCATTTTCACACCTTCAGGAACCTTAAAGGGCCCTACCAGCTGTTTCCTCATGATTCCGGCCCAAAACATGACTCCTTCACCTCCTTGGTGACGTCGCAGCCTTGTTGGGACATGGTGGCCATCCACCAACCATCCACTACTCCATCCATCTGGACCATCCAGGGTTGCTCAACACTCATCAGTAAACAAGACTGTTTGAAAATTAGTCTTCATGTATGTCTGGGCCCACTGCAACCGTTTCTGCTTGTGAGCACTGTTTAGGGGGTGGCAGAATAGTAGGTTTATGCACCACAGCAAGCCTTTGAAGGATCCTACACTTTGAGGTTCGAGGGACTCCAGAAGCACCAGCAGCTTCAAATATCTGTTTGCTGGTTTGTTTGTTTTTTTTAAATCAGATGATTTTTATTTAAAAATTGTCAGCATGAAACTTTGACAGTACATTTAACTTTAGCATATAATATAAACCGTATTCAACCTGACAGGCAATATAACTATTCTTACATCCTAAGTCCCCTCCCTCCCCCCCTCCACCCTAACCCCGTCCCTTTAAATCATTGCACATATCACACACCATGTCACATTTTGAATCCTTTTTTCGAGACAACCACTTACGATCCCTGTTTAAAGTACCAACTCAGAGGGTCAAGGGCGCGTAGGCAGACGCATTCTTTCTCTCATAAGAGCCTCCGAAGCCAGGCCCGGGTGCTCTATCCAGCCACGCCACACATTCTCAAACTGCATGTGTTGACCTCTTTTCGCATATATGTTCTGTTCCATCATAACAATAAAGTTAACCTTATTAATCAGTTCTTGTCTAACTGGCGCTTTGTCATCTAACCAGTGGGCCGCAATGAGCTTTCTGGCAGCATATAGGGATTCTGGCTATGGTCAGCTTTCCCCACTCATCAACCGCGATATCCTCCATGCACCCCAATACACACGTCAGCGGGTTCCTTATAAGATCCACTCCCATTACCTCCTGTGTCAAATTAAGTGTGTGTACCCAAAAGTTCTGTAGGGCAGGGCAGGACCACATCATATGTAGGAGATCTGCCCCATCCTCAGAGCAGCGCGGACAGCAGGAATCCCTCCTCAGGCCCGCCCTCTTCATCCAGACCAGAGTCCTGTATACCCTATGTGTTAGGTAGAGTTGTGAGACTCTCCTGGCTTCACTCATAGAGACCTTGGGGATGAATTGTAATACGCTCTCCCACTGAGAGTCCGAGATTGGTCCCACATCCTCTTCCCATTTTTCTCTGGACTTAGCCGGGTGCCGTACCAGGAATGAATCCAAAAAACCCCTATATACGAGGGAGATGAAACCCTTAGTGCCCCTTAGTGACCCTATAAGATTCACCATCGCATCTGATTGCACCACTATTCTTGATGTTTTAAGCTGTCGATTGATTGCATGCCGCAGCTGCAAATATTGAAAAAAGAGGGATTGACTCAGAGGGAACTCCTCCCTGATCTCCTCAAAAGTCTTAAGCATGCCGCCAACCAACAGCTGCGACACAAACCATATCCCGACCCTTCTCCATTGAGCAAATCCCCTCAGACGCATTAACTCCCCCAGTCTCGGGTCAAACCAAACCGACGAGAAGCGCGTGAGCTCCGTAATGCCCCTCCATTGTCTAACTCTTTGCCAAATCTTGTCCACCATAGCGATCGTCGGGAGCCTTTTAGGGTTCACCCGGAACCTACCAGCCTCTAAACTAGCAAGCAACGGACCTCTGCCCACTATAAACTCAATGAGCTTCCCAGCCGACGTAGATTGGGTAGGCTCCCCCCACACCCCACCATATGCTGACATTGGGATGACACATAATAAACCCACGGGTTCGGGATTGCCAGGCCCCCCTCCTCTTTTGACCTCTGTAGATGTTCAAGTTTAATGCGTGCCCTACTACCCTTCCAGATCAAGTCCCGGAAAAGAGAATCAATCCGGTAGAATTTATTTTGCGCCAACCAGACAGGCGTATTATGGAGTATATAGGAGTTGGGGCATGAGGATCATTTTTAATAAATTTGCTCTACCCGCCACAGACAGGAAGTTTCTTCCACGCTGCAATTTTTTGTTGAAACTTATTGATAAGGGGGGTAAGATTGAGCCGTTCATATTCCTCCAATTTAGCAGAGATCACAATGCCCAAATATTTAAACTCACTAACCACCCTCAAAGGGGTCCCAGGATCTAGCACTAGGGGAGCAGCAGAGTCCACGGGAAGCAACACGGATTTATCCCAGTTGATAGTCAGTCCAGAAATAGAGCCGAATTTACTAATAACTGCCATAGCCGAACTTAGGGAGTCGCTCGGGTCAGCCAGAAACAGTAGCACATCATCCGCATATAAGGCCACTTTCTCTACGTGGGAGCCATATTGGAGTCCCCGAATATCTGTGGTACCACGTATCTTTGCAGCTAACGGTTCTACAGCGATCGCAAACAGCAGGGGGGACAGGGGGCACCCCTGCCTCGTTCCCCTATGTAGGGAGAAACTCTCAGACAGCAGACCATTAACCTGTATTTTAGCACTAGGGGATGTATATAGCAAACGTACCCAACGCACAAACAGATCACCAAATCCCATGGTTTTCATTACCGCCCACAAATACCTCCACTCCACACTGTCGAACGCCTTAGCGGCATCCAGGGAAACTATTACTCTCTGTCCCACATTATCCGCCCTCGCCTGCATGTTTAAGTATAATCGCCGGAGATTTATAGCTGTGGATTTATTGGGCATAAACCCTGACTGGTCTTGGTGAATTAGGGATTCGATGACCTTGTTAAGTCGGTTCGCCAGTATTTTGGCCAATAACTTAATGTCAGTGGTCAACAAAGAGATCGGACGATATGAAGCTGGGTCCGTCAAATCTTTTCCCTGCTTTGGTAGGACAACAATTATCGCCTCTCGCATGGACCGGGGCAGCTCCCCCCCCGCCAAACTCGCAGTGTAAACCTCCATCAACTTGGGAAGCAACACCTCTTTGTATTTTTTGTAGACTTCTCCTGGGATACCGTCCCCCCCTGGGGCCTTGTCACTAGGTACAGAGGCCAGAGCGGCCTCAAGTTCCTCCATATCAAAGGGCTCCTCAAGAAGCCTCTGCTCCGCCAGTGAGAGTCGTGGAAGCCGCACCCCCACTAAAAAGTTATCAATTTCCTCCTCCGAAGGCTGCACATGTGACTGGTACAGATTGAGTAAAATCCCATCATTACCTCCAGTATGGCCCTACTGCCTGTATGCTCACATCCGTCTTTCCCCTTTAATTTAGTGATATACGCCGATTCCCTTTGGTCGCCACCACCCTGGACAGAAGGTGACCCGCTCTCTCCCCCTCCTCGAAAAACTTCATCGTGCAGAACAGCCTTTTCCTCTCCGCAGTTTTCATAGTCATATTACAAACCTCTCTCTGCGCTGATCTCAAACGTTCCCTGGCCTCAGGGGTTTGCTCCTCAATTAGTGCCGCCTCTGCTCCCTCTAATGACCTAATCAACTCCTGGTCTCTCCTGCCCGTTTCGGTTTTAACTTGCGATATGTTTTTAATGCACAACCCTCTGAAGTAAGCCTTCATGGCTTCCCATACCATCAATACCGAAGCCGAGCCCATATTAATTTTAAAGAATTCTGTCAGGTCATCCCCCACATGGCCGTCCAGATCAATCAGCTGGAGCCAGAACGGATTTAGCCTCCACAGGGGTCTCCTGGAAAACTCAGAGCCCTGCCCCTGAAGCACCACACACATAGGCGAGTGATCCGACAGAGTTCTAGCCAAATAAGTTACCTCACCCACTAGACTTAGCATCGGACCATTCCCCAGGGCCAGATCAATCCTGGACAGCGAGGCAGAGGCGGGAGAGAAGCAGGAGTACTTATAAATTCCAGGGTGATGGGTTCTCCATATGTCTATTAGTGCAGTCTCCTTCAGAACCGCCCCAAAGGGGGTGCAATTACCACCCAGTCTCAGTGCCTCCCGACCACCTCTGTCCCAATGGCCATCAGGAACATTGTTGAAGTCACCAATTATCAGAAAGGGAACCCCCGGGAAATCGCCCACTACCTCCATGACCTTGTGCAGCACTTTCCCACAATACGGCGGAGGGATATATATCGAGATCAGTAGCATCAGTATACCAGACAATTTACATAGCAAGCATACTAACCGTCCCAGCGGGTCTATAATCACTTTACACTGTTCAAAAGGTATACCTGTGCGAACAAGAACACTGACCCCCCGTGAGTATGTGGAATATGTTGCATGATACCCCGCCTGCAGCCATCTTTTTTAAGAAGATGCGTTCTACTCTTTATCAAGTGGGTTTCTTGCAAGCATATGACTGCAGGTTTGGCATCAAGCAAGAAAGTAAACATTGCCTGTCTTTTTACTCCGGACGCCAACCCTCTAACGTTCCAACTTATTATTTTTATTTTATCCGCCATTACCCTGCAACCCCAAATACCGTGTCATCCATTTCCTCATTTGTGAATTAGTAAGGCTGTCTCCCCTCGAACCTGTGTGACATAGACAATAGTTTAACTTTCCCCCCTCCCTCCCCACCCTCCACCCCCCCTCACACAATACCCCAACTTCACCCAACTCAAGCTTTCCATGTCCTCCAGGTGTCACGGAGGAGAGGGCGTACTTTATCCGATTCAGAGTATCCACTTCACCGAAGCAAACCCGCTTTACTCCCCAAACTCTGGGAGTAGCATATGGCTAGTGATTGCAGCCAAACAATACTCAACAGTTAACCATAAAACATTCACATTTAGCTTTCTGTTAAATACATTTAACATGTCCAGAACACATGAACTAGAAAAAGGTAGGAAAATTTCTCCCCCTCCCCCTCCAATGCACAGCAAGATTATTTCCCAAAATGAGAGGGAGGGTCTTCCTCCTGAGAAAAAGGTATTCAGGAGGGAAGAGCGGATATATGTAAGATCCGGTCCCGATTAAAGGACAAGACCCGTCCCGATTAAAGGACAAGTCAGCTCAGTCAGCCAGCGGAGTCCTTAGAATTTGCCTTGCTGAGACGCGTCTCGTTGCTGTCCATCCAGTTAAGGGCCTCCTTTGCATCTGGGAAGAAATGGACAGTGTCCCCGTCTACCACTCTCAGTTTAGCCGGATATATCATTGAGTACGGCACACCCAGGGCTCTCAACCTCTTCTTAATGTCAACGAATTTGGCCCTCTGCTTTTGAACCTCCATAGAGAAGTCCGGGTAAATGGAAATCCTGGAGCCGTTGATTTTCAGGTCCGGATGATTCTTGGAAAAGCAAAGAATAGCATCCCTGTCCCGATAATGCAGAACCTTGACAAGCACTTGTCTTGGAGGACGGCCAGGGGGAGGGGGAATGCGGGGACACGGTGAGCTCTTTCCACGGCATATAAACGGGACAGGTTGTTCTGGCCAATAGTGTTCAACAGCCACTGTTCAAAGAACTCGGTGGGTGCAGAGCCTTCCGTTTTTTCCGGCACCCCAATAATCCGCACATTATTACGTCTTGACCTATTCTCTAGGTCATCAGTCTTTGCCTGCACAGCTGACATTGCAGTGGCCATACGCTGATGCTGCTTGTCAGATTTTGCAATAGTATCTTCCACAGTGCTAATACGTTTCTCAGCTTCCCCCATCCTCTCCTTAGTGACATGCATGGAGTGCTGTAACTTAGACATGCTGGCCTGCAGGACCCCAAGCTGTGCTGCCACCTCAGTAATAGTAGTGTGAGAGTGCATTGCCAGCTTGAACAAGTCTTTTAATGTGGGCTCCTCTGGGATCACCATCCCCCCCATTTGCCGCTTACATTCCTCCATCTCACCTCTCTCCCATTTCATAGTTCCTTGGTCTTCCTCCCGGCTTTCACAGTCACTCTCCTCACCATCCTCCACACCAGATTCCTCTGGCTCCTCTGCACTCCCCGCAAGCCCCCTCTGACCTCTACCTGCACTTGCCGGACACCGCTTATCTTCCTCCAGCCTGGCGAACCTCCGCAGTTTAGACACTGCATCTGACCTGCTGGGGATTCCCCCATCTTCCTCCGGGCCCGCCATCAATACATCTTCTCCACCGGCGCCATCTTGTGCCTTCTTCTCTGACTCGCCTGCTGGCCTTTTGCTTCCTTTCTTCCCAGCCATTTGCTTGTGCACTCCTGATTTACAGAGCCTGTGGTCAGGGTCAACACCCTCTCCAAGGAATGTGAATTTAACAGCTAAATAGTGGCTGCAATCTATCAAACTGTCATATATCCAGCGGGAGCTCCTGCTGCACGCGTCTGATCACATCTCCCTCAGGCCACGCCCCGTTTGCTGGTTTGTAATGGCTTTATAGCAGCTGCTCTCTTAATCCGATGAACTTGCCTGGCAGAAACCTTCCTCATTCTGCCTTTATCAGCACGGACACGTCTGTGCTCAGAATCAGCCACAAATCTCTTAACAGTACGATGATCAAGCTTAAGTTTTTGGGAAATATCTAATGTTTTCATCCCTTGACCAAGGCATTGCACAATTTGATGCTTTTTCAGCAGCAGAGAGATCCTTTTTCTTTCCCATATTACTTGAAAACTCTGGCCTGCTTAATAGTGTGGAACATCCAGTTTTCCTTTTATTGGGCTCACATGGCAAACTAATTATAACAGGTATCTGAGATTGATTTCAGTTATCCAAAGAACCCTGAGACACAATACCATCAATGGGTTTCATTTACAAAAAAATACAAAAAACGCTTTGACACTTAAAACTGATTTACATAATAATTTGGAACATAGTGTAATGAGTAGATGGCAGTGATTACTTGCCGGACATTACCCAGGGGTTCGCCGTTTTCAAAATCCCACTTAATACTGGAGAGAATGTCGTCGTCTTCCTCATCATTCACTTCATCCACCTCTGAGCTCCAGTCTTTCAGTGACAGCAAATTTTCAATTAATGACTAAAAAATATTAAGAATTTGTTATGTGGTCAGCAGGTGCGGGGCGGGTGATCACGGTCTCCTCCTTCACCCCACGTTCATCACCGCCTTCGTGCCCCGCGTTCATCACCGCCTTTATCCCCGCACTTTCGTGCCAAGAATTCAATACCACCTTCGTCCCTGCATTCATCACAGCCTTCATGCCCCGCATTCATCACCGCCTTAGTCCCCGCATTCATCACCGCCTTCGTCCCCGCATTCATCCCACCATTCATCACCGCCTTCATCCCCACGTTCATCAACGCTTACCTTCACCTGACTCTGCTTGCTGCTCAGATCTTCCTGCATGACTCCCACGGAGGAGCTGAGGATTCTGGAGTTTTCGGACAGCTCGCTGAATCTTTCCTCCCAGCCCTCGGCCTCCTTAGAAAGCTGCAAAGCAAAATAAATCATCATGTTACAGGTAACACAAGTATTTAGTAAAATGGAAGGGGACAGGTCTCTTTAATAAGGCATTTGCTATTAAAGGGGTTGTCAAGTCACAAGGTACCGACGAATGATCTTGTGATCTGACAACCTCTTTAACCCCTTGGTGTCATAGTCATTTTTTATTTGTACCCTTTTCATTTCCCCTTTATATATGTCCATAGATGCTGTCACATGGTGGCTGGTATTTTGCATGAAGATTTTTTTTTATTATTTTGTGTTGAAAAATAGGAAAAAATAAAAGTAGGGCATAGAATACAAAAAAAAGAAAAATCAACCTCAGCAATTAGTTTTTCATCATCTGCTTTTTTTATACGTTAACTGTATGGTAACGCGAACACGAGAACTTTATTTTTGAGGTCAAAACAAATACAAAGAAACCAAACCAAGATTGTTTTCTTTTTTTATTTTTACTACTTTAGAAAATCACAGAGGTTAGTAGAACTGATTAGTTTTGTCCATTTGAATTTGTATTTATTGTTTCTTTTGCATCACAAATAAGGTGACATTGTATCATTTGGAAAGGGACCGACCTGCTTGATGCTCTCCTCCAGGTGAGCCTTCTCCTCCGCTGCGTTCTGAAGCGATGACTCCAGGCGGCCGGTGTTAATTTCGAACACTTTCTGGGTCGTGCGAGTCTGTGGAATAAGCGGAGGTCATGCGAGTGCGGAGGTCGCCTGTGCGCAGAGGCCACTTGAGCGCAGAGGCTGTATTTACTGCTGCTCATAGTGCAATCTCTCTAAATAAGGCAATTCCTTACATAAGCGCAAACCAAGAGCCGCTTCCCAGACTCACCCACCCGCAAAGGGATCACTTACCTCCTCCTTCTGAGACGTTTCCTTCCTAAAATTTTCCTCCAGAGATTTTATTTTCTCATTTAGATCTTCAAGCTGCAGACACATTGACAGTAATGGTAACTTGCATCCTACCGATGCCGAGACCAATATACTCCCCATAACAGACATATCCCAGGACCCCGCTGCTTCTCCCCCTATATATATTACAGTAATGCCCAGTCCCAGAAGCCTCGCTGCTTCTCCTACCACATATTACTGTACTGTCCAGCCCGCACCCTTGCTGCTTCTCCTACCACATATTATTGTACTGACCAGCCCAGACGCTCGCTGCTTCTCCTACCATATATTACTGTACTGTCCAGCCCGCATCCTCGCTGCTTCTCCTACCATATATTATCATAGTGTCCAGCCCGGACCCTCGCTGCTTCTCCTACCACATATTACTGTACTGTCCAGCCCGCACCCTCGCTGCTTCTCCTACCACATATTACGTACTGTCCAGCCCAGACCCTCGCTGCTTCTCCTACCATATATTACTGTACTGTCCAGCCCGCATCCTCGCTGCTTCTCCTACCATATATTACCATAGTGTCCAGCCCGGACCCTCGCTGCTTCTCCTACCACATATTACTATACTGTCCAGCCCAGACCCTCGCTGCTTCTCCTCCTATATATATTACAGTAATGCCCAGTCACAGAAGCCTCGCTGCTTCTCCTATGACATATTACTGTACTGTCCAGCCCAGACCCTCGCTGCTTCTCCTACGACATATTACTGTACTGTCTAGCCCAGACCTTCGCTGCTTCTCCTACCACATATTACTGTACTGTCCAGCCCGCATCCTCGCTGCTTCTCCTACCATATATTACTGTACTGTCCCAGCCCAGACCCTCGCTGCTTCTCCTACCATATATTACTGTACTGTCCAGCCCGCCTCCTCGCTGCTTCTCCTACCATATATTACTCTACTGTCCAGCCCGCACCCTCGCTGCTTCTCCTACCACATATTACTGTACTGTCCAGCCCAGACCCTCGCTGCTTCTCCTACCATACATTACTGTACTGTCCAGCCCAGAAGCCTCGCTGCTTCTCCTACCATATATTACTGTACTGTCCAGCCCGGACCCTCGCTGCTTCTCCTACCATATATTACTGTACTGTCCAGCCCGCACCCTCACTGCTTCTCCTACCATATATTACTGTACTGTCCAGCCCAGAAGCCTCGCTGCTTCTCCTACCATATATTACTGTACTGTCCAGCCCAGACCCTCGCTGCTTCTCCTACCATATATTACTGTACTGTCCAGCCCAGAAGCCTCGCTGCTTCTCCTACCATATATTACTGTACTGTCCAGCCCGACCCTCGCTGCTTCTCCTACCATATATTACTGTACTGTCCAGCCCAGAAGCCTAGCTGCTTCTCCTACCATATAATACTGTACTGTCCAGCCCGGACCCTCGCTGCTTCTCCTTCTATATATATTACAGTAATGCCCAGTCCCAGAAGCCTCGCTGCTTCTCCTACCACATATTACTGTACTGTCCAGCCCAGACCCTCGCTGCTTCTCCTACCACATATTACTGTACTGTCCAGCCCAGACCCTCGCTGCTTCTCCTACCATATATTACTGTACTGTCCAGCCCGCATCCTCGCTGCTTCTCCTACCATATATTACTGTACTGTCCAGCCCAGACCCTCGCTGCTTCTCCTACCATATATTACTGTACTGTCCAGCCCGCCTCCTCGCTGCTTCTCCTACCATATATTACTCTACTGTCCAGCCCGCACCCTCGCTGCTTCTCCTACCACATATTACTGTACTGTCCAGCCCAGACCCTCGCTGCTTCTCCTACCATATATTACTGTACTGTCTAGTCCAGACCCTCGCTGTTACTCCTACCATATATTACTGTACTGTCCAGCCCAGACCCTCGCTGCTTCTCCTACCATATATTACTGTACTGTCCAGCCCAAACCATCGCTGCTTCTCCTACCACATATTACTGTACTGTCCAGCCCAGACCCTGCTGCTTCTCCACCATATATTACTGTACTGTCCAGCCCAGACCCTCGCTGCTTTTCCTCCACATATTACTGTATACTGTCCAGCTCAGACCCTCGCTGCTTCTCCTACCATATATTACTGTACTGTCCAGCCCAGACCCTCGCTGCTTCTCCTACCACATATTACTGTAACTGTCCAGCCCAGACCCTCGCTGCTTCTCCTACCACATATTACTGTACTGTCCAGCCCCTCGCTGCTTCTCCTACCATATATTACTGTACTGTCTAGTCCAGACCCTCGCTGTTACTCCTACCATATATTACTGTACTGTCCAGCCCAGACCTCGCGGCTTCTTCTCCCATATATTACTGTACTGTCCAGCCCAGACCCTAGCTGCTTCTCCTATCATATATTACTGTACTGTCCAGCCCAGACCCTCGCTGCTTCTCCTACACATATTACTGTACTGTCCAGCCCAGACCCTCGCTGCTTCTCCTACCATATATTACTGTACTGTCTAGCCCAGACCCTCGCTGCTTCTCCTACCAATTATTGTACTGTCCAGCCCAGACCCTCGCTGCTTCTCCTACCATATATTACTGTACTGTCCAGCCCAGACCATGCTGCTCTCACCAATTATGTACTGTCCAGCCCAGACCTCGCTGCTTCTCCTACCATATATTACTGTACTGTCCAGCCCAGACCTCGCTGCTTCTCCTACCATATATTACTGTACTGTCCAGCCCAGAAGCCTCGCTGCTTCTCCTACCATATATTACTGTACTGTCCAGCCCAGAACCTCGCTGCTTCTCCTCCATATATTACGTAATGCCATCCCAGAAGCCTCGCTGCTTCTCCTACCATATAATACTGTACTGTCCAGCCCGGACCCTCGCTGCTTCTCCTCCTATATATATTACAGTAATGCCAGTCCCAGAAGCCTCGCTGCTTCTCTACCACATATTACTGTACTGTCCAGCCCAGACCCTCGCTGCTTCTCCTACCATATATTACTGTACTGTCCAGCCCAGACCCTCGCTGCTTCTCTACCATATATTACTGTACTGTCCAGCCCGCACCCTCGCTGCTTCTCCTACCACATATTACTGTACTGTCCAGCCCGCACCCTCGCTGCTTCTCTACCATATATTACTGTACTGTCCAGCCCGCTCTTCGCTGCTTCTCCTACCATATATTACTGTACTGTCCAGCACAGACCCTCGCTGCTTCTCCTACCACATATTACTGTACTGTCCAGCCCAGACCCTCGCTGCTTCTCTACCATATATTACTGTACTGTCCAGCCCGCACCCTCGCTGCTTCTCCTACCACATATTACTGTACTGTCCAGCCCAGACCCTCGCTGCTTCTCTACCATATATTACTGTACTGTCCAGCCAGCATCTTCGCTGCTTCTCCTACCACATATTACTGTACTGTCCAGCCCAGACCCTCGCTGCTTCTCCTACCACATATTACTGTACTGTCCAGCCCAGACCCTCGCTGCTTCTCCCACCATATATTACTGTACTGTCCAGCCCGCACCCTCGCTGCTTCTCCTACCACATATTACTGTACTGTCCAGCCCAAACCCTCGCTGCTTCTCTACCACATATTACTGTACTGTCCAGCCCAGCATCTTCGCTGCTTCTCCTACCACATATTACTGTACTGTCCAGCCCAGACCCTCGCTGCTTCTCCTACCACATATTACTGTACTGTCCAGCCCAGACCCTCGCTGCTTCTCCTACCATATATTACTGTACTGTCCAGCCCGCACCCTCGCTGCTTCTCCTACCACATATTACTGTACTGTCCAGCCCAGACCCTCCTGCTTCTCTCTACCATATATTACTGTACTGTCCAGCCCGCATCTTCGCTGCTTCTCCTACCATATATTACTGTACTGTCCAGCCCACACCTCACTGCTTCTCCTACCATATATTACTGTACTGTCCAGCCCAGATCCTTCGCTGCTTCTCCTACCATATATTACTGTACTGTCCAGCCCAGACCCTCGCTGCTTCTCCTACCAATATTATGTACTGTCCAGCCCAGACCCTTGCTGCTTCTCCTACCATATATTACTGTACTGTCCAGCCAGACCATCGCTGCTTCTCCTACCACATATTACTGTAACTGTCCAGCCCAGACCCTTGCTGCTTCTCCTAACCATATATTACTGTACTGTCCAGCCCAGACCCTCGCTGCTTTTCCTCCACATATTACTGTAATGACTGTCCACTCAGACCCTCCTGCTTCTCCTACCATATATTACTGTAACTGTCCAGCCCAGACCCTCGCTGCTTCTCCTACCACATATTACTGTACTGTCCAGCCCAGACCCTCGCTGCTTCTCCTACCATATATTACTGTACTGTCAGCCCAGACCCTCGCTGCTTCTCTACCACTAATTACTGTACTGTCCAGCCCAGACCCTCGCTGCTTCTCTACCATATATTACTGTACTGTCAGCCCAGACCCTCGCTGCTTCTTCTCCATATATTACTGTACTGTCCAGCCCAGACCCTCGCTGCTTCTCCTACCACATATACTGTACTGTCCAGCCCAGATCCTCGCTGCTTCTTCTACCATATATTACTGTATGTCCAGCCCAGACCCTCGCTGCTTCTCCTACCACATATTACTGTACTGTCCAGCCCAGCACCTCGCTGCTTCTCCCACCACATATTACTGTACTGTCCAGCCCAGACCCTCGCTGCTTCTCCTACCATATATTACTGTACTGTCCAGCCCAGACCCTCGCTGCTTCTCCTACCAATTACTGTACTGTCCAGCCCAGACCCTCGCTGCTTTTCCTACCACATATTACTGTACTGTCCAGCCCAGACCCTCGCTGCTTCTCCTACCACATATTACTGTACTGTCCAGCCCAGACCCTCGCTGCTTCTCCTACACATATTACTGTACTGTCCAGCCCAGACCCTCGCTGCTTCTCCTACCACATATTACTGTACTGTCCAGCCCAGACCCTCGCTGCTTCTACTACCACATATTACTGTACTGTCCAGCCCAGACCCTCGCTGCTTCTCCTACCATATATTACTGTACTGTCCAGCCCAGACCCTCGCTGCTTCTCCTACCACATATTACTGTACTGTCCAGCCCAGACCCTCGCTGCTTCTCCTACCATATATTACTGTACTGTCCAGCCAGACCCTCGCTGCTTCTCCTACCATATATTACTGTACTGTCCACCCAGACCTCGCTGCTTCTCCTACCACATATACTGTACTGTCCAGCCCGCACCCTCGCTGCTCTCTCTACCATATATTACTGTACTGTCCAGCCCAGACCCTCGCTGCTTCTCCTACCATATTACTGTACTGTCCAGCCCAGACCCTCGCTGCTTCTTCTCCCATATATTACAGTACTGTCCAGCCCAGACCCTCGCTGCTTCTCCTACCAATATTACTGTACTGTCCAGCCCAGACCCTCGCTGCTTCTCCTACCATATATTACTGTACTGTCCAGCCGACCCATCGCTGCTTCTCCTACCACATATTACTGTACTGTCCAGCCCAGACCCTTGCTGCTTCTCCTACCATATATTACTGTACTGTCCACCCAGACACTCGCTGCTTCTCCTACCACATTTACTGTACTGTCCAGCCCGACCCTCGCTGCTCTTCTCCCATATATTACTGTACTGTCCAGCCCAGACCCTCGCTGCTTCTCCTACCATATATTACTGTACTGTCCAGCCCAGACCTCCGCTGTCTTCTCCCATATTACTGTACTGTCCAGCCCAGACCCTCGCTGCTTCTCCTACCATATATTACTGTACTGTCCAGCCCAGACCCTCGCTGCTTCTCCTCCATATATTACTGTACTGTCCAGCCGAGACCTCGCTGCTTCTCCTACCAATATTACTGTACTGTCCAGCCCAGACCCTTGCTGCTTCTCCTACCATATATTACTGTACTGTCCAGCCAGACCCTCGCTGCTTTCCTACCACATATTACTGTACTGTCCAGCCAGACCCTCACTGCTTCTCCTACCATATATTACTGTATGTCCAGCCCAGACCCTCGCTGCTTCTCCTACCACATATTACTGTAACTGTCCAGCCCAGACCCTCGCTGCTTCTCCTACCATATATTACTGTACTGTCCAGCCCAGACCCTCGCTGCTTCTCCTACCAATATTACTGTACTGTCCAGCCCAGACCCTCGCTGCTTCTCCTACCAATATTACTGTACTGTCCAGCCCAGACCCTCGCTGCTTCTCTCTACCATATATTACTGTACTGTCCAGCCCAGACCCTCGCTGCTTCTCTCCCATATATTACCATAGCTCGTCCAGCCCAGACCCTCGCTGCTTCTTCTCTACCAATATACTGTACTGTCCAGCCCAGACCTCGCTGCTTCTTCTCCACATATTACTTACTGTCCAGCCCAGACCCTCGCTGCTTCTCCTACCACATATTACTGTACTGTCCAGCCCACCCTCGCTACTTCTCCTACCAATTACTGTACTGTCCAGCCCAGACCCTCGCTGCTTCTCCTACCACATATTACTGTACTGTCCAGCCCAGACCCTCGCTGCTTCTCCTACCACATTTACTGTACTGTCCAGCCCAGACCCTCGCTGCTTCTCCTACCACATATTACTGTACTGTCCAGCCCAGACCCTCGCTGCTTCTCCTACCATATATTACTGTACTGTCCAGCCCAGACCCTCGCTGCTTCTCCTACACATATTACTGTACTGTCCAGCCCAGACCCTCGCTGCTTCTCCTACCACATATTACTGTACTGTCCAGCCCAGACCCTCGCTGCTTCTCCTACCACATATTACTGTACTGTCAGCCCAGACCCTCGCTGCTTCTCCTACCATATTACTGTACTGTCCAGCCCAGACCCTCGCTGCTTCTCTACACATATTACTGTACTGTCCAGCCCAGACCCTCGCTGCTTCTCCTACCAATATTTACTGTACTGTCCAGCCCAACCCTCGCTGCTTCTCCTACCATATATTACTGTACTGTCCAACCCAGACCTCGCTGCTTCTCCTACCACATTACTGTACTGTCCAGCCCGCACCCTCGCTGCTTCTCTCCCATATATTACTGTACTGTCCAGCCCAGACCCTCGCTGCTTCTCCTACCACTATTACTGTACTGTCCAGCCCGCACCCTCGCTGCTTCTTCTCCCATATATTACCTGTGTCCAGCCCAGACCCTCGCTGCTTCTCCTACCAATATTACTGTACTGTCCAGCCCAGACCCTCGCTGCTTCTCTCTACCCATATATTACCTAGTGTCAGCCCGAACCCTCGCTGCTTCTCCTACCACATATTACTGTACTATCCAGCCCAGACCCTCGCTGCTTCTTCCTACCAATATTACTGTACTGTCCAGCCCAGACCCTCGCTGCTTCTCCTACCATATATTACTGTACTGTCCAGCCCAGACCCTCGCTGCTTCTTCTCCCATATATTACCATATTGTCCAGCCTAGACCCTCGCTGCTTCTCCTACCACATATTACTGTACTGTCCAGCCCAGACCCTCGCTTCTTCTCCTACCACATTACTGTACTGTCCAGCCTAGACCCTCGCTGCTTCTCCTACCATATATTACTGTACTGTCCAGCCCGGACCGTCGCTGCTTCTTTTCCCATATATTATCATAGTGTCCAGCCCGAAATCCCGCTGCTTCTTCTTCCATATATATTACAGTACTCTCCGTCCCGGACACCTGCTAGTTCTTCTTCCATATATATTACAGTACTCTCCGGCCCGGACCCCTGCTGCTTCTTCTCCCATATGTATTATAGAACTGTCCAGCCCGAACCCCCGCTGCTTCTCCTCCCATAAATATTGCAGTACTCTCCGGCCTGGACAACCGCTGCTTCTTCTCCCATATATATTACAGTATTGTCCAGCCCGGACCCCACTGCTTCTTCTCCTATATATATTACAGTATTGTCCAGCACGAACCCTCGCTGCTTCTTCTTCCATATATTTTACAGTACTTTACGGCCCGGACCCCCACTGCTTCTTCTTTCGTATATATTACAATACTCTCTGGCCTGGACCCCCGCTACTTCTTCTTTCGTATATCTAACATTACTCTCCGGTCCGGACCCCCATTGCTTCTCCTCCCACATATTACTGTACTGTGAAGCCCGACCCCCGCTACTGCTTCTTCCATATATATTTCAGTGCTCTCCGGCCCGGACCCCCGCTGCTTCTTCTTCCATATATATCACAGGACTCTCCGGCCTGGACCCCCACTGCATATATTACAGTACTCTCTGGCCCGGACCCCCGCTACTTCTTCTTCCATATATATTACAGTACTCTCCGGCCCAGACCCCCGTTGCTTCTCCTCCCACATATTACCGTACTGTCCAGTTTGGAGCCTCGCTGCTTCTCCTCCTCCAGCTCCCGCTCCAGTTTGGCCATGTTCTCTTCCAGTTCTTTGTTAGACGCCTGTAGAGATTCCTGCAGAGCCTAAAATAAGCATGAAAGGGTTAAGTGTAATGTAATAAAAGCCGAGCAGGAGGAATATTCTGTGCTCCAGGTGGGGGTGACCGATATGATACATGCATGACGTGCACACCCTGTGGTCTATGCAAACATATAACTCAAAAGGAAATGATGGTGTGGAATCTACTATTCTATGTTATCAGCCAACACAATGAATGACAGATCAGAAATACGGATTTTTGTGTTACTCACCGTAAAATCCTTTTCTCCGAGACGCTCATTGGGGGACACAGGACTGAGGGTGTGGCTGTTGCCGCTAGTAGGTCGACACTAAGTAAACATAAAAAAATGTTAGCTCTGCCTCTGTCGTATACACCCTGCTACTGGCCGTAGGCTAACTCAGTTTGGTGCTAAAGCAGTAGGAGAACGAAGCATAAACCAATATCACCACAGAAACAACATATACAGAATTAAACCCACCAAGAACATAAAGTTAAATCAAAATAAAGCCATCTGGCTAAAAAAGGGTGGGCGCTGTGTCCCCCAATGAGCGTCTCGGAGAAAAGGATTTTACGGTGAGTAACACAAAAATCCGTATTTCTCCTTCGTCTCATTGGGGGACACAGAACTGTGGGACGTCCTAAAGCAGTCCCTTGGGTGGGAGACCGCTTACACAGTGTCAGTCATCATGTCAGGCATAGTCTATCGGTGTGCCACTGCCACCTGCAGAATCCTTCTACCCAGACTCGCATCCGCCGAAAACTGGGTATGGATATTATAATGCTTGGAGAAGGTATGCAAGCTAGAACAGGTTGCCGCCTTACAAACCTGTTCTCGTCCGCGATACATACCTCCTGAGTGCTCTCACCAGGTCCAGCGTGTGGAGAGCCTTCTCCATCCGATGCGTTGGTGCCGGACAGAACAAGGATAAAACAATGCGTTTGTTGATATGAAAGAATGACAAGAGCTTTGGTAAAAGGGCGAATTAGGTCTAAGCACCACCTTGTCCTGGTGAAAGAGTAAGTATGGGGCTCGGCAAAAGAGGCGCCAGTTCCGAGACCCGCCTAATGGAAGTTCTGGCTATCAAAAAACCCGACCTTCCAGGAGAGGTATGTTAAAGATACTTCCCGAAAGGGCTCAAATGGAGATTCATGTAAGACTCCCAGCACCAGGTTAAGATCCCAGGTGTCTAGGGGAACCCTGTAGAGGGGTACTATATGGACAACCCCCTGTATGAAGGTTCTCACCTGCCAATTGGTGGCAATTCTACGCTAAAAAAAGTACCGACAAAAGCCCATACTTGTCTTCTAGGAGTACCTGGAGCTAGACCTGCATCTAGACCGGCCTGGAGAAAAGCCAGAATGTTGAGAATCGAGAACTGTAACGGGGAATAACTATGTTCCCTGCACCGCCTAATAATGACCCTCCAAATATGGTGATAAACCCGAGCTGAAGCTGGCCTTCGAGCGTTTGGTCATTGTGGTAGCGACTCTCTGGGAGAACCCTGCCCCGGATAGAATCCAAGATTCAACTGCCAGGCCGTCAAACACAGGGCTCCTGAGTTCTGATGGCAAACCAGGCCCTGGGAGAGTAGCTCTGCGTGGTCTGGTAGTCGCCACGGTACGTCGGTGAGCAGCTGCACCAGATCTGCCTACCGGGACCGACGAGGTCAATCCGGAACGATTAATATCGCCAGGCCTGCCTCTGTCTCGATCATCTCGATTCCCCTGGGTAGCAGCGCTAGCGGAGGGTACAAGTATGGGAGTGAAATTGATTCCATGGCGGAACCAGAGAGTCCACCGCAATTGCCTGCGGATCTCTGTACCGAGAGACAAAACTGGCCCCCTTGGCATTGTTCCTGGAGGCCATCAGATTACTATCTGGCGTGCCCAAGCGCCGGCAAATCCGCTGAAATACGTCAGGATGTAGGGACCACTCCCAGGATGCCAGACCCTGATGGCTGAGAAAATCCGCTGCCCAGTTCTGCTCGCCGGGAATGTGCACCGCCAACAGCAACGAGTGGTTCCGCTCGGCCCATCCTAGGACTTGCTTCGAGCATGACCGCCCTGCTTCGGGTACCCCCCTGACGATTTATGTGCGCCACGACCGTGTCGTTGTCTGACTGAATCCGGATGGGGTGGCCCGCCAAATGGTGACGAAAGCACCGCAGGGTCAATTGAACTGCTCGAATCTCTAATATATTGGTCGGAGAGCTGACTCTTGCCGAGACCAACGTTCCTGGGTTGCGTGGTGGAGAAACACCGCTTCTCATCCGAGAAGGCTGGCGTCTGTCGGGCCTACCAGCCCATGGACAGGGGGAAAAGCCCTTTGAAGTGACGAGTTCCTCGTCCACCATACCAGAGCCAGTCTGACTTGAGGAGACAGCCGGCATCGGCGGTCTAGGGAGCAAGGACTCCTGTCCCAAACCTTGAGAAGAGCATGCTGCAAAAGACGAAGATGGAGCTGCACAAAAGGTACTGCCTCTGTTGACGCCATTATCCTCCCTAAGACCCTCATGCAGACCCAAATCGTGTGGGGGACCGGCCGGCGAAGGACCCGGATCTCTCGGCGAAGTAGTAAGGTGTTCTCCGGTAGGAGAATTGTCAACCCCTGCGCTATGTCGAAGATCATCCCCAAAAAGGTGATCCTCCGAGACGGCACGGAAGACGACTTCCTGGAATTCACTAACCATCCCAAGCGAGACAGAGTGTCCAACCGTCTTGGACGTCGATTGATGCCAAACCTTCCCCCTTTCCATGTTCGCTACGACCGAGTGGGGGACTCCATCCGGAAGTGTCGCAGCCTGATGAAGCCATTCAGGCGTTATAAGTCAAAAATGGGTCTCACGGACCCGTCCTTCCTGGGAACTACAAACAGGTTGGAGTAGAACCCCAAGACTCCTTCGTCCTATGGTACTGGGACGACTACGCCGGCCTTTTGAAGGAACCCGATGGCCTTGAAAAAAAGGTTCGAGCCTGAGTCTCCGTTTTGGGAGACGAGAGGAAACGAACCTCGTTGGAGGGAAACAGACGAATTCTATCCTGTACCCTAAGGATATTGTGTCCCTGACCTACCTGTCACAGGTGACTGCGAACCAGGCGGGACGAAACTGGAGTAGGCGGCCGCCTACTCTGGAGTGATGGACTGGACTATGTCTCCAGCCATTTAGCCGAAAATCTCTGGGACCTAGATCCCCTATATCTCGGCTGATGGGAGCGCAATCTTCCCAATGGATTGATCCTGTATTAGACCCGAGTCCTCTGGGCCTGTCTGGGTCCTGCACCACCGAGCCTGTCGCCGTGGTTCACCCGTGGTTGCAAAAAACCTTAAATTGCGCCTAAGGCCTGCGACAAAAGGGCTGCCTAACCCTCTGCTGAGGGAGAGAACTGCTCTTCCCTCCAGTGATATCGGATATGAGCTGATCCAATTTCTCGCCGAAAAATCGGCCACTCCGATAGGGCAAAGGAGTAAGGAAATTTTTTGAGGTTGAGTCGACCCAAGCTGCTTAGCTGCTGCGTTAGCTTAGAATGGCAGTTGACATTCCGCCAAAATCTCAACCATAAGGCTCTCCTTATACCATAATTAACTGTCCTTGGGGCATTGGTAGCAGGCCACATGAGCACAGGGAGAACATACAAAACTCCCTGCAGAAATCGTCCATGGTGGGATCTGAACCCTGGACTCCCATGCTGCAAAGCACCAGCGCTTTCCACTGAGCTACCGTGCTGCTCCCCGCAAAAGCGATCTGATTGGAGATTTCGAATACCTCTGAAGGAACGTATCATCAACTGGACCAGGGATTCAGCCGGTCTCCCATTCCGGTACTTGCCCGGCCTCAAACTACTTAGATGCTGCGATATGATGAGGGCAGGCGACTTCAGCTTAGAATGGCAGTTGACCCCTACCACGTAGTGCCTCAGTCAGGGACTACGAACAAGACATCCAAGCCTTGGCTACCTAGTTAGCCGCAAAAGCAGGGGAGAGCGCAGAACCTGATGCCTCTAACACTGACCGAGCCAAGTCTCAACGAGACGGTCAGTCGGATTTTTTTTATAGAGGACCAACTAGGGAGGGAAAGCAGTGATTTAGACGCCAAACGAAATATGGGGGAAATCAACCGCGGAAGACTCCGCCCACTCCTTAAGGAGGTCCGGGGCTGATAGCTTTGTACCCAGAGAAGCGTTTATCTGCTACTCTCAGCCAATTCCTTGAATCTAGGATGAGAGCCAAAGACCTTGTGAGCCTGCTTGGCTCGCTTAAAAACACATCTTCTGTCCGGCAGACAGAGTGGGTTCGTCCTCTATACCCAGAGTCTGGTCTACAGCTTCAATGAGACTATCAATTGTCTCTCGGTCACTAGGTGCCAGCAGATCAAGGGACCCTCGGAATCATAAACCGAACCCTGTAGACTTGCACCTGAAGGGGAAGGAGGCCGTGAACCAGAGCCGACTGAAGCTGAAGCTCTGGATGGCCCAGGTGATACAAACCGCACACATATATACACACACCTCCTCCAGGTCTTACCCTGAAATTGAAAAAGGGCACCATCTCTGCCCCTGGTGTCCGTACCCTGGTCCGCAGACCGGTAGAACGGAGCGACCAGCAGCGCACTCTGGTGGAGAGCGAGGATGAATGCAGCGCCTGCGGCTGGATCATAACTCTCAGGAAGCCGTGGTTAAGGCACGGTACCACCAAGCGAGATTGCTAACAAGATCGCCCAAGCGCCAATTTCATGACGCAGCAGCGACCTCGCCAGCAACGTAGCCACGTGCAGCATGCAGCGGCGACGTCGCTGTCGCGATCGCCAACTGCGACAGCGCCCCCACACAGCCATCCAGTTAATGCCGAGAACCAACGCAACGTCAGAGAGGGACGGAGGTTCCTTGAAGTAGGCCGAAGCCGGGGACTAAATTTTCGGCGCCGGCACAATGGCATGGGGGCGGGCTCGCCGGAAGCAGACGCGGCTGGAGGCGGGACTTCTGCCTGCAGCCTAGGACAGGTCGAAGCCAGGGAGTAAAGTTTCGGCGTCTGCCGGATGACGGCGCCGCCGCTGGAGCTGCACACGACAGGTAGCCCAGCATTTGCGGTGCGCTCCGGGAGTGAGGCGGCAGCGGTCCACGGGGTGTGCAGCGTTACTCGCCAGGCCTTACACCACTAACCCGATTTGCGGAGGACTCCTCCTCTCCCTGATGTTCAGCTTTCGGAAGGAGAGGACACCAGGCTTCCACCCGGAAGGAACTGTGGAGGAGCAGCGGTCACCTCCAACGTGTGAGTATCACTCACGCAATGATCGGAGTCCCCGATACATAATGTGGAGCAGGGGCCCGCCGCTCCCTCCTGTGTTGCAAAGCCTCAGTGCTTCTCTTGGTGGCGCCAAGCCACAGTCTTGCTGTGACAGGGGACGGTGCAGGAAAAAACTTAATCCATCCAGCTCCTTGTAGTACCACCCTATCAGCGGAGGTACAGTGGGATTAGCACGGACGCCATTCTGTCCAGTGTTTTACACTCACCGAGGTGCGCGTCCCGGCCTAAGCCGCCGCGACGAGGCTTCACGGGTAAACTTCAGGAAGGTACTGGGTAAGACAATGCCTCAATCCATCATCTCTTAGGAGAGAAGTGGAGAGAAACCTTCCGCCTCCTTGCATCATCCGCTTTTTAAAAGTGGTGAAGCAGTGGGGGCTGCACGGACGCCATGTAGAGGCCTCTGAGCATCCTATGGGTTCAATCCCTAAGGATGGGCAGGGCAGGTTGTCCGGCATAGGCCTGGCTGCGGACGAGGATACATGAAGGTGACACTCCATGTGGTCGACCGTAAGTTGGTGCAGGGAGATCGGTGCCCTTTAAGAGACCCGTCGCCCTTGAATCAGCTCAGGCATGGCATCCCACGTCGCAGGAGAGGATACGTGGAGGCGACACTCGCACGTGCTCGCCTGTTGCTGGTTTGGGGAGATCGGACCCCTTCAAAAGGGTCCGTCGCCCCTGTCTCATCTTCATAGTAAAAAAGAAAAAAAAAAGGTCTGGGAAAAACCAGACGTGTGCCTCCTACGGACACTAAGCAAAAACTGAGTTAGCCTACGGCCAGTAGCAGGGTGTATACGACGGAGGCGGAGCTAACTTTTTTTATGTTTACTTAGTGTCGACCTCCTAGCGGCAACAGCCACACCCACAGTCCTGTGTCCCCCAATGAGACGAAGGAGAAACCACTGCTCGCCCCTCATGTGACTGATATCAGCTCGTCTTGTAGCTCCAGTCATACACTGTTGAGTTTACAGGGGTTGTGTCATAATTACCATGTCTGCTTTATTGATACACATGTAACTGATGATGCCCCCCATGAGACCACCCCCATCCATCTATTGCACTTCTCTCCACTTACCTTCTGCTCGGAGATCTCGCTCAGTAATCTCTGGTGACCCGACTCTTGTAACGTCTGCTGGACCTCTTCATACTTTGGGAAGAAGGTTAAAAATAAGTGACTTTTTTCAGCAGCGTGTTGCCCCATCTCCTGCCCCTGAGCCGGCACCCACCGAGGGAGACCACCATACCTGCTTCTGTAGATGCAGAGTTTCTCCAGAACTTCCCTTTTACTGTTTAAAGCTTCTGCGACCTGATTCCCGAGTCTATATTCCCGACCTGAAAATGAGAAGATGAAGTGATGGACAGCAGAAAATACGGATTTTTGTGTTACTCACCGTAAAATCCTTTTCTCCGAGACGCTCATTGGGGGACACAGGACTGTGGGTGTATGCTACTGCCGCTAGGAGGCTGACACTAAGTAAACATAAAAAAAAAGGTTAGCTCCTCCTCCGCCGTATACACCTCAGCACTGGCCGCAGGCAAACCCAGTTTAGTGCAAAAAGCAGTAGGAGGCTAAAAAATAAATCAAGAGTTAACACAGATACAGTATATCCAGAAGAAAAAACTGCTGATACCAACTTAAGGAGAATAGAGTTAACTCAATATAAAGCCAGCCGGCTATAAGGGAGGGTGCTGTGTCCCCCAATGAGCGTCTCGGAGAAAAGGATTTTACGGTGAGTAACACAAAAATCCGTATTTCTCCTTCGTCTCATTGGGGGACACAGGACTGTGGGACGTCCCAAAGCAGTCCCTTGGGTGGGAAATCGACTCCACAGTGTAATTTATAACAGGCATTGCCTATAGGTGAAGAATCCTTCTACCCAGACTGGCATCTGCAGAAGCCTGGGTATGGACATTATAATGCTTGGAAAAAGTATGCAGACTGGACCAGGTTGCTGCTTTACAAACCTGTTCCACCGAAGCCTGATGCCGAAGGGCCCAGGAGGCACCCACCGCTCGGGTGGAGTGAGCCTTGATCCCTGCGGGAACTACCGCGCCTCTGATGCGGTAAGCCTCCTGAATGGCTAACCGAATCCACCTAGCCAAGGTTGATTTAGAGGCAGCGAGTCCCTTCCTGCGACCCTCAGGGAGAACAAACAGCGTGTCCGTCTGCCGAAAGGACGCCGTCCGAGAAACATATCTCCTGAGTGCTCTCACCAGATCCAGCGTATGGAGAGCCTTCTCCACTCGGTGCGTCGGAGCTGGGCAAAATGAGGGCAAAACAATGTCCTCATTAATATGAAAAGAGGACACGACTTTAGGCAAAAAAGGTGGTGTTGGTCTGAGCACCACCTTATCCTGATGGAAAAGCAAGTACGGAGCTCGACAAGACAGTGCGGCCAGCTCCGAAACCCGCCTTATGGATGTTATGGCTACCAAAAACACCACTTTCCAGGAAAGAAATGACAGAGAAACCTCCTGCAAAGGTTCAAAAGGAGACTCCTGCAGGACTCCCAGGACTAGATTGAGATCCCAAACATCTAAGGGAGCCTTGTAGGGGGAACTATATGGACAACCCCTTGAATAAAGGTCCTAACCTGAAAATTAGACGCGATTCTTCGCTGAAAAAGCACTGATAAAGCTGATATCTGGCGTCTAAGCGTACTTGGTGCTAGACCTGAATCTAGGCCTGCCTGGAGAAATGACAGAATATTTGGAATTGAAAACCGAAGCGGGGAACAACCATGTTCCCTGCACCAAGCAAAAAAGACCTTCCAAGTACCGTGGTAGATGCGAGCCGAAACGGGCTTTCGGGCGTTAGCCATCGTTGCGGCGACCTTTTTAGAGAAACCAGCCCTGGTCAGGATCCAAGATTCAACGGCCAGGCCGTCAAACACAGGACCGCTAAGTTCTGGTGGTAAACTGGGCCCTGGGAGAGAAGGTCCACGCGCTCTGGCAGTCGCCAGGGAGCGTCGGCGAGCAATTGTACCAGCTCCGCGTACCATGAGCGACGCGGCCAATCCGGAGCGATTAATATCGCAGGAACCCCCTCTATCCTGATCTTTCTGATCACCCTTGGGAGAAGGGCTATTGGTGGAAACAAGTATGGAAGATGAAACTGATTCCATGGTAGGACCAGAGCGTCTACTGCAAATGCCTGCGGATCCCGGTACCGGGAGACGAAGTTGGGCACCTTGGCATTTATCTTGGAAGCCATCAGGTCCACATCTGGGGTTCCCCAGCGTCGGCATATCTGCTGAAAAATCTCGGGATGAAGTGACCATTCCCCTGACGCTATGCCGTGACGGCTGAGAAAATCCGCAGCCCAATTTTCCTCGCCCGGAATGTGGACCGCTGAAATCACAGAGTGATTTACCTCTGCCCAAGTCAGAATCTGTTTTACCTCGTGCATGGCCGCCCTGCTGCGGGTACCTCCCTGATGGTTTATGTATGCCACTGCCGTGGCATTGTCCGATTGTATTCTGACTGGGTGGCCCGCCAGATGCTGGTGAAAATGCCTCAGAGCCAGCCGAATAGCTCGGATCTCTAAAATATTGATCGGAGAGTCGACTCTTGCTGAGACCAAGTCCCCTGGGCTGTGTGGTGACGAAACACTGCTCCCCATCCGAGCAGGCTGGCATCCGTTGTGACAACCAACCAGAAATTTGGAGGAAACAACCGACCCTGTCGAAGAGTGGTGTTCTTCGTCCACCATATTAGAGTCTGTCTGACCTGCAGGGACAGACGACACCGAAGATTGATGGAGTAAAGGCTCCCGTCCCATACTGCCAAGAGTGCATGTTGAAGGGGGCGAAGATGAAATTGGGCAAATGGAATCGCCTCGATTGCTGCCACCATCCTTCCTAGGACCCTCATGCAAAACCGGATGGTGTAAGGAATTGGTTGGCGAAGGATCCGTACCTCTTGACGGAGAACCAAGGCCTTGTCTTGAGGAAGAATTATCAACCCCTGAGCGGTGTCGAAATTCATCCCTAAAAAGGTGATCTTCCGAGATGGCACGGGAGATGACTTCTTCATATTCACCAGCCACCCCAGGCGAGCAAGGGTGTCTAACGTAATGCTGACACTTTCCTCGCAGGTCTGAAAAGACGGACCCTTGATGAGGAGGTCGTCTAAGTAAGGCAGGATGACTACCCCCCTGGAGTGCAGAATGGACACAACAGCAGCCATGACCTTTGTGAACACCCTGGGGGCTGTGGCTAGCCCGAAAGGCAAGGCTGCGAACTGAAGATGAAGTTTGCCGACGGCAAACCGAAGAAATCTCTGATGAGAAGGAAATATGGGGATGTGAAGATAGGCATCCTGAATGTCTATTGATGCTAGAAATTCCCCTTTTTCCATAGCTGCAATGACAGAACGGAGAGTCCCCATTCGGAAATGACGAATTCTGACAAACCGGTTCAGTCGCTTTAGATCCAGAATGGGTCTTACGGTACCGTCTTTTTTGGGTACGATGAACAGGTTGGAATAAAACCCCTGACCTTTTTCGATTTCCGGAACAGGTACAACAACCCCGCTGTGCCGAAGAGACTCGACCGCCCTGAATAAGGCGCGAACCCGAGATTCCTCCTTGGGAAGGCGCGAGGGAAAAGACGGATTTTGGTAAGACCTTACCTGTAAAATCCTTTTCAGCGAAGGAAGGAAGAGAGACACAGTATTCATTACTGATGGGTAGGCGGAGCCCCAGATCAGGATGACACCTCAGATCAAAAGCGTGTTGACTGGCTGGCCCCTCCAGCTCGGGCTCCTCCTACTCAGCTCCTTCAGTCGTACCAAAGCTTTAGGGAAGAACCAAGATCACCAGCGGAGCAACATAACCCCTTCTGAAGGAACTTCAGAGAAACAACACAAGAATACAGGTTATGCATGCAAAGTAAGGCAAACCACAGAGTTCCAGGTACTACTCACTGAACCTGACTACTGTGATGAGCTGGCAATGCTGGAACAGAGCCTTAGCGCGCTGACCTCAGCCCAGATAATCGCTATCAGATAAGGGTCGCGCTGCATCTGAAAACATCAACACACTTCTGCCCTGGGAGGGTGCTGTGTCTCTCTTCCTTCCTTCGCTGAAAAGGATTTTACAGGTAAGGTCTTACCAAAATCCGTCTTTCAGCTGCAGATGGAAGGAAGAGAGCCACAGTATTCATTACTGATGGGACGTCCCAAAGCAGTTCAAAAATAAGGGTGGGAAAAAACCAACAAAGGGCAGAAACCCAACAACCTTAACAAAAAGCGCAACCAGCGCTAAACACAAGTTCATCTAGAACTTTACACTACAGCTGCCTGCAGGACCCTACGTCCGAGGGCTGCATCAGCGGAAGCACTGACGTCCACTTTATAAAACTTAGTAAACGTGTGGACAGAGCGCCAAGTCGCCGCCCGGCAGAGCTGAGCTGCCGAGGCCCCTTGACGAAAAGCCCACGATGAAGCCACAGCTCTCGTGGAATGGGCTCGAATCTTAATCGGGCAAGATTCACCCCTAAGATGGTAAGCTTCCAAAATAGCTGACCGGATCCAACGAGCTATAGAATCCTTGGAAGCTCGTTGACCACGCCGACGACCTGCTGGAACCACAAACAGGGAGTCCGTCTTACGAAAACCTTGAGTAATGGATAAATAAAACTTCAAGGCCCGCACTAAATCCAATGTGTGCAAAGCTCGCTCTTTCGCATTCTTCGGATCCGGACAGAGTGAAGGCAACACAATATCCTGGTTAACATGAAATTGTGACACTACTTTTGGTAAAAAATCACCCCGTGTGCGAAGCACTACACGATCCGGAAAAAACTCCAGAAAAGGAGGCGAGCAAGAAAGAGCTGCCAACTCAGAAACTCTTCTCAAAGAGGTGACCGCTACTAGGAAGGCCCTTCCAAGAAAGTAAAGAAAGACTAGCAGAGTCCATAGGCTCAAAAGGTTTATGCTGAAGAGCCTCCAAAACAAGGTTGAGCCGCCAAGGAGACACAGGTGCCTTCCGCGGCGGAAACTTACGAGCTATACCGCGGAAAAAGGAAAGCACGTCCCTACGCGAGGCAATAGCTCTCCGGAATAATAAAGACAGAGCAGAAACCTGACCTCTCAGGGTGCTAACTGCCAAACCCTTGTCTAACCCATGCTGCAGAAAAGCCAGCAAATTGGGAATGGAAAATTTCCTCGGGTTCCGTGAAGACCCCGAACACCACGAAAAGAAGGTTTCCCAAGTTTTGTGGTAAATCCTAGTAGTAGCCGGACTTCTGGCAGCTCGAAGAGTAGCAATGACCTCGGCTGAAAAACCTCTACGAGTCAACATTTCGGTCTCAAGAGCCACGCCGTCAAACGCAGAGACTTCAAGTCCGGATGACAAACGGGCCCCTGAGTTAACAGGTCCGGTCGAAGAGGAAGTGGAAATGGAGGTGCCGCCAACAGCGACATTAGCGTTGAAACCACGTCCTCCTTGGCCAATCTGGTGCTATTAACATAGCCGGGATTCTCTCCAGTCTGATCCGACGCAGTACCAGAGGAAGCAAGGATATCGGTGGAAACACATAAATCAGCTCGAATTGATCCCACGGAGCCACCAGAGCATCCACCTCCACAGCCTTCCGGTCCTTGAACCTGGACATGAACATTGGTAGTTTGGCATTGAACCTGGATGCCATCAAATCCACTTGGGGAGTTCCCCAACGGGAGCACAGCATTGCAAAAATCTCCGGATGAAGACTCCATTCTCCGGGATCCATCTTCTCGCGACTGAGAAAATCCGCCGTAACATTCTGAACCCCTGGGATGTGGATTGCAGAAATGGCTGGAACCCTGGCCTCGGCCCAGATCAGGATCCGAGACACTTCCGCCATGAGCCTGGGACTCCTTGTTCCGCCTTGGTGATTGATATACGCAACCGCTGTGGCGTTGTCTGTCTGCACTCGGACTGGCAGACCGCTCAAAGGGACCGTCCAGTGTTGGAGGCAAAGGAAAATCGCCCTCAATTCCAGGATATTGATCGGTAAAACAGTCTCTTCTGATGACCATACTCCCTGAATCCAGGAATCGTTCCAAACACCCCCCCAGCCCGTCAGGCTGGCATCTGTGGTTATGACCGACCATTTCGGAGGGAGGAAAGATTTCCCCAGGGATAAAGCTCCTGGACGTAACCACCATCCTAGAGACTCTCGCACCCTGCGAGAGATGGTGACACTGCAATCCAGCGATTGCGACTGATTCCAATGACTCAGGATGAACCTTTGGAGAGCTCTGGAATGAAACTGGGCAAACGGAATTGCCTCCATGGACGCCACCATTAAACCCAGAAGACGCATACACTTTCGAAGGGACATTGTTATCGAAGACTTCATGATCTGTACATGTCGAAGAAGACATGACTGTTTGTCTGGAGGTAGGGACACCACTGCCCGTACCGTGTCGAAATGCATTCCCAAAAAGAGGATAGCTTGCGACGGTTCCAGAAACGACTTCTCCCAATTGACCAGCCAACCGAAGTCCTTCAGTAACTGAAGAGACAGATTGCGAGCTGTCACTGCTTCCTCCTCCGAGGATGCGACGATCAAAAGATCGTCCAGGTAAGGAAGAATCGTAATTCCTTGTCTTCGAAGAATTGCCATGAGAGGCGCCAGAATCTTTGTAAATACTCTGGGCGCCGAGGCTAAGCCGAATGGCAGAGCCACGAACTGGTAATGGTCCCGACCTATGGCAAAACGAAGAAAACGTTGATGAGCCCTTCCGACGGGAACATGTAAATAAGCGTCGCGGATGTCGATTGATACCAAAAAATCGTTCTGCGACAGGGCTGCCACAACGGAGCGAAGTGACTCCATGCGGAATTTCCGGGTGTGGACATGCCGATTCAATCTTTTGAGATCCAGAATCGGACGAAATTTGTCCTCCTTTTGGGAACCACAAACAGATTGGAATAAAATCCTTTTCCCCGGTCTTCTGGCGGAACCGGTATTACCACACCCTTCTGAAGAAGGAATTCGACCTCTCGCTGCAGAGCGACCAAAAGCTCGGGTTCTGACGGAATGCGAAACTGGCAAAAGGTGTCTGGGGGTCGAGAAGAGAATTCTATGAAATAACCTGCTGACACGACCCGCGTTACCCATGAATCTGGAACGCGAGAAATCCAAGTCTCCTTGAATTGGAGCAGGCGACCCCCCACTCGAGAGTCCTCGAGTGGACTCCTGGCGTCAGTCCGTCTTGGCGGGCTTCTTGTCAGTTTCCCGCTTGTCTTGACGGAAATTCTGCTTCCAGGGGATGCGAGATTTCTGGGAGGACTTTTTTGCCGAGAAAGAGGAACGACCCGATCCCCAAGAGGACTGAGCGAATCGACCTCGGCCCCGAAAGGACCGCCGACCACTATATGTCCTGCCAGACACAGAAGCCATAGCTCTGCGTTGTGGTAACGTCGCTTCTTTTGCCTTTGCCTTGGTAATCAGTTCTGTGAGGTCAGACCCAAAAAGATGACCACCTTTATAAGCTAAGGCCAGCAAACCTTGTTTGGAGACCGCATCCCCGGCCCACTGTCTGAGCCACAGCGCTCTTCTGACTGTGATCGCCGAAGCCTGCGCCCTGGACAGAAGCGACGCAGTATCCAGACCTGCATCATAGATATATCGGACTGCAGTGTCCAACCATTCGAAAATCTCCTCCATCTCAGATGACGGAGATCCATTTTTCCACGCCTTGTGTAAAAGGTCCAACCAGCTTATAGAAGCTTTAGAAGCACACATGGATCCTAGTACCGCTCTGAATCCATGACCCGCGGCCTCATAATTTGATTTCGCCGCCATTTCCGTTTTTCTATCCAGTGGATCCTACAAACTCGCCTTCCCTTTAACAGGAAGCAGTGAGGATTTACTAAGCTGGGATAAGGAAAAATCCACTTCAGGAGAGGGAATCCAATTATCTCTCGACTCTGTGGAACACGGATAAAGTGCGTCAAAGAAACGTGTTCCGTGAAAACGTTTATCCGGACACAGACGTTCCTTTTCTACTGCACTGTTAAGATCATCTAGATCTGGCAAAACTGATCGTGACGTACGATACTCCTGGTACATTCGTGCTGATTTACCAGGTAAACTAGTTACCACCTCCGGTAACTGTAAAACCTCTCTCATGGCTTCAATAAATGCCTCTGTACGTCTCACAAGGGACGAGAGCCCCCGCCTTTCCTCCTTATCCGAATCGGACATTTCCCCATCTGAACTTAAAGGAGAACCCTCTCCACAATCTAAATCAGAGACATCTGATTCGCTACGGGTGAAGGATGGTAACGGTCTGTGTCGCTTTCTGTCCTGAGAGGATCTAGCTGACACATATTGACTCAAAAGGTCAGACAAGCCATTAATAGAACTGGCGATAGCATCCAATTTTGCATCACTGTGACCTCCAACCGCAGCGCTAGACGCTGTGGAGGACTGCGTACCAGATTGCCGAAGCGGAACTGGAATATGGTCCGCGCCTTCTGAACCCTGTTCCGACATGCCTCACACTGTATATAGCAGGTCAAATGTCAGAAAACCTGAAAAAACGCAGTTTTTTTTTTTTTTTTAAGTGAACGCAAAACAGCACGCTGAAGGGTTAAGTCTTAAATATAGAGCTACCCCAGCTGTATGCCAAGTAAACCCTCAAGAGGGGTTAATGTCGCAGGCTGTAAGAAAAAACAAGGTCTCTATGTGAGACCGAGCTGCAGAATAGCGCTATGTATCTGCGCTGTGTGGTGAGGAAAAAACGCCACTCACCCAGCTGGTTTGGTGCCTGAGACGGGAGGAGCGGAGTCTGAGGAGCCCGGGAGCCCTTTTAATGGCCGCCGTGCTGAGGGAGCCGGAAGAGAAGCGCAATCGCGCGCTTCCTGCATGAAAGACCGGGAAGCGTGAAGCCACGCCCCCCCGGCTCAAAAATATGAGCGCCAAAACTCCTCACTCCTGCTCCCCCCTGTCCTGCAGGCATCTGCTGCGGACAAAAGTTGTACAGAAACACCACATTCACATGTCACGGCGCTGCCACCGCAGCGCTAATAGTACATTAACACACATGTAATAGCGCTGTCACAGCAGTCGCTAAAGCACTCACACATTTATATATATTGTGGAGTACTCACCAGCTGAACGCCACAGGGACCCCTCAGGATTTGTGGCGCTTGTGCCCATGCTCCCCCCAGGGCGGGGAACGCAGTGACCCCAGTGTGCGGTTTGCGTCCCCGCCAGGGAAGCTAACCTCGTCCCCCAGGGCCGGCAAGATTCTGCAGGGACTATTTATGTAAAATACAGATCCGCCAGGGGAGAGGTGGGGTCCAGCAGCGCTGAGACCCCTGAGACCTTTCAGACTCATGTCCAAGTCTCTTGTCCGATAAAAATAATAAAATCTTCTGAGGAGCTGCTTCCAGCAGCGACCATCCTCTGAAACCTCAAATCTTAGACTGAAGGAGCTGAGTAGGAGGAGCCCGAGCTGGAGGGGCCAGCCAGTCAACACGCTTTTGATCTGAGGTGTCATCCTGATCTGGGGCTCCGCCTACCCATCAGTAATGAATACTGTGGCTCTCTTCCTTCCATCTGCAGCTGAAAAAACGATTTGAAGGAAGGCTGGTAAATTCTATCTTGTACCCCGAGGAGACTACCTCTCTGACCCACTCGTCGTGAGTAATTGATAGCCAAATGGGGCGAAACCAGAGTAAGCGGCCGCCCACTCTGGATAAATTGACCGGATTCTGCCTCCAGTCATTTGTCCGAATATTTCTTGAGTTTGGACCCTCTAGATCTTGGTTGTTGAGATCGCCCTCTTCCCAGAGGGTTGGTCCTGTAGGAGACCTGACGATCTCTGGCTTGATTAGGCCGACCTGAACCGCTGGAGGTAGCTGGCACGGCCCAACCTGGGTTACGAAAGGCCCTAAAGCGAGGCTGAAGCTGTCGGCGAAAAGGCTGCTTAATCTTTTGCTGAGGAAGGAAACTGCTCTTCCCTCCCGTCGCATCAGATATGAGCTGATCCAACCTTTCGCCAAATAACCGACCACCCTGATATGGTAAGGATGTAAGCGATTTCTTTGAGATTGAGTCTGCTCGCCAGGTTCTCAGCCACAAAGATCTTCTGATGGCAATTGCATTAGCAGCAGCTAGGGCTGAGCAATTTGCCGCATCCATGGACGCATTAATTAAGAAGTCTCCTGCCAGCGCCATCTGATTAGAAATCTCGGTTACTTCAGACGGTACCTCTATACCATGAAGAGCTCTATTTAGAGACTCCGACCAGGATATCATGGCTTTAGCAACCCAAGTCGCTGCAAAAGAAGGAGAGAGAGCAGAACCCGATGCTTCAAACACCGAGCGGGCCAAACTCTCAATCAGACGATCCGTTGGTTCCTTGATCGAGGAACCGTTAGGAAGGGAGAGGAGCGTCCTAGACGCCAAACGCGACACAGGAGGATCAACCGCAGGAGATTCCGCCCACTTCTTAAGAAGCTCAGGAGCAAAAGGATATCTAGTATTGAGAGCCTTTTGTCCTGCGAAGCGCTTGTCCGGTTTCTCTCGGTGGCGCTGCACTAGTTCCTCAAACTCAGGATGAGCCCCAAAAACCTTATGAGTTTGCCTGGCTCTTTTGAAGGACACCTTATGACCGGAGGTCAAGGTGGACTCATCGTCTATCCCCAAAGTTTGATTGACAGCTTCAATCAAACTGTCAATTGTGTCCTGACAATTTGGTGCCTCAAAATTAAGGGACTCTTCTGAATCAGAATCCGAATACTGATCACTTGCCAGAGGTGAGGGAGAACGAGAGACGGAACTGAAAGATGCCGAGGCCCTGGACGGCAAAGGCGACGCAGTGTGGGTTCGCTTCCCCTGCGTCTGCCTGGTGAGAGCGCGGCCCCTGCAGGCCGGAGGTTCATGAGACGTCGCCAAGACGGGTGAACCACTGTCCCTGCTCCTATCGGGAGCTTGAAGGGACTCGATCGCTTTTGTTAATGACGCCACAGATTGAGTCAGGGACAAGGCCCACTCAGGGGGACCTGACGCACTAGGCTCAGCTATAGGAGCGGGTTCCTGAGCCCGTTCAGAGTCACAGGCTTCGCAGACCCGAGAAGTCTGGGCGTGCGGAAAAGGGGACCTACAGGCAATGCATGCGGTATACAGCACTGTATGAACCTTAGATCTTCTGGACATTCTGGATCTGTCACAGAGTCCGCAATGAACTGGATGAGACGGTCAGCAGAGAGGCGAAAAAAGAGTGCAGAGTAAAGAGGAACAACCAGGCTGGAGGTAGTAGCAACCCCTGAGCGGTGTCGACTTACCCCAGTCCTGTATCCCTTGCGTCCTGAAAACAGCGTCCAAATAGCATTGGCGTAGGAAGACTTTTGTTAATGATGCCACAACAGAGCTCCAAAATTTTTCAAAAGGAGCGCTCCTCTGTCAGGGAGGCGTGCTCATGTAGACGAGCCTCTCAAGAGGCGCCTCCCACCTACTTCCGGCCGCGGCCTAGTCCTCGGCAAAAGCCGGGGACTAAATTTGAAGCCGCAGCCTAGCGCCGGCCGAAGCCGCGGCCTAAATTTTCGGCTAAGGCCCTAAAGTCGGAGGGCGGTCCACCGGAAGGAGACGCCGCCGGGGGCGGATCTCCCTTGCGATAGCGGCCCACCCCCCGGCTGACGTCGGACACAGAATTCCGGCCCGCGGCCCAGTCCCCGGAAAAAGCCGGGGACTAAATTTTAAAACCGCGGTCCAGAAGCCGGGCGAAAGGAGGTCCCCAAGTCAGAGGGCGGGTCCGCCGGAAGGAGACGCCGCCGAGGGCGGATCCCCCTCCCCCTACGACCGCGGCCCACCCTCCGGCTAACACCGGACAGTAAACACCGGCCCGCGGCCTAGTCCCCGGGAAAAGCCGGGGACTAAATTTGGCAAAGGCCTAGCGCTGACCGCGACCCTCGCGGCTGTCCAGGCGGGAGGCGGACGCCGACTTCATCCCCTTGTGGAGGTGGGGGAACGAACAGCTGGTTCCTACCCGCTCCAGTAATCTTGGCCACACGTCCTTGGAGGTAAGAGTCTTCTTCCTACCCGCTCCTCAGGCGATGTGTGATCCCACAAAATTCCGTCATGTAGGGTAAAAATGGGGGCTCCATAACAAACTAAGGTAGGACGGTGCAGGAACCCTAACTCCATCACCCCTTCAGAGGGTGAGGAGAGGGACCGTCCGCCTCCTTGCAGCACCGCAGTCTAGCATTGGTGGTGCAGTGGGGGCCGCACGGACTAACTCTCGCCTCTGTACAGCCTAGGGTTTCAATACCCTAGGGTGGTCAGGGCTGAGTCCGGCATTCATGTCCCACGTTGCGGGAGAGGATACGTTGGAGGCTTTACTCCACGTGCTCGCCCGTTGATGGTTTGGGGAGATCGGACCCTTTCAATAGGATCCGTCGCCCCTATCTCATCTTCGTGGGAAAGGAAAAAAAAAAAAAAATGGTCTGGAAAAATAACCAGACGTGTGCCTCCATCAGACACTAAGCAAGAACTGGGTTTGCCTGCGGCCAGTGCTGAGGTGTATACGGCGGAGGAGGAGCTAACCTTTTTTTTTATGTTTACTTAGTGTCAGCCTCCTAGCGGCAGTAGCATACAACCACAGTCCTGTGTCCCCCAATGAGACGAAGGAGAAAATGGGCGAGCGGGAAGATGATCCGGGGCCTCTCCCTCCTGCCACCTTCCTGGCATTGTGCACCCGTCTGTATGGTAATAGATGCGACGGGTGCTCGAGAAATGGTGACAGGCGGACACGTCTCCCCTAAGAGAAGCGAACAGATCCCTTGGACAGCCACATCAGGACAATCAAGGCGCTGCTGACATGGCATCAATGGCTGCCCAGCACGTCTTCTGCTCCTGTCCTATCAACACAACGTGAGCGCCACCTCTCGTCTCCCATGGCAGAAGTAAGAAGCAGCTGACAACCCCTTTATAGCCTTCTTAGACAGGTTTGCACCAGAGTTATTCTTTAAAAGTTTAAACAAGGGAATAATTACCGGGGCGGCCTCGGCTGGTCCAGACACTTACCGGCATAAAATCTGCTTTTAATCTATAAAAAAGAAAGAAACAGTCAGGCATCAGCAATCATCCATATAACGTATGAGGTTAGGAAAGCATGGCTCTCTAGCACCACGCTGAACCACATGCGGCGTGTGGCACTGCAGCTTAGCCCTATTTTGACTTGAATGGAGCTGAGATACAAGAGGACGAAGTGTGAGGCTGTTTTCGGAAGAAAGCAGCAGTGTTTTTTAGACCCAAAACGCAGTCACGCCAGTGCAATCCACTAGGGAAGACGGCGCTCAGTGGAAGGTGCTGGAAAAACAAGCAGTTTTGTCATTTACCTCTTCTCAAGAATGGAGGGATTATTCATTCTGTAGCGGTACATGGGGGCACAGTACGGGGCCACAGTATGGGGCAGGTGGGCACAGTACAGGGCAGGGCGGCACAGTTCGGGGCACAGCATGGGGCAGGGGGGCACAGTACAGGGCAGGACAGCATCGCCACCTGACAGGCAGAAAGCAGAGAGGCCAAGGAGCGGTGTGCTCTCAAAAATCAATCAGAAGAACAACCCTTTAATGACGGCCGAATCTCTGGAACTCCTACCAATCCTGAGAATGAAGGGGGCTGTAGTATTACATCCCATACCCGGACCCCCATGCAACAAACTACCATTGGCAAAATTTGGTTGAATGTCGCGGGAGGACAGACACAGTGCTAAGTCCTTAATTCTCAAGATCAGCGATGACCCCAGAGGTCGGACCCCCCAGGGATGATTAAAGGATTTCTCCAGTAAATATAAGGTATAATTTATTGAAGGGACTTAAGAATTGATGGGGGAACAACCTCGGAGACCCCCTGGATCCTGGGTGAGGAAATGCAGTGTCACAACTGTGGGTCATTTATCCCGCTCTGTGAGACTGAGACATAACCTGTAGTGCCATTAAGAATGAATGAAGAGGCGGGACCCCCGCACACTCTGCATGTTGTCAAATGGATAGGAGGCCAACTTTAGATGAGGGGACAAATCCTTTAAGTGATGTCCAATCCCCACAATTGCAATACCCCTTTTACTGAGGATTTTTTTAGATCCCTTAGGCTAAGTGCACACGTTCAGGAATGTGTGCAGAATTTTCCTCAGCAAAAACTGACTTTTTTCGCGGTAAAAACGTGCGGTTTTTGCACGGATTTTGCGCGTTTTTGGTGCGTTTTATGTGCGGATTTTGCGTGTTTTTTCCCTGAACTTTCTAGGTCAATAATATAGCAGGAAAAACGCTAGAATTCCGCTTAATTAATGAACATGTTGCTTCTTTTTCTATGATGCATTTTTTTAGCGGAAAAACACGCACCATGTGCACAAAAATTGCGGAATTCATTCTAAATAATAGGATGCTTAATTCATGCGTTTTTTACGCGTTTTTGCCGCGGAAAAAACGCAAATAATCCTGAACGTGCGCACTTAGCCTTAGATCCCCAGATGAGGAGGCAAGTATATCTGGGGTCTTGAAGCTGCCGGATTATACAGATGCCGCCATTATGGAATTGTAAGTCTAGTAATTCCCTGGATGCTTCACCCTCTGGTCCGATTATCCCCAGGAGGAATTTATAATCCGGGCCACGACTTACACATCGCAGCGTTCTGCACGTAAACGCCAAGAGGGAGACAAATCCGAAAATCGCAGTGAAGATCACCACATCCCAGGGACAGCCGAAGAAATCCACGCCGGGTTGGAGGTCATCCGGTAACAGGGACACAAGCTGCAGAGGAAAAAGAACAGACTGTAACAAACCCTCAGTTGTGAGAAGTGTAAGGGCAGGTGGGCCTTACAGTGCCAGTGTGTGCAAAACTCCATGAGCTAAAGACATTCTGCAGCACTGATCTCTCCTGTGCTAACACTTTGTTACAGTGTTTCAGTGCAGGGAAAAAGTATCAGTCTTGATTCTGGAGCCCAGAGGTGAATTATCTGGATTGGATACAATTGTACCAAACCGTCAGCTGACTGCACATTAACAAGAGTCATCAGCTGACAGCAGAGATCCTGAAATGATGCAGATCAGAAAGAAGACGGATCTGCAGCTCTGCGACAGGCAGTCATTACACAAGTGTGGGGGAAGGGAATTCACAGTGTGGGGGGAGAAGGGAAGTTACAATGGGGAAGGGCCGTTACAGTGGGGGGTTGGGTAGAAGGGACGTTACAATGGGGAAGGGACCTTAAAGTGGTGGGCAGCGGGGGAAGGACCTTACAGTAGGGGGGTGATGGAAAGGACGTTACAGTGAGAGAAGGGACGTTACAGTGGGGAACGGTGGTGGAAGGGACGTTACAGTGGGGAACAGTGGTGGAAGGGATGTTACAGAGGGGGAAGGGACGTTACAGAGGTGGAAGGGACGTTACAGTAGTGGAAGGGACGTTACAGTGGTGGGTAGTGGGGGAAGGACCTTACAGTAGGGGGGGTGATGGAAACGACGTTACAGTGAGGGAAGGGACGTTACAGTGGTGGAAAGGACGTTACAGAGGTGTGTAGTGGGGGGAAGGACCTTACAGTAGGGGGGTGATGGAAAGGACGTTACAGTGAGAGAAGGGACGTTACAGTGGGGAACGGTGGTGGAAGGGACGTTACAGTGGTGGAAGGGACGTTACAGTGGTGGGTAGTGGGGGAACGACCTTACAGTAGGGGGGTGATGGAAAGGACGTTACAGTGAAAGGACGTTACAGTGAAGGGACGTTACAGTGGGGAACGGTGGTGGAAGGGACGTTACAGTGGTGGGTAGTGGGGGAACAACCTTACAGTAGGGGGGTGATGGAAAGGACGTTACAGTGAGAAGGGACGTTACAGTGGGGAACGGTGGTGGAAGGGACGTTACAGAGGAGGAAGAGACGTTACAGTGGTGGAAGGGACGTTACAGTGGTGGGTAGTGGGGGAACGACCTTACAGTAGGGGGTGATGGAAAGGACGTTACAGTGAGGGAAGGGACGTTACAGTGGGGAACGGTGGTCGAAGGGACGTTACAGTGGTGGGTAGTGGGGGAAGGACCTTACAGTAGGGGGGTGATGGAAAGGACGTTACAGTGAGAGAAGGGACGTTACAGTTGGGAACGGTGGTGGAAGGGACGTTACAGAGGGGGAAGGGACGTTACAGTGGTGGAAGGGACGTTACAGTGGGGAACGGTGGTGGAAGGGACGTTACAGTGGTGGAAGGGACGTTACAGTGGTGGGTAGTGGGGGAACGACCTTACAGTAGGGGGGTGATGGAAAGGACGTTACAGCGAAAGGACGTTACAGTGAAGGGACGTTAAAGTGGGGAACGAACGGTGGTGGAAGGGACGTTACAGTGGTGGGTAGTGGGGGAACAACCTTACAGTAGGGGGGTGATGGAAAGGACGTTACAGTGAGGAGGGACGTTACAGTGGGGAACGGTGGTGGAAGGGACGTTACAGAGGGGAAGGGACGTTACAGTGGTGGAAGGGACGTTACAGTGGTGGGTAGTGGGGGAACGACCTTACAGTAGGGGGGTGATGGAAAGGACATTACAGTGAGGGAAGGCACGTTACAGTGGGGAACAGTGGTGGAAGGGACGTTACAGTGGTGGGTAGTGGGGGAAGGACCTTACAGTAGGGGGGTGATGGAAAGGACGTTACAGTGAGAGAAGGGACGTTACAGTTGGGAACGGTGGTGGAAGGGACGTTAGAGGGGGAAGGGACGTTACAGTGGTGGAAGGGACGTTACAGTGGTGGGTAGTAGGGGAAGGACCTTACAGTAGGGGGGTGATGGAAAGGACGTTACAGTGAAAGAAGGGACATTACAGTTGGGACCGGTGGTGGAAGGGACGTTACAGTGGGGAAGGGACATTACAGTGGTGGGGAGTGGGGGAAGGACCTTACAGTAAGGGGTGATGGAAAGGATATTACAGTGGGGGAGGGGACCTTACAGTAGGTGGTGGTACTGGAAGGACCTTACAGTATGGTATGGGGAAGGAACATTATAGCGGGGGGTGGGATAGTCATCAACCAGATCGCTGCCATGAGAAATCTGTCAAACCCCGGCCGCGCTCATATCAATACAGCGCTATCCCATGACCCACAGCGTGCCGGATTATCGGGTATTCTGGATTATCTGACTGCGGGTCATTAATTGCGGTGACGAAAACCTCTGCAACTTTCTAACAAACTTTGTTAGAAATAAAAACAAAAAAAACACAGAACATCAGACAGAGTTTATTTTCTGCTTTAAAGACCAATGAAAATACACAAATTGTATGACCTCTGCTGGCAGTCAATGAATGAACACAAGACTCCTAATACAACAGCTGAGGGTTCGTTACTATCGTATCCAGGTTGTTACAAGTCGGAGTGGAATGATACATAGTAAAGAAGTCAGGACAAGCGATGTGCGCAGGCGCGGTATATAAGGGTGTTTGTACTGTCACTGCTGTATTATTGGGGGGCACGACCCCCTCTGCGGCCGCCTGTCAGCCTCGGTCAGGTGTGAATGTGGCCCGGGACTCACCCGCCGCACCGCCTCCGCCATCCCCGCTCATATATCTCGCAGCATCCGCAGCCTCAGTCACCGGCAGGACGGTACCATCTACACAGGAAGTGGGGCGGAGTGTCCTCCACTGCTTACACCACCAGCCGCCCACCCAGGAGCTGTACCTACATCCTCATACTCCGACCAGCCCTACATTGATGTGTCCACATCGTCTTGTGAGAAAAGTTACAGAATTTACGCGAAAATCTCCCCCTCCTCTACTTATGGTTTAGCCCAACCGAGCGTCACAGGAACAGGAAGAAGCGTGGCTGTACGTGTCCCTAGAGGGGGCGGGGCGTCTGAGGCCTCAGCGGCCATATTGACTGGCAGCATGAAAAAATTAAAGGGCCAGTCCATGTAAAAAGTGCTAGAAATGTCATCAGCGACAATGGATAAAGATCTAATAAGGCAAATTATCAGTAAATGACTTTATATGATCACTTTGTGAACCGAAAAATTGACTGTAATCCAGTAGCCTTGGCGAAAGACACAATTAGGGAAATGATGAACAATAAATGACTGTAAATGATCATTTTTACATCTGATAGTCAGGTTGTCAATAGCAAGACATTTGGTGATACAGTATTTCAGTGTATAGTGCAAGCAGGGACTGAAAAAATAAGGTGCAATAAAAAAATATTAAAGAAAAATCTAGAAGTTTTTTTCCCAATTTAAAAAAATTGTATTTGGTATCACCGCTTCTGTAAAAGCCAAGGTATAAAAGTATTTAACCAGTGCAGTAAGATAGAAAAAACACATCTGGAATTGCAGTTTTTAAGTTTGAGCCCCCCCCAAAAAAATGTGATTAAAACGTTGTGTATCAGTAAAACCATTAACTCGACGTGCCAAGAACAAGATCTTATATGGCAATGGGGGCAGAAGAAAAGATAAAAAAGCTCTGTTTCTTGGAGAAGAGGAAAAACAAAAATGCAAAAAAAAAAAGGAAAATGGCCTCAGAATGAAGGGGTTAATAAGCGTAGAATCTGGTCTGCTCAGTGCTCAGCACTGCTCTACTGGTTACCAGTAAGCCCCAGTCCTCTCACCTGTTGCACTCCATTTAATGCATAATATTCATGCGCATCTGCAGAATTTGCTATTTCTACATATATCAATATAAGCTCCAGTCGTCATTCCCCTATGGAAGAATTATCAGCGTCAGTCTGCAGCTGGACAGCCTTTTATAATATGGCTCTTTAGGGAATTGCTATTTATGCAATTTCCCTCCTCCCCAAAAAAAACAGAATAACAGGAGCAACACCGTGGGATTTATCCACTAGTGCCCGATTCCTTATCTCCCCACATCCTTGTCTTATTCCGGCCAACAGCAATCTCTGCCGCTGCCGGACAAAAGCGCCTTCCTCTCCATAACAAGCAATTAATGATTAAACCCAGAATTCAAGCTTGATAAAGAACAGCTGTGTTCGAAACTCGTCGCTTGCTTCTGTCCACTATACTTTTAATTGTTTTTTGATGGAATAAAGATTACTCTGAAAATTTTACCAGAAGCTGGAACATTTCCTCTTTTTCCTGCAAGCATTAAGTGTGCACAGCGCCTCTAGACTGTTACCATTCACTTACAGCAAGCAGAGATCTTGGGGAAAAATGAAGAATTGAAACACAAAGGTCCAAAATCAACAAATTTTAAGTTATTTTTCTGCCTAGTCTTTTTATTCGCTGGAAGAATTTGCTTTAAATTTCTCAAAAAGTTTTGCAATGTGTAATCAATTTAGTGCTGCCTACCTATCTGTGGTTCTTAGGTAACTATATTATTACCCTCGTCCTAACCCTAGTACTATCTCTAGCCCTAACACTAACCCTAGTACTAGCCCTAACACTAACCCTAGTACTAGCCCTAACGCTAAGCCTAGTACTATCTGTAGCCCTAACACTAACACTAGTACTAGACCTAACACTAACCCGAGTACTATCTGTAGCCCTAACACTAACCCTAGTACTAGCCCTAACACTAACCCTAGTACTAGCCCTAACGCTAAGCCTAGTACTAGCCCTAACACTAACCCTAGTACTAGCCCTAACACTAACCCTAGTACTAGCCCTAACGCTAAGCCTAGTACTATCTGTAGCCCTAACACTAGTACTAGACCTAACACTAACCCGAGTACTATCTGTAGCCCTAACACTAACCCTAGTACTAGCCCTAACGCTAACCCTAGTACTATCTGTAGTCCTAACGCTAACCCTAGTACTAGCCCTAACACTAACCCTAGTACTATCTGTAGTCCTAACGCTAACCCTAGTACTAGCCCTAACACTAACCCTAGTACTATCTCTAGCCCTAACACTAACCCTAGTACTAGCCCTAACACTAACCCTAGTACTAGCCCTAACGCTAAGCCTAGTACTATCTGTAGCCCTAACACTAACACTAGTACTAGACCTAACACTAACCCGAGTACTATCTGTAGACCTAACACTAACCCTAGTACTAGCCCTAACACTAACCCTAGTACTAGCCCTAACGCTAAGCCTAGTACTAGCCCTAACACTAACCCTAGTACTAGCCCTAACACTAACCCTAGTACTAGCCCTAACGCTAAGCCTAGTACTATCTGTAGCCCTAACACTAGTACTAGACCTAACACTAACCCGAGTACTATCTGTAGCCCTAACACTAACCCTAGTACTAGCCCTAACGCTAACCCTAGTACTATCTGTAGTCCTAACGCTAACCCTAGTACTAGCCCTAACACTAACCCTAGTACTATCTGTAGTCCTAACGCTAACCTTAGTACTATCTCTAGTCCTAACGCTAACCCTAGTACTATCTCTAGTCCTAACACTAACCCTAGTACTAGCCCTAACACTAACCCTAGTACTAGCCCTAATGCTAACCCTAGTACTATCTGTAGCCCTAACACTAACCCTAGTACTAGCCCTAACGCTAACCCTAGTACTATCTCTAGTCCTAACGCTAACCCTAGTACTAGCCCTAACACTAACCCTAGTACTATCTGTAGTCCTAACGCTAACCCTAGTACTATCTCTAGTCCTAACGCTAACCCTAGTACTATCTCTAGTCCTAACACTAACCCTAGTACTAGCCCTAACACTAACCCTAGTACTAGCCCTAACGCTAACCCTAGTACTATCTGTAGCCCTAACACTAACCCTAGTGCTAGCCCTAACGCTAACCCTAGTACTATCTCTAGTCCTAACGCTAACCCTAGTACTATCTCTAGTCCTAACGCTAACCCTAGTACTATCTCTAGTCCTAACGCTAACCCTAGTACTATCTCTAGTCCTAACGCTAACCCTAGTATTATCTCTAGTCCTAACGCTAACCCTAGTATTATCTCTAGTCCTATCACTAACCCTAGTACTATCTCTAGTCCTAATGGAAACCCTGGTACTATCTCTAGTCCTAACGCTAACCCTACTATCTCTAGTCGTAACGCTAACCCTAGTACTAGCCCTAACGCTAACCCTAGTACTATCTCTAGCCCTAATGTTAACCCTAGTACTACCTCTAGTCCTAACGATAACCCTACTACTATCTCTAGTCCTAACGCTAACCCTAGTACTAGCCCTAACGCTAACCCTAGTACTAGCCCTAACATTAACCCTAGTACTATCTCAAGCCCTAACATTAACCTAGTACTAGCTCTAGTCCTAATACTAACCCTAGTGCTATCTCTAGCCCTAATGTTAACCTTAGTACTAGTCCTAACGCTAACCCTAGTACTATCTCTAGTCCTAACGCTAACCCTAGTACTATTTCTAGCCCTAATGTTAACCCTAGTACTAGCTCTAACTCTTGTCCTAACCCTAGAACTTGCCCTAACTCTAACCCTAGTACTAGCCCTAATGCTAACCCTAATCCTAGTACTAACCCTAACTCTAGTCCTAATGCTAACCCCAGTACTATCTCTAACTCTAGTCCTCACCCTAACCCTATTACTAGCGCTAACCCTTGTATTAACCCTAATTCTAACCCTAGCCCTAACACTAATCCTAGTACTAGCCCTAACTTTAGTCCTAACGCTAACCCTTGTACTTCCCCTAACCCTAGCTCTAGTCTGTGTCCTGTATTTGCCCTGGCACTAACTCTAATCAAAGTCTTAACTCTAGCCCTAACTCTAGTCCTAACCCTAGTACCAGCCCTAAGTCTAGCTCTAGCCTAAGTCCTAGCACTAACCCGAGCTAGAATTAGAAAAAATGTGTTAAAACTGAAAAAAAAGGACACAATTGATGAATTAGCTGTAAACATCGGGACAATGAAAACCGTCTAGACAATGAAAAATAAAAGTCTAATGGCAATTTTTTTACTCCAAAAAAGTTACTTAGAAAGTTTTGAAACTTTTCAATCTGCAGTGATTTCGCTTCTATGATATGGGTGAGCCCCTCTAGCTATGAATGCCGTAATAATGTGCATGAAAAGGGTGACCCTACAATACAATAAAAAAATAAATGACCCCCCATAAGCAGAGCATGTGACTGAGTGGGATGAGAACTTTCTTCCCCCCTACACCGTAGCACCGGGTGTCTCACTCATCTATTATCCAATCATCCATGGAAATTGATTATAAGCGGTCGTCTGCACGGTCATATTAGGGCAATATTCCACCTGCACCTACCTCCTCCTCCGCTGCTACTGGATCCTCCATAGCATGTAATTAAGGGTCCAGGGGGGTCACAGAGCCTCTAGGACATGGACATGCTGCCTGCACAGGGTGGCAGGGTCACTACTTCTGTAAGGTGATCGCCTGGACACTTACGCAATGTCGGGGGTGACACAGGTGGTTTAGTGACAGCCGACAGGGACCCTAATCTGTCTCTGCAGGCGGTTCCTGCACCTGTCACTTCTCACGTATTATCTACCTACAGCGCAGATGTAGCAGAGCTAACGTTGTCATAAGTGCAATATTCAGTTACAGTCTGTTCATCCAGATCTTCTGGGATCAGTGTGACGGAGGCAGCAGAGGAGGAAAGATAAAAGCAGCACAGTGACATCCCTTTCCTATATGGGCCCAGGTGTAGTGTGGATTGTGAGAACCGGGTCAACAAGTATTTTACACTTCCTAAACTGTGAATCATTAGCGTTCCCCGAGTCCCCTCCAATAGTTCAGTATTGAACCACTTGCATTTTGATAGTTTTTTTCTGTTACTGTTTTATTCTCCTAGCTCTAAACCTAACCCTAGTACTAGCCCTAAGCCTAGTTCTAATGATAACCCTAGTACTAGCTCTTATCCTAGTCTTAACGCTAACCCTATTACTATCCCTAACCCTAGTACTATCCCTAAACCTAGAACTAACCCTATCCCTTGTACAGACCCTAAATCCAGTCCTAACCCTATCCCTAACCATATCCCATGTACTATCCCTAAACCTAATCCTAACCCTATCCCTAGCCTAAATCCTAGTTCTATCACTAAAACTAGACCTAACCCTACTACTAACCCTAAACCTAGTCCTAACCGTAGTACTATGGCTAAACCTAGTCCTAACCCTACTACTATCCCTAAACCTAATCCTAACCCTACCGATTCTGTTAACAACATAGCAGACAAGGCGCCCATGACCAGACAGTAGTGTTGAGCGATATTGCTCGATATCTAAAAATATCGTATCGAAATTTTATCGCCGATAGCACTAAATATCGTCGATATCCGATTTCGATACCGGAAGTCCAATGTAAGTCTACGGGAACAAAATATCGCAACTAAAAAAACCTTTATTTCCTTGTAAACACTAAATATACACACATAGAATACATATATATATATATATATATATATATATATATATACATGTCATTGTGACATATATATATACATATATGTATAGTTTATACACTTGTACATAGTAAAATATCCTCTGATTCAATTGCCGGGTAAAGCCGGCTTCTGTGAAAAGACAGAAGCACCCGACATGAAATGACACTTGGTGTACATAGGGTTAACCATGTCTTTTCATGTCGTTTGCAATCTGATTTGCACAAACAATTACATCAGTCTATGTGTGCAAAATTTCACACCTGTAGGGGTTAATTAAAGGTGTAAATTCGTTGTAAAAAAAACGGACTTTTTTGCTACGAATTTACACCTTTAATTAACCCCTACAGGTGTGAAATTTTGCACACTTACACTCATGTAATTGTTTGTGCAAATCAGATATCAAACTACATGAAAAGACATGGTTAACTCTATGTAAACCAAGTGTCATTTCATGTCGGGTTCTGCATTTTCACAAAAGCCGGCAATTGAATTAGCGGCTATTATACTATGTAGAAGTGTATGAACTATAAATATAAATATATATATATGTGTCACAAATTCAATGACATGTATATATATATATATGAGGTGTAAAATTGCTGAAAAAAAATGCGTGGGCTCCCGCCCTATTTTCGCAACCAGACAGACAAAGCCAGTGAGTGGGGGCAGATAAATAGCCCAGAGAGGGACCATTATTTTTGGCCCCCCCGGCTACTAACATCTGCCCCCAGACACACCAGAAAGGGCAAATCTCTAATTAGATTTGCCCTTTCTGGCACTTTGCCCGTCTATTCCCATTGCCCTGTAGCGGTGGCGAATGGGTTAATAAGAGGTTAAAATGACCTTGCAATTGAAAGGTCACTTTAAGCCAGGTTAATAATTGAGAGCTGTCAATCAGACAACTATCAATTATTAATCCTATTGTATGAAAGAAAAATCAAACACACACACTTTAATAAAAAAGAAGTTTAATGAAATAATCACACAGTTTTTGACCATATTTTATTTACCTGCTAAAACCATTTCCTGTAATAAAAATAAAATAATAAAGCAAAATTATTCTTACCAATCCGATGTACAGTCAGGTCCCACGGTGTAATCCATCAGAAAGGGTTAATGTTTACTGCAGGGACCGCAGCTAATGCTGCAGCCTCACAGTAAACCCCCAAATGAATGAGTTCCTCTCCTGGCTGACAGGAGAGGAAGTGGAAAGCTTAATTGATTGCTTTCCACTTTCACTTCAGGTCAGCCAGGGACACAATCAGTGACGTCAGAGGGAACTGGTTAACAAAAATAGGGGATCCCCTCAAAAAAAAATGGCGTGGGGTCCCCCCTATTTTTGTTAACCAGCCAGATGAAGCAGACCGCTGAGGCCTGGATTTTCAGGCTGTTAAGGAGCCAAGATCCATGGACCTTGCCAGCCTGATAATACCAGGCCACAGCAGTCTGCATATCTTGGCTGATTAACAAAAATAGGGGATCCCCTCGAAAAAAATTGGCGTGGGTCCCCCTATTTTTGTTAACCAGCCGATGAAGCAGACCGCTGAGGCCTGGTTTTTCAGGCTGGTAAGGATCCAATATCCATGGACCTTGCAAGCCTGATAATACCAGGCCACAGCAGTCTGCTTAGCTTGGCTGGTTAACAAAAATAGGGGATCCCCTCGAAAAAAAAACGGCGTAGGGGTCCCCCTATTTTTGTTAACCAGCCAAGTAAAATGCAGACTGCTGCGGCCTGGTATTAAAAGACTGTCAAGGCCCATGGATTTTGGCCCTCAACAGCCTGATAATACCAGGCTACAGCAGCCCCACATTTGGCGCATCAAAAGATGTGCCAATTGTGGCACTTTACCCGGCTCTTCCCACTTGCCCTGTAGCGGTGGCAAGCGGGGTAATAAGGGGTTAATGTCACCGTTGATTGCACGGTGACAATAAGCCCGGTTAATAATGGAGAGGTGTCAATAAGACACCGATCCATTATTAATCCCAAAGTTATTAAATGCATAAAAAAAAGACAAAGCAAGAAAAAAGTTTTTTAATGAAATAAAAGAGACAACACAGTTTTCATTTCTTTTATTACTCTCTCATTCCTGCGACGCCATCGATCTCCTGTAAAAAAAGAAAAAATAACAAACCAACAGTATACCACCTGTCCGACGCAGTCCATAACGACAGTCCCACGATGATCCAGCTCTGCTACATCGCAATGACAGGCAGAGCCTGTCATCGCGACGCAGCACAGCTGATTACCTGCTTCCCCGGCGGTGACGTCATCGGACTGACTGCTTTACGGCCGCGATTACCCAGCAGTCACTGCAGTTATCGCGAGAAACTGCATGTGACCGCCGGGGAGAAGAGGATGGCGGCCATGAAGCAGTCCAGGACGTGACCGCCGGAGATCTTCTGCCAGGTAAGTGCCGCTGACTCCTGACAGACCCGACCGACGGACACTGACAGTGACAGACCCGACCGACGGACACAGACAGTGACAAATCCGATTCCGGTATTCGATAAGACGAAAATATCGAAACGAATTATCGAAAGGCCAATAGAGCTAATATCGGCCGATAGCCGATATTTGCATTATCGTATCGCTCAACACTACCAGACAGGCCCTTCTGGCATTTGCCAGAACTTGGCCAGATGGCCAGTCCGGCCATGCCTACTACTATCCCTAAACCTATTCCTAACCCCAAAACTATCCTTAGCACTTGTAATATCCCTAACTAGTGTTGAGCGATACGATACTGCAAATATCGGGTATCGGCCGATATTGGCTGTATCGGAATTCCGATTCCGAGTACCGATATTTTCGTCATATCGGATACCGGAATCGGAATTGTCACTGTCACTGTCAGTGTCCGTCGGTTGGGTCTGTCAGGAGTCAGCGGCACTTACCGGCAGAAGATCTCCGGCGGTCACATCCCGGACTGCTTAATGGCCGCCATCCTCTTCTCCCCGGCGGTCACATGCAGTCTCTCGCGATAACTGCAGTGACTGCTGGGTAATCGCGGCCGTAAAGCAGTCCGATGACGTCACCGCCGGGGAAGCAGGTAATCAGCTGTGCTGCGTTGCAATGACAGGCTCTGCCTGTCATTCCGATGTAGCAGAGTTGGATCGTCGTGGGACTGTCGTTATGGACTGCGTCGGACAGGTGGTATACTGTTGGTTTGTTTTTTTACTTTTTTTACAGGAGATCGATGGCGTCGCAGGAATGAGAGAGTAATAAAAAAAATGAAAACTGTGTTGTCTCTTTTATTTCATTAAAAGACTTCTTTCTTGCTTTGTCTTTTTTTTATACATTTAATAACTTTGGGATTAATAATGGATCGGTGTCTTATTGACGCCTATCCATTATTAACCGGGCTTATTGTCACCGTGCAATCAACGGTGACATTAATCCCTTATTACCCCACTTGCCACCGCTACAGGGCAGTGGGAAGAGCCGGGTAAAGTGCCACAATTGGCACATCTTTTGATGCGCCAAATGTGGGGCTGCTGTAGCCTGGTATTATCAGGCTGTTGAGGGCCAAAATCCATGGGCCTTGACAGTCTTTTAATACCAGGCCGCAGCAGTCTGCATTTTACTTGGCTGGTTAACAAAAATAGGGGGACCCCTACGCCGTTTTTTTTCGAGGGGATCCCCTATTTTTGTTAACCAGCCAAGCTAAGCAGACTGCTGTGGCCTGGTATTATCAGGCTTGCAAGGTCCATGGATATTGGATCCTTACCAGCCTGAAAAACCAGGCCTCAGCGGTCTGCTTCATCTGGCTGGTTAACAAAAATAGGGGGATCCTACGCCAATTTTTTTCGAGGGGATCCCCTATTTTTGTTAATCAGCCAAGATATGCAGACTGCTGTGGCCTGGTATTATCAGGCTGGCAAGGTCCATGGATCTTGGCTCCTTAACAGCCTGAAAATCCAGGCCTCAGCGGTCTGCTTCATCTGGCTGGTTAACAAAAATAGGGGGACCCCACGCCATTTTTTTTTCGAAGGAACCCCTATTTTTGTTAATCAGTTCCCTCTGACGTCACTGATGGTGTCCCTGGCTGACCTGAAGTGAAAGTGGAAAGCAATCAATTAAGCTTTCCACTTCCTCTCCTGTCAGCCAGGAGAGGAGCTCATTCATTTGGGGGTTTACTGTGAGGCTGCAGCATTAGCTGCGGTCCCTGCAGTAAACATTAACCCTTTCTGAAGGATTACACCGTGGGACCTGACTGTGCATCGGATTGGTAAGAATAATTTTGCTTTATTATTTTATTTTTATTACAGGAAATGGTTTTAGCAGGTAAATAAAATATGGTCAAAAACTGTGTGATTATTTCATTAAACTTCTTTTTTATTAAAGTGTGTGTGTTTGATTTTTCTTTCATACAATAGGATTAATAATTGATAGTTGTCTGATTGACAGCTCTCAATTATTAACCTGGCTTAAAGTGACTTTTCAATTGCAAGGTCATTTTAACCCCTTATTAACCCATTCGCCACCGCTACAGGGCAATGGGAATAGACGGGCAAAGTGCCAGAAAGGGCAAATCTAATTAGAGATTTGCCCTTTCTGGGGTGTCTGGGGGCAGATGTTAAGTAGCCGGGGGGGGGGCCAAAAAAATGGTCCCTCTCTGGGCTATTATTATCTGCCCCCACTCACTAGCTTTGTCTGTCTGGTTGCGAAAATAGGGCGGGAGCCCACGCATTTTTTTTCAGCAATTTTACACCTCATATATATATATACATGTCATTGAATTTGTGACACATATATATATATATATATGTTTATATTTATAGTTCATACACTTCTACATAGTATAATAGCCGCTAATTCAATTGCCGGCTTTTGTGAAAATGCAGAACCCGACATGAAATGACACTTGGTGTACATAGGGTTAACCATGTCTTTTCATGTAGTTTGATATCTGATTTGCACAAACAATTACATGAGTGTAAGTGTGCAAAATTTCACACCTGTAGGGGTTAATTAAAGGTGTAAATTCGTAGCAAAAAAGTCCGTTTTTTTTACAACGAATTTACACCTTTAATTAACCCCTACAGGTGTGAAATTTTGCACACATAGACTGATGTAATTGTTTGTGCAAATCAGATAGCAAACGACATGAAAATACGGATTTTTGTGTTACTCACCGTAAAATCCTTTTCTCCGAGACACTCATTGGGGGACACAGGACTGTGGGTGTATGCTTCTGCCGCTAGGAGGCTGACACTAAGTAACATAAAAAAGGTTAGCTCCTCCTCTGCCGTATACACCTCAGCACTGGCCGCAGGCAAACCCAGTTTAGTGCAAAAAGCAGTAGGAGGCTAAAAAATAAATCAAGAGTTAACACAGATACAGTATATTCAGAAGAAAAAAACTGCTGATACCAATTTAAGGAGAATAGAGTTAACTCAATATAAAGCCAGCCGGCTCTTAGGGAGGGTGCTGTGTCCCCCAATGAGTGTCTCGGAGAAAAGGATTTTACGGTGAGTAACACAAAAATCCGTATTTCTCCTTCGTCTCATTGGGGGACACAGGACTGTGGGACGTCCCAAAGCAGTCCCTTGGGTGGGAAACCGACTCCACAGTGTAATTTATAACCAAGCATTGCTTATAGGTGCGCAACCGCGCCCTGAAGAATCCTTCTACCCAGACTGGCATCCGCAGAAGTCTGGGTATGGACATTATAATGCTTGGAAAAAGTATGCAGACTGGACCAGGTTGCTGCTTTACAAACCTGTTCCACCGAAGCCTGATGCCGAAGGGCCCAGGAGGCACCCACCGCTCTGGTGGAGTGAGCCTTGATCCTGCGGGAACCACCGCGCCTCTGATACGGTAAGCCTCCTGAATGGCTAACCGAATCCACCTAGCCAAGGTTGACTTAGAGGCAGCAAGTCCCTTCCTGCGACCTTCAGGGAGGACAAACAGCGTGTCCGTCTGTCGAAAGGACGCCGTCCGAGATACATATCTCCTGAGTGCTCTCACCAGATCCAGCGTATGGAGAGCCTTCTCCACTCGGTGCGTGGGAGCTGGGCAAAATGAGGGCAACACAATGTCCTCATTAATATGAAATGAGGACACAACCTTAGGCAGAAAAGGTGGTGTTGGTCTGAGCACCACCTTATCCTGATGGAAAAGTAAGTACGGAGCTCGACAAGACAGTGCAGCCAGCTCCGAAACCCGCCTTATGGATGTAATGGCTACCAAAAACACCACTTTCCAGGAAAGAAATGATAGAGAAACTTCCTGCAAAGGTTCAAAAGGAGACTCCTGTAGGACTCCCAGGACTAGATTGAGGTCCCAAACCTCTAAGGGAGTCTTGTAGGGAGGAACTATATGGACAACCCCCTGAATAAAGGTCCTAACCTGAAAATTAGACGCAATCTTTTGCTGAAAAAGAACCGACAAAGCTGATATCTGTCGTCTAAGAGTACTAGGCGCTAGACCTGAATCTAGGCCAGCCTGGAGAAAAGATAGAATGTTCGGAATTGAAAAGAGGAGCGGGGAACAACCATGTTCCCTGCACCAAGTAAAAAAGACCTTCCAAGTACCGTGGTAGATGCGAGCCGAAACGGGCTTTCGGGCGTTAGCCATCGTTGCGGCGACCTTTTTAGAGAATCCAGCCCTGGTCAGGATCCAAGATTCAACGGCCAGGCCGTCAAACACAGGACCGCTGAGTTCTGGTGGTAAATTGGGCCCTGGGAGAGAAGGTCCACGCGCTCTGGCAGTCGCCAGGGTGTGTCGGTGAGCAATTGTACCAGCTCCGCGTACCATGAGCGACGCGGCCAATCCGGAGCGATTAATATCGCTGGAACCCCCTCTATCCTGATCTTTCTGATCACCCTTGGGAGAAGGGCTATTGGTGGAAACAAGTATGGAAGATGAAACTGACTCCATGGTAGGACCAGAGCGTCTACTGCAAATGCCTGCGGATCACGGTACCGGGAGACGAAGTTGGGCACCTTGGCATTTATCTTGGAAGCCATCAGGTCCACATCTGGGGTTCCCCAGCGTCGCATATCTGCTGAAAAACCTCGGGATGAAGCGACCATTCCCCTGACGCTATGCCGTGACGGCTGAGAAAATCCGCAGCCCAGTTTTCCTCGCCCGGAATGTGGACCGCTGAAATCACAGAGTGATTTACCTCTGCCCAAGTCAGAATCTGTTTTACCTCGTGCATGGCCGCCCTGCTGCGGGTACCTCCCTGATGGTTTATGTATGCCACTGCCGTGGCATTGTCCGATTGTATTCTGACTGGGTGGCCCGCCAGATGCTGGTGAAAATGTCTCAGAGCTAGCCGAATAGCTCGGATCTCTAAAATATTGATCGGGAGGGTCGATTCCTGCTGAGACCAAGTTCCCTGGGCTGTATGGTGACGAAACACTGCTCCCCATCCGAACAGGCTGGCGTCCGTTGTGACAACCAACCAAAAATTTGGAGGAAACAACCGACCCTGTCGAAGAGTGGTGCTCTTCGTCCACCACATTAGAGTCTGTCTGACCTGCAGGGACAGACGACACCGAAGATTGAGGGAGTAAGGGCTCCCGTCCCATACTGCCAAGAGTGCATGTTGAAGGGGGCGAAGATGAAATTGGGCAAATGGAATAGCCTCTATTGCTGCCACCATCCTTCCCAGGACCCTCATGCAAAACCGGATGGTGTGAGGAATTGGTTGGCGAAGGATCCGTACCTCTTGACGGAGAACCAAGGCCTTGTCCTGAAGAAGAATTATCAACCCCTGAGCGGTGTCGAAATTCATCCCTAAAAAGGTGATCTTCCGAGATGGTACGGGAGATGATTTCTTCGTATTCACCAGCCACCCCAGGCGAGCAAGGGTGTCTAACGTAATGCTGACACTTTCCTCGCAGATTTGAAAAGACGGACCCTTGATGAGGAGATCGTCTAAGTAAGGCAGGATGACTACCCCCCTGGAGTGCAGAATGGACACAACAGCAGCCATGACCTTTGTGAACACCCTGGGGGCTGTGGCTAGCCCGAATGGCAAGGCTGCGAACTGAAGATGAAGTTTGCCGACGGCAAACCGAAGAAATCTCTGGTGAGGAGGAAATATGGGGATGTGAAGATAGGCATCCTGAATGTCTATTGATGCTAGAAATTCCCCTTTTTCTATGGCTGCAATGACCGAACGGAGAGATTCCATTCGGAAATGCCGAATTCTGACAAACCGGTTCAGTCGCTTTAGATCCAAAATGGGCCTTACGGTACCGTCCTTTTTGGGTACAATGAACAGGTTGGAATAAAACCCCTGACCCTTTTCGATCTCCGGTACAGGCACGACAACCCCGCTGTGCCGAAGAGACTCGACCGCCCTGAATAAGGCGCGAACCCGAGATTCGTCCTTGGGAAGGCGCGAGGGAAAAAAAAACGATTTGAGGGAAGGCTGGAAAATTCTATTTTGTACCCCGAGGAGACTAACTCCCGGACCCACTCGTCGTGAGTAATCGATAGCCAAATGGGGCGAAACCAGAGTAAGCGGCCGCCTACTCTGGATAAATTGACCGGATTCTGCCTCCAGTCATTTGTCCGAATATCTCTGGGGTTTGGACCCTCTAGATCTTGGTTGTTGAGATCGTCCTCTTCCCAGAGGGTTGGTCCTGTAGGAGACCTGACGATCTCTGGCCTGACTAGGCCGACCTGAACCGCTGGAGGTAGCTGGCGCGGCCCAACCTGGGTTACGAAAGGCCCTAAAGCGAGGCTGAAGCTGTCGGCGAAAAGGCTGCTTAATCTTTTGCTGAGGAAGGAAACTGCTCTTCCCTCCCGTCGCATCAGATATGAGCTGATCCAACCTTTCGCCAAATAACCGACCATTCTGATATGGTAAGGATGTAAGCGATTTCTTTGAGATTGAATCAGCTCGCCAGGTTCTAAGCCACAAAGATCTTCTGATGGCAATTGCATTAGCAGCAGCTAGGGCTGCGCAATTTGCCGCATCCATGGACGCATTAATTAAGAAGTCTCCCGCAAGTGCTATCTGATTAGAAATCTCAGTTACTTCAGATGGTACCTCAATACCATGAAGCGCTCTATTTAGAGACTCCGACCAGGATATCATGGCCTTAGCAACCCAAGTCGCTGCAAAAGAAGGAGAGAGAGCAGAACCCGATGCTTCAAACACCGAGCGGGCCAAACCTTCAATCAGACGATCCGTTGGTTCCTTGATCGAGGAACCGTTAGGAAGGGAGAGGAGCGTTTTAGACGCCAAACGCGACACAGGAGGATCAACCGCAGGAGATTCCGCCCATTTCTTAAGAAGCTCGGGAGCAAAAGGATATCTAGTATTGAGAGCCTTTTGTCCTGCGAAGCGCTTGTCCGGTTTCTCCCGGTGGCGCTGCACTAGTTCCTCAAACTCAGGATGAGATCCAAAAACCTTATGAGCTTGCCTGGCTCTTTTGAAGGACACCTTATGACCGGAGGTCAAGGTGGACTCATCGTCTATCCCCAAGGTTTGATTGACAGCTTCAATCAAACTGTCAATTGTGTCCTGACAATTTGGTGCCTCCAAATTAAGGGACCCTTCTGAATCAGAATCCGAATACTGATCACTTGTCAGAGGTGAGGGAGAGCGGGAGACGGAACTGAAAGATGCCGAGGCTCCGGACGGCAAAGGCGACGCAGTGTGGGTTCGCTTCCCTGCGTCTGCCTAGTGAGAGCGCGGCCCCTGCAGGCCGGAGGTTCATGAGACGTCGCCAAGACGGGTGAACCACTGTCCCTGCTCCTATGGGGAGCTTGAAGGGACTCGATTGCTCTAGTCAATGATGCCACAGATTGAGTCAGGGACAGAGCCCATTCAGGGGGACCTGACGCACTGGGTTCCATAATAGGAGCGGGTTCCTGAGCCCGTTCGGAGTCACAGGCTTCGCAAACCCGAGTAATCTGGGCGCGCGGAAAAGGAGACCTACAGGCAATGCATGCGGTATACAGCACCGTATGAGCTTTAGTTCTTCTGGACATACTGAGTCTATCACAGAGTCCGCAATGAACTGGATGTGCGACGGTCAGTGAAACGGAGTGCAGAAGTAACAACCAGGCTGGAGGTAGAAGCACTTACCCCAGTCCTGTACCCCCTGCGTCCTTAAACCGCGTAGCAGTGCGTCTGGCTCCAAATTTTTCAAAAAGAGCGCCCCCCTGTTAGGAAGGCGAGCTCAAGTAGCCGAGCCTTTAGGGGGAGGCTCGAGAGGCGCGGCCTAGCTGTCAGAGGCCCGCCTCCAGCCGCGGCCTAGTCTCCAGCAAAAGCCGGGGACTAAATTTACAGCCGCGGCCTAGCATCAGCCGAAGCCGCGGCCTAGATTTCCGGCGGAGGCGGCCCCAAAACCAGAGGGCGGGCCCGCCGGAAGGAGACAATGCCGAGGGCGGATCCCCGCGACCGCGGCCCGCCCTCCGGCCGACACCGGACGCTATATCTTGGGCCGCGGCCTAGTCCCCGGCAGAAGCCGGGGACTAAATTTGCAGCCGCGGCCCAGCACCGCCCGAAGCCGCGGCCTAGATTTCCGGCGCCGGCGCCGGACGCCACACCTGCGGCCCCAGTCCCCGGTCCTTGCCCGAGGCCTAACACCGCCGAAGCCAGGGACCTGACGCCCCCGGGGGGGAACACGGGCCAGGAGTGTACCTTGGCTGGAATCCAGAAGCTTGAAACCTGCGGTGCTCCATGCGTGCGGCGTTTCTTCTCCGTTTTCAAAAAGGTGAGCCATTAGAGGGGGGCTTTGTAGTAAAAAAGGTGGGACGGTGCAGGAACCCTAACTCCATCACCCCTTCAGGGGCGAGGAGAGGGACCGTCCGCCTCCTTGCAGCACCGCAGTCTAGCATTGGTGGCGCAGTGGGGGCTGCACGGACAAACTCCTGCCTCTGTGCAACCTAGGGTTTCAATACCTCAGGGTGGACAGGGCTAAGTCCGGCATTCGTGTCCCACGTTGCGGGAGAGGATACGCTGGAGGCTTTACTCCACGTGCTCGCCCGTTGATGGTTTGGGGAGATCGGACCCTTTCAATAGGATCCGTCGCCCCTATCTCATCTTCGTGGGAAGAAAAAAAAAAAAAAAAAAAAAAAAAAAAAAAAGTGGTCTGGAAAAAGAACCAGACGTGTGCCTCCATCAGACACTAAGCAATAACTGGGTTTGCCTGCGGCCAGTGCTGAGGTGTATACGGCGGAGGAGGAGCTAACCTTTTTTATGTTACTTAGTGTCAGCCTCCTAGCGGCAGAAGCATACACCCACAGTCCTGTGTCCCCCAATGAGACGAAGGAGAAAGACATGGTTAACCCTATGTACACCAAGTGTCATTTCATGTCGGGTGCTTCTGTCTTTTCACAGAAGCCGACTTTACCCGGCAATTGAATCAGAGGATATTTTACTATGTAGAAGTGTATAAACTATACATATATGTATATATATATGTCACAATGACATGTATATATATATATATATATATATGTATTCTATGTGTGTTATTTAGTGTTTACAAGGAAAGAAAGAGTTTTTTTTAGTTACGATATTTTGTTCCCATAGACTTACATGGGACTTCCGGTATCGGTATCGGGTATCGCCGATATTTTAATGGTATCGGCGATACCATTCCGATTCCGATACTTTTGGATATCGGAAAGTATCGCTCAACTCTATCCCTAACTATAGCCCACGGCTTGTGCACATGATTACGACCTCTGAAATGGCTGATAACAATTTGCAAACTGTAAAGCGTTGAATAAAAAAAATAAAAAATAACAGAAAGTAATAGATTGCATGCCAGTGCATGCAGGACAGAGGGCAGGATTAGTTTCCATACTGTACCTCTCTGATTGTACGTGTGATTTGGGACCTGACCGGGACCAGATATCGGGAGTGGACCTCCCTAGACCCTGACGAGATCTTCATCATCATCTCTGCTGTGATAAAGACACGATACATTGTAACAAATCCAGCGCTGTGGTTACACAACATTTCCTCCTCTGTTACAGTCTGGCACCATGCAGCTCACCTGTAATTGCCAGCAGCGATGCATATGATGTGCCTGGGCTCTCCTCTGCCCCCTGTGGTCTCTTCCAGGGACTGTCCAGAGATTTAGTAACTGTGCAGCCCTCACCGGTCCCGGGTGCCCCCGCAGCATCACAGTGTGAAGATACTTTCTCTAAAAAGCAAAATGGATTCATCAGATATGATGACCAAGAGATCTGCAAATAATGGGGAGACCCAGTGCCCACTCGGCAGTGGTGTCACGCGGGCAATATAACCCCATTAGTTACAGGTACATCAAAGCCAGCATTGCCCTCATCTCTGGGGACACCATCCTTAAAGGGGTTGTCCGAAATGAGTAAACCAAGATCTGCTTTCTTCCAAAAACTGCGCCCCCCCCACGCCCACAAGTTGTGTATGGTATTGAATCTTCGCAACATTAACTTCAACGAGGCTGAGCTCGGGTACTAGGCACAACCAGGGATGGCGCTATTTTTGAAAGAAGCCAGATATGTTTAATCTCATCCAACTTCTTTAAATGGGGCAGAAGACGACTTTAATGGTGTAAGTCATATGCGAGCGCCACTAGCCTGGAGGGCACGAGCGAGTCTGGCACTGCATATTGACCGTGTGGCGGCACTGCATAGTGACAATGTGCCACCACTGCATAGTGACCATGTGTCAGCACTGCATAGTGACTTTGTGCCACCACTTCAGGGGCGGACATATCATTGGTGCAACCTGTGCAGCCGCACAGGGGCCCAAGAGGTGAGGGTGCCCATTTATACCACCAAAGCCGATGCAATTTTGCATTTTTAGGAGATCTTGGGCTTGCACAATGGCCCTTTTCTGACTTTGTCCACCAGTGCACCACTTCATAGTGACAATGTGCCAGTACTGCATAGTGACCATGTGCCACCACTGCACAGTGACCATGTGGTGGCACTGCATACTGACAATGTGCCGGCACTACATAGTGACCATGTGCCACCACTGCACAGTGACCATGTGCCACCACTGCACAGTGACCATGTGCCACCACTGCACAGTGACCATGTGCCACCACTTCATAGTAACCATGTGGCGGCACTGTATAGTAATGATGTGCCACCACTGCATAGTGACCATGTGGTGGCACTGCATACTGACAATGTGCCGGCACTACATAGTGACCATGTGCCACCACTGCACAGTGACCATGTGCCACCACTGCACAGTGACCATGTGCCACCACTGCACAGTGACCATGTGCCACCACTTCATAGTAACCATGTGGCGGCACTGTATAGTAATGATGTGCCACCAATGCATAGTGACCATGTGGTGGCACTGCATACTGACCATGTGCCGATACTGCATAGTGACCATATGGCGACACTGCATAGTGACTTTGTGCCACCACTTCATAGTGACCATGTGGCGGCACTGCATAGTGACAATGTGCCACCCCTGCATAATGACCAAGTGCCAGAACTGTATGAGGGCATTTTGTAGTGTGCACTATGTGGGATTTCTGTGCCTGACATGAGGGTTTCTAGAGTTGGCATTTTATGGGGTTTCTGAGGCTGTCACTCTGTAATGTTTTTCAGAGGCGGCTCTGAATAAAGATCTCTACAGTATGGCTGAGGTTTTATGGGGGTTCTGGAAGCTGTCACTTTGTGGGGGTACTGTGGTTTACAATTTGTGGGCACTTTGTGGAGATTTTGTGGATGGCATTATATGAGGGTACTGTGGGTGGACCTTTATGGGGGTAATGTGGGTGGTGCTTTATGGGGGTACTGTGGGTGGACCTTTATGTGATACTGTTTGTGGAGCTTTATAGGGGTACTGTGGATGGACCTCTATGGGGGTACTGTGGGTGGACCTTTATGTGATACTGTGGGTGGAGCGTTATAGGGGTACTGTGGGTAGACCTTTATGTGATACTGTGGGTGGAGTTTTATAGGGGTACTGTGGGTTGACCTTTATGGCGGGTACTGTGGGTGGACCTTTTTTACTAGTACTGTGGGTGGACCTTTATGGGGGTACTGTGGATGGAACTTTATAGGACTACTGTGGGTGGACCTTTGGGGTACTGTGGGTGGACTTTTATAGGGCTACAGTGGGTGGACCTTTATGGGGGGTACTGTGGGTGGAGCTTTATGGGGGGTACTGTGGGTGGAGTTTTATGGGGGGGGTACTGTGGATGGACCTTTATAGGGCTACTGTGGGTGGACCTTTATAGGGGTACTGTGGGTGGAACTTTATGGGGGTACTGTGGGTGGAGCTTTTGGGGTACTGTGGGTGGACCTTTATAGGGTTTTGTGGGTGGACCTTTATGTGAGTACTGTGGTGGACCTTTATGGGGTATTGTGGGTGGACCTTATGGGGTACTGTGGGTGGACTTTTATGGGGGTACTGTGGGTGGAACTTTATGGGGGTACTGTGGGTGGACCTTTATAGGGTTTGTGGGTGGACCTTTATGTGAGTACTGTGGGTGGACCTTTATGGGGTATTGTGGTGGACCTTTATGGGGTACTGTGGGTGGACTTTTATGGGGTACTGTGGGTGGACCTTTATAGGGCTACTGTGGGTGGACCTTTATAGGGGTACTGTGGTGGAACTTTATGGGGTACTGTGTTTGGACCTTATGGGTACTGTGGTGGACCTTATAGGGTTTTGTGGGTGGACCTTTATGTGAGTACTGTGGGTGGACCTTATGGGGTATTGTGGGTGGACCTTTATGGGGTACTGTGGGTGGACTTTTATGGGGGTACTGTGGGTGGACCTTTATGTGAGTACTGTGGGTGGACCTTTATGGGGGTATTGTGGGTGGACCTTTATGGGGTACTGTGGGTGGACTTTTATGGGGGTGCTGTGGGTGGACCTTTATGTGGGTACTGTGGGTGGACCTTTATGGGGTACTGTAGGTGGACCTTTATGGGGGTACTGTGGGTGGACCTTTATGGGGGTACTGTGGGTGGACCTTTATGGAGCTACTGGGGATGGACCTTTATAGGGGTACCGTGGCTGGACATTTATGATATCTCTTTGGTTGGCACATTATGGGGGCTCTGTGGATAGCATTGTATGATATTTGTGGATGAAGCACGTAATGTGTGGTCTGGGATTGGCACATTGTGGGGGTTCTGGGGGTGGTATTGTAAAGATCTGTGAAATATGCACGCCCATATCCAAGCTTGTCATGGATATGAGATAATCCAAAAGTGGCCATAAATACCAGTACTAATAAGAATATTATTTCTATAGTGGTAGAAGGCAGAAGCATCTACTGGAACAAACACAGTGCCGCTCATCTGGAGAAACAGCAGGACAAGACAAATGGAAATCCAACCAGTCTGACCAATGGCTATTGTCAGGGGGTATTTGCTGCTTGTTGCGGAGATGAATTTGAAGTTAGAACCAAGCTCATCACATTATGGGGGTACTGACTCTGGCTGGGGATCATGCGGGGAGGAGTATGATAACACTGATATACCAGCATTTGTAAATTAGTGAATGCAGCTTGGCAGACACATGGACACATAGACTTCTCCATCCTCCCTAAAATCTCTAGTAAAAATCCAAAACGCGGCGGCGTCAATCTCCAGTCAATCATGTAAAAAAATTTTTTGCCCATTTCTTGTTTATATATATTTCTGAAAAAGCTGAGTGCCGCCATAACAGATCCCACAAGACGTCATCTTTATCACCTTCTCTTGATTTAGGGGTATCACTCTCATTCTCCACATCCTCTGTGTCCTCTCGGCTCCTAAGCTTTTTGCCTTTTTCTGCTGGATCAAGTTGAGATTCTGTTACCATCTCAGTGACGGGTCTCAAGTTTACCACAGTGGTCTTATCTGTAGATATGTAGATAGATCCGGCTGTAAGACCTTGATGTCCATCTTGTCCTGATTGTGCATCTTCAGTAAGACCCCTCATGCAGTCCTGATCCTGACTTGTGGTGCACACAGCTTGCTTTCTATTTTCGGATCCCATGGCCTTATGTTCTTCATTTGTTTCTTCCACTTCCTTCCTCCCTGTCTTTAGGTTTGTGCTCACTTTCTCTTCATCAGTTGACTCTACTTCATCTCTTAGATGATGAGAAGACACAAAGAAATGGTCATCAAGACTCCATTTATCGCTCATGGTAGACACAACTTCTGCAGGAATTTGGATTTCATCCTGTTCCTGAGTCTCCATTGGGTTGAAGTTTTCTTTAAGTCTCTTGGGAAACTCTTCATATTCACCTTCTGTATCCAATGTCCATTTATCTACAAGAGAAATCTGTAGTAAATCCATCTCTTCAAAATGTATTATTTCAGCCTTATCGTGACCATCTATGATGACTGAACCTGCACCGTGTTTGAGCCCGTCATCAATCCTCTGTGACAATGAGTCAGCATACTCATTCCTCATAACTGTATGATCTCTGGAATCATCTTCTTGATGAGACTCTGAAGCCTGCACAGGTTCAGGTTCTTCAAGTTCAGGTTTCTCATGTTCTTCTCCATCAAGAATGGTGTTATCCTTCTTTGTCATTTCATTGTCAGGATAAACCTTTGGTTGATGTTCCTCTTGGTCATTCACAAAGGAATCAACTTCACTGACATTGATCCCTTGTGACAATGTATCATAATCTTCTTTATTCTTAGCTACATACTCTCCAGGACCATCAGCTTGATTAGACCCTAAGGTCTTTGTAAAATGTTCTTTTTCGAGTCCTTGTTCCTTTTCGTCTTCGACTTTTTCTTCTAGAAAAGTGCTGATTATCTCTGTCAACGCTTCATCAAGATGAACATCTGATTGATGCATCTCTTTAAGATAGCTGAATTCATCCTGATGGTTTCCATCTACAACAGAACCAAGTCCATTTAGTTCACTTCCCTGTGACAAGGTATCAAGATATTTATGTAAGTCATTGTTCGCCACTCCTAGTCTAGACTTATGTACTGAGGTTTGTGTGGAATGTCCCGTCCCTCTAAATTCTATCTCCTCCATCTCCCTACTGTGACTTTTATCTGAGTTTAGCACGTCTGACTCAAAGGGATTGAATCTTTGTGATGTTCCTTGACTTGTGGAAGGATTTTGTTTTTTGTAACTCTGGGAACTTTTTACAATTTGTTTGTCAGATGTTCTACACATTCTAGACCTCACATCTATCCTCACTCTCAGATCTTTTTGGCAGACTTATCAGACCCACCTTTATCTGGTGCGTTGGTGACAGCCATATATTCCATTTGGACATCATTTGTCTTCTCACTTTGGTCCATTCTTGAGGTCTCCGATAGATCAAGCATTGGATTACTATCTTGACTGTGATTCTCTGGAGAAATCTCATCTGTTCCTACAACATTCAGGTTCAGTTCTTCTTTTTTATCAGTTTTGGCTCCAAATCCTAAAGCATCCCTAATTCCGAAGTGAAACCACTTTGACTTTGACTCTTCAGCCTCCTTCTTTATATAAGTTTGCTCTTGGTCAGTCTGTTCATTAGAGGTGGAAGATTCTCCTCCATACTTCTCATCATCTTTGACTTTTGGTTCATCTTTTTTTTCTCCAAATGGCAGAAACTTTTTGAGTCTGCCTCCAAGCCAGCCAGACTTTTCAGGAGCATCATCCTCCGGCTGTTTTTGAGCTTCTTCAGCATCTTCATTTATGGTTTCCATGTTTATGATTTTAGATTCTGCATCTTTCATTTCATTCTTCTTTCCCATGCTAAACCAGCCAGCAATGCCGGAGGGAGTCCAAGACTCCTGAACTTGGGGCTCTGATGACTTTGGGGTGATGACATCTTGGGCAGATGGTCCATCTGTAGAATAAAACAATGTAGCTAAGTTTCTGATTTATAAATAGTATCTGTTTATATTTGACCATGACAGCCCAATATTAGTGTATGGGGAAATTGATTAAATAGCAATGAAATTCTAAAAATCTATTGGTGTTATTCGGTTTGCAACACGTGTAATGATGATCTATCAGAGCTGGGACAATCGTATTGGATCATCGGGGATGCTCATGTCTGTGAATAGGCTGGAAATTTATTGGAGCAAATCTACCGTTAACTTAGAGGGGTTGTCTATGTTTAGAAACACATGGCCTTTTTCTTCCAAAAACAGCACCACACCTGTCCATAGGTTGTGCATGGTATTGCAACTTAGATCCATTATAGTTAAAGGTTTTGTCCACTCTCTCTTGTTAGTGCAGCTTTCCTCAACAACGCTCCTGTCCATGCAGTGGCTGCTGGTGCAAGGTCATGAGACCAGTCCCATCCATCAGCCTCTTCCAATCGAAAATCAGCTTCCCCTGTATGGTGTGCTACAATTGGAGGAGACTGGTCACATGCTCGCGATTTTACGTGCTGGTTAATTTGGAGGAAATCTACACTGACATAAGAAAGTGATCAAAATTCCTATACACTCCCTTCAAATGGTCGCTGTCGTCTCATTTAACGTTACATACATCAATAGTAAAAAAGAATAAAAGAAACTTTGTAATATATGTTATCAGTGCTTCTCCACTTAAGAGCCACTTCTCCACTTTGCTCCTGAACTAATCATTCACTTTGAAATACTGCCTTGCTCAAAACAAGAGACTGCAAGCTCACTGAGTAATCAGATTACAGCTGCTCATAGATGTCTGTGGAGGAAATGAGGAGAAAAAAGCAGAGAGAGAAACACAGAACTATACTGCTGCTTTCTAGTAAGTGTTTTATTTAACTCTACATCTGGATTCACAGCTGCAATGCTCAGTAATGCTCGATAATATCCACCATACTACTGCTTTCTAATAAGCATTTTATCTCACCGCAGAGTTGGATTCACGGCTACACTACAATGTCATCCATGATGCTGCTGCCTTGTTGTAAGTTTAGTAAGTTTTTATCTTACCTCAGTGCTTTACTCACAGCTACACTGCTCAGTTCTGCTATTTAATGTCCTCCATGCTGCTTCTGGTAATGTGCTGCATAGAGACAGGAGAGCTGGAATCCCTCATGTCTGTTTGTGCTATGTATGGGAGACATTGCAGCACCTAGTCTGCACCCACTATCTCAGAGACAATTGAAAATGAGAGATAAAGGCTGCAGAGGGGAAAATTGGTGATAAATGTAGGATACATGGCATATAATGGGCAGAAATAATGTTATTCCTCATTTATACACAGGAAGGCTGATTCTGAACACTTATCTGAAATGACTGGGTCGCTTACGGATCCCTTTTATTCTTCTTAGACAACTGCTTTAATATTAAGAGAAAGATGCAAATCTTTACATACGTTGGGATTGTCCTGCATTACCTCCTGTATTCTTACCTTCCTGTATAGTTTGGTCTATGTGTTCTTCTTTGTTTCTGTTGATATGATGTAAAACACTGTCCTCGTTCTCAAAAACATATTCCCCTCCGTCCAGACACACAAAATCAATCTCCTGGAGAGAAAATAAGAAGGCTTTCATTGCTATTCTCATTTAAGAGCCATTAAGCGGTTGTCCAGGGTAAGAAAAACATGGCTGCTTTCATCCCAAACAGCGCCACATCTGTCCACAGGTTGCGTCTTGTATTGCAGCTCTCCACCATTCGCGTCAATGAAGCTGAGCTGTGATACCAGACACATCCTGTAGACAGGGGTGGTGCTGTGTTTGGGAGAAGGAAGCCATGTTTTTATAATCCTTTACAACCCGATTGTTACAAAGAAAAGAAAGGGAGAGTATTACTGCCCAAATAGTAGTGTCACAACTTCAATAATTCCACCATATAGTGGAAAATGAGTAAAGAAATACAGTGCCCGCAGAACTGTGCCATGCACTATATACAGTATTGTAAGCCAATCTTCATTTTGACCAAGCAGAGCTGCAGTGTAAAGCATGGAAGTTGAGGCTAAAAAAGCATCCTGAGCCTCTTTATAAGACAGGTGGTGGATTTCAGACTCCAACAGACAATGCAGCTCAGCTGTGATTACTGACTATACAGACACCTTAATGGAGCAGAGCTGCAGTATAAAGCATTATTGAATTAAAAAGAGCCTGATGAGACAGGAAGTGTTTATAGACTCCATTAGACACCAGTAGACAAATGCAGTTAATCTGGAGTCACTGACGTCCTCATGGAGTCAGAAAGATTCAAAGATGCAATATAAATATCGTTATTACCTGTGCCGGGATCTCTATTTCCTCACTCAGATAAACCTCCTCAGTAGTAACAGAATCCTTTGGAAAGAAGCCGTACGCTTTCCCTGTCTGATATATACGAGAAAAAAAATTGCAATACAGTAACAGAGAATGTGTGGCTCATCAGCATGCTGGGATCTGTAGTTCCCCAATGGCTGGAGAACAACAGGCGGTTGAAGGATGTGCAGATACCAGATTATATGATGATTTATTAAACAATAAATCATTTTTTACATATTTTTATGCTGGTTGAATTTACAGGCATCCAGTGGGGAAACTTTTCTCCCTATGTCCTGATGACAACACTTCCCACTTTGTGCATCATAATAACACAACTGATTTCCTGTTTCTTTTTCTTTCCCTTGTGCTTGCAAAATGCAAATTATTATCTTATTGGCTGCAATGGTGCCAATTCTCCCTGCTGGGGATGGAAGTGTTATCATAGGGACACAGAGAAGCTCAAAAGAAAACCTTCTGATACATCCTTATCTATCGTGATCATAAACAGGACTTGTTGGACCGACATCAGTAAAATGGGGCGCCTGTCACCAGCTATAGAAGCCATGCCCAGGGGCAGTGGTGGTCAGGACCACGCTGGGTGACTTACACTTCCTTGCCACAAGTCTTCCCTCTTCCCGGTCAGCTTGTAATAAACATTAATTTCATCTCCTGTTTTAAAAGTCAAGAATCGGCAGTCGGGTCCAGAATAATCTTGATTTGCTGAAACTCGCATCATCAAACCTATTAAAGGGAAAATACAAGCATGTGATACAATGTAACAAAGGGAAAGGCCGAGCATGTAATACAATGTAATAAATATAATCAAAGAGAATGTGATATAATGTAACAAAGAATGAAAAAGCCACAACAACAGAGCATATGATACAATGTGTCAAAGAGAACAATAACTAGCATGTGATACAATGTAACAAAGGGAAAGGCCGAGCATGTAATACAATGTAATAAATATAATCAAAGAGAATATGATATAATGTAACAAAGAATGAAAAAAGCCACAACAACTGGGCATATGATACAATGTGTCAAAGAGAACAATAACTAGCATGTGATACAATACAGCAAGGGGAAAGGACGAACGTGCGATACAATGTAACAAAGAGAAATTATGAGAAAGTGATGTAATGTAACAAAGAAAGGCCGAGCATGTGACACAATGTAACAAGGAGAAAACAATTGTTATGTGATAGAGTGTTACAAGGAGAAATTACGATAATGTGATAAATCTAACAAAGGGAAAGGACAAGCGTGTGATACAATGTGACAGGACAGCCCTTGATCCATAGACTACTTCATCATATCTCATTATTTCAGGTACTGGATTTATCATCAAATGTTTATTTCATGCATCTATAATATCTCAGAAGTCATTATCATCTCAGAGCAGGGTCGATGCCTGCAGCCAGCAAATCCAGGCAAATCTGGCCCAAGGTGTTTGGTGGGCGCACTCTGACCGGGATTCTATTTGTGACATTCGCCGTACATGTTTGGCGTAGGCTCAAGAGCAGTGTTATACAGCCAATACCCAAGCCTAACTGCTCCGATCCCAGGAGTTTAACCTCTTAGATATCATTTGTGACAGCGGCATTTAATAGGCTACAAATAAGGGCAGGGGTCCCTTTTGATGCCAGTGTCCATCCCAACTAGTGATGAGAAAGTATACTCGTTGCTCGGGTTTTCTTGAGCATGCTCGGGTGATCTCCAAGTATTTTGGCGTGCTCAGAGATTTAGTTTCTGTCGACTAGCTGCATGATTTATGGCTGCTAGACAGCCTGAATACATGTGAGGAATGCCTGTTTGTTTGGGAATCCTCACATGTATTCAGGCTGTCCAGCAGCCATAAATCATGCAGATGCGTCGACAGAAACTAAATCTCCCAGCACTTCCAAATATTCGGAGATCACCTGAGCATGCTCGGGAAAACCCAAACAGCGAGTATACTTGCTCATCACTAATCCCAACCCTCAAAGCTGGAGGCTCCTGTGTCTGATAGATAATTTTACAATACGCTGAAACATTACCGTATTGTGCATTCTACAAATGATCAAACGTTCAATGTTATGATTTGGTAGCTGAGGAGTGCAGGTAAAAAGGCAATACACCAGAGCAGTTGGAATCTATGAGATTGCAGTACCCTGACTAACCACCACAACTAGAGGCAGCCGTGGAGCGTTCCTACGTTGGTCCTAGACGCCTCGTCACAGCCTGAGAAACTAATTACACCTAAAGATAGAAATAGGAAAGCTATCTGCCCCGGAGCAGAACCCCAAAGATAATAGAAAGCCCCCAAACATGTAATGGCGGTTAGACAAGAAGAAATACTGACACAGAAAGAAAATAGTATGAGCAAACGCTGGGGCCCAAACTAACTAAACAGAAAAGGATAGGAAGGGTACTTACTGCAATCCCAGAAAACCCTGAAAAGCACCAACTCTACTAATTTCAAAAACACCTGAGATCACACGACCTCTACCACCTAAATTAGTTCTCTGGTGTAACAAAATCAAAACAGCAGCCACTGAAAAAACTGGAAAAAGCAAAAGTACAAACATCAGTGGCTGAACTAAACTGAGAGGGCAAAAGCCCCCGGAGGGGACCCTGAAGGCCCCCACAGAAGTGCAGGACAAAATGCAAAAATCTAGCACAAAAACAAAAAGAAGAAAATGTCTTATCTGATAGCAGGAGATGCAGACACGACACAGCAGGCTACAAGGGAAACAGGATTCAAGGATTGAGACCAGAACAATTGATCACCGGCAACCCTGATGGGAAGGTGACTCCCTTATATAAGACCAGTCAGTAACACCCGATTCCCAATCCTCACAATCTTCACTGGACAGACCAGCACCGCTTGTAACCACCAGAGGAAGCCTCTGCTCAGAACTCATCTCAAACCCATTCACAACAGTTCAAGTCCCCTAAAGGGACCAAAAAAGGTAAAAAGAAAAATATATAAAAGTATGAACATTTTCAACATATTTGATACTAATAAAATATCAGAATATTTATCCCATACTGTGCACGCCAAAAAAAAGCAGTAAATCGCCCCAAAAAAGGTAATAACAACTATGGGAAAAAATGTAATTGAAAAAAATCAAGCCTTGATACAGCACTAGTGACTGGAATTTAAAAAAGTTACATCTTTCAGAAGGTGAAGAGGAAAAATCAAAAACAAAGAGGAGCGAGCCCACCAGGAGTCTGTCCTAAGAGCCCACATAACCCTGCAGGCAGCTCTGTCTCAGAGCCGGACTTAGTATTTTTATGCTCTGAGGCTCTCAGAGCTCCCAATTAATATTTCTATCCCATCGCAAGTGTGGACTGCTGCTCTATTCGTCCTCTATGCTTTATACTGCAGCTGATTTTCCATCAGAGCACAGGTACACTATGGTCCTTGAGTCAAGCTTATCTACATTATTCATTGGCACCTGAGATAGTCTGACATCAACTTGCGCTACAACAGGACACTGGCCTCTCCTCTATAGTGCGGCTTTGCTTGATCAGATGCTGCTGTGTGCCATGCTCCTGTGTATAAGCAACAGCACAGCCGGAGGTCACTATATGGAGAGATTTCCACCGCAGTTAGGACACAATTTTCTAATGTACAAGCAATGAAACGACAGAGGGATGCAGGGCCTCAATTAGGACAACCCTGGACCCTGGTGTTGGGCAGCCGCTGCTGGAACTAGAGGAGTATTATCTGGGTGCTGAACTACAGAGAAGACTGTTGAAGTCTCGATGGGGTATTATTATGCCTTGTACAACAATCGTCTCTGAACCTCCCACTGCCCCATTAATTCATCCTAACCTTTACCATCCGTTTGGCTCAGAGGCGTAGCTAGGGGTTCAGCTCAGGGGGGCGAAGCATCTGAGTGGGCCCCTAACCCCTGATTACAACTGTGGTGGCACATTCTAATCGTGGGGATAGGAGAACCTCAGCAGATGATCCTGCTGTAACTAAAAAAAATCTCCACAAAGACCAACAGTGATATTACCACCATATAGTCAGTGGTAGATACCAGTCCATGTCTCCCTGCTCTACCACGGAGCTACTATATCGGTGGTCTGTGCAAGCTGTATTGTAGCTCCAGGTGGGCCCCTGTGAGTGGTGGACCCGGGGCAACCACACTCTCTGCCCCCTGGTAGCTACGCTACTGGTTTGGCTATAAGGAGAAGCATGGAGTATGTAGGTGTATGGAGGGGCATGAAGGAGCATGAGGTAGTATGGAGGGGCATGGAGGAGGATGGAGGGGCATAGAGGAGCATGGAAGAGAATGGAGCATGAAGGAGAATGGAGGATCATGGAGAAGCATGGATAAGCATGGAAGAGCATGGAGGAGCCTGAGGGAGAATGAAGGAGAATAGAGGAGAATGCAGAAGCATGGAGGAGAATGTAAGAGCATGGAGGAGAATGTAAGAGCATGGAGGAGCATGAAGGAGAATGGAGGAGCATGAGGGAGAATGAAGGAAAATGGAGGAGCATGGAGAAGCATGAAGGACCATGGAGGAGAATGGAGCGGTATGAAGGAGCAAACAGGAGTATGGAGGATATTGGAGCATGGGGGAGAATGAAGGAGTGTGGAGGGGCATGGAGGAGAATGGAGGAGTATGGATAATCATGGAGGGGCATGGAGGAAAATGGAGTATGGAGGAGCATGCATGAGTATGGAGGAGCATAAAGGAGAATGGAGGAGAATGTACAGTAGCATTTAGTAGTATGGAGGAGAATGGAACATGGAGGGGAATGGAGGGGTATGAAGGAAAAAGCAGGAGTATGGACGGGCATGGAGATGAATGGAGCATTGAGGAGCATGGAGGAGAATGAGGTAGAATGAAGGAGTATGGAGGGGCATGGAGAGATATGGAGGAGCATGGAGGAAAATGGAGAAGCATGGAGGAGTATGGATGATCATGGAGAAGAATGAAAGAATGGAGGAGCATGGAGGAGAATGAGGGAAAATGAAGGAGTATGGAGGGGCATGGAGAGATATGGAGGCGTATGGAGGAGCATGGATGATCATGGAGGAGAATGGAGCATGGAGGAAAATGGAGGAGCATGCATGAGTACGGAGGAGCATAAGGGAGAATGGAGGAGAATGTAGCATGGAGGAGTATGGAGGACATGGAACATGGAGGAGAATGGAGGAGTATGGAGGAGAATGGAAGAGAATGGAGGAGCATGGAGGAGAATGGAGGTGCATGGAGGAGAATGGAGGAGCATGCATGAGTATGGAGGGGTATGGAGGCAAATGAAGTAGCATGGAGGAGAATGGAGGAGTATGGAGGAGAATGGATGAGCATGGAGGAGAATGGAGGGGTATGGAGGAGAATAGATGATAATAGATGAGCATAGAGGAGAATGGAGGGGTATGGATAAATACGGAGGAGAATGAGGGAAGGGAGGGAATTGCATGTGTACAGAGAAGTATGGAGGAGAATAGAGGAGAACAGAGGAACATGCAGGAGAATAGAGGAGAATGGAGGAGAATAGAGGAGAATGGAGTAGCATGGAGGAGAATAGAGGAGAATGCAAGAGCATAGAGAAGAATGGAGGAGCATGCATTAGTATGGAGGGGAATTAGGTAAGGGAAGAGCATGGAGGAGAATGGAGGAGCATGGAGGATCATGGAGGAAAATGGAGGAGAATGAGGTATGGGAGGAGCATGGGGAGTAAGGAGGAGAATGGAGGAGAATGAGGTAAGGGAGGAGCATGGAGGAGAATGTAGTAATATGGAGGAGCATGGAGGAGTATAGATAGGTAAGGAGGAGAATGGAGGAGCATCTCATGGAGTGTAGAGGGGTATAATGGGGTACAGAGGAGTAAAGCAGGATAAGACAGGTATGGCATGGTATGGAGTGTAAGCTATATCTAATCATTGCAGACTTTAGCTTACTCTTCCCCTGCTTTCATTATCTGTAACCAGCCATAAACACTGGGTGACCTTTGTCCCCTATGTGTCGTAATTCACTGTTTTCTTTCTATCCCAGTTGCACAAAACCACAAACATTATATAGAATTATCCACAGTGCGCCATTGTCTAAGTAATACAAAATGTAATGTGCATCGGCCTCAGTGATATAAGATTAGCGGGGTATGGACACAGCATTTGGTGACTCCTGCAAACATCTCCCGAGACACAATTGTTCTAATATCAATGTATAAATCTCAGGAGGTTGTGACAATGGAAACATATTGGAGCTGTCACCTAATTAAACCCTTCACAAGGGTCCATGGGAAATCCAACACAGAAGAATCTGTCATAGGGTGCACTTACTTTCACAGTTGGGGTCCCCGCATTTCTTCCTCTCTGACAGAATCTTCTGCATAAGAACCTGTGTGGTATATGATAGTAGCACCAGTGTAAACAGCACCCTGGAGACCCTCATCTCTGCGTATGGGTTCTTATGGGGAAATCTGTGCACCAGGGATGTCTCCTGGATCTGCTTCACTCCCGGTCATTTCCCTGAGGCCTGAACTGCTGCAGCCGGTTAATAATTAACTAAATCTCTGTGAATCTTGTCCCTGGAAGCGACCAACCATCCTCACAGATTTCTGTCCATCTACAATCATGGACATGGTGGCAAAGAGGATAACAAATATTGTAGCTGAGCCGCTGAAACCCACATGGAGTTTACTGTGAGATCAGGAAAAAGTCTCTTCCACCACCAAGAAGCATTCACAATGCGAACAAGAAAACTACCGTAAATAATAATATAAATATTTATATCCATCAGTGAAAGTTTGTGAACCCTTCAGAATTTTCCATATTTCTGCATAATTTGAACTAAATCTTCACGTTCTTAGACAAGTCATGAAAGTAGAGAAAGAACCAAATCAAACAAATGAGTCAAAAATATTAGATATTGTCATTCTATAAACGAGGAAAGTGCTCCAATATCACGCGTCTGTGAGCAGTAAAAGTATGTGATCCTCTTCTCTCAGAATCTGGTGTGACGCCTTGTGCAGCAATAACCGCATGTAAATGTTTCCAGAAGTTACTGATTATTCCTGCACATCGGATGAAGGCATTTTTAGCCCCTTTTGCCCTACAAATCAGCTTCACCTCTGCAATATTGGTGGTTTTCCTCCATAAACTGCTCACTGCAGCTCCTTTCACAACATTTCCATAGGTTTAAGATGAGGACGGTGTCTCTAGTCTGGTATAATGTCTACCATCCCGGTGCCCTCCCATTCTTCTCCAGCACATTTCGGACAAAACAAACTATTCTACCAGGGATGTACATATAAATCATGGGTCCTCATAGCACAAAATGTAATTAGGCCCCACCCAATAAAAAATAGTGGTGGGAAAATGGGGGGAGTCGGCAGGTGCCATGGTCTGCTAGCCGGAACCGCATGGACCAGGGATCGTCACGCCTAACGCCCACTCTCCCGTTAACGTGGGCATAATGTTACTCAGACAACACAGAGTGAGGGTAAAACAGTGTGGAAATGCTTTATTGAACCACAAAACAGTCAGATAACACATAGAACACTCCCAGCAAAATTTCCCAAGATGGTGCATATTACAGAGTCTCACCATTCCGTTGACCCACCGGGATAATGGCAGATGTTACGTCAGAGCTCCCAGGGTCGGCTACCCCACCTGTGGTACACAAACAGAGAGGAGGTAACAACAAGAGTAAGAAGTCCATACAAGGTCCCAAGCCAGTTGACACAAGAGTCACACCTGGCTTATCCGAACATCTCCATGGAGCCACGTGACCAGTGGGTCCCAATCCTGGCTTTCTCCAAACGTATCCATGGTTCAGCGATGGTCAAAGGAGAAGGTCTGTATCCTTCCAACCAGAGACAAAATCCCCTAGGTTGTTTCCTGTAGTATAATGCACTCCACATAGTCCTCCAAAAAGTATAATGCACTCCCCATAGTCCTACATACAGTATAATGCTCCCTCCATATAGTGAAATGCACCCCATAGTCCTCCATATAGTATAATTCACTCTCCATAGTCCCTCATAAAATATTATGGCCAGCATAATGTTACTCACTGATTATGACGCTAGTCACTACTCACAGACAAGCAGTGAGGCTGGGTAATCAAAAAAGCCAGAGATCAGAAGCCAAGAGGATACAACTTAGATAGAGGGGTGATACAAAAGAATAGTCAGGTCATGGTCCAGTGTTATGATTTGGTAGCTGAGGAGGACAGGAGCAAAATACCGCCAAAGCAGCTAGACACCAGAGAGGCTGGAACCTAATGGGTTGCAGATCCCTAAACTAACCGCACAACTAGAAGTAGGCGTGGAGCGTACCTACGGTGATCCTAGACGCCTCGGCACAGCCGGAGAGTTAGCTACACCTGAAGATAGAAAGATTAAAGCTAACTGCCCCGGAGTAAAGCCCCCAAAGAAATAGGAAGCCCCCAAACATGTAATGGCGGTTAGACAAGAGGAAAACACGAACACAGACAGAAAATAGAATGAGCAAATGTTGGGGCCCAAATCTGTCTAGAAAGTAAAGTACAGGAGAGAAATTCTGTCTGCAACCCAGAAAAACCCTAATAAAAATACCAGCACTTCTGATTACAAAAAACCTGAGACCACACGATCTCGACCACCTATATCAGATCTCTGGTGTGACACACAGCTACCCAGCAATAAAAAATATTAATGGAACAGAGAACAAGTGCAAATACAAAATAAGAACAGAGGGCAGCGCAAACCCCCAAAGGGGACCCGGCTGAAGTCCAAGGCAAGACTGCAAAAAGCAAGGAAAATCCAACCACAGAAAAAAAAACAGAAAGTCACTTATCTGAATGATAGCAGGAAAGCAAGCTGAAATTCCAACAAAGACCTGGAAGCAACAATTGATTACCGGCGAGGATCATGGGAGTTCAGCTCACTTATATCAGGCCAGTCTGCCCCACCTGACACCCATTCCTTAATTGGTTCAATACCCTCAGCAACCACCGGAGGGAGCCTCAGCTCCGAAGTCGTCTCCAACACATTCAAAACAGTACCCCCCCTTGAGGAGGGGTCACCGAACCCTCACGTGCGCAACCAGGCCGATCAGGATGAGCTCAGTGATAGGCACGGATAAGTCTCCTAGCATGGATGTCCGAAGCAAACACCCAAGAATTGTCCTCCTGACCATAACCTCTCCACTTAACCAAATACTGGAGTTTCCGCCTAGCAAAACGAGAATCCAATATTTTCTCAACCACATACTCCAAATTGCCCTCAACCAAAACAGGGTCGGGAGGCGCAGCCATAGGAACCACTGGCTCGACAAACCTCTTCAATAAGGATTTGTGGAATACGTTATGGATCTTAAATGTCCCTGGAAGGAGCAAATGGAAGGAAACCGGATTAAGAATTTCCATGATCTCAAAAGGTCCAATGAACCTTGGCTTAAATTTTGGAGACGCAACCTTCATAGGGATATTTCTTGAGGACAACCAAACTAAGTCCCCCACTTTAAAACGAGGAACATCAGTCCTATGCCGGTTGGCAAACCGCTGGGCCTTCTCCTGAGAGAGAGACAACCTCTCCACAACTTGGTCCCAAATCTGCTGCATTCGCTCCACAATAGAGTCAACACCTGAACAGACAGAAGACTCCACCTGTCCTGAAGAAAATCGAGGATGAAACCCAGAATTGCAGAAAAAAGGAGACATCTAGGTGGCAGAGCTAGCCCTATTATTAAGAGCAGACTCAGCTGAAGGCAAAAAAGAGACCCAGTCATCCTGATCAGCAGACACAAAACATCTCATATAAGTCTCCAAGGTCTGGTTTGTTCTCTCAGTTTGTCCATTGGTCTGAGGGTGAAATGCAGAGGAGAAAGATAACTGAACTCCAAGTTTAGAACAAAATGTCCTCCAAAATCTGGGAAAAAAATTGTACTCCCCCTGTAGACACAAAAGTTTTCTGGGAAGCCGGCAACCGAGCTACCGCTGAAAGAATTAAAGGCACCAAAACGGAGGGGTAAGGCTACTTTAGTGGCCAAGATGTATCTTTGGAAAATCTTAAAAGAAACCCAAAAAAAGGTCATTCTCTGAGAGACAGGGGGTCAGAAATAAAAACCCCTTTGAGATATGGGTCCAGGCCCCTTGGGCACAGGTAAGGCATTAACAAACCACAGAGGGGAAGGGAAGGTTTGGGGAAAGAGGCAAGTCCCCCAGGATGCCCAAATCCCTGTGTCATGAGACAAAGTGGCCCCCAAAAAGGCCACTCACCAAATTTGGGACCAAAAAAAACCGGGGGTGACCACCAATGCGGGCAATGATCTCGACAAAAAAGTTTTTTCCTATGGTTGGGAAAACATTTTTTCCAACAGGGGGAGGTTCAGGGTTTTTTCCCCCTGCTCCCTTTAGAGCCGCCAAATTGGGCGGATTTCGGAAAGAACTACACCCTCTTTAGAAAAACGCGGCTCGTTACCAGGAAATCCGCAAAGAAACTCCCGAGAGGGGATCCCTTAACATTCTTTTTGTGCCGGGAGAAAAAAACCACAAATTTTAAAAATGTGAAAAACAAGGCCCCCCTGGCCCGTCTAGGGTTAAGTCGCTTGGCTGTTTTGGATAAACCAGGTTTATGGTCCCGGGGGACCACCACCTGAGTTTGGCCCTTCC
>JARQOD010000001.1:386372068-386397715 GCA_033576555.1 Oophaga sylvatica | reverse complement strand
CTCTATATACACCCCAGCAGCCTCTATATACACCCCAGCAGCATCTATACACACCCCAGCAGCAGCAGCCTCTATATACACCACAGCAGCCTCTATATACACCCCAGCAGCCTCTATATACACCCCAGCAGCAGCCTCTATATACACCCCAGCAGCAGCAGCCTCTATATACACCCCAGCAGCCCGTATATACACCCCAGCAGCAGCCTCTATATACACCCCAGCAGCAGCCTCTATATACACCCCAGCAGCATCTATACACACCCCAGCAGCAGCAGCCTCTATATACACCCCAGCAGCAGCCTCTATATACACCACAGCAGCCTCTATATACAGCCCAGCAGCCTCTATATACACTCCAGCAGCAGCAGCCTCTATATACACCCCAGCAGCCTCTATATACAGCACAGCAGCCTCTATATACAGCCCAGCAGCCTCTATATACAGCCCAGCAACCTTTATAAACACCCCAGCAGCAGCCTCTATATACACCCCAGCAGCCTTTATATATTCCCCAGCAGCCTCTATATACACCCCAGCAGCAGCAGCCTCTATACACCCCTGCAGCAGCAGCCTCTATATACACCCCTGCAGCAGCAGCCTCTATATACACCCCTGCAGCAGCAGCCTCTATATACACCCCTGCAGCAGCAGCCTCTATATACACCCCAGCAGCAGCCTCTATATACACCCCAGCAGCATCTATATACACCACAGCATCCTCTATATACACACCAGCAGCAGCAGCCTCTATATACTCCCCAGCAGCAGCAGCCTCTATACACACCCCAGCAGCCTCTATATACAGCCCAGCAGCCTCTATATACAGCCCAGCAACCTTTATATACACCCCAGCAGCAGCAGCCTCTATATACACCCCAGCAGCCTCTATATACACCCCAGCAGCCTCTATATATTCCCCAGCAGCCTCTATATACACCCCAGCTGCAACAGCCTCTATATACACCCCAGCAGCAGCCTCTATATACACCCCAGCAGCCTCTATACGTAAACTACATACATATTCTAGAATACCCGATGCGTTAGAATCGGGCGACCATCTAGTCATTTTATAATGTCTCCCAAACTTAGAAAAAGCCCAGTGCTGCCGAGCTAACCTCATAAGATTCAGGCTCCTGCAGACAAAGGAGATGAACGCAGTCCGATTTTTCATTTCCGACTGTCCAAATCGGCAGCGTGCGCTACCTTCTTCCGAGTATCGGATGAGACTCACACATTCAGTTTATGGGGACGTAAAAAAGAAAATGGATCCCAAATGGAAAATCTGATATTTACGGCTACATTTATATTGTAAACCCAGGAATCTGTACGCGATCATGTACGTTGTTCAGTGTACATATATGACAACAGATCACACACGGACGTAACCAACAGACACATGGACGCGCACAGATGAAAATTAGAGAAACTCGGCTGACTTCTCATACGCTCGTCTGCAGGGGCCCTAAAAGGTTTATTCCACAATGGCTTAATCAAGGAGACAAAAAAAAATATTGGCGCCCCTGATCTTCTACATGTTTCACCAGGTTATGTCTTCTTCATGCCCGACAGACAGGTCCTTTGCTTGTAGCCTTCTGAGACCTCATTCAGATATTTCAGTTTACTTGTGAGTGAAAACATGAAGAGAGTCTCAGTGTTTGGTCAGTGTCACTTTTTACCATCGGGTTCATCAGTGATTTTCATGTACGGATAAATAAATAAATGGCAAAACTTCTCCTACACGTTAATCACGGCCTGCACACTGACAACACGCGGCCTGCACACTGACGACACGCGGCCTGCACACTGACGACACGCGGCCTGCACACTGACGACACACGGCCTGCACACTGACGACACGCAGCCTGCACACTGACGACACGCAGCCTGCACACTGACGACACGCAGCCTGCACACTGACGACACGCGGACTGCACAATGACGACACGCGGACTGCACACTGACGACACGCGGCCTGCACACTGACGACACGCGGCCTGCACACTGACGACACGCTGCCTGCACACTGACGACACGCAGCCTGCACACTGACGACACGCAGCCTGCACACTGACGACACGCGGCCTGCACACTGACGACACGCGGCCTGCACAATGACGACACGCGGACTGCACACTGACGACACGCGGCCTGCACACTGACGACACCGGCCTGCACATGAACTTCACACTGACGGTACGCGGCCTGCACACAGACGACACGCGGCCTGCACATGAACTTCACACTGACGGCACGCGGCCTGCACACAGACGACACGCGGCCTGCACATGAACTTCACACTGACGACACGCGGCCTTGCACATGAACTTCACACTGACGGCACGCGGCCTGCACACGAACGACACGCGGCCTGCACATGAACTTCACACTGACGCCACGCGGCCTGCACATGAACTTCACACTGACGACACGCAGCCTGCACACAGACGACAAGCGGCCTGCACATGAACTTCACACTGACGACACGCGGCCTGCACACAGACGACACGCGGCCTGCACATGAACTTCACACTGACGCCACGCGGCCTGCACACAGACGACACGCAGCCTGTACATGAACTTCACACTGACGGCACGCGGACTGCACACGAACTTCACACTGACGGCACGCTGCCTGCACACTGACGGCACGCTGCCTGCACACTGACAGCATGCGGCCTGCACACTGACAGCATGCGGCCTGCACACTGACGGCATGCGGCCTGCACACTGACGGCACGCGGCCTGCACACTGACGGCACATGGCCTGCACACTGACGGCAAGGTTTTGGCATGCGGACTGCACGCTGATGGCACACCACACTGACGGCACATGACCTGCACACTGACGGCACACGGCCTGCATGCTGACGGCACACGGACTGCACATTGACGGTACATGAATTGCACGCTGACAGCACTCGAACTGCACACTGACGGTACACGATTTGCACACTGACGGCACTCGGCCTGCAGGCTGACAGCACGTGGCTTGCACACTGACGGCACGCGGATGGTACACGGCCTGCACGCTGACAGCACAAGGACTGCACACTAACGGCATGCGAACGGTATGCAGTCTGCACACTGACGGCACACAGCTTGCACGCTAACAGCACACAGACCCCACGCAGCTTGCACACTGACTGCATGCTGACAGCACGCGGACTTCGTGGTGATGGCACGCGGACTGCACGCTGACAGCACATGGACGGCACCCTGATGGCACACAGCCAGCACACGGACATCACGTGGCCTGCACGCTGACGGCACACAAATTGCATGCTGACGGCATACGGCTTGCACGCTGACGGCAAGAGGATGGCACACGGCCCGCACACTGAGGGAACACGGCCCGTGCACTGACGGCACACAGCTTGCACGCTGATGGCACATGGCCTACACGCTGACTGTATGCTAACAGCATGAAGAATGCGCGGTGACACCACACGGACTGCATGCTGATGGCACACGGTCTGCACACTCCCTGCACGCTGACACCTTCTATGTACTATGTGTGATTTTCTTGTATGGGTAATTTTGATCCAAGACTTGGATAAAAAACAGACGAGTCTCTGCAATTTTTTAGAGACCACTTGATCCGAAAAATAACACGTACATATGAGCAGCGCCATAGTCTATAATGGATGTGTATGATGTGTCAGCCTGGATCCACCAACTTTTCAACCTTAAACATAAAAAAATTCCAACAATGCAGAGACAATCCCATAAGACCCAACGTAGCTACTTCCAGGGTAACAACATTCTGCTGAATGATCTGATCAGTGATCGTGTAGTGTGCAGGCCGCTATCATGAGCTCTGGGGTTTACGCTCTTAGGGTACCATATTTACTTGTCTCATTAATCTGTAGATACACATTTTATATATTTGTTTTTAACGGTTTCTCCCCTCAGACATAACTGATCAGGAGAGATCCCGGTAAGTGGGGGAGGGTGGTCTGATCCCATATCGCACCATCAGGAGGCTGCAGAGAGGGACAGAAACTTGCCACTGGCCATGAAAGGCTGAACCTGCTGAAACATGTCGGCCAGGACGTGGATTGTTTTGCTACTTTGTTATTATTATTCTTCGGGATCGTCTCTGCATTTCTGGACTTTTTCTATGAGGCTGAACAGTTTGTGGATCCAGATAGACGTATGTGCAACCTGCGAGTCCTCAGCAAGCGAGCGGAGTTCGGGTACACACTCATTATATTGTGCAGTGACGCTGCGATGTTTTATTATAGGACAGTAAAATATTCAATAATTAGTAAAATAATAAACTGCAGTAATAAATAACTCCACATAACGGGGAGGTAAATGCGTCATATTTTGTCATTTGCGCCAGATAACTGTTTCATGACCGGCGCAATATTTATGTGTCTTAGACTCTTTAGACCGGATTCATTTAGACTGACGCATTTTGTACTCCAATCCCAACGCTGGAATAAGATGATCCCAATTAATAAAGAGGTGCACGCCACTAATGAGTCAGACGCATCTCACAGGTGTGCACCTCCCTGCGCCTGGAGAACGCTTCTGATGTAAGTTACACTTTAAGCTTCGATTTGTCAGCAACCTTCATCACACTCCGGTCCTTCCATGCTTCACAAAGTTCGGCAAAGACGACCAGGGCTGAAAATGCCAAAAGTTGGTAAACTTACACATTAGCATAATGTTGGCTCTAACTGGCAGTGTCGGCTGACAGTCTAATGTGTATGGGGGCCTACCGACTCTCCCACAACACACGATGTCAGGGAAGAAAAGGATTCAGGACGATTTCTGACCTTCAGGAGGTCGAGCGTTCCTGTGTATGGGGGACTCTTTAGTGATAGCTGTCAGCCAACTATTAGGAATGAGTAAGGGGACTTTAGGCTGCTGCTCTGTTCCTCCTCCATGCTTTACACTGCATCCGTGCTCCAGTAGGGCAACTGTATGATCATATGATCACTGACTCGCTTAGCTGCATTGGTAGTGTGAGATCCATTTCCACTCCTCAGAGGCTGTCCCTCTCTCCTTGCTTTACACTGCAGCTCTGCCCATTTACACTTGCCAGATGCTAATGTTAAATTATTGCCAATCAGCAGTTTTTTATCTCCAGTTTAGACAGCCTGACTGTGCACAGAGTGATCAGTAATACGAATATCATTGATCTCGACAGCCCGTCCTGATTACACAATGTGCTGCCGATATACATGATTTTGGCTCCTGCAAGCTGCTTCCTCTGCACTGACGCTTTAGAATGTCAGTGCAGAGTAAAGTGTGGACTATCCGGCTGTTCATAGTCAGTGGGCAGCAGAACTTCAGCCGGACATACACAACATGACAGACGAAGGATCAGTCTGTCCTTGTAATCTGCGGACACCCAGCTGACATGGAAGCATCGATCATCGGACACTGGGATTTCTGATCCTTGGTTCCTGAATGTCTATGCACAGGGCAACCAGGTGAGTCCTGCACAGGCAACCTGGAATATGAGGAATCTCTGCTATGTCTCAGATACTGATGACTTAATCAATGAGCATGCAAAGGGCACAAATCATGGAGGGGCCCCTCTGCTGCTCCTCCTGTCAATATAGTAAGATTTATATTGAGCTTGAGGTCATACTTATGCCTAGAAAAGTTGAGTGATGACCAATATAGCTGCCAAGTGCAAGTCCTATGGGTCGTATCCTTGTGCTAGTGTTGCATCTGACATGAGCGCCAGAAAACACGTATGGCGAAACCCAATAACAGACAGAATATAGCGCTGATCAGGAGACGTGACCCTGTCCTCACCTCAGTCTCCCTGAGCCTGGACTCCAGCGCTGACCGCGGGCCCTGGGTGTTGTCATTTTCTTTCAGCCGCTTGTGGATCTCCTTCATCCAGGCTTCTGCCATTTCCAAGGATGTCTCAAAGTCATCATGTGGCAGCTGAGTCATCGCATGAGAGAAGCTGCAAGACAAGGACACCATGAATCCCAAATTCCCCCGAGGAACACCCCAATTGTGTTTATTTGCATTATCCCACCCCTTTTATTTGGTTCAGGGAACAGTAAGCGCATTTACAGGAAAATCTTTAACAAAGTCATTATTGGGATACAGTGGTTTCTGGATTATCAGATATTCCAGACTACGGGAAGGTCATGGAAAACACAATTTCAAATAGGAAAAATGTGTTGGTTTGTGCCAAGATTCCACATTCACAGGGCATGTGCACATTTTAATGTTGCTCAAATGCATTGAAGATACAAGTTGAAGCACCTTTTCAAAGAGTCTCAATGAAAAATCTACCGTTTTGTGTATGCAGCTCCAATGTAGACCTATGGGTTTTCATAGAAAGTCTGATCCTGTAACCTGATCATGTGCAACCTGATAAACTACCTACAATTTAGAAGTGAGATGTGGAGAAATGCAATGAAGGATCAGATAACTCCAGGATTGGTTGTAGTCTGTCACCGAGGAGACACACAGGGTGGTATTGGAGCTGTATACAATAAACAGTTGGAAGTTTTTTTTTAATCAAGACTGTTTGCAAAATGGCTTCTTTTTGTATTTTAGATACATTGGGGATAGTGATGAGCGAGTATGCTTGTTGCTCGAGTTTTCCTGAGTATGCTCGGGTGGTCTTCGAGTATTTGGAAGTGCTAGGAGATTTAGTTTGTGTCGCTGCAGCTGCATGATTTGCGGCTACTAGACAGCCTGAATACATGCAGGGATTGCCTGTTTGTTAGGGAATCCCCACATGTACTCAGGCTGTCAAATAGCCGCAAATCATGCAGCTGCGGTGACATAAACTAAATTCGGAGGACACCCGAGCATGATTGGGAAAACCTGAGCAACGAGCATACTTGCTCATTACTAATTGGGGGCAATAAAAAAATTGCTAAAGTATTAGCATCCCTTAAGGAAAGGAAAATGGCATTTTAATAAAGCACTGTAGATATTCCTCCAGGCACAGAAAAGGTTAAAAATTTCCCCTTGAAGATTTTTTTACCCCCCAAAATTACTTTGCGCTCACTCAAGATCCAAAAACAGGGAAAATGTCTTCTGGAGTGGGACCATGGCGGGGAGGGGACATCGCCAGTTTGGAAATTAATGTTTTCATTACGCCTTGCTCTGGATTTACCAAAACATTGCCAAGGAATCCTTGTTCTGGCGCTGCGCCTCGCCCTCCAATGACCTCTAAGAATATGAAGGTCATCCCCGGGGCCAGTGGGGGCACCATTGCCTGTTCCTGGCACTGGGATTTGTGTGGAACCCTGACAGATGCCCCCCGGACAGCGGTGCCACCCTGCAGCTCGTGCCCCCCAGATGTGCCTTCTCGTGACTTTATTTCTCAATCTTTCCATCTTGTGCTGCGCTCAGGGATTTCTTGGAAGTTCAATGAAACTTGTAAAAGAAACATTGAAGATATTAAAATACTTGTTCTTTGAGTCAGAGCATGAAATTCGGAGCAAAGGAACGGGAGCCACAAAGCACTTTCCTTACAGGACGTGTAAACTTCTGCAACTGCTCTTCTTGTTGCTACAATGTGTCAAATACAAACAGAACTGCAGCTCCGAATGGTTCGGATCTTGTTCCGCTGTTTTGTGTTTACAGCCACTTTGCAATGGAAACTAAGGGAAGAAAGTCTTCGGAGGGGAAAGGTTTAACCTCTTCTGTGCTGTGGAGAGTACAATGTAATCCATCCCCAGTGGAGGGGATACAGTGGCCCCTATGTCCCCTTCCTGCGGGATATATTGGTGCAATAAAATAACATTATTATTCCCTTAAAGGGATCCTGCCTGCAACATTTTTTGCCATGCAAAGCTACATCGGCCATGCAGCAATATCAATGACCCCGATTTTGTCACAACCTATTTTATCCACATGTGCACTGGATGGAGAATTGAGACCCTAGCAGCCTACGCTTCCTCTTCACTCCTCCCCACCCGGGGCCGCCCGCCGCTGCTTGATTGACAGCGGAGAGTCTCTGCTGCCGACAAAACCTCTGCTCTTAGATGAAATCTTGCGCACGCGCCATTCTCCTTTCTGGACGGCGCATGCACAGTACGAGAAGGAAGATCTGGGCAGCACGTGTCAGCGCACTGCGCATGCACCAGCCTAAAGATTTCAGCTGGGAGCAGAGGTGACGTCAGTCAGAAGAGACTCTGAAATTGTTGCACATACTGATTAGCAAAAACGTTGTGGACAGGTTCCCTTCCAGGGGTGTGCATACTTTTTCAACCAATTCATTAGTGTTCTGATGCATCTAAGCTAAAACAAAGGCAGCAATCTCTCAAACGAGGCGCTAAAATGACGACCTCAACCCTTTATAAAGGTAATCTGTGTCCGCAGCTCCTGTGCAGAGTAATATGTTTCCACGGTAACAGACTACCAATATCCCCATGTAGTCGTATGCTATAGTCATGTGTCTATAGAGGAGCAAAGCAAGAAGCATGGAACTGCAGGGTCTGACTACTTGGGGACTGTAGTCTGTAACCAAGGAAACACATAGGTCTACACTGGAACTGCAAACACAAAACGGAGATGTGTCATCGACTATTTGCAAAAATCACTTTGTTTAAAAAAATACAATGGAGCAATGAAAATAATTGCAAATGTCTACACACCTTTTATGGGCTTCAATGTGACGAGCGCTCGATGTGTACAAGTCACGTTTCGGGTAGACGCCTTTGCACCCCCCAAGTTTTGCATTGGTTAACATGTCAGCGTTCAGGCATACATGACGCGACCCTCTGGGGGACACAGACAGACGAGGACCCTGTGCAAGAACAAGTATATATATGGGCCCCTTGCAGTCCAATAATTCATAATGCCCAATTCCTCCTGCTTTGGAGCTGGGTGTGGCCCCTGTGCAGCTGCACTTAATACATGTCCTATAGTGACCCCACATCACCAGGACCTTCCACACGTCACCGCGCTGCGGGCCGCAGTCACAAGGGAGGACCTGTGAGCAGAACACCCTGTGCTGGGAGATAGAGGGAATCCCTCCCGCCAGCGCAGCTTCCTGTGACTCAGTCGTGCCGCGCAGCAGCGGTTTCCTCTTTTTGGTCACAGGCCGTTATAAATACATCTGGGCTTCATTAGCAGCAGAGGAGGAAATCTTACTATATCCAGAAAGCAAATGCTCACAAGAACAGTGAAAAAGGGCAAAAAAAAACATGAAAAGGTATAAAATGTCATAAAAAATAGGAAATCTGTCCGCTTACAGGGGATGCCCACCTTTCATTGTAAGATAAAAATGCTCCCAAGTTGGGACCCCCAGCAATCAAGTGTTTAGGGGACCTGAACACAGTAGTAAATTTCCTCTGCAGCGCCCCCACAGTTAAATTGAAGAATTACACAGCCCTCATTTAATTCAAGGGGCCATCCATGTCATGTATGGGATGTGCGGGGTCCTCCCAAGTGAGGGACGATCTTGTTGTTTCCCTCCACTTCTGAACGGAGACCCCTCTCTCTTCCATTTCCCAGGATTCCCCTTTAGGTTATTCGTTGTATACAGTTTTTTAAACCTGTAAAACCCTTGTAAAGAATTTTCTAAGATCCAGATTGTGATCAATACCGGAGAGGTGAGGGTCCTGTGATCGATGGGGTCCGGACATTGTGTAGTGGGTGTGCATGGTACTGCAGCACCCTGGCGAGGTGATCAGCGGACCCCCATCAATCTGATAATGGTCACCTATTCTAATGAGAGCTCAAAGATAGTAAAGTCCTGGGAAAAGCTTTCATGACCCATCTTTCCCAGTGTCCTGAATGGCAGCACGGCCTCCTCATTTCAGGCTACGTGCACACTGACTTTTTTCAGTTTTTTGATTGTTTCTTTATGCTTTTCTGGTTTTGAAAAATGTCTGGAGGGAAAAAAGTCCATGTCCTCCCTTCTTTATAGCAAAAAGCCCTGAAGAGGCTTCTACTAGAACATTTCTTGGTTTTTACCACCTCAAAAAAAAATCCTGTGTGCCCATAAAGGACAATGAGTCCAACAGCGGCACGTGGCCGGACAGCTGCCAGGAGGAGTAATCTCAGCTGTCAGGGATCACCTGTCAATCACAACCCTGGAGGATCACACTATCACTCTCGCTCAGCAGGATCCGGTCTGGTTGTAATGATGTTCCGCAGCAGCTGCAGGCTATCAGAGGACATGTGTCGTCGCACCCGGAGCAGCCTGTCACATGTGCCACCAGATCTTACAACAAGCACTGAGGCCAAATTCTCAGCAGGCCCCAGATGGCGGCTACAGGCGCAGTCAGAGGAAAAACAGAGCCGGATCGTGCCCCTCGCTCCACATGTAGCATTGATTTCTGAAGCATTAGCTCTATCTGAGACCAAGCATCGACCTCAGTGAGGACCCAAAGTACAGAGGGATCCGGCCATTCAAATCTGAACACAAGTTCATTGTCTATAGAAGCTCCAACACACGTACAATATAACCCTAAACCTGGGACCCTCCACAGTCAGGACCCCCACTCCACAATCAGGAACCGTGACAGTCTGAATGGTCCCCCCCACCGGCTCCACAACCAGGACCTCCACCCAACAGTCTGGGGAGCCCCTGACTCCAGCAGTCTGCACATATACCCCCCCGCCTCCACAGACCAGACCCCCAGCACAACCTGGTCCCCATCTGTTCCTAGCATAATCCATGGGTGACCTCGGCTGGCGAGCTCAGTATCGTTACCGAGGATATAACCAATGTATCTCAGAGATTGTTACGTTGTGTCATCAGCCTGGAGACTCTTCCTCCATTTATCGCACATTTCCTCCTCCTCCTCCCAGGATCTGCGCCATTACTTATCACAGAAGCAATCTGGGCTTTATCATAATCATGGGGATTACAGGGGCTTCTTCTAGGATGTGGGCAAGACCAGACAACCAGGGCTTGTGAGACTGGTTAACGCCGTCCCTGGGGGGGAACGATGCCGGCGACATCTGGGAGACACAAAGATAGAAACACAAGCACAATAGACAAAAAATATACACACACCGCAGACACACAACACACTGCAGACACACAACACACACACACCGCAGACACACAACACACACCGCAGACACACAACACACACACACCAAAAAAAAAATATATATATCAACAGAAAATATAGGATACACACAATATGTCTATTATGTCTAATTTATAATAATAATGAATAATGATGGCAAATAACATGTGTGCCCATATGACCTGAAGAAATTGGGATGGTAGACCATCCGAGTTATATGAAAAGAACACCCAGGATGTGGAGGGGGATGACCCAGTGAATGGGAAAAGACAACGAGACCAAAAGTGTAATTAAATATTGCCTTTATTGTACAAAAATTGGCTACACAAAATAAAATTGTAAAGTTAAATTAAAAACCATGTAAACAAAAAAATAAAAATAAAATTAAAAAATTGGACACACCACACATAAGTATGCTATGTAAGCAGTATATGTAAAAATAAGAATAATTAGTATAATATCAATATACAAATGCTCAAATAATAACCAGGTATAAACATGGTGCAATAGTGCAATAATACAAATACCAGATTGTGCAATAATGCAATAAAAAAAGAAAAAAAAGAGGAAAAACCGTCTGTATAGTGCTGGTAATAACAACAAAAATTGGACAAAGAGAAAATGAAAATGCTGAACTATGCACCGAAAAATATCAAATAAAGATATACCGCATGGCTGAAATAATACCTGGGAGCTGGGTCTCGTGTGGTGTGCCAATAGAAAACGCGCCCCTTTTTTCTATTGGCACACCACACGAGACCAGCTCCCAGGTATTATTCAGCCATGCGGTATATCTTTATTTGATATTTTTCGGTCTGTGTGAGCACCGGCATTTGGTGTTTCATTATCACTATTAATATTTCTTTGCTCACATGTGGTAGTACACATTTAGGTTAGCACGGTCACTGGATTTTTATTTCACGCTGCATAGTTCAGCATTTTCATTTTCTCTTTGTCCAATTTTTGTTGTTATTACCAGCACTATACAGACGGTTTTTCCTCTTTTTTTCTTTTTTATTGCATTATTGCACAATCTGGTATTTGTATTATTGCACTATTGCACCATGTTTATACCTGGTTATTATTTGAGCATTTGCATATTGATATTGATATTATACTAATTATTCTTATTTTTACATATACTGCTTACATAGCATACTTATGTGTGGTGTGTCCAATTTTTAAATTTTATTTTTTTGTTTACATGGTTTTTAATTTAACTTTACAATTTTATTTTGTGTAGCCAATTTTTGTACAATAAAGGCAATATTTAATTACACTTTTGGTCTCGTTGTCTTTTCCCATTCACTGGGTCATCCCCCTCCACATCCTGGGTGTTCTTTTCAACACACACACACCGCAGACACACAACCACACACACCGCAGACACAACCAACACACAAACACACCGCAGACACACAACACACACACAACCGCAGACACACAACACACCGCAGACAACACACACCAACACCAACACACCGCAGACACACAACACACAACACACCGCAGACACACAACACACACACGCAGACACACAACAACACACCGCAGACACACACACACTGCGACACACAACACACACACCGCAGACACACAACACACACACCGCGCACACACACACCAACACACAACACACCCGCAGACACACACACACACTGAGCACACACACATCAACACACAACACACACCGCAGAACAACACACCAACACACACACACACGCAGACACACAACACACACACCGCAGACACACAACACACACGCAGACACACAACACACACACCGCAGACACACAACACACTCGCAGACACACAACACACACGCAGACACACAAACACACGCAGACACACAACACACACACCGCAGACACACAACACACACACCGCAGACAACAACAACACACGCAGACACACAACACACCGCAGACACACACGCAGACACCAACAACACAACACACGCAGACACACAACACACACACACCGCAGACACACAACACACACACGACACACAACACACACACGCAGACAACACAAAACACTGCAGACACACAACAACACACCGCAGACACACAACAACACACCCAGACACACATACACACACCGCAGACACACAACACACTGCAGACACACAACACACACACCGCAGACACACAACACACACACCGCAGACACACAACACACTGCAGACACACAACATACATACCTCAGACACACAATACACACCGCAGACACACAACATACATACCTCAGACACACAATACACACTGCAGACACACAACATACATACCTCAGACACACAACACACACACTGCAGACACACAACATACATACCTCAGACACACAACACACACACTGCAGACACACAATACACACTGCAGACACACAACATACATACCTCAGACACACAATACACACCGCAGACACACAACATACATACCTCAGACACACAACATACATAGCTCAGACACACAATACACACCGCAGACACACAACATACATACCTCAGACACACAATACACACTGCAGACACACAACATACATACCTCAGACACACAATACACACTGCAGACACACAACATACATACCTCAGACACACAATACACACCGCAGACACACAACATACATACCTCAGACACACAATACACACTGCAGACACACAACATACATACCTCAGACACACAATACACACCGCAGACACACAACACACACACAACACACTGCAGACACACAACATACATACCTCAGACACACAATACACACCGCAGACACACAACACACACACAACACACTGCAGACACACAACATACATACCTCAGACACACAATACACACCGCAGACACACAACATACATACCTCAGACACACAATACACACTGCAGACACACAACATACACACCGCAGACACAACACACACACCGCAGACACACAACACATACACACACAACACACACTGCAGATACACAACACACCGCAGACAGCACATACACCGCTGACACACATTGCAGACACACAACACACACCGCAGACACACAACACATACACACACACACAACACACACTGCAGATACACAACACACCGGAGACACAGCACATACACCGCTGACACACATTGTAGATACACAAGACACCGCAGACACCAAACACATACACACCACACACACCGCAGACACACAACACAAAAGCACCAAAAACACAATGCAGACATTAAACACATACACCACATATACACCACACACACCGCAGACACTCAACACACACGCATCAAACACACACCGCAGACATATACACACTGCAGACACACACCGCAGACATATACTCACTGCAGACACCAAACAGACCATGCAGACACCAAACACACACCGCAGACACACAACACACACACCGCAGACACACAACACACACTCACCAAACACACACATCAGACATATACACACTGCAGACACCAAACACACATAACACATATACAATACAGAACAGGCACAAAATAGATACAACGTGTCAGTCCAATGTAAACAGGCCAATAATAATCAGCATCATTTCCCAATTATCAGCCTATGTAAACAGGCTGGTAATCAGCTGATGTACAAATAAACCGCTCGTTCATTTTCGGAGAAATGATTTTTAAGTTTGCTTTAAAATAATCTTCTTGACAGTGCGTCGATTAGTGTAACCAGCACATGCTGCCGAGAACAATGTTATTCTATGCACACAGCAGTGCGGTCTACCTGGCACCTTGCATGTATGTAACTGCGGGTCGCTTATTGGCTGCGGTCGGCCCTTCTACATAGACCCATACATAGGTGAAAAATACACACGGCGCAGAAACAAAAAACAAGAGAAACAGGTGCAAAATAGATACATAACGCAGAAGAAACGAGCAAGACACATAACAGTTGCACAAGACACAAACAGAATTACATACACATCAGACATACAAACAAGCTACAAATACAAACTAGATACAAGAGAGATAAATAGCGAATACACAAGATACAGATAAATAGTGCACAGCCGTCACACGTACTGCACTACTTCGCTCGTCCGTCACCAATTAGATCACACAGTGACTTGTTGTGTTACTGTGGGTTACATAATGGGGATTGTAGATTTACGAAAAACAATATTACGAACCCCCTACTGTAAAGTCTTAATAACTCCAAGCCAGCTAACAGGTTAATATGTAACTACAGCCTGTCCTCACCAGCTGCACTCTGCAGATTATGATACTTTATGACTTTCCAATGAACAATTAATTACTAAGAAAACAACCTATCTGTACTAATACAATTTATACAGGGTCACATCATCCAGAGCTGTACTCATAATTCTGCAGAAAAATCTCAGCATTCCCTGACTGATAATGCTTCCACGTTTTTCGTTCCAAGAAGGGTCTTCTGCACATCAGATGCTGTAAAGTCATCAGATATAGGAAAGACAAGAGCAGAATAGCGAGTGCAGCTCTGGAATATTACATACGCAGAAAGACCATTGTGAACGAACGCTCCTAGTGTAAACAGGCTGCCGATCATTTCTCCTGATGAACAAGCATTTTACTCATCAATTGGATGATCTTTAGCGCGACACAAAAGATCATTGTTCTTGGGAGCACACCGTTCTGTATAAGCAGAAATCACACTGCACTAAAGAATCCATTACAGGCCATTCAGTGTCAATTCAGTGAGCAGAGAAGAAAATATTTACCTATAGGTTTATTGTTGAAAAGCCAATCACTGTTTTTTTAACGCTGTCGATCTGTTCTTGTAAAATAATCTTTACTCGGGATCAGTACTGTAATATATGTACACAGCGACTGCACCAGCAGAATAGTGAGTGCAGCTCTGGAGTATAATACAGGATGTAACTCAGGATCAGTAATGTAATGTATGTACACAGTGACTGCACCAGCAGAATAGTGAGTGCAGCTCTGGAGTACAATACAGGATGTAACTCAGGATCAGTAATGTAATGTATGTACACAGTGACTGCACCAGCAGAATAGTGAGTGCAGCTCTGGAGTATAATACAGGATGTAACTCAGGATCAGTAATGTATGTACACAGCGACTGCACCAGCAGAATAGTGAGTGCAGCTCTGGGGTATAATACAGGATTTAACTCAGGATCAGTAATCTAATGTATGTACACAGTGACTGCACCAGCAGAATAGTGAGTGCAGCTCTGGAGTATAATATAGGATGTAACTCAGGATCAGTAATGTAATGTATGTACACAGTGACTCCACCAGCAGAATCGTGAGTGCAGCTCTGGAGTATAATACAGGATGTAACTCAGGATCAGTAATGTAATGTATATACACAGTGACTCCACCAGCAGAATAGTGAGTGCAGCTCTGGGGTATAATACAGGATGTAACTCAGGATCAGTAATGTAATGTATGTACACAGTGACTCCACCAGCAGAATAGTGAGTGCAGCTCTGAAGTATAATACAGGATATAACTCAGGATCAGTAATGTAATATATGTACACAGTGACTGGACCAGCAGAATAGTGACTGCAGCTCTGGAGTATAATACAGGAGGTAACTCAGGATCAGTAATGTATGTACACAGTGACTGCACCAGCAGAATAGTGAGTGCAGCTCTGGAGTATAATACAGGATGTAACTCAGGATCAGTAATGTAATATATGTACACAGCGACTGCACCAGCAGAATAGTGAGTGCAGCTCTGGACCATCCCACAGGAAGGGGCGGAGCTTGCCGTGCGGTCTGAGTGTGGTGCCTGTGTGTGCTGCTCAGGAAGGGAGGTTTTTCCATCCAGGACTTTTTGTCTGCCTCCTTCCCAGGAAAGAAGGCTCATCTTGGGACTGGCCTCCGGGGCAGGGCCCCGGCTCCCACCTCCCGGTCCAAGCCGGCGGGGGGTGGGAGGACTCCCAATCCGGCTAGGATAACAAAATCTGGCAAAGGATCCAGCATGAGGACCCGCAGTACCCCAGAGGCCATGGCCGCGGCGGCTCCTTCCCCCGGAGGTAGGCCGAGTACGACCAGGGGTGCTGCAGCGGGGCCCCTAATGTGGGGCACCAAGATGGCGAAAGAGACCACCGTGGTCTATGGTTCCCGCGTCCATGCGCACCTCTGTGAGTATGAGGACGCCTCAAGAAAGCTAAGATCCCTCTGGGGGGAGTTGAGGGTAGCTAAGGAGAGGTCCAACAGGGCCTCCAGCAATAAGAAGGCCGAGCTATCCGCCGCGGTCAGAAAAATCCAGAGAGCCATAGAAGACCTGGCAACCCGGAGGTGCGAGATCCTGGCCGGCAGCGGGCCCTTCCGTGAAAAGCTGGAAAATGACGACCGGTTCAGAGCCATGGCCGGAGGGGCTCCTGAGGGGCCACGGAGCCTCAGCCAGGCGGTGGAGGAGGAGGAAGAGGAATGCGAGGAGGAGGTCGTGCCCTACCCACCGCCTGGTGGCCTGGTAAGAGATCTCCAGGCGTCGCACAGCGGGATAGCCCCCGAGCAAGTGGCTCTCCCACCAGATTCTGGCTCTTCAGAGGGCAGCGAGTGCGAGGGGGAGGATGAGGATGGTGGTAGTAGTAGCAGTGAGGGGGGCTGCCTCGTCATGCAGCAGATCCGGCAGATCGAGTCCCCGGTCCGGTTTAACCAGCTGCGGTTCGGGGATGAGATCTGCGATGACGAGGCAACCAGGAGGGGGATGAAGAGAAAAGCTAAGAAGAAGGTAAAAAAAACAGCTGTTGTCCAGAAGTTTGTGTATGTCCCCCTCTCTGGGGCCCCCCGGTCCCGCTGTGCGGCACCCGCTACCCACCCCGGCTCGGGCTCTGTTGTGGGTCCGCAGCAAGGGAGCGGGGAGATTGCAGGCCATGACACGCAGGGCGCCGCCTCTGTTTGTGGTAATAGAGGGGGTAGTGACGTGTCTGATATGGAGCATGGTGTGGAGGGCGGCCCAGTGGTGGGCAAGAGAGTGGCAGCCGGGACCGCAGCTCCGGCGGTGAGCGCTGTGGTGTCTGGGTCCCCCACTTACGGATCCGTTACTGGATCGCTTCTGGGGACCCAGGCACCCAGTAAAGTGAAGGGGGCGGGGCCTGCGGCTCCGGCAGAGGCGGCTCATACAAAACAACTGGTGCGGTCAGCTCCCCTGGCGGGGTCTGCGGTGAAGTCTGGGCTGGGGGCCCCGCCGCCGGTTAATGCTAAGGGGGAGTGGCCTAGCCTGGGGCCGGCCGCCGGAGTCGCTGTGCCCAAGCTGTTTGTGGCCCAGGGTGTGGTGGTTGGGGGCGCTGTGCCCCGGGGGACTGGTACCGCCGGGGGGGCCCCTGGGGGTGGTCCCGGCTCCGGGTCGGCTCCGGGGGTCCCGCTGCGGCCGGTCTCGGGGGGCGTGGCCTCCTCGGCACCCGCCGCCCATGTGGGTGCAGCTTCTGACCTCTGTGCTGTGAAGCTGGATGCTGGGGGTGTGGCTTTCCAACAAAAGGAAAAAAAAATGGTAAAGATCAGCAGTGAAGCAGAGACTGCAGCAGACAGCGGCAAGGGCGCATGCCTGGCCGGGTCCCCTGAGTCTGGGGGCTTACCTGCAGTGGGGGCCCGGCGAGGAGCCAGGATGGAGCTGGAGGCAGGACTGCTCCTGGCTTGGTCTCTGCCAGTGGGAAAGAAGGCAGCTCTGTGCAGCCTGTGGAGGCAGTGCTACTGAAGCCCAATGGCAGCACAGGTCTTAAAGGGCCAGCAGCACGGTGTGGACAGAACCCCCCGGCAGGGAAGATGCCATCAGTAGGTGGCGGTAGCAGTGTGGAAACGGTAAAATCTGTAAGTTCCCAAAAAGTGAGGCAAAATATTGACCCCAGTGTGCATGTGAGTGAGAGTGGGGTGACTGATGGCGTGGATGAGGAGGGTGTGGGTATGGAAGTGTCTGCGGTTGAGGATGCGGGTGGCAGTGTGTCTAAAGTGGCAAGTGTGAATGGGGTGTCTGAGGGTACTGGAAGGAGGGGGGAGGGGCCAGTCCATCTGCCCCCCCAGCCGCCGGTCCTCTGAGTTATTCGGGGGTGGTGGCTGGAGCCTCAGGGTCTGGTCAAGGGGTTTCCTCGCCTCTGGACCTCAAGGATGGCGTCTTGCGGCGCCGTTTCCTGGAGGCCCTCAAAAAGGGAGAACGGACGATCAATGTAGAGGGCAGAGAGGTGGACTTGGCCTTTTGGCTGGATAGATACGGCCTGGCTGCCTTCCAAGATAAAAGGGAGGGGGAAACGGTTTGGTCCCTCCCGACAGCCGGGCAGGGGGTGTCCAGGCGGAATGTGGTCCGTCTTCGGTGGAGGGGCAGTGAAGCGTGCCCGCCAAGAGCGAGGGTTGTGGAGCTCCTTCTGAAGATGGACTTCAGGGTGACGGACATCTTTGCCCTGATTCATCCGTTTGGCACCTCCTTCTTCGATATCAGTTTTGTTCGGCCAGAGGGCCTAGAGCTTTTCTGGTCGAATTTCGAACTGGCAAAGGGGGAGCCCGGCTGGCGAGACTTTGCCGTACAGGCGGTGTCTCGCCAAAATAGTGTAAAGAGGGTGACCGTTCTGACAAGTAACGAGTCACTCTCTGGGGTCGACATCATGACGTGGCTTTCCCGTTATGGGGAAGTCACGGACGTCCCTAAGAAAAATAGGGACGAGTTTGGCATTTGGTCAGGGGGCTGGACCTTCATGGTAAAGTTGAAGGTTTCAGGAGGTACGGTCACCCACATCCCCTCCTCAGCATTTCTGGGGAGGGACAGAATCCAGATCTTCTACCAGGGGCAACCGAAGGTCTGCCACAGGTGCGGTGATCCCCGCCACTTCAGCGCAGGTTGCAAGGTGCAGAAGTGTGCCTTGTGTGGCGGAGTAGGTCATCTTGCCGCGGCCTGTGGTGACATTAGGTGTCACCTGTGTGGTGACCTAGGTCACCCGTATAGCCGCTGCCCCCGCTCCTTTTCCGGCACCATCTCTGGCCCAGCGGGGGGGAGCCATGGGGGGTTCCCCGGTGGTGCAACCTCTGCTGGGGCTGGGGGTGGAGGCGTGAGGGGAGCTGAGGGGTCAGTGAGGAAAGGCGAGGCTGGTACATCTGCCCACCAGTGGCAACAGGTGAGGCACCGTAAGGGCAGGGGGCAGGATAAGCCTCAGGCAACTGGGGTGATGACTGCCCCCACCCTGGAGGCGGCAGCCGAAGCCTCTGAGGCCCTGGGGGAGAAGGCGGTGAGCGAGGAGATCCGGAGGATGGAGAGGGAGGGTTTGGCTGCTTCTGATAACTCTTCCCAGTATGAAAGTGTGGATGAAGAGGTGGTGGAGCAGCCTAAAAAAACGGGTGACAATCGTACCGGTAAGAGGCGGAAGAAGAAGAACAAGGCTAAAAAATCTAATGCCCCCCCCTGACCGCTAGGGTGCCCACGGAAGGGCTCACCGGCTCCCTCTGATCCCCCTCTCCAATCGGTTCCAAGCCCTCGATGACTCTGCTGTGTCGGAGGTCGGGGTGAGGGGCCGGATGCAACATCTGGGGTGCCTTCAGGGAGTGGTGAGGTCCGTCCTCCGGGGGATTCACACTCCTCTGGCGGGGGGACTACCTCGGGGTCCAGGGGAGAGGAATCTAGTGCTGGGAAGGAGGTGTCCACTGCTGCTAAGGAGGATATGGACACCTCGGTGTCTTTAAAGAGATGGGGTGAGTCGGGTTCCTCCTCAGAGGGGGAGAGGAAATCTGGGGGTACGGTTAAAAAACAGGCCGTCTAACTCAATCACCCATGATGGCGGAACCTTCCCCGTTGACTCTGGCGTCGATTAATGTCGCCAGCATAAAGTCGGATACGGCTAGATTTACGGCCTTTGATTTTTTCACCCGGGTTGAGGCTGATGTTTTATTTTTGCAGGAGACCAGACTAACGGACCTGGGGTCCATCCACAAAGCAAAGAGGGAATGGAGGAGTGGGCCCTCATACTGGTCTCTTGCGGCCGAGCCGTATAGCGGGGTAGCGGTCCTTTTTAAGACCACGGAGGTGGAATGCAGACGGGTGATCGAGGTAGAAATGGGGAGATGTTTGGTCCTTGACGTCTTCATGAGGGGACAGGAGCTTCGGCTCATCAATATCTATGGCCCGCAATCTAAGTGGGACCGTAAATGTCTCTTCCTGAGGATCAAGCCCTATCTTTTTACGAGCCGGCAGGTGGTCTTCGGTGGGGATTTTAATGCTATAACCAGACTCCGTGATAGGGGAGGCCCCGGAGACCGGCTGACTTATGATAGCGTAGCCTTGAATAGCATAGTAAGCGAAGCTCGCCTGGTGGATGTCCACATCCGGCACACTCCAGGTCACGAGGGTTTCACCTTTTATAGGGGAAGCAGTAGGTCTAGGATAGATAGGTTTTTTTTAAAGGAGGAAGCCGTCTCTTCTGCAGTGTCCGCTGTTGAGGTAGAGTTCTCCGATCACTGTTTAATTTTCTTTACTTTGAATGTTACAGAGACTCCCCGGATGGGGAGAGGCCTATGGAAGCTGAATTCGTCCCTTCTGGAAGAAGCGGATATAAGACAGTCCTTTGAGGAATTTCTTCAGAGCCAGGTACCTCTCTTGGGTCTTTGTAGCAGTAAGTCTGAGTGGTGGGAGATCTTCAAAAGAAGGGTCGCAAGGTTCTTCCGTCAGCTCTCGAGCCTCAGGGGCCTGAACAGGTACCGCCTGTATCGGCAGCTGGGGAGGAAACTCGAGCAGCTCGTCTCGACTGGAGGGGACCGAGAGGAAATCTTCAGGGTGAAGACCTTGCTCAAGGGGTGCCAGTACGATAGGCACACATCCTTGGTTTTTGAGAGGGATTTCGGGAGGTACCGCTCGCCCGACCCTTACAGAAACTGCAGGTTGTCAGTGAATTGTAAGATGGTGACAGGACTGATCGACAGTACGGGGTCCCTGAACAGATCCAAATCAGGGATCCTGGAGGTGGTCAGATCCTTCTACTCGCATCTCTTGGGGAGGAGGGATCCTGATCGGGATGAGATGTCGGCTTTCCTGGCTGAAACCATCCCTGAGCCGGGGGATGACCCCTCTCTTCATGTTTTGGCAGAAGCAATCAGGGAAGAGGAAGTGAGACGGGCGATTGATGGGCTACGGCCCAAAAAGTCGCCCGGTCCGGATGGCTTAACATCCGAGTTCTACAAGACTTTTCGGGACTCTTTGGTCCCCCTCTTGACTGAGGTGTTTAATGAGTGCCTCTCCTCGGACACTCTGCCCAGTTCAATGAGGAAGTCAGCCCTGATTATCCTGTCAAAGGGTAAAGACTCGTCCCGTATTGAGAATTGGCGTCCCATAGCGCTTCTCAATACGGACCGAAAGGTTCTGGCAAAGGTGCTTTTTAATCGGTTGGTGAAGTTTGCACCCCGGCTCCTTTCGGGGGCCCAGCACTGCTCTGTTCCAGGCCGCAGTACATTTAGTGCTGTGCTCGGTGTCCGAGAGGCAGTGGAGCAGGGCAGGGCAGGTCACTGGAAGGGGTACTTGCTGTCCTTAGACCAGGCAAAGGACTTTGACCGGGTTAACCATGAGTACCTCTGGTCCGTTCTTCTGAGGTACGGTCTGCCTGGGAGGTTTGTTGATTGGTTGAGAGTTTTATACAATGGGGCAGAGACTTTTCCGCTAGTGAACGGTTGGGTCGGACACCCTTTTGAGGTGAGGTCTGGTGTCCGCCAGGGCTGTCCTCTGAGCCCACTGTTATACGTGTTCGCGATCGACCCCCTTTTAAGGAGGGTGGAGCGCGGACCGTTGGTGGGAGTCGGGATGGACCGGGCGGTGCCGGAGGCCGCCTTGAGGGTAGTGGCGTACGCTGACGACGTTTCCCTTTTTGTATCCTCGAGAGAGGAGGCGGATTGGGTGATGTCTGAGGTTGAACGCTACTCGGTGGCATCCGGGTCCATGATCAACCGGGACAAGTGTGAGAGTCTCTGGCTGGGAGGGGGAGATCCAAGTTTTGATCTCCCGGACACCCTTCCAGGGCCTCAGGCCACAGCAAAAATATTAGGCATCAGTTTCGGCCCGGGGGACTATCCCCAGCAAAACTGGGAGGGCAGACTTAAGATTGCCGCCCAGAAGGTGGATCAGTGGAAGGGTTGGTCCTTGACCCTAAGGGAAAGGGTTAGTCTTGCCAAGGGCTATTTGCTTCCTTTGCTAATATATCTGGGCAGCGTCTGCATCTTGCCAGAGCCTCTTTGGACACGGGTCTACAGCCTGTTTTTCCAATTATTATGGGGAAATAGGCTGAACCTAATCAAGAGAGAGGTCACGTACCGCACGAGGAGACTAGGAGGGTTGGGTATGGTCAACCCAGTGGTGTTTCTAGTAAACACCTTTCTTAAGGCAAACATCGCCAACCTCTGGTCAGAGAGGGCTCCTCCGTGGGTATTCTCCTGTAGGGGGTGGTTTCGGCCTTTCTTCCAGGAATGGGAGATAGGTGGGCAGGTGAAGGACCTTCGTACACCTCATGGGCATCTTCCGGCTTACGTTACCCCGGTTCTGAAGGTGATCCGTCGGTGGGGTCTGGGAGTGTGGGAGATCAGGATCATGTCGAGAAGGTTTCTTGACAATACGGTCCTGTTGACCCACTTTCAGAAGCCCCTGGCGCTCAGGGATTGCCCAAGCCGGGATCTGGAGGTGGGGCTCGGGTTATTGAACTCTAAGCGGATCCCCTTGAAGTTTTGGGACTTGGCTTGGCGCTGCTTCCATGGGAAGCTGTATGTGAGGGACAACCTGAAGTACAGGAGCTCTGATGACCGGGATTGTCCCCGCGAGGAGTGTGGTGGCATGCTTGAAAGCATGGAGCACTTCCTGCTTCGGTGTCCCTTTAATACAGAGGTCTACAGCAGGGTGGGTGCTTCCATTGGCTGGCCCAGGCTGGCAAGCCTCTCCTATGCGGAGTGGGCCTATGGGGCATTCAGGTCCCTTGGTGGCCGAGATCGGGGCACTGTTTTCTTAGTTAGTTTAGTAACTAGGTTCTGCACGTGGAATGCACGGTGTCTAGTGTCTACTCAGCGGAAAGTCCTCCCCAGGGAAGAGGTGATTAGGAACATCCTGGGTGACCTGGCAAAAGTGCGCTCCCTGGAGTTTGAGAGGCTGGGTGCAGGGAGGGCCTCTCTCCTATGGAGGGGTTTCTCCTTTAATGTGCCCTAGGGTGAGTTAGGTTCTGTGTGCGTGTGATAGGGCTGTTAGTATTTTTTATCCTTTTATCTTTATTTTGTAGGGTCAGATAGATGTGTAGGGACAGGGAGGGACAGATAGGGACAGTCTTTAGGGACAGGTAGTTAGTATTAGGTTGGTAGTGAGGGTCAGTGAGGGACAGGTAGGGGCAGGTAGGGAGAGGTTGGTAGGGCTATAGGGACAGGATTTTCTCTTTTGTGTTGTTAGGGAGGGTCAGGGTGATGTGCGGTAGATTAGGGTGAGAGCCTCTATGGTCTCCAGTTCCTGGTGGTGGGCTGTAACCCTCACGTATAGATTTTTGTTTTGGAATTGGTAACCTGGGTATAGGGCTTGCAAGCATTGAACTAGGGCCTGTTCTTTGGTCATGGTTAAGGTGTGTAGTGGTTATTATTGATATGTGTTATTATTGATATATGTTATTATAAGGTTGTGTATATATACTGTATATATATGTTGTATGTGTACTATAATTCTTGTAGGGGGATTTAGTTTAGGTGGGGTGGGGGATTTCTTGGGGGAGGGGGGATGGGTTTTGGAGAATGGACGTCCGGCGGGATGCCAAGAAGATTTGCTGTGTAAGAAAGGCCACAAACTTTAGTGGGACCTGGTGTGATAGGCCACAAACTTTCGTGGGACCTTTGGGGGAATGGTGGTGGTTTAGTTTAGGAAAAATAATAAAAAAAAAAATAATAAAAAAAAAAAAAAAAATTAAATTAAAAAAAAAATAAAAAATATGTATTTACGAGGTATAGTATGTGTGTGTATATATATGTATATGAAGATTGTATCATTAATTTTGGCCAGGTGGCCTATTTACTTTCTTTAGGGCAGTTGGCTGAATTTTTTTTTTTTTTCCTCTAGAGGTGAATGCATGGGTATGAGTGTATGAGGGAAAAAAAAAAAAGGATATAGCTTCCCTTGCCGGGGGTGTTAATGAAATGGAGAAACATTTTGTTTCTATATATCTGTTGGACATTGGACTTTTGGGATTTATGGATAATGTTTTTGTTATTGAGTTTGCCTGTAAGTTTAGTTTTGTATTTTTATAATAAAAGAGATACAGGATGTAACTCAGGATCAGTAATGTAATGTATGTACACAGTGACTGCACCAGCAGAATAGTGAGTGCAGCTCTGGAGTATCATACAGGATGTAATTCAGGATCAGTAATGTAATGTATGTACACAGTAACTGCACCAGCAGAATACTGAGCGCAGCTCTGGAGTATAATACAGGATGTAACTCAGGATCAGTAATGTAATGTATGTACACAGTGACTGCACCAGCAGAATAGTGAGTGCAGCTCTGGAGTATAATACAGGATGTAACTCAGGATCAGTAATGTAATGTATGTACACAGTGACTCCACCAGCAGAATAGTGAGTGCAGCTCTGGAGTATAATACAGGATGTAACTCAGGATCAGTAATGTAATGTATGTACACAGTGACTGCACCAGCAGAATAGTGAGTGCAGCTCTGGGGTATAATACAGACGGTAAGTCACGATCAGTAATGTACTTTATGT
>JARQOD010000001.1:386322784-386371968 GCA_033576555.1 Oophaga sylvatica | reverse complement strand
AATTGGTGACGGACGAGCGAAGTAGTGCAGTACGTGTGACGGCTGTGCACTATTTATCTGTATCTTGTGTATTCGCTATTTATCTCTCTTGTATCTAGTTTGTATTTGTAGCTTGTTTGTATGTCTGATGTGTATGTAATTCTGTTTGTGTCTTGTGCAACTGTTATGTGTCTTGCTCGTTTCTTCTGCGTTATGTATCTATTTTGCACCTGTTTCTCTTGTTTTTTGTTTCTGCGCCGTGTGTATTTTTCACCTATGTATGGGTCTATGTAGAAGGGCCGACCGCAGCCAATAAGCGACCCGCAGTTACATACATGCAAGGTGCCAGGTAGACCGCACTGCTGTGTGCATAGAATAACATTGTTCTCGCAGCATGTGCTGGTTACACTAATCGACGCACTGTCAAGAAGATTATTTTAAAGCAAACTTAAAAATCATTTCTCCGAAAATGAACGAGCGGTTTATTTGTACATCAGCTGATTACCACCTGTTTACATAGGCTGATAATTGGGAAATGATGCTGATTATTATTGGCCTGTTTACATTGGACTGACACGTTGTATCTATTTTGTGCCTGTTCTGTATTGTATATGTGTTATGTGTGTTTGGTGTCTGCAGTGTGTATATGTCTGATGTGTGTGTTTGGTGAGTGTGTGTTGTGTGTCTGCGGTGTGTGTGTTGTGTGTCTGCGGTGTGTGTTTGGTGTCTGCATGGTCTGTTTGGTGTCTGCAGTGAGTATATGTCTGCGGTTGTGTCTGCAGTCTGTATATGTCTGCGGTGTGTGTCTGCAGTGTGTATATGTCTGCGGTGTGTGTTTGATGCGTGTGTGTTGAGTGTCTGCGGTGTGTGTGGTGTATATGTGGTGTATGTGTTTAATGTCTGCATTGTGTTTTTGGTGCTTTTTTTTGTTGTGTGTGGGTTGGTGTTGTTAAAGTGTGGGTTTTGGTGTCTGCGGGTGTCTCGTGTTTTTTTATCGGGGGTACCAATGTGTGTCAGCGGTGTATGTGCTGTCTGCGTGTGTTTTTATCTGCAGTGTGTGTTGTGTGTGTAGGTTTTCTGCGTGTTGTGTGTCTGCGTGTGTATGTTGTGTGTCTGCAGTGTTATGTGTGTCTGGGGTTGTATGATTGTGTGTCTGCGGTGTGTATTGTGTTCTGGGTATGTTGTGTGGTCTGCAGTGTGTTGTGTTGTGTGTTTGTGTCTGCAGTGTGTTTGTTGTTCTGGGTTGTATGTTTTGTTGATGTTTTGTGTGTGTTGTTTCTGCGTGTGTTATTGTGTGTCTGAGGTATGTATGTTGTGTGTCTGCGAGTGTGTATTGTGTGTCTGAGGTATGTATGTTGTGTGTCTGCGTGTGTATGTGTGTCGAGGTTGTATTTTGTGTGTCTGCAGTGTGTATTGTGTGTCTGAGGTATGTATGTTGTGTGTCTGCAGTGTGTTTGGTGTCTGATGTTTTGTGTGTCTGCGGTGTGTATTGTGTGTCTGAGTATGTATGTTGTGTGTCTGCAGTGTGTATTGTGTGTCTGAGGTATGTATGTTGTGTGTCTGCGGTGTGTATTGTGTGTCTGAGGTATGTATGTTGTGTGTCTGCAGTGTGTATTGTGTGTCTGCAGTGTTGTGTGTGTTGTTGATGTTTCTGCAGTGTGTGTATTGTGTGTCTGAGGTATGTATGTTGTGTGTCTGCAGTGTGTATTGTGTGTCTGAGGTATGTATGTTGTGTGTCTGCGGTGTGTATTGTGTGTCTGAGGTATGTATGTTGTGTTGTTCTGCGGTGTGTGTTTGTGTGTCTGCGTGTGTGTGTTGTGTGTCTGCAGTGTGTTGTGTGTCTGCGGTGTGTGTTGTGTGTCTGAGGTATGTATGTTGTGTGTCTGCAGTGTGTGTGTTGTGTGTCTGGGTTGTGTGTTGTGTGTCTGCAGTGTGTATGTGTGTCTGCGGTTGTTTGTTGTGTGTCTGCGGTGTGTTGTTGTGTCTGTGGTATGTGTTGTGTGTCTGCGGGTGTGTGTTGTGTGTCTGCGGTGTGTGTGTTGTGTGTCTGCGGTGTGTGTGTTGTGTGTCTGCAGTGTGTTGTGTGTCTGCGGTGTGTGTTGTGTGTCTGCAGTGTGTTGTGTGTCTGCAGTGTGTTGTGTGTCTGCGGTGTGTGTGTTGTGTCTGCGTGTGTGTGTTGTGTCTGCGTGTGTGTGTTGTGTGTCTGCGGTGTGTGTGTTGTGTGTCTGCGGTGTGTGTGTTGTGTGTCTGCGGTGTGTGTGTTGTGTGTCTGCGGTGTGTGTGTTGTGTGTCTGCGGTGTGTGTGTTGTGTGTCTGCAGTGTGTTGTGTGTCTGCGGTGGGTGTGTGTGTGTTGTGTGTCTGCAATGTGTTGTGTGTCTTCGGTGTGTGTGTTGTGTGTCTGCGGTGTGTGTGTTGTGTCTGCAGTGTGTTGTGTGTCTGCGGTGTGTGTTGTGTGTCTGCGGTGTGTGTTGTGTGTCTGCAGTGTGTGTTGTGTGTCTGCGGTGTGTGTGTGTGTGTCTGGTGTGTGTTGTGTGTCTGCGGTGTGTGTTGTGTGTCTGCGGTGTGTGTGTTGTGTGTCTGCGGTGTGTGTGTTGTGTGTCTGCGGTGTGTGTTGTGTGTCTGCAGTGTGTTGTGTGTCTGCGGTGTGTGTTGTGTGTCTGCGGTGTGTGTGTGTTGTGTGTCTGCAATGTGTTGTGTGTCTTCGGTGTGTGTGTTGTGTGTCTGCGGTGTGTGTGTTGTGTGTCTGCAGTGTGTTGTGTGTCTGCGGTGTGTGTTGTGTGTCTGCAGTGTGTTTGTGTGTCTGCGGTGTGTGTGTTGTGTGTCTGGTGTGTGTTGTGTGTCTGCGGTGTGTGTTGTGTGTCTGCGGTGTGTGTGTTGTGTGTCTGCGGTGTGTGTGTGTGTGTGTCTGCAGTGTGTTGTGTGTCTGCGGTGTGTGTGTTGTGTGTGCGCGGTGTGTGTGTGTGTGTGTCTGCGGTGTGTGTGTTGTGTGTCTGCAGTGTGTTGTGTGTCTGCGGTGTGTGTTGTGTGTCTGCGGTGTGGTTGTGTGTCTGCGGTGTGTTGTGTGTCTGCGGTGTGTGTGTGTTGTGTGTCTGCGGTGTGTGTGTTGTGTGTGTCTGCAGTGTGTTGTGTGTCTGCGGTGTGTGTTGTGTGTCTGCAGTGTGTTGTGTGTCTGCGGTGTGTTGTGTGTCTGGTGTGTGTTGTGTGTCTGCGGTGTGTGTTGTGTGGTCTGCGTGTGTGTGTTTGTGTGTCTGCGGTGTGTGTGGTTGTGTGTCTGCAGTGTGTTTGTGTGTCTGCGGTGTGTGTGTTGTGTGTGCGCGGTGTGTGTGTTGTGTGTCTGCGGTGTGTGTGTTGTGTGTGTGTCTGCAGTGTGTTGTGTGTCTGCGGTTGTGTTGTGTGTCTGTGGTGTGTGTTGTGTGTCTGCGGTGTGTGTGTGTTGTGTGTCTGCGGTGTGTGTGTGTTGTGTGTCTGCGTGTGTTGTGTGTCTGCGGTGTGTGTGTGTTGTGTGTCTGCGGTGTGTTTGTGTTGTGTGTCTGCGGTGTGTGTGTGTTGTGTGTCTGCGGTGTGTGTGTGTTGAAAAGAACACCCAGGATGTGGAGGGGGATGACCCAGTGAATGGGAAAAGACAACGAGACCAAAAGTGTAATTAAATATTGCCTTTATTGTACAAAAATTGGCTACACAAAATAAAATTGTAAAGTTAAATTAAAAACCATGTAAACAAAAAAATAAAAATAAAAATAAAATTTAAAAATTGGACACACCACACATAAGTATGCTATGTAAGCAGTATATGTAAAAATAATAATTAGTATAATATCAATATACAAATGCTCAAATAATAACCAGGTATAAACATGGTGCAATAGTGCAATAATACAAATACCAGATTGTGCAATAATGCAATAAAAAAAGAAAAAAAGAGGAAAAACCGTCTGTATAGTGCTGGTAATAACAACAAAAATTGGACAAAGAGAAAATGAAAATGCTGAACTATGCACCGAAAAATATCAAATAAAGATATACCGCATGGCTGAAATAATACCTGGGAGCTGGGTCTCGTGTGGTGTGCCAATAGAAAAAAGGGGCGCGTTTTCTATTGGCACACCACACGAGACCCAGCTCCCAGGTATTATTTCAGCCATGCGGTATATCTTTATTTGATATTTTTCGGTGCATAGTTCAGCATTTTCATTTTCTCTTTGTCCAATTTTTGTTGTTATTACCAGCACTATACAGACGGTTTTTCCTCTTTTTTTTTCTTTTTTTATTGCATTATTGCACAATCTGGTATTTGTATTATTGCACTATTGCACCATGTTTATACCTGGTTATTATTTGAGCATTTGTATATTGATATTATACTAATTATTCTTATTTTTACATATACTGCTTACATAGCATACTTATGTGTGGTGTGTCCAATTTTTAAATTTTATTTTTATTTTTATTTTTTTGTTTACATGGTTTTTAATTTAACTTTACAATTTTATTTTGTGTAGCCAATTTTTGTACAATAAAGGCAATATTTAATTACACTTTTGGTCTCGTTGTCTTTTCCCATTCACTGGGTCATCCCCCTCCACATCCTGGGTGTTCTTTTCATATAACTCGGATGGTCTACCATCCCAATTTCTTCAGGTCATATGGGCACACATGTTATTTGCCATCATTATTCATTATTATTATAAATTAGACATAATAGACATATTGTGTGTATCCTATATTTTCTGTTGATATATATATTTTTTTTTTGGTGTGTGTTGTGTCTGCGGTGTGTGTTGTGTGTCTGCGGTGTGTGTTGTGTGTCTGCGGTGTGTGTGTGTTGTGTGTCTGCAGTGTGTTGTGTGTCTGCAGTGTGTTGTGTGTCTGCGGTGTGTGTATATTTTTTGTCTATTGTGCTTGTGTTTCTATCTTTGTGTCTCCCAGATGTCGCCGGCATCGTTCCCCCCCAGGGACGGCGTTAACCAGTCTCACAAGCCCTGGTTGTCTGGTCTTGCCCACATCCTAGAAGAAGCCCCTGTAATCCCCATGATTATGATAAAGCCCAGATTGCTTCTGTGATAAGTAATGGCGCAGATCCTGGAGGAGGAGGAGGAAATGTGCGATAAATGGAGGAAGAGTCTCCGGGCTGATGACACAACGTAACAATCTCTGAGATACATTGGTTACATCCTCGGTAACGATACTGAGCTCGCCAGCCGAGGTCACCCATGGATTATGCTAGGAACAGATGGGGACCAGGTTGTGCTGGGGGTCTGGTCTGTGGAGGCGGGGGGGTATATGTGCAGACTGCTGGAGTCAGGGGCTCCCCAGACTGTTGGGTGGAGGTCCTGGTTGTGGAGCCGGTGGGGGGACCATTCAGACTGTCACGGTTCCTGATTGTGGAGTGGGGGTCCTGACTGTGGAGGGTCCCAGGTTTAGGGTTATATTGTACGTGTGTTGGAGCTTCTATAGACAATGAACTTGTGTTCAGATTTGAATGGCCGGATCCCTCTGTACTTTGGGTCCTCACTGAGGTCGATGCTTGGTCTCAGATAGAGCTAATGCTTCAGAAATCAATGCTACATGTGGAGCGAGGGCACGATCCGGCTCTGTTTTTCCTCTGACTGCGCCTGTAGCCGCCATCTGGGGCCTGCTGAGAATTTGGCCTCAGTGCTTGTTGTAAGATCTGGTGGCACATGTGACAGGCTGCTCCGGGTGCGACGACACATGTCCTCTGATAGCCTGCAGCTGCTGCGGAACATCATTACAACCAGACCGGATCCTGCTGAGCGAGAGTGATAGTGTGATCCTCCAGGGTTGTGATTGACAGGTGATCCCTGACAGCTGAGATTACTCCTCCTGGCAGCTGTCCGGCCACGTGCCGCTGTTGGACTCATTGTCCTTTATGGGCACACAGGATTTTTTTTTGAGGTGGTAAAAACCAAGAAATGTTCTAGTAGAAGCCTCTTCAGGGCTTTTTGCTATAAAGAAGGGAGGACATGGACTTTTTTCCCTCCAGACATTTTTCAAAACCAGAAAAGCATAAAAGAAACAATCAAAAAACTGAAAAAAGTCAGTGTGCACGTAGCCTGAAATGAGGAGGCCGTGCTGCCATTCAGGACACTGGGAAAGATGGGTCATGAAAGCTTTTCCCAGGACTTTACTATCTTTGAGCTCTCATTAGAATAGGTGACCATTATCAGATTGATGGGGGTCCGCTGATCACCTCGCCAGGGTGCTGCAGTACCATGCACACCCACTACACAATGTCCGGACCCCATCGATCACAGGACCCTCACCTCTCCGGTATTGATCACAATCTGGATCTTAGAAAATTCTTTACAAGGGTTTTACAGGTTTAAAAAACTGTATACAACGAATAACCTAAAGGGGAATCCTGGGAAATGGAAGAGAGAGGGGTCTCCGTTCAGAAGTGGAGGGAAACAACAAGATCGTCCCTCACTTGGGAGGACCCCGCACATCCCATACATGACATGGATGGCCCCTTGAATTAAATGAGGGCTGTGTAATTCTTCAATTTAACTGTGGGGGCGCTGCAGAGGAAATTTACTACTGTGTTCAGGTCCCCTAAACACTTGATTGCTGGGGTCCCAACTTGGGAGCATTTTTATCTTACAATGAAAGGTGGGCATCCCCTGTAAGCGGACAGATTTCCTATTTTTTATGACATTTTATACCTTTTCATGTTTTTTTTTGCCCTTTTTCACTGTTCTTGTGAGCATTTGCTTTCTGGATATAGTAAGATTTCCTCCTCTGCTGCTAATGAAGCCCAGATGTATTTATAACGGCCTGTGACCAAAAAGAGGAAACCGCTGCTGCGTGGCACGACTGAGTCACAGGAAGCTGCGCTGGCGGGAGGGATTCCCTCTATCTCCCAGCACAGGGTGTTCTGCTCACAGGTCCTCCCTTGTGACTGCGGCCCGCAGCGCGGTGACGTGTGGAAGGTCCTGGTGATGTGGGGTCACTATAGGACATGTATTAAGTGCAGCTGCACAGGGGCCACACCCAGCTCCAAAGCAGGAGAATTGGGCATTATGAATTATTGGACTGCAAGGGGCCCATATATATACTTGTTCTTGCACAGGGGTCCTCGTCTGTCTGTGTCCCCCAGAGGGTCGCGTCATGTATGCCTGAACGCTGACATGTTAACCAATGCAAAACTTGGGGGGTGCAAAGGCGTCTACCCGAAACGTGACTTGTACACATCGAGCGCTCGTCACATTGAAGCCCCATAAAAGGTGTGTAGACATTTGCAATTATTTTTCATTGCTCCATTGTTTTTTTAAACAAAGTGATTTTTGCAAATAGTCGATGACACATCTCCCGTTTTGTGTTTGCAGTTCCAGTGTAGACCTATGTGTTTCCTTGGTTACAGACTACAGTCCCCAAGTAGTCAGACCCTGCAGTTCCATGCTTCTTGCTTTGCTCCTCTATAGACACATGACTATAGCATACGACTACATGGGGAATATTGGTAGTCTGTTACCGTGGAAAATATTACTCTGCACAGGAGCTGCGGACACAGATTACCTTTATAAAGGGTTGAGGTCGTCATTTTAGCGCCTCGTTTGAGAGATTGCTGCCTTTGTTTTAGCTTAGATGCATCAGAACACTAATGAATTGGTTGAAAAAGTATGCACACCCCCTGGAAGGGAACCTGTCCACAACGTTTTTGCTAATCAGTATGTGCAACAATTTCAGAGTCTCTTCTGACTGACGTCACCTCTGCTCCCAGCTGAAATCTTTAGGCTGGTGCATGCGCAGTGCGCTGACACGTGCTGCCCAGATCTTCCTTTCGTACTGTGCATGCGCCGTCCAGAAAGGAGAATGGCGCGTGCGCAAGATTTCATCTAAGAGCAGAGGTTTTGTCGGGCAGCAGAGACTCTCCGCTGTCAATCAAGCAGCGGCGGGCGGCCCCGGGTGGGGAGGAGTGAAGAGGAAGCGTAGGCTGCTAGGGTCTCAATTCTCCATCCAGTGCACATGTGGATAAAATAGGTTGTGACAAAATCGGGGTCATGATATTGCTGCATGGCCGATGTAGCTTTGCATGGCAAAAAATGTTGCAGGCAGGATCCCTTTAAGGGAATAATAATGTTATTTTATTGCACCAATATATCCCGCAGGAAGGGGACATAGGGGCCACTGTATCCCCTCCACTGGGGATGGATTACATTGTACTCTCCACAGCACAGAAGAGGTTAAACCTTTCCCTCCGAAGACTTTCTTCCCTTAGTTTCCATTGCAAAGTGGCTGTAAACACAAAACAGCGGAACAAGATCCGAACCATTCGGAGCTGCAGTTTCTGTTTGTATTTGACACATTGTAGCAACAAGAAGGCAGTTGCAGAAGTTTACACGTCCTGTAAGGAAAGTGCTTTGTGGCTCCCGTTCCTTTGCTCCGAATTTCATGCTCTGACTCAAAGAACAAGTATTTTAATATCTTCAATGTTTCTTTTACAAGTTTCATTGAACTTCCAAGAAATCCCTGAGCGCAGCACAAGATGGAAAGATTGAGAAATAAAGTCACGGAAGGCACATCTGGGGGGGCACGAGCTGCAGGGCGGCACCGCTGTCCGGGGGGCATCTGTCAGGGTTCCACACAAATCCCAGTGCCAGGAACAGGCAATGGTGCCCCCCACTGGCCCCGGGGATGACCTTCATATTCTTTAGGTCATTGGAGGGCGAGGCGCAGCGCCAGAACAAGGATTCCTGGGCAATGTTTTTGTAAAATCCAGAGCAAGGCGTAATGAAAACATTAATTTCCAAACTGGCGATGTCCCCTCCCCCCCATGGTCCCACTCCAGAAGACATTTTCCCTGTTTTTGGATCTTGAGTGAGCGCAAAGTAATTTTGGGGGGTAAAAAAATCTTCAAGGGAAATTTTTAAACCTTTTCTGTGCCTGGAGGAATATCTACAGTGCTTTATTAAAATGCCATTTTTCCTTTCCTTAAGGGATGCTAATACTTTAGCAATTTTTTTTATTGCCCCCAATTAGTTAATGAGCAAGTATGCTCGTTGCTCAGGTTTTCCCAATCATGCTCGGGTGTCCTCCGAATTTAGTTTATGTCACCGCAGCTGCATGATTTGCGGCTATTTGACAGCCTGAGTACATGTGGGGATTCCCTAACAAACAGGCAATCCCTGCATGTATTCAGGCTGTCTAGTAGCCGCAAATCATGCAGCTGCAGCGACACAAACTAAATCTCCTAGCACTTCCAAATACTCGAAGACCACCCGAGCATACTCAGGAAAACTCGAGCAACAAGCATACTCGCTCATCACTATCCCCAATGTATCTAAAATACAAAAAGAAGCCATTTTGCAAACAGTCTTGATTAAAAAAAAAAACTTCCAACTGTTTATTGTATACAGCTCCAATACCACCCTGTGTGTCTCCTCGGTGACAGACTACAACCAATCCTGGAGTTATCTGATCCTTCATTGCATTTCTCCACATCTCACTTCTAAATTGTAGGTAGTTTATCAGGTTGCACATGATCAGGTTACAGGATCAGACTTTCTATGAAAACCCATAGGTCTACATTGGAGCTGCATACACAAAACGGTAGATTTTTCATTGAGACTCTTTGAAAAGGTGCTTCAACTTGTATCTTCAATGCATTTGAGCAACATTAAAATGTGCACATGCCCTGTGAATGTGGAATCTTGGCACAAACCAACACATTTTTCCTATTTGAAATTGTGTTTTCCATGACCTTCCCGTAGTCTGGAATATCTGATAATCCAGAAACCACTGTATCCCAATAATGACTTTGTTAAAGATTTTCCTGTAAATGCGCTTACGTTCCCTGAACCAAATAAAAGGGGTGGGATAATGCAAATAAACACAATTGGGGTGTTTCCTCGGGGAATTTGGGATTCATGGTGTCCTTGTCTTGCAGCTTCTCTCATGCGATGACTCAGCTGCCACATTGATGACTTTGAGACGTCCTTGGAATGGCAGAAGCCTGGATGAAGGAGATCCACAAGCGGCTGAAAGAAAATGACAACACCCAGGGCCCGCGGTCAGCGCTGGAGTCCAGGCTCAGGGAGACTGAGGTGAGGACAGGGTCACGTCTCCTGATCACGCTATATTCTGTCTGTTATTGGGTTTCGCCATACGTGTTTTCTGGCGCTCATGTCAGATGCAACACTAGCACAAGGATAACGACCCATAGGACTTGCACTTGGCAGCTATATTGGTCATCACTCAACTTTTCTAGGCATAAGTATGACCTCAAGCTCAATATAAATCTTACTATATTGACAGGAGGAGCAGCAGAGGGGCCCCCCATGATTTGTGCCCTTTGCATGCTCATTGATTAAGTCATCAGTATCTGAGACATAGCAGAGATTCCTCATATTCCAGGTTGCCCTGTGCAGGACTCACCTGGTTGCCCTGTGCATAGACATTCAGGAACCAAGGATCAGAAATCCCAGTGTCCGATGATCGATGCTTCCATGTCAGCTGGGTGTCCGCAGATTACAAGGACAGACTGATCCTTCGTCTGTCATGTTGTGTATGTCCGGCTGAAGTTCTGCTGCCCACTGACTATGAACAGCCGGATAGTCCACACTTTACTCTGCACTGACATTCTAAAGCGTCAGTGCAGAGGAAGCAGCTTGCAGGAGCCAAAATCATGTATATCGGCAGCACATTGTGTAATCAGGACGGGCTGTCGAGATCAATGATATTCGTATTACTGATCACTCTGTGCACAGTCAGGCTGTCTAAACTGGAGATAAAAAACTGCTGATTGGCAATAATTTAACATTAGCATCTGCAAGTGTAAATGGGCAGAGCTGCAGTGTAAAGCAAGGAGAGAGGGACAGCCTCTGAGGAGTGGAATGGATCTCACACTACCAATGCAGCTAACGAGTCAGTGATCATATGATCATACAGTTGCCCTACTGGAGCACGGATGCAGTGTAAAGCATGGAGGAGGAACAGAGCAGCAGCCTAAAGTCCCCTTACTCATTCCTAATAGTTGGCTGACAGCTATCACTAAAGAGTCCCCCATACACAGGAACGCTCGACCTCCTGAGGTCAGAAATCGTCCTGAATCCTTTTCTTCCCTGACATCGTGTGTTGTGGGAGAGTCGGTAGGCCCCCATACACATTAGACTGTCAGCCGACACCGCCAGTTAGAGCCAACATATGCTAATGTGTAAGTTTACCAACTTTTGGCATTTTCAGCCCTGGTCGTCTTTGCCGAACTTTGTGAAGCATGGAAGGACCGGAGTGTGATGAAGGTTGCCGACAAATCGAAGCTTAAAGTGTAACTTACATCAGAAGCGTTCTCCAGGCGCAGGGAGGTGCACACCTGTGAATGCGTCTGACTCATTAGTGGCGTGCACCTCTTTATTAATTGGGATCATCTTATTCCAGCGTTGGGATTGGAGTACAAAATGCGTCAGTCTAAATGAATCCGGTCTAAAGAGTCTAAGACACATAAATATTGCGCCGTCATGAAACAGTTTATCTGGCGCAAATGACAAAATATGACGCATTTACCTCCCCCGTTATGTGGAGTTATTTATTACTGCAGTTTATTATTTTACTAATTATTGAATATTTCAGCTGCAGATGAAGGAAGAGAGCCACAGTAATTCATTACTGATGGGTATGGCGGAGCCCCAGATCAGGATGTTACCTCAGATCAAAAGAGTGATGACTGGCTGGCCCCTCCAGCTCGGGCTCCTCCTACTCAGCTCCAGTCTAAGATTTGAGGTCCAGAGGATGGTCGCTGCTAATGCAGCTCTCAGAAAATTTTATTATTTTAATATTCGGACAGGAGACTTGGATCACTAGTTGGTCTAGAGGTCTCAGGGGTATCAGCGCTGCTGTACCCCAACCTCTCCCTTGGCGGGATCTGTATTTACTCAAAGTCCCTGCAGAATCCTTGCCGGCCCTGGGGATGAGGAGAGCTTCTCTGGCGGGAACGCAAACCACACGTGCGGTCACGCGTTCTTTTTGCCCTGGAGGGAAGCATGGGCAACTGCGCCAGAAACCCCTGAGGGTCCCTGTGGCGCCTTGGCTGTGAGTACTCCACACAATTTTAATAATAATTATGTGTGAGTGCTTTAGCGTCTGAATGAGCAGCGCTATTGTTAATGTCAGCGTTACTATGTCAGTATGCTTCAGCGCTGCTGTGACAGCCTACTACATGTAAATGTCAGTAAGCTTCAGCGCTGCTGGGACAGCGCTACTACATGTAATATCAGTATGCTTCAGCGCTACTGTGACAGCGCTACTACATGTAAATGTCAGTATGCTTCAGCGCTACTGTGACAGCGCTACTACATGTAAATGTCAGTAAGCTTCAGCGCTGCTGTGACAGCGCTACTACATGTAATGTCAGTATGCTTCAGCGCGGGCTGTACAGCGCTACTACATGTAAATGTCAGTAAGCTTCAGCGTTTGCTGTGACAGCGCTACTACAGTAATATCAGTAATGCTTCAGCGCTACTGTGACAGCGCTACTACATGTAATGTCAGTATCTTCAGCGCTACTGTGACAGCGCTACTACATGTAAATGTCAGTAAGCTTCAGCGCTGCTGTGACAGCGCTACTACATGTAATGTCATATGCTTCAGCGCTACTGTGACAGCGCTACTACATGAAGATGTGGTGATTTTTTGTCCGCGGGCAGATACCTGCAGGACAGAGAGGGAGCAGGAGCGGGGAGAGTTCGCGCTCATTATTTGAGCTAGCAGGGGGTGTGGCCTATCTATCCCGGTCTTTTGAGCAGGAAGACGCGCGCTCTGGCTTTTCTCCTGCGACCCCCTCACTGTGGCGGCCATTACTCAGGCTCCTGGGCTCCTCGGACCGCTCCCCTCCTCATATAGACACCACGGCCAGCTGGGTGAGTGTGGATTCCTCACCCCGCAGCGCAGCGATCGCTATCCTGCAGCTGCAGTCTCGTCAGAGACATAAAAATTGGCTGGGGCTCACAAATATATATATATTTTGGTGAGTTTGCAATATTAACCCCTTTGAGGGTTATTTCTACCTGCTAAATTTGCTGACTGAATACCGCTGGGTAACTCTGCTTGGTGGAGCGTTAACCCTTCATGCGTTTGAAAAAAAAAAAAAAAAAAAAAAAAAAAACCGCATAGTTTTTTGCTGGTATTACCGCTTTGACCTGCTCATTCAGATGAGACATGTCTGAACAGAGTTCAATGCCGCGGATCACGTCCCAGTGCCATTGCGGCAATCAGATACGCAGACCTCCACAGCGTCTAGCGCTGCGGTCGACAGCGGTGGAAAATTGGGATGATATCGCCGATCGATTTATAAATTATCTGACCTTTTAGGTCAATATGTTCTGCTAATTCCTCCCAGAGGAAGCGACGCAGGCCGTTACCGGCCTCTACACGGAGCGAGTCAGATGTATCTGATATTGGGCAGAGTTTCCCCTTTATATTCGGATGGAGAAATATCCGATTCAGATGCGGACGAGCCGCAGGGACGTTCCTCTATGACGAAGCGTACGGAGGCATTAATTTTAAGCCATGAGAGATATACTACAGTTACCTGAGGAGGGTAACTAGTCGTCCTGGTAAATCAGCACGCATGTTCCAGGAGTCCCGTGCTTCGCGTACAACATTGCCAGCTCTGGATGAGCTTAATGGTGTAATAGAGGGGGAACGTCTATGTCCAGATAAGCGTTTTCATGGAACGCATTTCTTTGATACACTTTATCCTTGCTCTACGGAGTTAAAGGCTAATTGGACTTCTGCTCCTGAAGTGATGTGTCCTTATCTCAGCTTAGTAAATCCTCACTACTCCCTATTAAGGGAAAAGCGAGCTTACAGGAGCCTTTGGATAGAAAGGCAGAATTGGCGGCAAAAGCAAGCTATGAGGCTGCGGGTCATGGATTTCGAGCAGTTGCTAGGATCCATGTGTGCTGCTAGAGCTTCTCTAAGCTGGTTGGCACTCGAAGACGGAGTTGCAAAATGAATCTCCGTTATCTGAGATACTGGAAACTTGTGAATGGTTAGAAACGCAGCCTGTTTTTATCTTTGATGCCGGTCTGGATACGGCATCTCTGCTGGCCAAAGCGCAAGCTTCACGGTCACAGTCAAAGAGCTTTATGGCTCAGACAGTGGGCCGGGGACGCAGTTTTCCAAACAAGGGTTGTTGGCCTTACCTTACAAGGGTGGCCATCTTTTTGGATCCGACCTCACAGAGCTGATTTCCAAGGCTAAGGCAAAGGAATCAGCATTACCACAGCGAAGGGCCATGGCCTCGGTGTCCAGTAAGCCTGGTGTTTATAGTGGTCGGCGGTCCTTTCGGGGCCGGGACGATCTAGTCCACTCCTCGTGGGGATCGGGTCGTCCTTCTTTCTCAGGAAAGAAATCCTCTCAGAAAACTCGTACTCCCTGGAAGCAAGTTTCCGCCAGAACAAGCGGGAACTTGACAAGAAACCCGCAAAGTCGGATTGACGCCAGGGGTCCACTCGAGGATTCTCGAGTGGGGGGCGCCTGCTTCTTTTCAAGGAGACTTGGATGGCTCGCGTTCCAGATTCCTGGGTAACGCGGATAGGTCGGCAGGCTATTTCATAGAGTTTGCTTCTCAACCCCCAAATGTTTTTTGTCAATCTCGCGTTCCGTCGGAACCCGAGCTTGTTGTCGCTCTACAGCGAGAGGTCGAATCGCTACTACAAAAGGGTGTAGTGATACCGGTTCCGTCAGAGGACCGAGGAAAAGGTTTTTATTCCAACCTTTTTATAGTTCCCAAAAAGGAGAACAAATTTCGCCCGATTCTGGATCTCAAGCGATTAAACCGGCATGTCCATACCCGGAAATTTCGCATGGAGTCGCTTCGTTCCGTTGGGGCAGCTCTGTCACAGAACGATTTTTCGGTGTCAATCGACATTCGCGACGCCAATTTGCAACCCCAGGGAAAAGGCTCTCAGCGTTTTTTTCGATTTTGCCATGGTCAGAATCATTACCAGTTTCGTGGCCTGCCGTTCGGCTTGCCTCAGCCCAAGGGCTTTACAAAAAGTTCTGGCGCCCCTCATGGCACTCCTTCGAAAAACAGGGGATTCGATTCTTCCCCTTATCTGGACGATCTTTTGATCGGGTTTCCCTCGGAGGAGGAGGCATTGACGGCTCGGGATTTGTCCTTTTTCAGTTTCTGAAAGACTTCGGTTGGCTGGTCAATTGGGAAGAATCGTCCCGGGAACCACCCGAGGAAAATTCTTTTTTGGGGAGCATCTCGACACGTTTCGGTCGGTAGTTTCCTTACCACCAGACAAACGTCATGTCTTCTTCGCATGTACAGATTATGACAGCCTCAACGGCAATGTCCCTACGGAAGTGTATGCGTCTTCTGGGACTGATGGTGGCGTCCAGGGAGGCAATTCCTTTGCCCAGTTCCACTCCAGACTCTTCAAAGGTTCATTGAGGTCGATGGGAACCATCGCAATCGCTGGATTGCAGTGTCACCATTTCTCGCGGGGGTGCGGGATTCCTAAATGGTGGTTACGACCAGGGGAAATTCCCCCCTGGGGAAGTCTTTCCTCCCTTGAAGGGTCAGCAAACCCCGATGCCAGCCTGACGGGCTGGGGGGTGTTTGGACCAACTCGGGATTCGGGGGGTATGGGCACCGGAAAGAGTCTGTGCTTCCATCAACATCCGGAATTGAGGGCGATTTTTCTTTGCCCCCAACATTGGACGGTCCTTTTTGAGCGGTCTGCCAGTCCGTGTGCAGACGACAATGCGACGGCTGTCGCGTATATCAATCACCAAGGTGGACAAGGAGTTCCCAGACTCATGGTAAGGGTGTCCCGAATTCGATTTGGCAGAGGCCAATGTACCAGCCATTTCGGCGATTCACATTCCAGGGGTTCAGAATATACAGCGGACTTTCTCAGTCGCAGAAGGATGGATCCCGGAATGGGGGCCTCCACCCCGAAAATCTTTGCACTACTGTGGGTCTCAGCTGGGGAACCCCCCAAGTGATTTGTGGTTTCCAGGCCAATGCCAAGTTAACCGACATTCCCTGTCCAGGTACAAGGCCCCCCAAGGCGGTGGCGGTGGATGCTCTAGTGGCCCCAGGGGATCAGTTCAACTGGTTAATTATTCCCCGCCCATATCCTTACTTCCTCTAGTGCTGCGTCGGATCAGACTAAGAGAATTCCACTATTCTGATAGGGTCCAGACTGGCCAAGAAGGGTGGGGTTCTCGACAATAAGTCCTGTTGGCGGCACCCTCCGTTTCCACCCCTCTTCAACAGGACTTGTTGAGTCAGGGCCCCATTTGTCATCCGGACTTGATGTCCCCCGCGTTTGACGGCGGGGCTCTTGAAACCGAGATCTTGAACCGGGAAGGTTTTTCAGCCGAGGTCATTGCTACCCTTCGTGCTGCAAGATGTCCGGGTACTTCTAAGGATTACCACAAAATTTGGGAAACCTTCTTTCGTGGTGTTTGGGGTCTTCTCGGAACCCAGAAAATTTTCCATTCCCATCCTGTTGGCTTTTTAAACATGGGCTAACAAGGGTTTGGCAGTTAGCACTCTTAAAGTCCGATTTCTGCTCGCCTTAGTTCGGAAACCATTGCTTTTGAATAGAGACGTGTCTCTTTTTTCCGAGGGACTCTCGAATTTTTCCCCCGCGGAAGGCACCCGTGTCTCCTTGGCGGGTTCAACCTTGTTTTGGAGGTCTTTTAGCATAAACCTTTTGAACCTATGGGTTTTCTGCTAGCCTTTCTTTACTTTCTTGGAAGGGGCTTCCTGTTGCAGTCACTTCTTTGAGGAGAGTTTCTGAATTGGGAGCTCTTTCTTTTCTTCCGCCTCCCTTTTCTGGGTTTTTTCCGGATCGGTAGTGCTTCGCACCGGGGGGATTTTTTTGCCTAAAGTGGTGTCACAATTTCATGTTAACCAGGATTTTTGTTTTGCCTTCCCTGTCCGGGGTCCGAAGAAAAACGAAAGAGCGAGATTTACACACATTTGGATTTTTGGGCGGGCCTTAAAATTTTTCTATCTATTACTCCAAGGTTTTCGAAGACGGACTCCCTGTTTTTGGTTCCGGCAGGTCGTTTGGCGTGGGCAACGAGCTTTCCCAAGGGTTCTATAGCTCGTTGGATCCGGTCAGCTATTTTGGGAAGCTTTTCCGTCTTCGGGTGAAACTTGCCCCATTAAGATTTGAGGCCCATTCCACGAGAGCTGTGGCTTCATCGTGGGCTTTTTCAAAGGTGCTTCGGCATGCAGCTTTGCCGAGCTGCGACTTGGCGCTCTGTTCCCCCAAAGATTTTTTTAAAATGGACGTCAGTGCTTCCCCCCTTTCCCCTCGGACGAGGGGCCCCCCAGGACTGTAGTTTTTAAATTTGGATGAATTGGGTTTAGGGGGTTTTTTGCGCTTTGTTGTTAGGGTTTTGGGGTTTTTTGGGGGCCCTTTTTTGGGTTTTCCCCCCCTTATTTTTTTAATGCTTTGGGACGTTTCCCCCCAGTAAAAAATTTTTGTGGCTCTTCCTTCCTTTTCAGCTGAAAAAACGGGTTTTTTGGGGGGGGACCTGAAAATCCTTTTCAGCGAAGGGGGAAAGAGACCAAAAACCCCTCCCACGGCAAAATGTGTTGATGTTTTCAATGCAGCGGCCCTTTTGTTTCGAATTGGTGAGGCCCCGCGCGCTAAGGCCCCTGTTCCGATCGCCAGCTATCGCATAGTCAGGGTTCCTGGTAGTACCTGGAAACTCTGTGGTTTTTTTTGGTTTCTTTTATCATACCTTATTTTTGGGTTTTTTTTTTTGAAGTTCCTTCCCCAAAAGGGGGTTTTTTTTCCCCCGCTGGTGATTTTTTGGTTTTTCTAAATTTTAAGCTGGGTTTTAGGAGGAGCCCAGCGGGGGGGCCCCAGCCCATCACTCTTTTGATCTGGGTAACATCCTGAGGGGGGCCCCCACCCACCCAGTAATGAATTCGTGTCTCTCTCCTTCCTTCCGCTGAAAAGGATTTTACAGGTAAGTCTTTACCAAATCCGTGTTTTACTGTCCTATAATAAAACATCGCAGCGTCACTGCACAATATAATGAGTGGTACCCGAACTCCGCTCGCTTGCTGAGGACTCGCAGGTTGCACATACGTCTATCTGGATCCACAAACTGTTCAGCCTCATAGAAAAAGTCCAGAAATGCAGAGACGATCCCCGAAGAATAATAATAACAAAGTAGCAAACAATCCACGTCCTGGCCGACATGTTTCAGCAGGTTCAGCCTTTCATGGCCAGTGGCAAGTTTCTGCCCTCTCTGCAGCCTCCTGATGGTGCGATATGGGATCAACCACCCTCCCCCACTTACCGGGATCTCTCCTGATCAGTTATGTCTGAGGGGAGAAACCGTTAAAAACAAATATATAAAATGTGTATCTACAGATTAATGAGACAAGTAAATTGGTACCCTAAGAGCGTAAACCCCAGAGCTCATGATAGCGGCCTGCACACTACACGATCACTGATCAGATCATTCAGCAGAATGTTGTTACCCTGGAAGTAGCTACGTTGGGTCTTATGGGATTGTCTCTGCATTGTTGGAATTTTTTTATGTTTAAGGTTGAAAAGTTGGTGGATCCAGGCTGACACATCTTACACATCCATTATAGACTATGGCGCTGCTCATATGTACGTGTTATTTTTCGGATCAAGTGGTCTCTAAAAAATTGCAGAGACTCGTCTGTTTTTTATCCAAGTCTTGGATCAAAATTACCCATACAAGAAAATCACACATGTACATAGAAGGTGTCAGCGTGCAGGGAGTGCAGACCGTGTGCCATCAGCATGCAGTCCGTGTGGTGTCACCGCGCATTCTTCATGCTGTTAGCATACAGTCAGCGTGTAGGCCAGTGCCATCAGCGGCAAGCTGTGTGCCGTCAGTGCACGGGCCGTGTTCCCTCAGTGTGCGGGCCGGGTGCCATCCTCTTGCCGTCAGCGTGCAAGCCGTATGCCGTCAGCATGCAATTTGTGTGCCGTCAGCGTGCAGGCCACGTGATGTCCGTGTGCTGGCTGTGTGCCATCAGGGTGCCGTCCATGTGCTGTCAGCGTGCAGTCCGCGTGCCATCACCACGAAGTCCGCGTGCTGTCAGCATGCAGTCAGTGTGCAAGCTGCGTGGGGTCTGTGTGCTGTTAGCGTGCAAGCTGTGTGCCGTCAGTGTGCAGACTGCATACCGTTCGCTGCCGTTAGTGTGCAGTCCTTGTGCTGTCAGCGTGCAGGCCGGGTACCATCCGCGTGCCGTCAGTGTGCAAGCCACGTGCTGTCAGCCTGCAGGCCGAGTGCCGTCAGTGTGCAAATCGTGTACCGTCATGTGCAGTTCGAGTGCTGTCAGCGTGCAATTCATGTACCGTCAATGTGCAGTCCGTGTGCCGTCAGCATGCAGGGCCCTGTGCCGTCAGTGTGCAGGTCATGTGCCGTCAGTGTGGTGTGCCATCAGCGTGCAGTCCGCATGCCAAAACCTTGCCGTCAGTGTGCAGGCCATGTGCCGTCAGTGTGCAGGCCGCGTGCCGTCAGTGTGCAGGCCGCATGCCGTCAGTGTGCAGGCCGCATGCTGTCAGTGTGCAGGCCGCATGCTGTCAGTGTGCAGGCAGCGTGCCGTCAGTGTGCAGGCAGCGTGCCGTCAGTGTGAAGTTCGTGTGCAGTCCGCGTGCCGTCAGTGTGAAGTTCATGTACAGGCTGCGTGTCGTCTGTGTGCAGGCCGCGTGGCGTCAGTGTGAAGTTCATGTGCAGGCCGCGTGTCGTCTGTGTGCAGGCCGCGTGTCGTCAGTGTGAAGTTCATGTGCAGGCCGCTTGTCGTCTGTGTGCAGGCTGCGTGTCGTCAGTGTGAAAGTTCATGTGCAGGCCGCGTGGCGTCAGTGTGAAGTTCAGTGCAGGCCGCGTGTCGTTCGTGTGCAGGCCGCGTGCCGTCAGTGTGAAGTTCATGTGCAAGGCCGCGTGTCGTCAGTGTGAAGTTCATGTGCAGGCCGCGTGTCGTCTGTGTGCAGGCCGCGTGCCGTCAGTGTGAAGTTCATGTGCAGGCCGCGTGTCGTCTGTGTGCAGGCCGCGTACCGTCAGTGTGAAGTTCATGTGCAGGCGCGGTGTCGTCAGTGTGCAGGCCGCGTGTCGTCAGTGTGCAGTCCGCGTGTCGTCATTGTGCAGGCCGCGTGTCGTCAGTGTGCAGGCCGCGTGTCGTCAGTGTGCAGGCTGCGTGTCGTCAGTGTGCAGGCTGCGTGTCGTCAGTGTGCAGGCGCGTGTCGTCAGTGTGCAGGCCGCGTTGTCGTCAGTGTGCAGGCCGCGTGTCGTCAGTGTGCAGTCCGCGTGTCGTCATTGTGCAGTCCGCGTGTCGTCAGTGTGCAGGCTGCGTGTCGTCAGTGTGCAGGCTGCGTGTCGTCAGTGTGCAGGCTGCGTGTCGTCAGTGTGCAGGCCGTGTGTCGTCAGTGTGCAGGCCGCGTGTCGTCAGTGTGCAGGCCGCGTGTCGTCAGTGTGCAGGCCGCGTGTTGTCAGTGTGCAGGCCGTGATTAACGTGTAGGAGAAGTTTTGCCATTTATTTATTTATCCGTACATGAAAATCACTGATGAACCCGATGGTAAAAAGTGACACTGACCAAACACTGAGACTCTCTTCATGTTTTCACTCACAAGTAAACTGAAATATCTGAATGAGGTCTCAGAAGGCTACAAGCAAAGGACCTGTCTGTCGGGCATGAAGAAGACATAACCTGGTGAAACATGTAGAAGATCAGGGGCGCCAATATTTTTTTTTGTCTCCTTGATTAAGCCATTGTGGAATAAACCTTTTAGGGCCCCTGCAGACGAGCGTATGAGAAGTCAGCCGAGTTTCTCTAATTTTCATCTGTGCGCCGTCCATGTGTCTGTTGGTTACGTCCGTGTGTGATCTGTTGTCATATATGTACACTGAACAACGTACATGATCGCGTACAGATTCCTGGGTTTACAATATAAATGTAGCCGTAAATATCAGATTTTCCATTTGGGATCCATTTTCTTTTTTACGTCCCCATAAACTGAATGTGTGAGTCTCATCCGATACTCGGAAGAAGGTAGCGCACGCTGCCGATTTGGACAGTCGGAAATGAAAAATCGGACTGCGTTCATCTCCTTTGTCTGCAGGAGCCTGAATCTTATGAGGTTAGCTCGGCAGCACTGGGCTTTTTCTAAGTTTGGGAGACATTATAAAATGACTAGATGGTCGCCCGATTCTAACGCATCGGGTATTCTAGAATATGTATGTAGTTTACGTATAGAGGCTGCTGGGGTGTATATAGAGGCTGCTGCTGGGGTGTATATAGAGGCTGTTGCAGCTGGGGTGTATATAGAGGCTGCTGGGGAATATATAGAGGCTGCTGGGGTGTATATAGAGGCTGCTGGGGTGTATATAGAGGCTGCTGCTGCTGGGGTGTATATAAAGGTTGCTGGGGTGTATATAGAGGCTGCTGGGATGTATATAGAGGCTGCTGGGGTGTATATAGAGGCTGCTGCTGGGGTATATAGAGGCTGCTGGGGTGTATATAGAGGCTGCTGGGGTTTATAGAGGCTGCTGGGGTATATAGAGGCTGCTGGGGTGTATATAGAGGCATGCTGGGGTGTATATAGAGGCTGCTGGGATGTATATAGAGGCTGCTGGGGTGTATTGTAGGCTGCTGCTGGGGTGTACGTGGAGGCTGCTGTGGGGTGTATATAGAGTGCTGCTGCTGGGTATAGTTGGAGGCTGCTGCTGGGGTATAGAGGCTGCTGCTGCTGGGGTATAGTGGAGGCTGCTGCTGGGGTGTATATAGAGGCTGCTGGGGTATATATAGAGGCTGCTGGGGTGTATATAGATGCTGCTGGGGTATATAGAGGATGCTGGGGTGTATATAGAGGCTGCTGGGTGTATATAGAGGCTGCTGGGGTGTATATAGAGGCTGCTGGGGTGTATATAGAGGCATGTCTGGGTGTATATAGAGGCTGCTGGGATGTATATAGAGGCTGCTGGGGTGTATATAGAGGCTGCTGGGTGTATATAGAGGCTGCTGGGGTTATATAGAGGCTGCTGGGGTATATAGAGGCTGCTGGGTGTATATAGAGGCTGCTGGGGTGTATATAGAGGCTGCTGGGTGTATATAGAGGCTGCTGGGGTTGTATAGAGGCTGCTGTGCTGGGGTGTATATAGAGGCTGCTGGGCTGGCTGGGGTGTATATAGAGTGCTGCTGGGGTGTATATAGAGGTGCTGGGGTGTATATAGAGGCTGCTGGGTGTATATAGAGGCTGCTGGGTGTATATAGAGGCTGCTGGGGTGTATAGAGGCTGCTGCTGGGGTGTATATAGAGGCTGCTGCTGCTGGGTATTAATAGAGGCTGCTGGGTGTATATAGAGGCTGCTGGGGTGTATATAGAGGCTGCTGCTGGGTGTATATAGAGGCTGCTGGGGTGTATATAGAGGCTTGCTGCTGGGTGTATATAGAGGCTGCTGGGGTGTATATATAGGCTGCTGGGGTGTATATAGAGGCTGCTGGGGTGGGTGTATATAATGAGGCTGCTGGGGTGTATATAGAGGCTGCTGCTGGGGTGTATATAGAGGCTGCTGCTGGGTGGGGTATATAGAGGCTGCTGGGGTGTATATAGAGGCTCTGGTGTACTATAGAGGGCTGTGGGTGTATATAGAGGCTGCTGGGGTGTATATAGAGGCTGCTGGGGTGTATATAGAGGCTACTGGGGTGTATATAGAGGCTGCTGCTGGGTGTATATAGAGCTCTGGGTGTATATAGAGGCTGCTGGGGTGTATATAGAGGCATCTGGGGTGTATATAGAGGCTGCTGGTTTGGGTGGTGTATATAGAGGCTGCTGGGGTGTATATAGAGGCTGCTGGGGTGTATATAGAGGCTGCTGGGGTGTATATAGAGGCTGCTGCTGGGGTGTATATAGAGGCTGCTGGGGTGTATATAGAGGCTGCTGCTGTAGGGTGGGGTATATAGAGTGCTGCTGGGGTGTATATAGAGGCTGCTGGGGTGTATATAGAGGCTGCTGGGTGTATATAGAGGCTGCTGGGGTGTATATAGAGGCTGCTGGGGTGTATATAGAGGCTGCTGCTGGGGTGTATATAGAGGCTGCTGGGGTGTATATAGAGGCTGCTGCTGGGGTGTATATAGAGGTGCTGGGGTGTATATAGAGGCTGCTGGGGTGTATATAGAGGCTGCTGGGGTTATATAGAGGCTGCTGGGTGTATATAGAGGCTGCTGGGGTGTATATAGAGGCTGCTGCTGGGTGTACTGGAGGCTGCTGCTGGGGTGTATATAGAGGCTGCTGCTGGGGTTATATAGAGGCTGCTGCTAGCTGGGGTGTATATAGGGTGCTGCTGCTGGGGTTATATGGAGGCTGCTGCTGGGGTTATATAGAGGCTGCTGGGGTTATATAGAGGCATCTGGGGTGTATATAGATGCTGCTGGGGTGTATATGAGGATGCTGGGGTGTATATAGAGGCTGCTGGGATGTATATAGAGGCTGCTGGGGTGTATATAGAGGCTGCCTGGGGTGTATATAGAGGCTGCTGGGGTTATATAGAGGCATCTGGGGTGTATATAGAGGCTGCTGGGTGTATAATAAGGCTGCTGGGGTGTATATAGAGGCTGCTGGGATGTATATAGAGGCTGCTGGGGTGTATAGAGGCTGCTGGGGTATATAGAGGCTGCTGGGGTGTATATAGAGGCATCTGGGGTGTATATAGAGGCTGCTGGGGTATATAGAGGCTGCTGGGGTGTATATAGAGGCATGCTGGGGTGTATATAGAGGCTGCTGGGTGTATATAGAGGCTGCTGGGGTGTATTAGAGCTGCTGGGGTGTATGGAGGCTGCTGCTGGGGTGTATATAGAGGCTGCTGCTGGGGTGTATATGGTCGGGGATGGCTGCTGCTGGGGTATATAGAGGCTGCTGCTGACTGGGTAGCTGGGTGGATGAGGCTACTGCTGGGGTATATAGAGCTGCTGCTGGGGTAGTATATAGAGGCATCTGGGGTGTATATAGATGCTGCTGGGGTGTATATAATAGAGGCATCTGAGTGTATATAGAGGCTGCTGGGGTTATATAGAGGCTGCTGGGGTGTATATAGAGGCTGCTGGCTGGGTGTATATAGGGCTGATGCTGGGGTGTATATAGAGGCTTCTGGGGTGTATATAGAGGCTGCTGCTGGGGTGTATATAGAGGCTGCTGGGGTGTATATAGAGGCTGCTGGGGTGTATATAGAGGCTGCTGGGGTGTATATAGAGGCATCTGGGGTGTATATAGAGGCTGCTGCTGGGGTGTATATAGAGGCTCTGGGGTGTATATAGAGGCTGCTGGGGTGTATATAGAGGCTGCTGGGGTGTATATAGGGCTGCTGGGGTGTATATAGAGGCTGCTGGGGTGTATATAGACTGCTGCTGGGGTGTATATAGAGGCTGCTGCTGGGGTGTATATAGAGGCATCTGGGGTGTATGTTAGGTGCTGCTGCTGGGGTGTATATAGAGGCATCTGGGGTGTATATAGAGGCATCTGGGGTGTATATAGAGGCTGCTGCTGGGGTGTATATAGAGGCTGCTGCTGGGGTGTATATAGAGGCTGCTGGGGTGTATTTAGGTGCTGCTGCTGGGGTGTATATAGAGGCTGCTGCTGGGGTGTATATAGAGGCTGCTGGGGTATTAGAGGCTGCTGCTGCTGGGGTATATAGAGGCTGCTGCTGGTGGGGTTTACGTGGAGGCCACCGGTCAGGGTACTTCCGCTAGCGCCGGTCATCTCCCGGCTGCGTCGCCGCTGACCTCCATGCGGCAGGAGATGACCCGCGGCTAATGTGAGAGATCAGTGGCTAGCGCCGCTGATCTCCCGACGATAGCGGTGGCGTGCGTGGTTCAATCCTGTGCCAATTCACGGCCGGACTGCGCCTGTTGCATCGGGTATTCTAGAATATGTATGTAGTTTATTTATGAAGATGTAAGAATAATGCAATGAATACACAGGATTTTCCGGGTAAAATATATACATTATCATTAAATGTTATTGCCCATAGAACTGCTGTCTAACACAGGTTCTGTGACAGTCCCTGTGACGTTGCTAAGGCCACGGTCGGGTATCCAAGGGGCGTGCTCACACCACTCCCCCAGCAACAAACACATCCAATCCGGAGGCAGCTGAGCAGAGAGGTCGCGACCAATCAGCGGCGCGGGATTTCCGTTACAGACAGAACTGACAAAACATGTTCAGTACATCATGGGCAGTTGGCTGAGTCACCTGACCACTGGGCAGAGTTAGCCCTGCATCACTGATTGGCCGCGGCCGGACAATCAGCGACGCGGGATTTCCTGGACAGACAGACAGACGGGATAAGACAATTATATAGTAGATATATTGTATTAAATGATAAATCATTGCAGTATTACATTCTTTTATCATCGCAATGTGGCATTATACAGCATGAGATTATAGGGTGTAACCATTTATGTAGTAATATATTACCTTATAAAACCTCTGTATTTTATTACATTATTTGAAATGGTATTAGAAAATGTTACATTGTATTCTATTCCATAACGTCTATAACTTCACATCATCGGCTATATTTTTATTACATTAGATAATATTATATTACATTATGAAACGTCCCGCATCATTATTAATATTACATCATATTTTCTATTCTTACATTGTATCATCTGAATGTTACGTTATATTTCTATGTTGCATTGTATCATATTAGATTTTATTACAATGGCTCTGAGTAACTTGTTGCTTTCTGGGTAGAAAATCTGCTCCTTGGAAGGAGACGGGAAGCTGCTGGTGGAGAAAGTCCTGATGAAGGCCGAGGTTCTGCTGGGTGACAGCAGCGAGGAGGAGAAGCACGAGGTCCAGCTGAAGTTGGCCAAAATCAAGGGCTCGTTGGAGGAAACCACGACATACATGATCCACTGTCACAGGTGAGACTTGTGGACCCCTATACTTTGCCTTCTGTTTCCCGGCACTTTCAGGACCTCAGCTTGCTGTCAGTGAATAAGAACATCCTGATCGGTGCATTAGATCTGTCATCATCAACGTTTTGCTTCTTCCACAGCCGAATCGAATGGGTCTGGCTGCACTGGAATGAATACCTGAGGGCGAGGGACGAGTTTACGCTCTGGATTCACAATGTGTCCCTGACTCTGGAGCCGGACGTAGAGCTGCAGCTCGGCCTGAAGGAGAAACGCTGGCAGTACGAGCAAGCTCTGGTGCTCATGAAGGACATCCTGAACCAGTCGCGGCTGGTGGACCGGCTGCTGGAGGAGGCCTCCTCCCTGTACAACCGGATCGGGGACCCCAGCGTGGATGAAAGCGTCCAGAGCGCCATGATGGCCGACTACATAAAGATAAAGAAGAAGGCCCAGGTCTGTGCTCTGTGGCATGGTAATGGAGTGTCAGCCTTGGGTAACTATAGAAACCTTGTTTCATTCTCCAGTCACATCCAAAGCTGCATCCAGAATTCTCCTGGTTATTTGTCAGAGAGCAGTGCATTGTGGGAGCTGAGACCACATCTAATGTCGCGTCTCTGAGAGAGCCGCTCAGGTAATGGAGTGTGGCAGCAATGTGAATGCAGCTCTGGTTGTTACTGGAGGATAAAGCATGATTTGGCTTGGAGGAGTTTTGCACTTTCACAGAAGTTTGCCCCAAACAGGCGTGTAAGCGAGCTCAGAGAGCACTCCCAAGATCAAGAGGCTTCTCTCCACTGGCTGCAACAGGGACTTCACGGCTTCAGCTCACATCACCGCTGCAGCCAATCACTATGCTCAATGTCTCCTGAATCTACATCCGCACAGCTGCTAAACTCAGTGATCGGTTGCAGCGGTGATGTGCGCTGTAGTCATGATGTTCCCACTGTAGCCAGTACGCAGAGACCTGACACCGGACTGGGGAGGCCGAGATCTGTCTGAGATGGTTGTTTTACGTGCCGCTGTCGTTGGGGAGCGATATGCCAAACTGATGATATGGAGACCGGTCAATGATGGATGATTATCTGACAGACTATGGGTAACCACCCGGTGATCTATAGATCCTGATCTGCTCACTAATAAGTAATGATAACCTGATGTCCTGTATGATATTGTGATGATGTGGAGGAACCTGAGAAAGGGGAAATAGACATGAAAATATGATAATCTTCAGGTAGTGATCTGGTGACATAATAGGTAGTGATCTTGTGACCTATAATTAGTGATCTGGTGACCTATAATTAGTGATCTGGTGACCTAAAGGTAGTGATCTGATAACCTATAATTAGTGATCTTGTGACCTATAATTAGTGATCTGGTGACCTATAATTAGTGATCTGGTGACCTAAAGGTAGTGATCTTGTGACCTATAATTAGTGATCTGGTGACCTATAATTAGTGATCTGGTGACATGTAGCTGATGATGTGATTTTTGACACTTGGGAACATTATCATGAACCCCCCTAGAAGTGACTGAGATCTCTGATGATAACAGCGACCATGTCCCGGATACAGGAGATCTGGTGTCCTCTCCTCCATCACCAGCGTCTGCTGCTTCTCCCTCTGCACCTGATTCCAGCTCTGCAGAAGCTTCTGTCCCGGCTTCAGCCACTTCTTGTCTTTGGCCCGTGTTCAGTCTCCTCTCTGGCTGTTTGCTCAGTTTCACGTCTGTTTGCATTTAGTTTACTGGATGTATGAGAAGCTTGTAGCATTGTCCCACCACAATCCACCGAACCGCAGGCGACGCGGCTCAGCCAAACTTAACCCTTTCCGCTATCTCATCTAGTGTTACACGCAGATATCGGGTTTCTATGATTTCAGGAGCGGGTGGAACGTCTGGAGAAGATCTGGAAGGATCACGAGGCCTACGACGGCGACGTCAGTGGCTTCAAAACCTGGCTGAACAGCGTCATCGAGAAGCTGAAGGTTTATGTAGCAGCGGCGTCCGACGTTACTGAAAACAGGCTGGACATCCTGCAGGTAAAAGTAATTATACGGGTGTAGAAAAATGTCAGATCCAGATGGAGAAAACACACAATAAAGTAAGAAGAATCCCAACATATAAGTGATATCGTTTATATCATCAAGTACAAAATGCTAAATGGGAAAAGAGGATAATAGATCCATCAGTATCTGGTGACCGCCCGTCACCTCCATTATCAATATCTGGTAATTACCCGTCACCTCCATCATCACTATCTAGTGACCGCCCATCACCTCCATCATCAGTATCTGGTGACCACCCCTCACCTCCATCATCAGTATCTGGTAACTGCCTGTCACCTCCATCATCACTATCTAGTGATCGCCCGTCACCTCCATCATCAGTATCTGGTAATTACCTGTCACCTCCATCATCAGTATCTGGTGACTGCCCGTCGCCTCCATCATCAGTATCTGGTGACCGCCCGTCACCTCCATCATCACTATCTAATGACCGCCCGTCGCCTCCATTATCAGTATCTGGTGACCGCCCGTTACCTCCATCATCACTATTAGTGACCGCCCGTCACCTCCATCATCAGTATCTGGTAATTACCTGTCGCCTCCATCATCAGTATCTGGTGATCGCCTGTCGCTTCCATCATCAGTATCTGGTGATCGCCTGTCGCCTCCATCATCAGTATCTGGTGACCGCCCGTCACCTCCATCATCACTATCTAGTGACCGCCCGTCGCCTCCATTATCAGTATCTGGTGACCGCCCGTCGCCTCCATCATCAGTATCTGGTGACCGCCCGTCGCCTCCATCATCAGTATCTGGTGACCGCTCGTCACCTCCATCATCAGTATCTGGTGACCGCCCGTTACCTCCATCATCAGTATCTAGTGACTGCCCGTCACCTCCATCATCAGTATCTGGTAATTACCTGTCGCCTCCATCATCAGTATCTGGTGATCGCCTGTCGCCTCCATCATTAGTATCTAGTGACCGCTCGTCACCTCCATCATCAGTATCTAGTGACCGCCCGTCACCTCCATCAGTATCTGGTGACCGCCCGTCACCCCATCAGTATCTGGTGACCGCCCGTCACCCCATCAGTATCGGGGTCACCAGATAGTGATGGGATGTAGTTAGATATGAGATTTCTCAGTGGAGTAACCGCTCCTGTGTTACCGCTGACACTTGGCATGTCAGATTCGCAGTGACAGGTTGTATAACGACAGGTATGTCAGATGTGACAGCTGGTATGTCACACCCGGCTTGTCGCCTCCACTCACTCCCTGCCATTGTGAAACATTCCTGAGCTCCAATAATTTACATTTCACGTTTGTTTTACCTTTAAAGTGACAGTGACTTAAATATGTTCTGTAGAAGTGTCCAGCCTATTTTGTCTATATGTGCACTCATGTTTGTTTGAAAATAAAAAGGAGGACAGGATTGTGGGGCATTGAGACCTCCCATTGTATCTTTGTATCCGTCATATATTTTTCCCCTTTGCTAATATCTGAACAAACGACCAGGAAATGAAATTGTGGATGAGTCATAAATAAAACAAGTCTCTCCCTATCCAACAATGGGCAGGGGCTGGAATTTCAATTAGCCCCGCCCATGAGGATCTCTTTGCAGTCACCAGCATATTTGTATGTTTGTGCTAATAAACCATATTGTCACATCTCCTTCAGGGTCTTTTGTCATCTCTATTGCAGGAGATTAGTAAAGATGTGGAAACCGGTAATAAACAGTTAGAAGCCTTGGAGGAGAAGTCGACGGAGATGATTAAGAATACATCACCCCTAGGGGCTGAGAAAATCTGCAGGGAGCTGGAGGAATTGCGTAAAACCTTGAAAGAGTTAAAACAGATGAACGATGAAGAGGAGGAGACGCTTCTGAAGACTCACAACATGGATAATACCTTCCTCCTCCTCGCCCAACAACTGGAGGCCAACATCAATGAGTTTCGTAAGGCCACGCAGAGGCTGGAGGAAAGTCTGGAGTCCGGGGAGCGAGTGAAAAGCGAGGATGAATTAATAGCCCTATGGAAAACACTGAATGTGAGAGGAAGTGTTTATATCATTTACTACACAAATAGTCCTGCAACTCGTAGGTCGTAATATAGACTAACGAGACCCTTCTCCACATGTGCAGGCCACCAAGTCTGCACTAGCTGCAGAAGAAACCAAAGCGGAGAGGGTGAAAGTGCAGCTAAAAGATCTCTTCAAATTCTCCAAGGATGTCCAGCCTCTGTCCGATGGCGTTATCGCAGCCATGCGCGACTATCAGAGGTATGTACACGTCACACCATAATAAATACTACTCCCTATGTACAAAATACATCTACTATAATACTGCCCCATGTACAAGAATATAACTACTATAATACTGCTCCTATGTACAAGAATATAACTACTATAATACTGCCCCTATGTACAAGAATATAACTACTATAATACTGCTCCTATGTACAAGAATATAACTATTATAATACTGCCCCCTATGTACAAGAATATAACTACTATAATACTGCCCCATGTACAAGAATATAACTACTATAATACTGCTCCTATGTACAAGAATATAACTACTATAATACTGCTCCTATGTACAAGAATATAACTACTATAATACTGCTCCTATGTACAAGAATATAACTACTATAATACTGCCCCTATGTACAAGATATAACTACTATAATACTGCTCCTATGTACAAGAATATAACTACTATAATACTGCTCCTATGTACAAGAATATAACTACTATAATACTGCCCTATGTATAAGAATATAACTACTATAATACTGCTCCTATGTACAAGAATATAACTACTATAATACTGCTCCTATGTACAATGAATATAATTACCGTATATACTCGTGTATAAGCCGAGATTTTCAGCACCTTTTTTCGTGCTGAAAATGCCCCCTCGGCTTATACACGAGTCATTGGGCAGAAACCAGTGGGGGAGGGGGTGCCGCGGCAGGAGCCAGTGGCTGGGACATCATACTCACCCCTCCCCGTGCCATCGCTGAACGTCCCTGCAATCCTGCGTTCTCCCCGGCTTCCTGCAGCTCTCCTGTGCTGAGCGGGGACGTATACCGCTCATTAAGGTCATGTAATATGGACGCGACGCCACTCCCATAGGCGTGGCCTCCATATTCATGGCCTTAATGAGCGGTATTACGTCACGCTCAGCACAGGAGAGCTGCAAGAAGCCGGGGAGAACGCAGGATTGCAGGGACATTCAGTGATGGCACGGGGAGGGTGAGTATGATGGAGGAGGATGGGGGGGAGCATGGAGGAGAGGACAAGGAGCACGGAGCAGGACGGGGGGGGGAGAACGGAGGACGGGGGAAGCATGAAGGATGACAATGAGCACGAAGCAGGACCGGGGGGGGAAGACGGGGGAAGCATGGAGGAGGACAATGAGCACGGAGCAGGATGGGGGGGGAGAACGGAGGACGGGGGAAGCATGAAGGAGGACAATGAGCACGAAGCAGGACGGGGGGGAGAACGGAGGACGGGGGAAGCATGGAGGAGGACAATGAGCACGGAGCAGGACGGGGGGAGAACGGAGGAAGCATGGAGGAGGATGGGGGGAGGATGGAGGGCACAGAGGAGCATGGAGCAGGACGGGGGGGCACAGGAGGACGGAGAAGGAATGGGGGAGCACAGCGGAGGACGGAGCAGGAGGGGGGGAGTACAGAGGAGAATGGGGGAGCAAGGAGCAGGACGGGGCAGCACAGAGCAGAACAGCAGTTTATACACCCGGCTTATACACGAGTCAATAAGTTTTCCCAGTTTTTTTGTGGCAAAATTAGGGGGGTCGGCTTATACACGGGTCGGCTTATACACGAGTATATACGGTACTATAATACTGCTCCTATGTACAAGAATATAACTACTATAATACTGCCTCTATGTACAGGAATATAACTGCTATAATACTGCTCCTATGTACAAGAATATAACTACTATAATACTGCCTCTATGTACAAGAATATAACTACTATAATACTGCTCCTATGTACAAGAATATAATTACTATAATACTGCTCCTATGTACAAGAATATAACTACTATAATACTGCCCCTATGTACAAGAATATAACTACTATAATACTGCCCCTATATACAAGAATATAACTACTAGAATACTGCCTCCTATGTACAAGAACATAACTACTATAATACTGCCCCCTATGTACAAAAATATAACTACTATAATACTGATCCCTATGTACAAAAATATAACTACTATAATACTGCTCCTATGTACAAGAACATAACTACTATAATACTGCCCCCTATGTACAAAAATATAACTACTATAATACTGATCCCTATGTACAAAAATATACACATGTGGTCAAACTTGTTGGTACCCCTTGTTTAAGGACAGAAAAACCCACAATGGTCACAGAAATAACTTGAATCTTTCAAAGGTAATAATAAATCAAAAATCTATGAAAATGAACAAATGAAAGTCAGACATTGCTTTTCAACCATGATTCCACAGAATTTTTAAAAAAATAAAACTCATGAAATAGGCCTGGACAGAAATGCTGATACCCTTAACTTAATATTTTGTTGCACAACCTTTTGAGGCAATCACTGCAATCAAATGATTCCTGTAACTGTCAATGAGACCTCTGCACCTCTCAACAGGTATTATGGCCACTCCTCAAGAGCAAACTGCTCCAGTGGTCTCGTGTTTGAAGGTTGCCTTTTCCAGACGGCATGTTTCGGCTCTTTTCAAAGATGCTCAATAGGATTTAGGTCAGGGCTCATAGAAGGCCACTTCAGAATAGTCCAATGTTTTCCTCTTAGCCATTCTTGGGTGTTTTTAGCTGTGTGTTTTGGGTCATTATGCTGCGACTGAGATCAAGCTTTCTGACACTGGGCAGCACATTTCTCTCTAGAATCCCTTGATAGTCTTGAGATTTCATTGTACCCTGCACAGATTCTAGACACCCTGTGCCAGATGCAGCAAAGCAGCCCCAGAACATAACAGAGCCTCCTCCATGTTTCACAGTAGGGACAGTGTTCTTTTCTTGATATGCTTTATTTTTCCGTCTGTGAACATAGAGCTGATGTGCCTTGCCAAAAAGTTCCATTTTTGTCTCATCTGTCCATAGGACTTTCTCCCAGAAGCTTTGTGGCTTGTCAACATGAAGTTTGGGAAATTCCAGTCTGGCTTTTTTGTGATTTTTTTTGTCAACAATGGTGTCCTCCTTGGTCGTCTCCATGAAGTCCACTTTGGCTCATACAACGACGGCTGGTGCGATCTGACACTGATGTTCCTTCAGCTTGAAGTTCACCTTTAATCTGTTTAGAAGTTTTTCTGGGCTCTTTTGTTACCATTCGTATTATCCGTCTCTTTGATTTGTCATCAATTTTCCTCCTGCGGCCACATCCAGGGAGATAGGCTACAGTCCCATGGATCTTACATTTCTGAATAATATGTGCAACTGTAGTCGCAGAAACATAAAGCTGCTTGGAGATGGTCTTATAACTTTTACCTTTAACATGTTTGTCTATAATTTTCTTTCTAATCTGAGACAATTTTCTTTTGCTTCCTCTGGTCCATGTTGAGTGTGATATGCACCATGTCACCAAACAGCACAGTGAGTATCTGTAGCCCTCTATACAGGCCCACTCACCGATTCCAAGATTGTAGACTAATTAGTGGACACACCTTTATTTAATATGTCCCTTTTGTCACATTATTTTCAGGGATTCCATCATTTCTGTCCAGGCCTATTTCATGAGTTTTATTTTTTTTTAAATTCTGTGGAAGCGTGGTTGAAAAGCAATGTCTGACTTTCATTTGTTCATTTTCATAGATTTTTGATTTATTATTACTTTTGTCAGATTCAAGTTATTTCTGTGATCATTGTGGGTTTTTCTGTCCTTAAACGAAGGGTACCAACGATTTTGACCACGTGTGTACCTACTATAATACTGCCCCTATGTACAAGAATATACTATAATACTGCTCCTATGTACAAGAATATAACTACTATAATACTTCCCTATGTACAAGAATATAACTACTATAATACTGCTCCTATGTACAAGAATATAACTACTATAACACTGCTCCTATGTACAAGAAATAACTACTATAATACTGCTCCTATGTACAGAATATAACTACTATAATACTGCCCCTATGTACAAGAATTAACTACTATAATACTGCCCCTATGTACAAGAATATAATACTATGATTCTGCCCCTATGTACAAGAATATAACTACTATAATACTGCCCTATGTACAAGAATATAACTACAATAATACTGCCCCTATTTCAGAATATATCTACTATATACTGCTCCTATGTACAAGAATATAACTACTATAATACTGCTCCCCTATGTACAAGAATATAACTATTATAATACTGCCCCTATATACAAAATAGCTACTATAATACTGCTCCTATGTACAAGAATATAACTACTATAATACTGCCCCTATGTACAAGAATATAACTACTATAATACTTCCCCTATGTACAAGAATATAACTACTATAATACTGCCCCTATGTACAAGAATATAACTACTATAATACTGCTCCTATGTACAAGAATATAACTACTATAATACTCCCCTATGTACAAGAATATAACTACTATAATACTGCTCCTATGTACAAGATATAACTACTATAACACTGCTCCTATGTACAAGAATATAACTACTAAATACTGTCCTATGTACAAGAATATAACTACTATAATACTGCCCCTATGTACAAGAATATAACTACTATAATACTGCCCCCTATGTACAAGAATATAACTACTATGATTCTGCCCTATGTACAAGAATATAACTACTATAATACTGCCCCTATGTACAAGAATATAACTACAATAATACTGCCCCTATGTACAGAATATATCTACTATAATACTGCTCCTATGTACAAGAATATAACTACTATAATACTGCTCCCCTATGTACAAGATAAACATTATAATACGCCCCTATATACAAGAATATAGTACTATAATACTGCTCCTATGTACAAGAATATAACTACTATAATACTGCCCCTATGTACAAGAATATAACTACTATAATACTGCTCCTATGTACAAGAATATAACTACTATAATACTGCCCCTATGTACAAGAATATAACTACTATAATACTGCCCCTATGTACAAGAATATAACTACTAAATACTGCCCACTATGTACAAGAATATATCTACTATAATACTGCTCCTATTTATTCAGTGACCCTTCTGGTGTATACAGGTGACAATGTGTGATAATTTTTCTGTTCTTTCTTGTACTTTGTGATGAATCTTTTCTTCAGGGCAAAGAGTAAAGCCTTTAAGCTGAGCACTGACACGGAGTCGGAGCTGAAGCAGCTTTTCCAGAACCCTCTACGTGAATTTCTCTACTGGAAACCTATCGCTGAGAGCATCCTCGACGCTGCTGCAGTCCCTGTGAATGATGGCGCCATGAATCGTGATACCCTGGACAATATCGAGGTGAGATATTAGGGCCCCGTATACTTGGATGAGTTGTGTATATAATATACAGATGCTTCTCACAAAATTAGAATATCGTCAAAAAGTTAACTTATTTCATTCCTTCAATGCAAAAATGTGAATCTCAAATGTCATTATCTCAGTAAATTAGAATAATTAACAAAAAACACCTGCAAAGGCTTCCTAAGTGTTTATTAAGATCCATTAGTCTGTTTCAGTAGCTCCACAATCATGGGGAAGACTGCTGACTTGACAGATGTCCAGAAGGCAGTCATTGACACACTCCACAAGGAGGGTAAGTCACAAAAGGTCATTGCTAAAGAAGCTGGCTGTTCACAGAGTGCTGTATCCAAGCATATTAATGGAAAGTGGAGTGGAAGGAAGGAGTGTGGTAGAAAAAGGTGCACAAGCAACCGGGATAATCGCAGCCTTGAAAGGATTGAGAAGAAAAGGCCATTCAAAAATTTGGAGAAGATTCACAAGGAGTGGACTGCTGCTGGAGTCATTGCTTCAAGAGACACCACACAGACGTATCCAGGACATGGACTACAAGTGTCACATTCCTGGTGTCAAGCCACTCATGACCAATAGACAATGCCAGAAGTGTCTTACCTGGGCCAAGGAGAAAAAGAACTAGACTGTTCCTCAATGGTCCAAGGTGTTTTCAGATGAAAGTAAATTTTGCATTTCATTTGGAGATCGCGGTCCCAGAGTCTGGAGGAAGAGTGGAGAGGCCACAATCCAAGCTGCTGGAGGTCTAGTGTGAAGTTTCCACAATCAGTGATGGTTTGGGGAGCCATGTCATCTGCTGGTGTAGGTCCACTGTGTTTTATCAAGACCAAAGTCAGCACAGCCGTCTACCAGGAAATTTTAGAGCACTTCATGCTTCCCTCTGCCAACAAGCTTTTCGGAGATGGAAATGTCATTCTCCAGCAGGACTTGGCACCTGTCCACACTGCCAAAAGTGCCAATACCTGGTTTACAAACAACAGTATCACTGTGCTTGATTGGCAGCAAACTGCCTGACCTTAACCCCATAGAGAATCTATGGGTATTGTCAAGAGGAAGATGAGAGACACCAGACCAACAATGCAGACGAGCTGAAGGCTGCTATCAAAGCAACCTGGGCTTCCATAACACCTCAGCAGTGCCACAGGCTGATAGCCTCCATGTCACGCCGCATTGATGCAGTAATTGATGCAAAAGGAGCCCCGACCAAGTATTGAGTGCATTTACTGAACATACATTTCAGTAGGACAACATTTCAGATTTTAAAATCATCTTTCAAGCTGGTGTTATAAAGTATTCTAATTTACTGAGATAATGACTTTTGGGTTTTCATTGGCTGTAAGCCATAATCATCAACATTAACAGAAGTAAACACGTGAAATAGATCACTCTGTAATGACTCTATATAATATATGAGTTTCACTTTCTGTATTGAAGAACTGAAATAAAATTCACTTACTGATGAAAGCTGTTGAGCCTCAGGTTGCTATTTGTTCAGGCTGTTACCTGCTCACATAATTTTCTTTTATGTAGAAGTTACTTGGAGAAAGTTGCACAATTCAAGATAAGCTGGCTGCTCTAGAAAAAAAGAAGGAGCGTGTACATCTTGTCCTGGGTGACCAGAAAACCCAGACACTCCTGCAGGATATTGCTGCAGCTGAACGGGACCGAGTAGCACTTCATCGGGATCTCCTGGAGAGGAAGAAAAGTTTACAGGTAACTTCCAAACTTTGTGTTGTGTATGGACAGGGTAACACTGACCCCTGGTGGTCTTGGGTACAATTACCAGCATAAATACTTGCTACTTTTTGGTAAATATGTATAGCGGATGTTTCCTTCTGTAACATTCTGTGTCTATTAGGTGTTTTATCTAATAAATGTAATTATTTTCCGTATTTACCATAAAATGTGATTCTCCTCTGTCTTGCAGAGCTTGGCTGAGTTAAGAAAAGAGTTTGATTCTGCATTGAAAACTTTACATCATAAGATATCCGCCATCCGAAAAAAAAGCCTGAAAGAAAATGAGCCCCAGCCGGATATTATTGGGAAGGAGGCGCAGGTTCAGAGACTGCAGGCAAGTTTTTCTGTTCAAAGGACTGCTGAGAAACTTTCCATAGAAAATAAATATAACAGCGCCCCCTGTTGTGAGACCATGAGATTGCTATAAAATAGGAATAACTCACTACAGGGGATTTATTAAGATAAATGTAGTAGAAATGTGGCCCAACTGTCACCAAAAAGTGGTGCACATCAAGCATAAACCACTGAGAGTAATCTGTCACATGTACACTGTCTAGACATAAATTAGGATTAGTAAATCTGCCTTGTGCTGTCCATACAGTGCAGCGACTCCATTTTAATATATTGATCTGTTGCTCTTTTTTTGCAGATGTTGCTAGAAGAATTAATGATTCTCCATACCCCCATCAAAGAGTTAATTTCCATGACCAAGTCCCACTCGCCCCACGCGCTCAGAGCCGAGCAGCTGAACTCGGATTACCTAAGGTTACAGAGATCTCTGGAGGTAATCTCTGCTGATCCCATCTCTCACTGTCACATGGAGAGAATAGAAGGGATCTCCCAAAGTCATAGATCTGTATAAATACTCGTATAATCTTCTCATCATTGTCACCTTCCTATCAGAACAAGATAAGGAGCAGTAAAGAGAATATTAATAACCACCGGCTGTTCAGTCATAATCTCCGCGATCTCCAGCACTGGATCATGGTCACTCGCCAGAAGCTGGAATTATACCAAAATGGTGGCAAGAATTGGGGCGAGCGGGATACTGAGGTAGGGGGTGATGCTAAAAACTGCCAGGTAGAAAATGGGTATTTCTTTGTTGATGGGAGACATTTATTATATTTAGCCAACACATAATATTCTGTACTGATTGTAGCGCAGCGGGGTTGGTTCAGTGTGACGGGGACCACAGGAAAAGTTCACAGCAAAATGTATTAATTGTCCAAACTCACGCAGTGTACAGCACACGGTATCCTCCGGATCGCAGCCGGGAAACAGTTCATAAATGCGTCCTATTGCTGAGGACGACTGCACCACCGTATCACGCTGCGGGGTGCCAGTGGTTCTCTCTGATGGTTCTGTGCTACCTCACACAGACTGAGCTTCTGCAGAGCTGACTGCTCCACAGGTTGCAAACTCCAAACTGACACACCCAAACCTTTCCTGCAGGGTTTTTTCTCTCCACTGGAATCTGTCGCCATGTGCCACTTGTAAGATCCGGCCTGGAAGAAACAGACCGGCACCACAACCTTCCTGCAGTCCGTTTCAAAAATAAAAGCCCATACCGGGTTTTCCTGAACAATTCCTTGGCCACATAACTTGACCAGGTTCATGCTTATTTTTATTCTGCCTTGTTACTCACAGGCGTCTTGCTGTGACCACAAGGCACTCCAGCGGATGTAATACGCATCTGAGCGCATCCTGGGGGACACATAGCGACCCTCGCAAATAACACCTGTCGCTGCCTCACGTGATCCTGAGTTACATTCTGTAGTATCCTCCAGAGCTTCACTCACTATTCTGCTGGTGCAGTCACTGTGTACATACATTACATTACTGATCCTGAGTTACATCCTGTATTATACCCCAGAGCTGCACTCACTATTCTGCTGGTGCAGTCACTGTGTACATACATTACATTACTGATCCTGAGTTACATCCTGTATTATACCCCAGAGCTGCACTCACTATTCTGCTGGTGCAGTCACTGTGTACATACATTACATCACAGATCCTGAGTTACATCCTGTATTATACCCCAGAGCTGCACTCACTGTTTTGCTGGTGCAGTCACTGTGTACACACATTACATTACTGATCCTGAGTTACATCCTGTATTATACCCCAGAGCTGCACTCACTATTCTGCTGGTGCAGTCACTGTGTACATACATTACATTACTGATCTGTTATGATTTGGTAGCTGAGGAGAGCAGGCAAAAACGGCAATACACCAGAGAGGTTGGAATCTACTGGATTGCAGTACCCTGACTAACCACCACAACTAAAGGCAGCCGTGGACGTACCTACGTTGGTCCTAGACGCCTCGTCACAGCCTGAGAGGCTAACTACACCTAAAGATAGAAAGAGGAAAGCTATCTGCCCCGGAGCAGATCCCCAAAGAACATAGGAAGCCCCTAAACATGTAATGGCGGTTAGACAAGAGGAAATACAGACACAGACAGAAAATAGTATGAGCAAACGTTGGGGCCCAATCTTCCTAGAAAGAAAAGGATAGGAAGGACACTTACTGCAATCCAAAAAACCCTAAAAAAATACCAACTCTACTAATTGCAAAACACCTGAGATCACACACCTCTACCACCTAAATTAGTTCTCTGGTGTAACAAAACTAAGCCGCAGCCACTGAAAAAACTGGAAAAGGCAAATGAACAAATAACAGTGGCTCAGATAAACTGAGAGGAGCACAAGCCCCCGGAGGGGACCTGGCTGACCTCCACAGAAGTGCAGGAAAAAATGCAAAAAACTAGCACAAAAATAAAAGCAGAAAATATCTTATCTGTTAGCAGAAGATGCAGGCAAGACTCAGCAAGCTTCCAAGTGAACCAGGAACCAAAGTTGAGACAAGAACAATTGATCACCGGCAACCCTGATGGGAGGGAACCTCCCTTATATAAGACCAGTCTGTAACTCCTGATTGCCAATCTTCACAATCTTCATTGAATGGTTCAGTACTGTTTGTAACCACCAGAGGGAGCTTCTGCTCAGAATTCATTTCTAACACATTCACAACAGTACCCCCCCCTTGAGGAGGGGTCACCGAACCCTCATTTGGGCAACCAGGTCGGTCAGGATGAGCTCTGTGATACGCACGGATCAGTCTCCTAGCATGGATGTCCGAAGCAAACAACCAAGAATTGTCCTCCTGACCATAACCTCTCCACTTAACCAAATACTGGAGTTTCGTCTAGAAAAACGAGAATCTAATATTTTCTCAACCACATACTCCAGATTGCCCTCAACCAAAACAGGGTCAGGAGGCACAGCAGCAGGAAACACTGGCTCAACAAACCTCTTAAACAAGGACTTGTGGAACACGTTATGGATCTTAAATGTCCTGGAAGAAGCAAACGAAAGAAACAGGATTAATAATCTCATGTCTTATAAGGTCCAATGAACTAGGCTTAAATTTTAGGGGATGCTACTCTCATAGGAATATTCTTTGAGGACAACCAGACCAAGTCCCCACTTTAAACGAGGACCATCAGTCTATGCCGGTTAGCAAACGCTGGGCCTTCTCCTGAGAGAGGGACAACCTCTCCACTACTGGTCCCAAAATCGCTGCATACGCTCAACAACAGAGTCAACACCTGGACAGACAGAAGCCTCCGTCTGTCCTGGAAGAAAATCGAGGGTGAAACCCAGAATTACAGAAAAACGGAGACATCAAAGTGGCAGAGCTAGCCTTATTATTAAGAGCAAACTCGCCAAAGGCAAAAAAGGACCCAGTCATCTGATCAGCAGACACAAAGCATCTTAGATAAGTCTCCATGTCTGGTTTGTTCTCTCAGTTTGACCATTGGTCTGAGGATGAAATGCCGAGGAGAAAGACAATTGAACACCAGTTTAGAAACAAAAAGTCCTCCAAAAATCTGGAAACAAACTGGACTCCTCTGTCAGACACAATGTTCCAGGAATGCGTGTAAACGAACCACAGTGCTGAAGAACAACGGCACCAATTCAGAGGAGGAAGGCAACTTAGGTAATGGCACAAGATGTTTCATTTTGGAAAACCTATCACAATTACCCAGATGGTGTCATTTCTCTGAGAAAACAGGAAGATCGGAATGAAATCCATAGAGATATGGGGTCCATGGTCTCTTGGGCACAGGCAATGGCTTCAACAAACCACTAGAGCGAGAGCAAGGCTTGGAGCGAGAGCAAGTCCCGCAGGACTGCACAAATTCCTGACATCGCGAGACAAGGTAGACCACCAAAAGGACCGACTAACCAAGTCTCTGGTACCAAAAATTCCGGGATGCCCAGCAATGCGGAAAATGAATCTCAGACATCACCTCTTTTTCCATTGGTCGGGACAAACAATTTTCCCAACACGGGCAGCGCTCGGGCCTATCCTCCTGAACACCCTCCAGAGCAAGTCTCAAATTGGGCGAGATGGCGGAAAAGAATACACCCTCCTTCAAATAACAGAGGGATCAGATAGCTCGGAGAGTCCGCAAGGAAATCCTCGAGAGGGCATCCGCTTTACATTTTAGTGCAGGAGAAAGGAAACCACAAAATTAAAACGTGTGAAAAACAGGCCCACTGGCCTGTCTAGGATTGAGGTCGCTTGGCAATTCCAGATAGACCAGATTCTTATGGTCCGTAAGGACCACCACCTGATGTTTGGCTCCCTCCAGCCAATGTCTCCACTCTTCAAAAGCCCACTTCATGGCCAATAACTCCCGATTACCCACGTCATAATTGCGTTCAGTAGGAGAAAATTTTCGAGAGAAAAAGGCACAAGGGTTACTTTTAGAGGTCTCGGATCTTTTTGGGCCAAAACGGCACTGCCCAATTTCAGAGGCTCAACCTCCACCTGAAATGGCCAGAGAAACATCAGGCTGCCGTTAGAACAGGAGCAGAAAGTGAATCTCTGCTTAAGTTCCTGAAACGAGGACTGCCTCAGGAGGCCAATTCACCCAATCAGAAACCCTTTCTGTCAAATCAGTTAATGGTTAACAATAACCGAGAAATTACCAATAAATTTACGATAAAAATTGGCAAAACCCAAAAAATCTCTGAAGAGCCTTTAATGAAGTAGGTTGGGACCAATCACAGATGGCCTGAACTTGACGGGTCATTTCAATAACAGATGGGACAAAAATGAATCCCAGAAATGAGTCTCTGTACGCCAAAAAGGAACACTTTGACCCTTCACATACAGAGCATTCTCTCTCAAAATCTGGAATACAGTTAGAACATGTTTCACATGGAGTCCCAGTCATTAGAAAAAATCAAGATATCATCCAAATAAACAATCAGAAACTTGTCCACAAAAAACCCCCGAAAAGTCTTCATGAAGGACTGGAAGACGGAAGGAGCATTAGTGAGCCAAAGGGCATCAAAGGTATCAAAGCCCTCAGGGGTGTTAAATGCCGTCTTCCATTCTCCCCGTGCTTAATGGAATAAGGTTTTACGCCCCTGAGGTCAAGCTTGGTAAACAAGTAGGTTTTTCCCTGGAAAAAGGTCAAAATCAAGGGTAACGGGTATTGTTTTACAGTAATATTGTTCAAGAGCGTAATCAATAAACACGGCCTTAATGAACCATTTTTTGGCCCAAAGAAAAACCGGCACCTAAGGGTTGAAGAGGATGGTTGATATGACCCTTCTCCAATGATCTTTTTATTTAAGACCGCTAGCGCTGTTCAGGTAAGACAAGTTAAAAAGGCGACCTTTAGGGAATTTATACTGGCATAATTCATTAGCGCAGTCATAGTCCTATGGGGAGGTAAGGATGCAGATTTATTTTTTTTTCCCAAACACATCAGAAAAAAACAAACAAAAAAGTCAGGAACATCCTCGCCTGGGGGGAGGAGAAAAAAAAAGGAGTGTTGGTATTAACACATTGGGCCCCAATGGTTCAGAACAGATTTCCAATCCAAAACAGGATTTTGGGACTGTAACCAAGGGAAAAACCCCGAAATAATGTCATGAGTTATATAGAACCAAAAAATTTGCAGCATCCTGGTGATCGGTTCAACCCTCATTATCCTGGTAAAAAACTGGGGTTTATTCTCGCAAAGGGGGTAGAATGATCCCCAGTAAAGGGAATAGACTTCTGTGGGGTATCAGGGAAAACCCCAAACGTTTAGAAAACTAATAATGGTTAAAGTGCTCCGAATCAAGAAGTGAGCAGAAAATGAGGACAGAGCATATCAGAGTGACAGTTAAAAAAACTTAGTTGAACACTACCCAAACAACTGGGTGCAAAAGTTTCCCGTTAGGGCAGCTGAATTAGCTGAGAGGCATCACCACGTGAAACAAACCCATTGCGCTTTCGAAAATCATGGAGCTGTGCCCAGCAACCCATCACCTGCATGGGCTCGAGTGGTAAAGCAAACCCTCCCGCTTCTTCTCGCTCACGAAACGTCTGCAATTTGAATCGCTAATGGCATAGAATCATTAAGACCGGGGGAAGGGAATCCCACCATAACATCCTTTACATTATCCGACAGACCCTTCCGGAAAAGGGCCGCCAAAGCGCGTCATTCCATTTGGTCAGGACTGCCCACCTAGGAATCTTGCAGTATAACTCGCGTATCAAGCCTGATTTATGCCCAACAAGCTTTTTAGCTTGATCGTGACATTAGGCTCATCGTCAATAACCCCAAAGCTGAAAAATTGCTCAACACACTAAAACAGGATCCCAGGTTCAGGGAAAAAGCCCAATCCTGAGGATCGCCGCGCAGGGAGAGTGATAATTTGAACTGCTGGCTGCGTTTTGAGGATTAGATTTTAAGGCAAGAAAATTTACAATTTTTTTGAAATTCTGAACTTAGCTCGATCCTAAAAACAAATCTGGATGGGGATCCGGTTCCAAAAACAGGCAACTAGAAGATATGCAGCATACCTGAACTCAGTGGCAAGCTGATCCACAGGCCAGACAACTGTGCAAACTCATTGGGGAGAAAAGATCCTCCCCAGCCCAGAAAAGAGGGGAAAAAAAAAATGGCAACAAACAGAAAATTTCTTGAAACTTTTCTTCCTTCAAAATATTTTTTCCCTTCTGTGGGTACCATAAAATTTTTATGGCGGTGATATGTTATGTTACGGTGCTGAGGAGGGCGGTAAAAAAGGAAAATCACCAGAGCATTTGGAATCTTTGGATTGCAGTACCTGACTAACCACCGCAATAGAGGCGCCTTTTGGAGCGTTCCCGTTGGTCCTGACGCCTGTTCACAGCCTGGAAACTAATCACCTAAAGATGAAATAGGAAAGCTATCTGCCCCGGAGCAGAACCCAAAGATAATAGAAAGCCCCCCAAAAATGTAATGGCGGTTAGGACAAGAGGAATTGACCAGAAAGAATAGTATGAGCAAACGTGGGGCCCAAATATCCTAATAGAAAAGGACAGGAAGGGTACTTACTGCAATTCAGAAAAACCCTGAAAAAACCCAACTCTACCTTTCAAAATCACCTGAGATCACACGACCTTACACCTAAAATTAGTTCTTGGTGTAAAAAAAATCAAAACAGCAGCCACGAAAAAAAAAACTGGGGAAAAAACAAATTACAAAACACAGTGGCTGGACTAAACTGAGAGGGCAAAAGCCCCCGGGGGGGACCCTGAAGCCCCCCCCAGAAAGTGCAGGACAAAATCAAAAAATTAGTAAAAACAAAATAAGAAATTGCTTATTGATAGCAGGAGTGCAGACACGACACAGCAGGCACAAGGGAAATGGAAAGAAGGATTAGACCAGAAACAATTGATCACGGAAACCCTGATGGGAAAAGACTCCCTTATTTTAAGACAATCAGTAACACCTATTCCCCAGTCCTCCAATCCTCACTAGTACCGCTTGTAACCACCGAGGGGGCCCCTCTAGAATATTCAAACCATTCAAAACAAATTCCTGATTTTTAAGGTCAATGAACCAGGTTAAATTAGGAGATGCAACTCTCATAGGGCTATTCTTGAGGAACCGACCAAAGTCCCCCCTTCAAACGAGGCCATCAGTCCTATGCGGTTGGCAAACGTGGGCCTCTCCTGAGAGAAAGGAAACCTCCCCCACTACCTGGTCCCAAATCTGCTGATACGCTACAAACAGGTCAACCCTGGACAGACGAAGCCCCCGTTCTGTCCCGAAGAAAATGAGGGTGAAACCCAAAATTGCAGAAAAATGGAGACATCAAAGTGCAGGTAGATTATTTTTAAGAGCAAACTCAGCCAAAGGCAAAAAAAGAGACCCGTCTCTTGATCAGTAGACACAAAGCATCTAGAAAGTTCCAAGTTGGTTTGTTCTCTCAGTTTGTCCTTGGGTTGAGATGAAAAGCGGGAGAAAGACAATTGAACACCAAGTTTAGAACAAAATGTCCTCCAAAATCTGGGAAACAAACTGGACTCCTCTGTCGACACAATTTCTCAGAATGCCGTGTAACCGAAACCACGTGCTGAAGGAACAAAGCACCAATTCGGAGGGAAGGCAATTAGGTAATGGCACAAGATGTATTTTTGGAAAAAACTATCACAAATCACCCAGATAACGGTATTCTCGAGAAACAGGGAGGTCGGAAATGAAATCCATAGAGTTTGGGTCCAGGGGTTTCTTGGGACAGGCAATGGCATAACAAACCACTAGAGCGGAGCAAGGCTTGGAGCGAAGCAAGTCCCGCAGGACGCACAAATTCCCTGAGTCCGAGACAAAGTAGGCCACCAAAAGGACCGACTAAAAGTCTCGGTACCAAAAATTCCGGGTGCGGGCCAACGGGACATGAATTCTACATACCTCTTTTTCCACCGGTTGGGACAAAAAATTTCCCAATAGGGCCCCAGCCCTGGGTTTATCCCCTGACCCCTTCCAGAGCCAGTCTCAAATTGGGCGGGGTGGCGGAAAGAATACACCCTCTTTCAAAATAACAGTAGGATCGTTAATCAGGTGGTCCGCAAGGAAACTCTCGAGGGGCATCGCCTTAACATTTTAGTGAGGAAGAAAGGAAACCACAAAATTAAACGTGTGAAAAACAAGGCCCAGGGCCCTGTCTAGGATTAAGTGCTTGGCTGATTCCAGATAAACCAGTTTCTTATGGTCGTGGGACCACCACTGATGTTTGGCTCCTCCAGCCAATGTCTCCACTCTTCAAAAAGCCCACTTCGGCCAAAACTCCCGTTTACCCACCTAATTACGTTCAGTTGGGAAAAATTTCGAGGAGAAAAAGGCCGGGTTATTTTAGAGGTCTTGGATCTCTTTGGGACAAAAGGCCCTGCCCAATTTCAGAGGCATCACCTCCACCTGAAAGGAGAGAAACATCAGGCTCCGTAGAAAGGAGCAGAAATAAATCTCTGCTTAAGTTCCTAAAAACGCAGAGGAATGTAGGGGGCCCCAATTCACCAATCAGAACCCATTTTGGTCAATATCAGTCAAGGTTAACAATAACAGAGAAATTACCAATAAATTTTCGATTAAAAATTGGCAAAACCAAGAATCTCTGAAGAGCCTTTAAGAGTAGGTTGGACCCAATCACAGATGGGCCTGAACCTTGCCCCCGGGTCCTTTCAAAACAGATGGGGACAAAATGAATCCAGAATGAGCCTCTGTCCAAAAAGACATTTGATCCCTTCACATAAGGCATTCTCTCCAAAATTGGAACACGTCCGAACTGTTTCCATGGGGTTTTTGGAAAAAATCAAGTATCTCAAAAAAAACAATCAGAAATTATCCCAAAATCCCTAAAAATTTCTTCATGAAGGATGGAAGACGGAAGGGCATTATTGACCCACAAAGGCCCTCTTAGGTACTCAAAATGCCCTCGGGGGTTTATTAAATGCCGCTTCTTTCTCCCGTGCTTTAATGCAAATTTAGGTTTACACCCCCTGAGGTCAAGCTTGGTAAACCAAGTGCATTTTTCACCCTGGAAAAAGGTCAGAAATCAAGGGTAACGGATATTGATATTTCACAGTGTATTGTTCAGAGACAAATCAATGCAAGGCCTTAATGAACTCCTTTTTGGCCCCGAAAACCGGCACCCAAGGGTGAAGAGGATGGTCTGTATGCCCTTCTCCAATGGACCTTGTTTAAGACCGATAGCGTCTGTTCAGGTACAGACAAGTTAAAAAGGGCGCCCTTTAGGGAATTAACCAGGCACTAATTCAATAGCGCAGTCATAGCTCCTAGGGGGGGCAAGGATGCGATTTACTTTCGCTAAACAATAAAAAAAATCATAAAAAGGAAATCCTGAGCCTGGGAGAGGCAGAAAAAACAGGAGTGTTGGATTAACACATGGCAGCCCCAAATGGTTCAGACACAATTTCCAATCCAAAACAGGATTATGAGACTGTAACCAAGGGAACCTAGTCAAATAATGTCATGCAGATTATACAGCACCAAAAATTTGCCTCTCCTGATGATCGGGTTTCAACCCTCTTTATCACCTGGTAGAGAACTGGGGTTATTCTCAGCAAAGGGGGTAGAATCAATCCCCAGTGGGGAATAGACTTGTAGGGGTCAAGGGAACCCACACGTTTAGCAAAATCAAAACCATTCAGGTTGAAGTGTCCGAATCAACAAAAGCTGAGCAGAAAATGTGGAAAGGGAGCAAATCGGGTAACAGTCAACAAAATTTAGTTGAACACACAAGACAAACTGGCGTGCAAACGTCTTCCCCGCTTGGGCAGATGAAAATAGCATGAGGGGCACCCAGTAGAAACATAACCATTGCGTTTTCGAAATCATGCGCTTGTCCGAAGCCCACTCTTCACACTTATGGGTGAAGCTGGTTCACAAGGCAACAACTATTCCACGCATACCTCTACGCTCACGCAAAAGTCTGCAATTTGAATGCTAATACATGAATCTTGAGCCAGAGGGAGCAGGGAAACCCACCATAAATCTTTTAATTCTCTGACAGACTCTTCCAAAAAGGGCTGCCAAAGCTATTTTCCTTTGGTCAGGGGCTGCCCTTTCAGAATTTCTGACAGTATAATCAGGTCCCAAGCCCCTGATTTAATGCAACAAGGTTTTTTTCAGTTGATCAGGACATTAGGTTTATGTTAATAACCCCAGACCAGAAAAATGATCAACATTACTCAAAAACAGGGTCCCAGGTGTAGGGAAAAAGCCCATCCTGAGGATTGCCCCCGCCCGGAGAGGTGCAATTTGCTGCTGGCGCGTTCCCTGAGGATTAGGTTTTAAGGCAAAAAACAACTTCGTTATTTTTGAAATTCAGAAATTTAGCCGATCCCTAAAAACAAATCTTGATGGGGTCCTAGGTTCGAGCGGAACCCCAGCAAGATAGGTAGAAATATCCGAATTTTAGTGGCAAGCTGATCCCACGGCCGACAACTGTGCAAACTCCATTGAGGAAAAAAAAAATCCTCAGCACCCAGGAAAAAGAGGGGAAAAAAAAATGCAAACAAAACAGAAAAAAAAAAAAAAAATCTCTGAAACTTTTTTTTTTTTTTTTTCACCTATTTTTCCCTTCGTGGTACCATATAATTTTCGTTTGGCCGGGTTATGTTATGATTTGGTAGCTGAGGGAGCGGAAAAAGGCAAACACCGAGAGGTTGGGGAACTACTGGATTGCAGTACCCCATAACCCCACAATAAGGCAGCCGTTTTGGGGTACCCCCGTTGGTCCTAGACGCCGTACAGCCTGAGGGCTAATAACCCCAAAAATAGAAAGGGAAAGCTATCTGCCCCGGAGCAGATCCCCCCAAAAACATAGGAAACCCCCCCCAAAAAGTTTTGGCGGTTGACAGAGGAAATACGGGGCCCGACAGAAAATAGTATGGCAAACGTTGGGGCCCAACTTCGGAAAAAAAAGGATGGAAGGACACTTACTGCAATCCCAAAAAAAAACCCAAAAAAAATACCAACTCTACTAATTGCAAAACACCGAGATCACACGACCTTACCCCTAAATTGTTATCTGGTGTAACAAAACTAAGCGCGCCAATGAAAAAACTGGAAAAGGAAATGAACAAATAAAAATGGTCAGAAAACTGAGAGGAGCAAAGCCCCCGGGGGGACTGGTGACCTCCCAGAAGTGCAGGAAAAAAGCAAAAGGAAGCTCAAAAAAAAAGCAGAAAA